>OX335680.1:17866000-19108000 GCA_946894065.1 Acleris literana
CATTGATGACTGATGAGTCTTACTTTACTTTTTTACTTGTTTATTCCATTTAAATGTGTAAAAACTTTGTTTTAGGTGTTTAAGAAATCATTATGTTACAGCTAAGTTTTTATTTTATGGTGATTTTGGAAGTCTCATTCGGCCCATATTTGTAGTTAAGATAATGTAAACCAAAATGACCACAGCGTCTGCGTGATTTTAACCTTTTGACTCTGTTTTAAATTAAGACGCGTTTTTTAATATATATTGGTTTTTTATTGTTAATTGAAATAGTTAACGTTAATACTAGTTTACAGCCATAGTAATAATTATAACTTTGTCGTTTTCGAAAGGTTAAAATGACGCTTTTCGCCAATAATTCCATTTTACAAGGAGTGAGCATTTAGGTATGAAAAGGCACTGTGATTCTTCTCGTGTAAGTACTGTAAATAAATGTGTAACTATTTTAATAAAAATATAGTATTTTTGTTAATTCTAAGTGGTGTACCATTAAGCAAATTCAACCTTGATGTAAAGGAAATTCTGCCAAAGATTCGTGCAAGGTCATGAATGTCTTTTTAAATAAGTGGGTTTGCCCATTTGTTCAAATAAACTGTTCAATGTTCTTAAAAAGCATATTTCGTATTTATGACTAGAATAAGAATAGCTAGGTTTACACTATTCTACCAATACGAGTACATTAAGACTATCTACGCCGAGTATACGCCGGATGTACATTGGCGCCCTCATTACTATTAGGTATTGTTTTCTTGTGGCGTCCGCGGACCGGGAGACGAGCTGTAGGTAGGCCTCCAACAAGATGGATTGACGACCTTGTAAAGATCGCGGGAACGCGGTGGATGCGAAAAGCACAAGATCGGTCTGAGTGGAGAGCCTTGGGGGAGGCCTATGTCCAGCAGTGGACGTCTTTGATGATTGTTTTCTAATGGCCTAAAGTATTTTCTTGAAATCGACGAGTGGATTTTTGATGTACAATAGTAGTTTACGTGACGGTTGCGTAATGCCAAGTACGCAGAGTCGCGTACAATACTTTATCTACACATATATTATAAGTACTCTAAGATGGTTTCAGAAGCTGAAAGGCAAATGACCAGAGTTAGAGCGTTACCTGTGGTCGTAGGTGATAGTGAGAGCGATGACAGCTGTAACGTAATTTTGAAATTACGTTATCGAATATTGTAAGGTAATGAGATCCAAATTTAGAACATCTTTAAAAATGAACAGCTGTCATCGCTGTCACCTACTACCAGAGGTATTGCTGGTCATTGCCTACGGATTTTAAACGCATAATAGAGGACTTATGATACTTGTGTAGATAAAAGAATAATACTATTTGTATTCATTTTTACATCTAAAATATAGACCTTTGCGTAGTCAACTTAACGGAAAAAGGTGGCCACTTTTTTCTCTTAGGTACTAACAAAGGTCAATTGTTAAGTAATGTATTCATTTGTACAAAAAATAACCACTCATCGAATTAAAAATATATATATATTAATGAAGGCGCCACTGGACTGTCGGGTTATTCGGCGCAAAAAATGTGTGTTCGTTCAATATAGTTATACTTCAAGAAATATGATTTAGCCGTCTGTTATCTACTTTGCGATCTTTTTTCTGCGTTAAGACTTACCGGACATAACCAAGCTTAACCTTAACCTTTCAACGCAGTCTGCTGTTTGAAGAACGAGGGCAGTTTTACGATTACCTTTTGTTTAATATTAACAAAAAGATCTTAGTGAAGATTATACAGCCAATTCATATTTCCTGAACTATACGCAGGTTTCAAGGGTTATGCAATAGCAGAGTTATTAAGAAAAAATTAGAGATGTCGTGGTTTTTTGGCACACTTAAAATGTAACATTGAATGAACGTAGATCGGATCATCGAGCGGTTATTTACCGAAAGTCAGCTTATTCCCAGGAAATAATATTAATGTGGAGTCCGTTTTTATTTTTACATATTTGCGATGATATGAAACTTAGACATGAACTTTATTAATGATCGTGGAAATTACATGTTTAGCAGTTTCATTGCTATCATGCGTAAATTATGCCGGGTTATACATTTTCTACGTGTCATTAGACACTTAGGAAAATGTAACGGCTAATTTACGTAGTATGTCAAACTGCTAAATATTTCAATTCCTTGGTGGTACATTTGATTTAAAAACTACCACGAAAATAAGCGTCTAATTATCCGATCTAACTAAAAATATTGGTGGCCAACACTTTGATACGTTTAAAAAAAAAACTAAAAAAATCAGAGTAAAAAACCACAATTATTTCTTTTGGTTTAAGTACCTACCGTTGAGTAGCAGTGTTCACATTGTTGTGTTCCGCTGTGGGGATAACACAACCGGTGTGATATTACTAGCATGAAGGCATTCCATCTTTATCCTCAGTGTTGGCATCTCATTTGCAGTCTTAAGATAGTATTCTTGGGAATGCAAATATCTATGGCTCTCAGATCCCACTTACCATCATGTGGCCTCTGTGGTCGTTTGCCTTCTCTATGCCATATAAATATGTATATATATACTTCATTACATTTAAATATATACACTTTCTATAAACATAAATAAATAAAAGTGTAAAAAATACTTATGCGAGATGTATTTTATGATGCGTAGGCTAAAGTTGGTGTTCATTAAACTCATTTAAGATATTCCAGACTAATTAAAGAATAAATAAATTGTCATATTTTTTGTTTTATTTTTCATACTGTAAATTGCATATTAATTCCTAAGCCACCCGTCATCGTTTGTTACTCTTCTTTATGATTACATAGTGTAGAACAACGTTTTCCGCGTCATGTCTGTCTGTATATCCCATATGTAGAACAACGCAGCGGCACGACGCGACGTATGCAACGGTCATGTGGCATCCCTCTATCGGGACAACTTTAACTTGCCGGTTATTATTCGGTGCGTCGAGTTTTCATCAAGCACTTATGATTATGATTATGCTCGATGCTCGAAGAACAAGATGTCTGAGAATCACCTACCAGCCCCGATTACACCATCTTGACAATGATAGGTGACAGGTGACAATCGATACACATTGAAAAATTTCTCAACAGTGGGATGGGATTCATGTATGCTGCGCCATGTACCATGTATACTTACTGAAGTGTCACTTGTCACCTCTTCTTGAACTACTTCGCAAATCGAGGTTCGAAGTTACGTCAGCTCCATCCCTTTCTCTTGATTTCGTCTCGAGTGACAGGGACTCTGCACTCGAAGTTTCGAATTTAGAGGTTCTTTTCGTGGTAACCATCCGGTAACGCTACGGCACAGAAATTTTCAAACAAAGGACATGGCTAAACTTGCTATGGGCGACTGCCCTAGCAATGCCTAAACATTTTAACTAGTAATATATTATGCTAATGAGTTGAATATTAGTATTCTGCATAAAAAATGTTTCAGGAACTTTCCATATCGTTACAATCCTGAAAATAAGTCGTAGAAACTCCTTCGCATACAAGCTGCAACAAGCAATCAGAAAATGATTTTGCTATGAACTTTTGGCTAGGCTCTGCTATTAATATTATTTATACTAGCAACTGTCGGAAATCTGAACATATAAATATACAAGTAATAATAAAAAAAAAGAAAAAAAGAAACGAATAACTGTCACTAATATATACACTACTAAACATATGTGCAAAATGTGGTTACAGAATGAACAACAAGTCTTTAGAGCCTGCCCCACTCTGGGAATGAAGGCGTGAGTGTATGCATGCATCCATGAAACAAATACTTTCACATTTAAAAAATGTTCGACATCTAAGGCAACTACTCTGTCGTCGTGACTTACAAGATTATCTAGTATAAATCTATTGTCATTGAGCGTATAATATATTCTGAGAACCGCGGTGAACAACCTTCAAAACGCTTTTGCTCTTCGTTGCTTCTCATATTTATGGGTTGTAGAATGATTTTAACTAACTGTACATTACTTACCTCAATTGTTGACCACCGTGCTAGGATGGTGAGTAAAAGGCCTGGCAATGAAGCACGATATGACATGTCTCCGCAGTCTTTGCTTAGCTAAACCACAGTTTATACATCTCGTGATGAATCGATAGGCAAGCTTAGGGCTTGTTTACGGAGACGCGGAGCGTCGCGCGTGGCGTGCGGCTTGGTGTTGCGCGGCGCGACGGGCGTTTTTTCCGTTTACAGTGAGGTGGCGCGTGCAGCGGACCGCGTCATCACACGCGCAAACACAAATATATGGCAATGTACGGCGTTGTTTATAAAGATGCGGGGCGTAGAGAGTAGCGGTGCCCGCTACATCCGCGGCGGACCCTTGAGCGTGTAGCGGATCGCGCGGCGGAGCACAAGACTGTCACAAGGTTCCGCCGCGGGCCCCGCTGCGGGCGCAGTGGCGGGAACCTCCGTTATTGACGCGTACGACGCTGCGTGCAACTCGGCGATGCCATCCGCGGGCCCCGCCGCAAGTAACGCTGTATTTGAAGCAAACGCGCGTAAAACCGCTTCTCCGTAAACGCTTTTATACAACGCCATATGTTTGAATTTAGTGCGGACCGCGCCGCCCAACGCTACGCGCGACGCCCCGCATCTCCGTAAACAAACACTAAGTCCGTATAGAGTAGCCAGAACTCAGTAATTAGGCGAGCTCACACAATAAGTCCAATAAACAAGCGACGGTCAAAACTAAGAATCAAAATAATATATTATACTATAATATATTATAAAAGTAATAATATTTTCGATCAATATACGTAAACAGTGTCGTGTCGAGACGTAATAAACCAGAAATATATCTGTAGGTAAGTGTTGCTTAGGTACTAACAAATCTCATACTGAGGGTTTATCACAAACTCGCAAAAAAAAGATAAAGATGTATGTTCTGTAAATAGGCCCCACGGGCACTTTTACAGGTCAATTTCTACCAGAACTTTAAGAGGAGACCACAGCAAAGAAGATATCAACGTCGTAATAAAATCGTTGAAGTAACTGAGCTATCTTTAATAATATTATAATATGAAGATGTTTAAGTTTTTTTTTTATAAGAGCAGGAGGCAAATGAGCATGTAGGTTACCTGATGGGAAGTAATCATCACCGACCGTAAACACCAGCAACTCAAGAAGAGTTATCGGTGAGTCGCCGGCCAATTAGGGATTGTAAGCTCTTTTCTTGAAGGCATCAATGAAATAACTGGTGGGAAATACCGCCGAAGGAAGTTCGTTCCACAGTTTCACTGTACGAGGCAAAAAGTGCATAGTGAAACGCACGGTGGAAGAACGCCATTCATCAAGGTGATGTTGATGGAACCTGGCTTTACGACGAGTAGTTCGATGGTGGAACTCAGCGGCCGGTAAAAGTCCGAATAATTCTTCAGATGACTCTGCGTTATAAAACCTATACAGCAAGCAGAGTGAACTGATGTCCCTTCGGATAGAGAGGGAATCCAATTGAACAGAGATCGCTGGGTCGTTGACGATTCGAACCGCTCGTGCGTTGTATCCGGTCAAGTGGAAGAAGGAGGTATTGGGGTGCCCCAGCCCAGAGATGAGAACATTACTCCATAAGCGGCTGGATCTGAGCCTTATAGAGTTGGAGGCAGTGGTAAGCTGTGAAGTACTGTCTCGCTCTACCAAGCACGCCAAGTCTCCTGGAAGCCAATCTGGCTTCATCTTTCAAATGAATACGGGACTGAATATCCTGTGATATGTCAACGCCTATATTGGGCTTGATGGCGAGGGAAGTGCTTTCGAACTGAGGTGCTATGATGAAAGGGCTTTTCTTAGCTAATAACACGCACACTTGTGTCTTATTACTTAATATTCGCTAAAAGATCTAAAGCTTGATTGATACCAACAGCCGTTTACCATTCGGTTTAAGACGCATTCATTGCAATCTGAAAAAACCGGTTTCTTGATACAGAACATACTTTCCAGAGGTAAGATTCAAATTATTTATTTTTATAAGTTTTGAGTAAAAATTGGATCATGCTGCCAATTTCACTCTAAACTGCGATATATTATGTTGTAAAACGTTTTTAATGAACCTTTTTCGAACGATGGCCGCAATAGTAGTCACGTCAAGTATCAAACTCATGTCAAACTATCAAATGTCAGAAGAATTGATTTTGAAAAAATCAAAAATAACAAATAACTGTAATTAATAGATACCGAAATCAACGTAAAGTTGTTTAAAAAGTGTACTAATGTATCTTCGTGCAAGCTTTATACAAGCTAGATTAACTGGGATCTAAAAACTAGTAAGTATTTCTGCCTAGTTGTATAGTTGATTCAACCCTAGAGATAAGGCGATAAACCAATTTTATTTGAGTTCCGGGGAAATAGGATACATATCTACCATGAAAATCGATATTTACCAGATAACTAAAAACGAGCGGACTTATGCGGACTAAGTTGTGGGTAAAAGGCAGCTTCCCTGTTTGACCTTATATGTATAAATGTATGTTTTATAGCCAGCTGTCCGCGCCCGGCGCTGCCCGGGTGTATTTTTTTATCATACAGACCTTATAACTCTTATGACCCATTTACTATCAGACCTACTGAATATACACACAACATTTCATAAAAATCGGTCAAACCGTTTCGGAGGAGTTTTGTTACAAACAATGTGACACGAGAATTTTATATTAGATAATGGATTTTAATGTACTATTTACAATATTTACGTATGTACCACCACGTACGTATACGTACGTATAGGGTTACGTACGTATGTACGTATGTGTATGCTGAATGCGAGTAGACCGATCACGATGGAGATCTTGGGGAAGGAATGTCCAACTGTTGACGTGTTACGGCTGACACGATGATGATGATTGTATGTGTAAATATATGTTTGTAAATTCGCGACTATTTCAAAAACGACTTTTCCGATTTGGTTAGGTCATTTGGGAATATTATTCTCGATTTTTTCAAATGGTATTTGGATTAAATATACTATGACATTCACGCGGCGTTTCTCGGGGCAAGCTATAAACATCCTAGTGTCGCGTGAATTCATTTTATCTTTGCGATTATCTCAATTAGTACATCAACGGTTTGAATTACTATTTTAACAATATGCGGCATGCCTAAAATGCTGAAACTAATACACATTTTGCGTGATTGCATGTAAGTATGTATGTTTGTATGATTGTGCTGATTGCGAGTAGTAGCACGGGATGGATCACGCTAGAGATATTTACCATGAATAAGGCAAACGAGCACTCAGCCACCCGATACCTAAGTGGTACCTAAGTGAGATCTGTGACTTGTGACCCACATTCATTTTATATTCTGAAGATTACAATCTGAAGACAGCAATCCTAAGTCCGCAAATGCGTTGCAAACCCTGTGGACTAACAATAAATGCCTAATTTCACCGGTTGTCTTATCCCCACGCAGAAACACAACAATGCAAACACTATAGCTTGTCGGTAGATAAAAGAATAATATGGTGGTAGCGATCCCGACGGACCTTGTATACAAGGTCCCGCCATCACTAAATAAAAATCAGATCTTTGGAAAAGGACTATGTCCAGCTGTGGACGTGTTTTAGCTGTCACGATGATGATGATGGTTTATCTATGTATTTTTAGGTATTTCTGTAGCGTTGTACATTTGTATCTTTGCGATTACCTATCTCAAAAATGACTTCACTGGCTCGCAATATGGAAACATAATTCTCGGACAGCTGAAATGGTTTTTTGGTAATTAAAATACACAGTGACTTTAACGCTGCGGTACTCGGGTCAAGCCTAAAACAATCCAAAGTATGCCTATTTAAGTTATAGCATCTACTCGTATTAGCAGCACCCTAGGTCTGTCAAACTGTACTCAGTCCTTATTTTTTTAAACCCAAAGCCGATTCCTGTTTGACTACAAACCTTGTAGGTATTTTGTCTAAAGTTGATATAATGTGTCGGACTCAGAAAGCGGTCGCATCTCGGTGTACTTAAAGCAGGGTCGCTTAGTTTGAACTCTATTGTACGAGTATGATGTTTTACTTTTAAACGCTTTAATCGATTTAGAAGCGTGGGTTTTTTTATGTTGCTTCGTGATTAGGTACTCATGTAGGTACTTATTATTTAATACAAATATTTCTGTTTCAGCCTACTACGCCTACTTTTTTCCTTTCATTTTATTACAAGTGCTGAAATGACACAGATCAGATAGAGCTAACCGTTATTCAAATCTAGATGTTTGTGAAATGACTATAAACAAAAACTGTCAAAGTAAGACTATTACGGATTATTCTGTTTGGTTTTCATTTACAATTTAACCGTAAGTGTACGTATGAAAAATCTTTAGCATTTACAGGTACATACATAGGTACACACCATATGTACATATGTAAACGCACTTTATTGTACAAAATATAAAATCTATACATAATATTTACACGTTTCTTACCTTTGGGTGATTTATTCATACGTTTTTGAGTTAGTTTAGCTTTTAAGATTCCATAGCCTGTACTGTCCGTCCCTTCGTCCGTCCGTCCGTCCATCCATCCATCCATCCGTCCGTCCGTCCGTCCTTCCATCCGTCATTCCGTCCGTCCGTTCGTCCATCCGTCCGTCCGTCCGTCCATCCCGTCCATCCCCTCCATTCGCGTATCCCTTTATCCGCCAGTGTCTCCTTGTGATTATTCGTCTATCTGTCCATATTTCCATCGGTCCATCCGTCCGTCCGTCCGTCCATCCGTCCGTCTTCCCGTCCGTCCGTACGTCCGTAAATCCTCCCATTCGTCCGTCCGTCCATCCGTCCGTCGGTCCGTCCCGGCCATCCCGTCCATTCGCGTATCCCTTTATCCGCCAGTGTCTCCTTGTGATTATTCGTCTATCTGTCCGTATGTCCATCGGTCCATCCGTCCGTCCGTCCGTCCATCTGTCCGTCCGTCCGTTCATCTGTCCGTCCGTCCGTCCATCCTTCCGTCAGTCCGTCCATCCGTCCGTCCTCCCGTCCGTCCGTCCGTCCGTACATCCTTCCGTCCGTCCGTCCGTCCGTACATCCTTCCATTCGTCCGTCCATCCATCCGTCCGTCCGTACGTCCCGTTCATCCCCTCCATTCGCGTATCCGTTTATGCCCCAGTGTGTCCTCGTGTCTATTCGTCTATTCGTCTATCTGAACGCATGTCCATCGGTCCATCAGTTCGTCCGTCCGTGTATGTATGTATGTCACACTTACAATTAGTTTTTCGCAAAAGCTGACATTTTGTATACATATAGATATTCTATACTGCGCGCTAAAATGATAATAAAAAAAGTCTGACCTTAAACCGGAGGTTCTCAATTCGTCAGTTTGTTTTTCTTTTTAACCACCTCCAAAAGGAGAGAGGAAATAGGCAGTTCCAAGGAGACCGGTAATTAATTCAGTTTTTGAAGACGGCATATTTTTGTGAAAAAACATGACCAGTGACCACGCATTACGTTGGAAATACAAGACATGAACCGATTTACATTTTTTTTTATTGAAACGTTATACCTGCTGAATGGTCTCTTGATTGTAGTGAAGTTAGGGTCTGATAGATAACAGAACTCATGAGTAATAGGAACTTCTCAGTCATTATAGGCATATGTAAAGCGACTTCGGTATTTTGTGTTATAAATGCGATTCAGGTAAGGTGCAACAATTACAAGACTAATATTATAGTCAAAGTTATAAGTACCTAGTTAAGTAACTTATATTGTTTCCACGCGTTACACATAACTTCTTATAGCTTTTCCAGCCTGGTGTTTTTTCAGTAAGTAGGCCGCACGGGCACTTTTACACTTCAGAAATCTATAACTTTCCAAGACTGAGAAGAAGCACCGCAAGAAACTCAACGGTCAGTCATTTAATGAGTTTAACAGTGCCATCGACAGTATTATGTATGAAAGTGTATAGGTACCAAAGTATGTATGTAAGTATGGTTCCCTATACGTGATACTTCAAAAAAATCAGATCTTTTACTGTAGGTACCTCGTTAAATATTTGACTGAGTATGAATTGATCGGTAAGGCCAATCGTCTCTTTTGTTTTTTCAGACGAAGTGAAGGCATATGAATCCCACTGATATGAAAACTTCATAACTTTGCAATTACTGAACAGTCACCTTTATACTGATAGTAAGTGGGATCTATGACCCATAGACATTTGTATTCTCAAGACTGAAATCATAAGATTGCAAATGCGTTACCAATCGATATGACCTTGAGCCCGTTCCAGAAAGCCACTCTGCAACTCTCCACTCTGCACTTTGCAAATCCACGATAATGCAAAGTGCAGAGTAAACGTGTTCCAGAAAATACTCTGCGTAATTTGCAAACTCTGCAAAGATTCTGAGGGCCCTGCAAAGATGCACTACGCTAACTAACGTTTCTATTCGATTGGTTTTTAAACCAATCGCGTCACTGGGAGATGACGTGATACGAAAAGTCACGTGGTCTACCAGTGACGCGATTGGTTTAAAAACGAATCGAATAGAAACGTTAGTTAGCGTAGTGCATCTTTGCAGGGCTCTCTGTTCCTAAAAGATACTTTGCAAATCCACAAATCCACACTTTGTATTTGACTCTGTCTCTTCAACTTTGCGAGTGTCTCGTGGAACAGAAATACTTTGCAAATCCACAAATCCACACTCAGCATTTGACTCTGCCCCTTCAACTCTGCAATAGCTTTGTGGAACAGAAAATACGTTTGAAGAGTGGGATTTGTGGAGTGCAGAGTTGCAGAGTGGCTTTCTGGAACGGGCCCCAGATCCCATTTTTTTTTTTCTTTTTAGTGATCCGGACGAATCCTGCAAAAAGCCCTTCGAATATAAAACCCATCCCGCCTTGCTTTTTGATCATGGACTAGAACTAGAAAGTAGCCATATTACTTTTGAAAAAGATTGCGGTCTATGTTATTGACCGTCTTGGGCTGGCCAAATACAAAAATATAAAAAGTACAGCCCCTCCACCACTTCCAGCCAGCAGCATAACGCTAGCAGTTTTACTTTACCCCTGATTCCCGTTTTATATTTTGAGACCAGCTCTAGGTTTCCCGGGGGCGTCGTCGACAAGGGTCCTAGAACACCCAGTCTCCAATTAAGGTCTGTTCATTTTTACTTATCTTATATATTTAGTAAACAACTTTCTAACCTCAAAATGAACCTTTTTAGGCTAAAACCGCTATTTTAAACAAAATAAAACAATCACAGACATTGACACAATACATTGGCCAAATGATGTCCAAAATGTTTATTCAGTTTACTTTATTTACGACAAAAGAGCTGTTATAGCCAAAAAAGGTTCATTTTGAGGTTAGAAAGTTGTTTACTATATAAGACAAGTAAGAATGAACAGACCTTAGAAAAAAGTATAACCTGTATTAGTTCTAATTAAAATACTGTTGTTATTTTAATAAAACAATTTTAATTTTCCTTTAGGTGAAAGAAAACGTTATTTTATTGCTACAGGATTATATATTATGTTATGAATTATTATAGCACTGGCGGTCAGATCGAAAGGTCAAAGGTCTATCAGCGCCCTTAGAGTCCAGCAAAACTACGCGTTTAGGGTTAGAGCGTGCAACGCGTCGGGCTTGATGGCAGACCGCGCTTCTACGGCTTTCCGGCCCATGTTGCGAGACGAGAGCGGACAGACTGGACAGTCGTTATCTACAGTATTATGCCCGCCTTCCATTGCGAGAGGAGCGGGCTCCGTACGGACTCCGTTTAGCATACAACGGTGACTTCAAGAGGTTTGCTCGCGGTGGAAACACCCTCTCCGCTCGCAGTGGAAGGCGGGCATTAAGCAGGCCTGCACCGCACCCTTTGTATCCCTCCGGACCACATGTACCAATAAGGAGCATTGATGGTACAAATGACACTGAATTATCCCACTAGTACCATGAAACAATATAGGTACAAGTAATATTCGGCGTTACTTGCATAATATGATGACAATTCCTACATTGTGAATATTTATTTTATTATTACGCAAATGCAACAAAACCCCAAAAATCGCCTACATGTGTTACATTGTGCTAGAAATGACAAACAAAAATGTGATTGTAACAAAAAAATAACTACTTCAATATATTCAAACCAACCAAAAAAAGAACTCGACTCCAATATATTCAAACCAACCAAAAAAAGAACTCTACTCCAATATATTCAACCAGTTGAACATATTGGATAACTTTCCTCCAATGTGTTTATCACTGTCATTTGTACCATCAATGGTACTCCCTAATGGTACAGGTGGTCCGGAGAGCTTTGTAACTACTAATCTACTTCAAGTCGAATACCTTTACATGGCTGATTTTGGGTCATTTACCCGTAGTTCACCTGGGCATTTTTAGCATAGGTGAACTTTTTTTTTGAGGTCTGGTTTGGATTTTTGGTTTAAAACTTTATTCTATTGTAGTGACTTTCGAAAGGCGTAAGATTTGAAGCTAAATTATAGGTACCATTAAATACGTCTTGCATTGTGCCTCCTACGTGAATATAAAAACGAGTTTGGACATTATTCGGAAACGACTCATGGACCCACTGCTATCCGAGGGAGCCCTGCCTCGCGGCAGCGCTCCTATTTCAGGGAAGTTTGACCTTCGAGCATCTAAAGATTTCCAGCGACTAATAACAACGATAAACTACCTACTTTTGCGGTATTCTGGACTCGTAGTGAATGATTTCTGATGAAAGCAAATGGCAGCGGAACAAAATGTAATGGGACCACTTAGCATATATTTTGTGGTGGTGTGTTGTGGTCTCTTAACAACATTGTAATTCCACGTATCACCAAATAAAACTGCTTTTTGCTGAGCTAACTATTAAGCTTTTTATGTGGCCATGACACTGCAGCGCGCCACTGAGGTGGACTTTATTGGTGCTGATAGACTTGAGCACATTCGCTAGAATACTCGAGTAAATGCTCAAGTCTATCAGCACCTCAAGGTATGATTCCGATGTTGGCGACTGCAACGTTATGCAACATAAATGAATTTATATGGAGGCTTGACCAACGCGAGTGACCTGGGCCTCCATTCCACGCGATAAAACAATATTGGTTTTGACATGTTATCGTGTTATCAACGTTATGAACTCTACCTACTTGACATTAAAGACGGCCCAGTTAAAAACTACGATAATCCGTCAAAAGCAATTATTTTACGGCAGTGATTAAAGTTCCCGGTCGCGCCAGACGTCGCGATCGCATGGGTTGGTTATCGTTTCATATCAATTCATACTAAACTGGCGCGGAATGATAGTGGTTCCCTCATTCATTACACAATTCATAGGATAAATAGCTTGTTGTTGCTGTCCCCGCCTATGCCCTGCCATACCCATGGTGTAGAGGGCCTCAGTCGGCGACCTTAAGCTCACTCTTGACAGAGCGGCACCGTGATCGGCTCGATCGTCTCTCTGTCGACCTCCAGACTTCCAGACCTCCAGCATGTACTCGTAAGCAATATTTGCGGCCCTGGTTTTCCATTTTCGAATGGTTGGGTCAATCCATCTTGTTTGCACCGCGGTAATAGGTGATTGTCAGCACAGTACAGTAGATCTTTGTTACCCATTGTAATCGGCCAGAAAACCCGAAGGATCCACCTCAGAGGCTTATTAACGATAACTTGGAGTTTGTTAAGCCCCTGGTCACTCTCCATCTCTCGTGGCCAAATTGAAGCAGAGACTTCACAGTGGATTCAAAGATGGAGATTTTTATTTGGCGTGTTAGCACAATCACGGGTCTTAGTTGGACAAAAGCGGCTTTGGATTTACATAACTTAATAACAATTAACGTTCGAGTAAGCAACTTAAAGGAGCGTCCTCACTGAATGCTCTCAGTAAGGACGCTCCTACGTAACCTAGCTAGTCAGCTATACGAAACAATGAGTGCCGTATACTCATGTGCCGTATGAGTATACGGCACATTTCAGCCTAATTATGTGTAAAACAAGACTGCATGGCATTCGCCAGTGACTATCCTACATGTTATTCCTCAAGAGTAGTCTAACAATGAGTGGATTATAATTATATTTTAGTAAATGGAGAAACGCTTAAAACGTCGCGTTACGGATTCAAGTTAACTGGTTTATTTTAAATCCAGCGATGATATAATCTCTTATAGTAAATCATTCTGACAGAGCCATATTGAGATACTTTGGAAATAAGACATCTTGCGAGTAACGTGTTGTTATAATTATTTCTAAATAACTTTTTTTATACAAGTTCTTCAGAAAAATGAAAACCGCCGCATTGTTTTAAATATTTTTCTACATCACAGAAAACCCAATTCTATAATTAACCATCACAATATTTTCTTAGCCAAATCTTCTATGGACACATGGCATTGTTCATCCGATAAAAGCTACCAAAAAAAATCACGTTTTGACACGTATTGTGATAAACCCCCTTACTAATAAACGTTGAGTAACGGTGGTATAGCTATACAGTCTTTTGTCCTAATCTGTCAAATTCAAATTACACAATGACAGATAAGGACAAAACATTGTATAGCTATACCACCGTTACTCAACGTTTATTAGTAAGGGGGAAAAAATATAATAATTAATACTGTTTATTTCATCTTTAAACGCAAGTTAAAATGTATGTTCTAAAAAAAAAGTTCATTGTCCGCATTTTACGCAAAACGGATCGTCGTACTTACTTCTGTTATCTGTTTTCTGGGGCCCTACTTTGAAAATCGTAGTTCGAAGTTACGTTAGCTCCATCCCTGTCACTCGTCATTCGAGACTAAATGGAGGGAAAGAGATGGAGCTAATGTAACTTCGAATTTCGATTTTTAAAGTAGGGCCTCTGATTATCTCTGTCGCTGTCAGGTTTTGATGGCAAACAACAGGAACATGAAAAACCAAGTAAACATCTTTTAAATACTTTCTTATTATCCGAAAGTTCTAGGAGAATAATAAACATGTAGTAATTAATTAACGATTTTTAGAATGTTACGAGCTATTAAGAAATTTCTAGGCATGCTTAGGGCAGTAGTTTAGCCATGTCCTTTGGCTGCATAAACCTATACTTCGTTTTTTAGGGTTCCGTAGCCAAAATAGCGAAAACGGAACCCTTATAGTTTCTTCACATTTACCAGCATGTATATCCGATTTACAATAGAACGACTCCTATACATATGCGTTCTATGGGGAATATTCGCTGTGGCGTCTCTTTCCTTTTTTATGTTCATAAAATTGACGCCACCTAGTCAAAGGCCGCCAACGAAAGGTGGCCCCAGCATAAACACAATGTTGCCATACCAATATGTTCTCTAAATGGTGTAACCGTAACGTCAATAGATATTCGAATTTTAATGACAGTTGACACAAGGCATTTGTTATTAATGTTATTATTTTCCTCTGCGGACCGCGAATTGTGTTATCAACCGTGAAATGTGAATGGATTAATTTTTTTTAACGAAACTTCATTATGAGACGTACTTACAGGTCGAAAAAGGACACTGGGGGTGGGCTCGATCATAGGGATGTCTTACTTACAGTTGATGAAAAAAGCTCTGCTTTCGACGCGTTTTACATTGAAAACTTGAAACAGACTAAGCGAGAACTATCATGTATGGGTACTTCTAGTCAGTATAACGCTGTTCCTAATAAGGTTCGTAAGAAAAAGTTTGTTAAAAGGATTGTAAAAGATGTGGAAAAAACTCCTCGTGAATCCATGTCTCGGTCTACATACTTGACACCGGACAAATCTATTCGTGTGAACAGGGGGGATGATTTGTTCGATAAGCTGCTTAACACATCTTCGACCGTGAATATCGAACCAAATATCAAAAAGGACGACTTGTTTGATAAAATACAGTCTCGAAGGTGAGTAAAATCTATTAAGATAAGTAAAATGTCTATTTTTTGTTTCATGTACTGTGCTGTCTATAAAAATGTCCAGCACAAATGTTGTGTACGATTAAAATAAAATTGTGCTGTTAAATAAAATGGATCTAAGTCAGAATGTAATTAAACTGCTAGATACCCTAAAAAGTTTTTTATACCATTAACATAGTATAGGCGTAAAACTTAAGTAAAGCTTCTCTTGCATGTAGATGTGTACAAAACTAATATGGAATTTACATCAAATTTCAAATATAGAATGTCGAACGATCTATACAGATGTGTTACAACTACATGCAAGAGGAGCTTTACTTAAGTTTTTTACCCATACTTTTTTTTTTTCTTACTTAGTAGCTTTCACTCCTTGTGTTTAACAAGGTGTATTTCGCCAGTATCGAGTTTTAGACAATCACCATGGATTTATTAGAGAAACAAGTCCATGGATATCACACGCGAGGACAATTGTTCGGTTAAAGAGATTTACTCTGGTGGACTAAACAGAAGCACACGGGGTTAGCTCCACGCGCTTCTGTCAAGTCCTTTACCTATACTTAATGAAATTTGAAATGGAGAGCTTATACTCAGGATTAATACATAATTATGATACTTTACATCCCGGTAAACTATAAAAATCCTGAGGGAATAAAGATAATCAAAATCTATGGGGACGAAGCTCCGGGCAGAAGCTAGTAAAATAATAAGATTTGCCTCTAGTTAGCTTAATTTGTAAAGATTATACCTTATCTATATGCTTGTAGTTATGTAGTACAGCAGTTATGAAATAAAATGTTGTAGCTTGCATGCCAAAAACAACTGAAAAGTATAGGAAAATTTAATGTTACAGTTACAGTCTACTTACAATGTATCCACTTTTGCACCTTATTCCGTTGAGTTAGGGTGCAAAACTCGAGACATCTCTTTGTAGTTGACTGTACAGTCGGCTAATTAAGTGATAATATTAAAAGAAACTGATGCTGAATTTAGTATCTCAAATTAACAGGCATCTTACATAGGTACCTTAGTTTTATGAAATGTAAACAGAATCCAAACCTAAGGTCACAGCTCATTAGAACCACCTGGCACCCGACCCGCACCGCCTCGCCTTGAGGCGGTTAGTATTCTTTATATGGATTTGTATGGGCATGCGCTTACTACATCAACTACGCTATGTAACGTCTTTAATACTAACCGCGAGACTGCGGTGTGGGTCGGGTGCCGGGTGGGCCTAATGAGCTGTAACCTTTAGTATTGCCACTGGCTATCAAACATGACAGATTTATGCAGTTATACAAGAATCTTAAGTTGACAATATATGAGTAAATGCCATCAAAAAGGGTTTGGTACCTTAACTAAACCTGGCCTGGTTAAAGACGTTTTTTAAAATAAGTTATAACTGAAAGCACGTAAATTAAATAAATAATAAATATTTATACAAACACTACCACTCAAATTGTTAAGAAGTGTGGTGTTACTTCAGTGATTAAAAGCACTAAGAATTTGTTAAGCAGGCAACAGGGGCTCTATTCTACTCAGCAAAACCTTATTGCTTTTTAAAAAAATATTTGAAACAAATGATAAAAAACAGAATCATACATACCTAGTTTTTCGTAATAACTAAAAGATATAAAAAAATCTTAAAAATCAGACTAAGTTTAAGGGTAGAGAAATGTTACCGCCTGAGGCCCTTTTCACGAAGCTACAATTTACAAATTACAAGCGAAAGTTTATTTCTAACTCCTTTTGCTAGAATAAGAGTTCCGCTTGTAATTTGTAGCTTCGTGAAACGGGCCACTGGAGCTAAATCTGTATGGTTTTTTTTACAGCTACACTATTTAAGCTTTCGTCTCACAATCCTCTTAATGTAGATAACCAAGTAATGTTGGGAAAAATAACACTACATTTCTCGTTGGATGGCAGGTTTATTGTATATCAAATGAAACAACACTTTGTAGTTACAAGGGACCCTAAGAGAGTGTGCGTGTGGCGTAGCTCACATTACAATATCTTTCGACTCTAAATACTTTTATTTTTCAGGCCAGCTAAAACATATTCATCAAAAAAAAACAGGAAAGTAAAGAAATACAATTATTCTAGTAGTGAAAGTAATGGTAAGTCAGAAAATTGTATGGACAAATAATAAAATTGGGATATTGATCAGGAATTCATGTGGTGTTCTTTTTTCAGACACTGATAAAGAAAATGAAAGTAATAATGCTACCGACATTAGGGCATATAAATTAATAGTAGAAAAAGAAGTGCCTAAAAGTTCAAAAAACCAAGATGAGTCTATCAATAATATAGTTCAGAATCTATCTCTATTAAATAATATGAAGAATTCAAGTAGCTCAAGTCCAATTATTTCATTTAGCTATGGCAAGAAAAGAACAAAACAGTTACAGTCCACTGTAATAGATAAATCAATTCTAAGTAGTACCCCATTAAAGAATATTAGAACAGCAACATCAATTTACAAATTCTCACCAATTTCAAGAATGACTTATGGAGAAACAACAAATTATATCACAATTACTGAAGAAAATGATAGTAATAGTGCTGATCATGATCTCAAGTCTCCTGTTACTCATTTAAAACAAACAAGAGGGGCAAAAGGCAAATGCAGTCAAATTTTAGCTACCACAATGAATGAAGATAAAGTTAACTTGTCTAATGTTAGTACTATAGAAAAGTTTAATAGCAATGATGACATGAAAAGCCCTGGACCTAATATTGAAAACTTTGCTGAAATTGTAACTAGTGAAGAACCTCAAGAAATAAATGATCTTGAGCATGTTTCCGTTTTGAGTAATATTATCAATGAATCTGATTTAAAGGTCACCTTAGGTGGCTCTAAACCTAGCCAACTTTTCTTTGGATTTTCTAACAATGAAAACAATTTATCTAATAATGATGAAGCAATAGACAATGAGGTAATTCGTTTAAAGGAAATACATTTGAAAGATTCCTCAAATAAATATGATTTAAGTGAATCTTTTAACAACTCTGAATTAGTGCTGGGAGGTTCTAAGCCAAGTGAACCATTTTATGGATTTGATGTTGATAATGAATTAAATGCTAGTGTTGTTGAAAATGATGAAATATTGGCAAAAGTAGATTTAACAGATACAAGTAATAGTAGTCAATCATTAGATTCACAAGGTGCTGTATCTTTATATGATACTTGTAACAGTGACAAGTTTTCTGAAATATCTCGTGAAATATGTAGAGAGCCCGTTATCAAAATTACAAGACTGAATGATGATGTTTTTCGAGAATATTATGAAAAAATGGCGGCGTATTCCTCTGACCTGACTGGAGATGAAGACATGGATGAAGATAGTGAAAGCAGTAGTAGTCAAGATAAAGAGGTAATTCAATATGAATCTTTTGGTTCACGTGAAAATGATACGGTTGACAAGATTGAATTTGATTCAGATGACTATTCTAATTCTGACCAGGATTCGATATGTAAATCAGATAATTCAAATGCCGAATCACGTCGCGAAACTGTTTCACCTTTAAAAAGTCAATCTGATTCAAGTTCTATATTTGAAAATATAGAATCTAATAGTTGTGAAGATGAAGAGGTCAGATGCTTTATAAATACAAGACGGAGAGTTAATTATAAATGCAATTCAATCAAATTAAGCTTAGATCATTTTAGCAGTTCTAGTAGCTATAATGAGACTGTTCTGAGTAATTCTAAATTAACTCAAAATAGCCTAAAAAATTATGAATTAAGTCAAAAGGAAATCTTGGTGTCTGATGAAGATACATGTATTATAAGGAATAGCTTAGAAAATGATGATACAGTATGCAACTTGGACATTGATAGCAATCATTCAGAATCTGATGAAGTAGAATTAAAAACTGAAACTGATCCAAGGGAGTCCTTTGTCACTACAAGAAAGTCTTCCAGGAAATTTAGCACATTACAGCACAGCTCTGAAAGTTCTGTAGAAAATAAACCAGCTATAGTTCTGCAACCTGGTAAGAAATGGGAAAGATCTCTGAGTATCTATAGAAGAATGACAATGATGAATGACAATTTTGAAAGATCCCTACTAGAAGACGAGTCCATGGATCATAAAGGACGAAAATACAGACAGAGTGTAATTAGTACTATGGAAATGCAAGAAGGTAAGTTAAGGTTTTATTCAACTTTAAACATTTTCTAACTGCCAGTAACAACAATGAAGGTTGCATACAAAATTTGTTTGACACATCCATCCAAAGTTTCAGTGTAATGTCAGGTTGGTATTTTATTGAGACTAAATCTTCACAAATCTATTTTACCAAACCGTATTGTGTATAATAATTATAAAATATTACAGGTTCACTACACAATGAGTCAATCAGCAGTCGAAGAAGTACTTTCGTGGTCAAACCTTGCAGATCAACAATACGGATTTTGAAAGTGGGTTGTGGTGTATCTCTTGTAAATCGCATTTAGGTATAAAAAACTTAATTTAACTAATTCGAAGCGCTTCGTAACATCTTTGCCTCTTGTTTTAGGATTCAAACAGTTCACGGATAAGTTTATGCAACAATACAGTATATGATGATCTTAAAGGTAAGTAACTCAATTTATAATAATATTCTTTAACAATTTTATTAAGTAATTGTATAGATATAAATAAAGTAAGAATTGCGGCGCGCATTTCGTGCATTCCATTCAAGAAAGCAACCAAAATGCGAAGCAGAACAAAATTATAATACCTATTCGAATGAAAACTTCAAAACGCCGTGTTATAGCTACTTTTATAAACACTCCGCCAACGAACTTTTTACATGAGGTAACATTTTAAGGCAGCGTCACCCGTCCCGCTTCCGCTCCCTTTCCCCAACCAACCAATCATTCCCTCGCACAAGCAAGCCCTCACAAAACGGCTTCGTTAGTCGCGGACGGTAGACAGTGGTCTCTGTCCATACATTTTAAGTTTTTTTATTTTACATTGCGCAATTTCTACGTTTTGTAGTGTATTAACCTCAGTTATAGTTGAAGAGTAGTTTTACAAACGTTTGACAAGTGCAAACCTTACTTATTGTACATAATCGATTGACTTTGACTGCCATTCATTATCCCTAACGGGATAAAAGCTTGGTTCTGCCCCTTTGTTCGACAAAAGTGTCTAAAGCCAAGTGCATGCATCTTTCCCTGCAAGACACAGGTTAGTAACACAAATAAAAATAAGTAAAAACCAAGTGGTGTTTAGTGGCGTGTTCTGGTTTCTACGTAATACGATTACGCATAGGGAAAGTTCGTCATACCTACTTCCTTGTGTGTCATGCGTGCGACCTTAAACAAATCCTCATGTTTTTAGATTTCCTCAGCGACGATTGTGATGATACCATTGTCGAGCTCTCGAAACTGTCGATCGCCGACTCTGAACACGAAATCACTGTGGTAGAAAAGCTTCATGAGGACCGATTGACTACTGCACGCGATTACGTTCTACGGCGCTGCAACCAAACGGAGGCGTTCCTCTTTGATGAATGCTACCCAGATACGTGAGTACAACTACACACTCGTGCTCTAACTACCGTTATTAGGTACAGCCAGTGTTGTGTTCTTTGTCATGCTTCTAAATTCGAAATGTGTTTGTGTTATTAACTTTCACTGTTTCATTTACTCCAACTAGTGAACATTAAGTATTTTGAATAATGCGTTTGTAAATTGAGCAATATTAAACATGTTTTTGAGGTTATTTTACAAGTTTAACTAACCTTTGCTCACGGATTATTGTTGTGTTTAATATTTACACACCTAGTTGTTAATAAATAGTAAATAAGAATACAATTGCACGCTTTGAAGATGATGATGATTGGAGTTCAATAGTGCAGTGAAGATAACAAGGTTTAATAATTGTTTATTAGAAGCTCATAGTTATGATCATTTAAACTTTAAATATAGTTTCCTGTATTATTTGTTTTTTCACCTGCTTTTTACCATCTAGGTTCCCATAATTATTTGAGGTCAACCTAAATTTGTACTGCTCTGTAAGATGTTTTTGAGGTTTAAATCTTAACCAGAGGAACAATTGACTTAAACGCCATTATTCCTAGTCATAATGAAAAACGAGGGGTTACTATGACATAGCTATGCTATTCATTTTATGCTGAGAGAAAAGGAAAGAGCTATATAAATGCTATAGCCAGAGCTCGGAATAGGTAGTGCCTATTTACCTAAACTTCGCGGGAGGACGTAACTAAGAGTGGTTACAACCACCAAAAAGAATTATTTTTCTTTTTATTGAATGCGGGATTTTCCGGTATTGAATGTATTACTCTAAAGGCTTAATACATTTAACTTTACTTATAAATCTTGCTATATTGCATATTATTTATTTATTTATCTTGAAATAACAATCAGTCATAAAACAATATAATATAGATCAAATTGAATCAAAGGAAGCTTGAAATTTGATCTTTTTTAGTTGATTTAAATAGAATTATAATATCGTAAAGCATCGTGCTATCTCTTTCGCACTCGCATGTCCTTAGAGAGCGTCCTGTTATCATCAGGGTCGCAAACTGCAGCAGGTAGTAGAACGTCTAAAGTGTCGGCTACATCTGTTTTTGTTGAATACATTCTATACGATATTATAATTCTATTTAAATCGACTAAAAAAGATCAAATTTCAGGCTCCCTTTGATTCAATTTGATCTATATTATATTGTTTCATGACTGATTGTTATTTTGTTTCAAGATAAATAAATAAATAATATGCAATATAGCAAGATTTATAAGTAAAGTTAAATGTATTACTTTAGAATAATACAGTCAATCCCTGGAAATCCCGCATTCAATAATAAGAAATACATATTTTTGGTGGTTGTAACCACTCTTAGTTACGTCCTCCCCCGAAGTTTAGGTAAATAGGCACTACCTATTCCGAGCTCTGGCTATAGCTCTGTCCTTTATGCTCGCCTTAAAATGAAATGCATTGTGTAGGACATGTGATGGGTTTAACATTAAATTAATGTTGAAACAATTTGTTAATTAAATCCTCTGCTTGCATTCTAAGTTACATTACATGAATCACTAGGTGTGGATTTTGCCTTAATTAATCCAAAACAATTTGCATTTCATTCTACAATAGTTTCCCTTGTACAGCTGATGACATAACAACCAGGTCACAAGTTTTTAAATCCTAGCCATTCACTTTTCTGTTAAGTTTTTTGGTCTCAAAACACTCATTGTGACTATCGAAACAATGAATTTGTTACTCTGACATAACAATCACTAATTTATGTATTTGGTTCAAACTGGACTGTGTAATGACCTGAATCTATTTGGCTAATTGGGTTTTAATGTTTCAAAACAAACCAGTAATGTTTAGAGAAAAAACAGATATTAGCCCCTCCTGTGTTCTGCTCATCCGGTAAAGTCATTATCACTAATTGATGTTACCTAAGGGGCCAGTTAGACGAGCAACATTTTCTCCGGCAATGTATGCCTGGCAACATTCAGCACATTGTCATTAAAAGTTGATCATGTACCAGCAACCTAAAGATTTCTTTTTTTTTAAAGCCTTCATAATTAGGTATTTGTTAATTATTTTATATGAAATTTCCTACTGATGCAAATGGGTCAATCAACTTTTCATTGCACCTCGTTGCCATGGCGACGTCTCTTGGGGTCACTTCTTAAAACTATGATTTCGAAGGATATTAGTCCACTAATAATCAGTTTTTTTGGCAATTACACACCCATTCTTTTATGGGTTTTCTCCTAAGTGTGTTAGAAGTAACATATTATAACATTTTTTCTATGAAACTCTATCACTGTTTTCCCCTGGCTTACGGGACAGAATAACAGCAACAAAAAGTTGATCCACCCAAATACCAATTTGTCCGTAAATCATGCTACAGGCATGGGACCTGTTCGCTACTAAAGAGGTGTGATTTCATTTAAACAATATCACTGAACAGTTCCAATACCGCTCAGTCAATTTAACCTTGCAATGACAATAAAAATTGTTCATACCTAACTAGGTCAGACAAGTTGGCATTATAATTGTCTTTGTGTACCAGCGCTACCAGCAGGTCATATTACACAGTTCGGTGGTTAATATAACTTGTATAACTCATATACGAGGGCAAATATTGGACTTGGGTAAACCAAAAGCTTGGTGTATTATTTTTATATCTTATTTAATTAGCTTATGCCCACAACTTCGTCTGCTTAGTTATCGTTTTTAACTATTTTCTCAAGAAGCAAAGATATTTTACAGTAAAATGAACCCTTTGTTTCCGGGTTACAAACTTTCTAAGATGTTGAACCGCGAAAATGAAACAAAAATATAATTTTGCTTTAAAGTATAATTTAGTAGGGATGAGTTACTTAGGTTAGCTCGCAACTAGGTATAAACTGTCCATAGGAGACTATCCGACATTGTGTCCCACACTGTTCCAGGACTTGGGCTATCGGTGTACAAATCTATCAAGTTATTCATTTATTTGAAGACAAAAATGTAAAACAAACTTTGAAATTTATTATATTAATTAGTAGCATTTTAAACTTCCCTTTGTTGTGTTGAATATTAAAAACATATCCAAACATTATGTAAAAATATTTTCAGTAACCTACTAGGGTGATGCCACCTATGTTGTACAGTCACTTTTAGCTGAAGGCACCAATAATGGACATACATACATACATTCACGCCTTCATTACCAGAGTTGGGTAGGCATAGCTACAGGATTACCAACAACTCTAAAAACTTGTTAATTTCTGTAACCACACATTTTGCACAAACAGGCTTTCTAAGATGTTTACCAGTGTATATTTAAGTGACATGTTGCAAGCCCATCGCCTAACAATACTACAAGCCTTTATTCCCTTAATAATGGACACTTAACTCTTAATTCAAAGATCATAAGGTTATAAATTTATTGTCTCGAAATCAAAGGAATAACAATAACCCCTATCTTCTTTACCATAAGAATCAAGTACCCATTATTGGTCCATGTTCAATTCTGGTCACATCACCCTAGGGCCTAGGCCTGTCCGAAGAGGCATTAAAATTCCATTGCTACAAAGATGTAGTGTGGAAGCCTGCAGTAGCGGCCTCCTCTTCTTAGCTTCCCTAGCTCAACTTTTACTTGCCGTAGCTATAGTTTAAATAAAACTACACTGGTTCCTTCTTTTTATATATATTTCTTCCGTTATTTCCTTAATACAAACATTTACCTTTACTTGGGCCTTACTATCCCGATACACGTAAGCAACTGAAGTCGCCCCTCAAAACAAGACAGTTCTACTTCTATTCAAATTAACACTTCGAATATCAGTGACGTAACAACCAGCCAGTAGAACTTAGATGTAGCCGGCACCATAAGAATAAATAATAACTACACGTAGAAGCGAAACTCCCGGCTCCGGACGCTCGCTCGGCGCGTTAGATACCTACCGCCTGGCGACACCTGAGGTGTCTAGTCAGTCAGGGGCGTCACACACGGAATATACATTAACCAAGATATTGTTATTGTGTCTTGAATTGGTTTTCGTACTTGTGTTGATTTTAGTGTTTATGGTTGAACTAAGACAGTGTTTTAAAAAGTGAACGACTATTTACGGGAAAATATATCTTAATTATCATCAAAAGGTATTATTATCTAATTTAACGCAAATGTAAAAAATAATTTTGCAACAATGTTTACGTTGAAGTAAAATATTAATAAGTTAATAACATTTCGTGACTTAACTTGTAAACCGATTAAAATATTTCGCAAGTGACAGCCCTAACTTCTGGCGCGGAAGACAGAGGGGCGTAGCGGGGTGAAGGGGGAAGTAGGTATTTAAAGCGCGGCATTTTGGACCTGCGTAAAGGAGATTCGCTTCTACGTGTAGTTATTGTTTATTCTTATGCCGGCACACTGCACGTAGTGAACCTTCACACTGCACTGGTTCATAGATTTTTAACATTTCGTGACTTAACTTGTAAACCGATTAAAATATTTCGCAAGTGACAGCCCTAACTTCTGGCGCGGAAGACAGAGGGGCGTAGCGGGGTGAAGGGGGAAGTAGGTATTTAAAGCGCGGCATTTTGGACCTGCGTAAAGGAGATTCGCTTCTACGTGTAGTTATTGTTTATTCTTATGCCGGCACACTGCACGTAGTGAACCTTCACACTGCACTGGTTCATAGATTTTTAACATTTCGTGACTTAACTTGTAAACCGATTAAAATATTTCGCAAGTGACAGCCCTAACTTCTGGCGCGGAAGACAGAGGGGCGTAGCGGGTTGAAGGGGGAAGTAGGTATTTAAAGCGCGGCATTTTGGACCTGCGTAAAGGAGATTCGCTTCTACGTGTAGTTATTGTTTATTCTTATGCCGGCACACTGCACGTAGTGAACCTTCACACTGCACTGGTTCATAGATTTTTTTTATGGATTGTTATGTAAGGCATGGGGTCGTAATAATAATTGTGAAATTATTTTAAAATGGAACTTGTTCGGGTTCTTCAATTCACCCGATTCATTTGATTGTCTTCTCGTGACCACACACAGTCGAAACGTCGAAGTAAATGTTTATTTTATTACGCGATTAAGTCCCGATTTTTATTTAAGTATGTCTTCAATTCAAGATGGCGGCTCGCGCCTCCATCTCCCTCTTCCCCCAAAGTCGAAAACTTCTTATTTTCTAGTACCCCATGCCTTAAAAACATCCGTCAAAAAAATCTATGCTCCATTTTTTGTAAAGCAAAAATACCTACGGACTGTATGGGTACATGATGTTACTTATAACACATCCCATGCCACTGACGCGTCTAGTGTGTTCAAATTACATACATCGGTTTGGATGTGGCATTCAATGCTTAACTGACGTGTTTATTGTTTACAAGTAGTTCGTTGGCGTTTCTCTGATGCGTAGTCAAGGCC
Organism: Acleris literana; assembly: GCA_946894065.1. Taxonomy (NCBI): domain Eukaryota; kingdom Metazoa; phylum Arthropoda; class Insecta; order Lepidoptera; family Tortricidae; genus Acleris; species Acleris literana. Next base: position 17,892,695 of record OX335680.1, read on the forward strand.
TGAGGTGAAAAAACTTAACAAACAATGACTCGAGCCCTTGATAAGAAATCTACTAAGGTTTTTTCATCCTTTTTGCGTTCATGTAATCAAAACACTATTGTTGATTAACTGATTTTAAAAACTGCTATTGCCTCACTGCCATAACAGTGGTTTATGCTGACTAAGTGACCACGGCATTTTTATCGCATTTCACATCTCTCCACGCTTTTTGACTGCACCCGAAGAGTAGATAATAATGCCTATTTAAATATAGTCTATGTAAAGATAAAATCAGAAATTTTCCACAGAAATTATCTTTTTGTATTTAACGTCAGATAGGTAATTTAGTTTCGTTTGACAAGTTCAGGGGCCTTAATTATCTTTCAGGTGGTGACGTTTTATTTTTACTTGCTTAATATTGGTCTCATTTGTTTCTAAACTAGGTTTAGGTACTTATATTTTGATAACATGCTTTTCCATTACATACCTACCTAATACAACATTCTCAAAAATCTTGTTACATTACGGCATTATACATTAAAATTTACTGCTTCAAATTCCTCGGTTTAGGCAAGACACGGCATGACTATATAAATAAATTGGGACCCATACTTATAAAATTTATAAAGCAAGAAGGCGCCAGCGACTAAATACCTACGCGTAGAATAAAGTTGACTATGCGGAGCTTACTGCCAACCTTCGCTAGTCGGAGAGGCACCAGAAGAAGAAGAAGAATTAAGTTTACCATTACTCCCCCTACCTTTCCTCCAGTTGAGGGTCGATTTAATTTTATTTATTAGGATTACGAAAGAAGCAACTCTTACAAGCCTAAACTTTAGGCTGTATCTTTATCTGACACAAGTTATTCACGGAAAAGTTTTGAAGTAAATAACTTTTTCCTACCATTTTGTTTTCAAACATCTTTTTTTTAGAGCCCTGAAGAATTGCCACAAGATTGGCGAAGGAGTGTATGGAGAAGTCTTCCTGTGGCGAGCAAGAGATGGGCGTGCGCGGGTTATGAAGATAGTACCAGTCGCGGGCACCATAAAGGTCAATGGCGAAAACCAGAAGGACTTCCACGAGATAATATCGGAGATTGTGATTGCTATGTAAGTACAACACATTTTGCACTTTAGTTTACTGTCACCTTATCGAATTGATGAATTAACATTTGTTATTTATTTTAAGTAAATCACAAACCATTAATCCATCATCAGGAAAAGTGTTTTTTTTTGCCATATTCAAAAAGATCGTCTGAAATGACTAACACGGAATGTGTCACAATTTTGGTTAAACTTTGTCAGTCTAGACAAAAATCTGACTGAGTGACGTCATTTATCTCACACTACCTTCTGGAATTAGTAACTTCACCCTTGCGTTCGCATACATGAAAGCCATGTAGTCATCTGCAGAGGAAATTAACCTCCCCCCCCTCGCGCGATACAAATTACCCAGCAAAATGGTGACTTTTTTCTGCAGCTGACTGTACGTCTATGACAATCGCAATTGACGTTCAATCTCGCACGCCTGTGAGTGTGTGACTCAATTTAGTTCAGAATTCTGCTATTTCTTTAGTAACCGCAAGTTACCTATAACTCTTATGAGAGTATCAAGAGACAGTTCAACTAACCATAACTTTATATTAAAGTGACAAGTTCTTTTTTAATTGGAGCAACATTGTTGGTGCTGCGCACTTACAATTTCACATTTGGCTTCGAGGGAGGAGCTCCTTAACGAGCGCCTCGACTCAAGAGTGACGTGGTACTATAATATACATATTTATTTGACTCAAGAAATCGCCAAATTGCTTTTAATGTCTACAAGATTGTGTTTATTTTGGGTAGTTTTATTGTGATGGGAAGTCTGCTTGGTTATTTACTTATTTGTTAAAGATGAATGTTGATATCAAAAAGACTCCACATTAAATTACACTTGAACGTCTTCACGGAATATACTTATGAAGAAATAATGATTCATTTTTAATAAACATTGACATGTCTCAATAACGCTATATTTTCGTGAACAAAGATTTATTTAATGAGTCATAACATAAATATCGTAATTCTTATAAATCAACGTAAGCGTAAATTATTAGTCACGATTTGTGATGTAACTCATTATTGTGGTCTAAATGTGCTACACATAATACCATAATACTTTGTGGGCAACAAAAAAACTAGAAAGGGAAGTGGAAATGACCCGTTAGATTAGCGGCGGCCATTGTTTTCTCTTTGAAACGCCGCCATCCATAATACCGTAATTTGTGGTCTGATTGCCATTGTGTTTCTAGGGAATTGAGTGCTATACGCACTCCCATAGCAGACTTGGAACGACAATTTGATGAAGGGAAGGACATTGATGCATTAGAGTTGCACAATATACAAAATGCTACAGATGTTTTTAACGAGGTAAGTTACTTTACTATTCTAATATTATTCTATCTAGAGAGTAACCTATATGAAATCGAGTATGCGTCTCAATATTTGCTCTGTAAACAACACTACTAACCGACAAGTCGCTGAAGGATGTTGTTGTGTAGTATTTACTATTGTTACCGTCATAATTTGATCGTACGTTGCATTCAGGCGTGGGACTTTCTCGCAATGCAGCTGCATACAGGATACCTATCGTTTTAGTACTCAACTGTTAAAGGATGGTGCCACGGAAAACGAATTTCGAAACTTCAGATGCCATATCCCTATTACTGGTTTTTCAAGACTTGATCGAGAGGAAGAGATGGAGAAAACGTAACTTCGAATTTCGATTTTCAAATTCAAGCGTGTATAATTTGTAATTTTTACAAATGTTCTCTTGATTTTTTAAATTATATTTACAAATCGAACACGAAGGTTACGAAAACCACACAATAAATGCGTCGTATCTTTTTATTGGAGAGGAAAATTTTACTCCAAACTGGACCGTGGCCAAATTTTATAAAGCAGATGTACATATTTCCTGGTTGTTTGTAAATTCTTGGAACTCCGAGTGCTCTTCCCATCCTATTTATGTCCAAAAATCATTTACCTGCCGTCCCTTTTTTTACACTTATCTACCTGCGTTTTTATGTCGAGAGTTAATATCCCAAGCAGGTACCAGGGTACCCTTTCTAATTTTTAGGGGAATATTGTGTCTAATGCGGTCAGACACGAACGCACCGAAATAACAAATTAGCCAATTAACAAATGTACTTTTAGATAGATTCTTTTGCGTGCTTAAATATTGTTGTATTAGCTTAATGTTTTGCATGTTTCATTTGTGTTGGCCAGTCATTGTTAATATAATAAACTTCCTGACACGTGACAATGCACGTTGCTAGGTTATTGCTTTTATTCACGTGATGGCGTTCGATGGGAAATGACGCAGAGTTTACTCGTGCATGGTGGTCGTTATGTTTACTATAGCGTAAATTATTTTATTGAGAATGTGTTTCGTGTATTCGGCCGGTCAAAAAATGCAGTGTATGGGTAGAAGGCCCTGCGTATATCGCCTCTTTGCTTTGTACAGCTATATTATATATGACTGTTATAGCTGAAGGCTTAAAGGGTAAACCGATTTAATTGTGTTTTATTCGGAGGGTAGTATTCCGGCGATAATTCTTTGTTAAAATTGAAAAAAACGAACTCTCATGGGTTAATTTTTTTAAAGACTAAAACATATTCTAAGGTCGTGCGTGTCCGCCATCCCTGTCCGTCTCATGTTCTATTTTAGTAGTGTGAAGGCGACAGCGATAACAGGTCGCGCGAGTATCTCGTATGTCCGGTCAATTTGTCCTCTCTAGGTTGTCTAAATAACGTCTGCCGTCTGCCAATTGTCATTGAAATATTAAAAAAACAGACACCAACTTTGTACAGTTCATCGACATCATCCCGCTTATTTTTGACGAGACGCCAGCATTAGGAAGCGACCTTGTTTAATAACTTAGCTGTCCCAGGTTCGATCCCCGATACTGAGAAATATTTATCTCTGATGTGTTCTATCAATATCAGTATTTTTTCCATAACATCTACTCAACATGCACAAGCCTAGAGCTTAGTTTAGATCTAGGTCAATTTTTGCAAGAATTGCAAGTATATTCATATTTATTAACAGGTAGGTGATGCCAACGACTTCGTCCGCGTAGAAGTCGTTTTTCTTCTTGCCAAATTTGATTTAGATTTGTTCAGCCGTATTCTCGTGAAACAAGCAAAGAGTTACTTTCTTACTTGTTACTATGGATTATTTATTGTTCACTTTCGATGTATGTTTTTCCATATAGATTGTTCTAGATAAATTCCAAATAGTACTTTGACATTACACCACCAAAAAAATTTGACAGTAATTCCAACGTGAATCACCTCATTCATAGATAACGCATATTGCAAATTGATAAGCAAACTGGGCCAGTCGCTTATCTCGAGAGACTACTATCTTTGTTCAGTTGCTTTATGATTTGTGCGATGGAATGAGCATCGCCGTATTTTATTTGGCGCCCTAGTTGACTGAAAGAATTCCTTTAAAACTGAAACTTGACCCGGTTACATGTTCTCAATTTGCGATGTGTGTTTAAGACCAGACTACTGTAACTAAAACGCCGTAACTCCAATTCGATGTCGAACCAATTGTAGTTTTATATGTTGACTAAAGGCGTCCATTTTCGAACGCCTTGATTCCTTACTAATATTATAAATGCGGAAGTGAGTTGGTCGTCTTCACGGATCAAAGTCTCAACCGATTGACGTGGAACAGACAGTTTGTACAAGTGTATAGCCAGGAGACGTGGGTACTTTTTATTTCGGAAACCCACATAGTTCTCGCGGACGGAGTCACAAGCAAAAGTTAGTTTAGTTTCTCAGGGTTGGTAACAGGTTTGCAATTTGAAGTGGTTCAGCCGCCACAGAACCAAAAGTACCATTACGTAGCCATTCTGATTGTTTGCCTTCTTGCCTAGAAAAAAACCTACCTGGGGCTTTCTTGTACTGTATAAGACTTTATTGCTTTTGACATGTATTGTTTTTAACTACGGCTGAGTTACTCTCAAGTAAATAAGAGCCTATCCTATAACATGTCAAAAGCTATATTATAGCTCCTTTTTCAGCATGATTTATTTGAAAGTCAAAGTCCGCTGTTTTAGGTGTATGACAAGCTCCAGAATATTTTAAATTCTAATTAAATTTCAAGTGACAACAACTTCGTTTGATTTATATTATCGTATACAGCTACCATCTCTTACTTATCTTTTCTTAATCATACTAAATATATGATTAATTTTACGTGATATATCTTGAGCAAGTTATCTTGAGCAGGACATGAGCGTGTCTCGTGTTTCCGTATGCGATAATGACATTAATGACTACGGACAGTACGCGGTACTAGCTAATCCTATATGGATATGATTCTTGTTACGGACGGGTTATACATGCATTTCCGTCTCAGGATAATGTTTTTTTTATTCTAATCACTAATCAGCCAAGATATTGCAATCCTTGAAGAGTATTATTTCTGAAGAGAGTAGACTTTAGTTCTGAATGCTTTGTGATTAGTTTGATGAGAGAGGAAAATTGTAGACTCCACAATGTGAGAGCTTACCAAGAGAGATTTTCGTATAGTTGACAATTAAACAGCAAGTTCTTTAGTTATTCAACTAACATCTTAGTTGACGTATCTAACGTCTTGTTAGGCTCGTATGGAATCAAGACGCTTATGCACAATAACCACAATCTTGTTAGAAGCAACCAAGTTTTTTCTTTCTGTGTATAGTTTTCATTTTTCTGTATTCTAGCGCATCGTTTGTTTAAATTTCCGTTTTGATTTACTTTGTTAGTGAATATAAACTGGTTTTATTTCTATTATTGCAAAAGAATCAAGTCTTAGACATATATCTTAACGAATATTTGCATATTTTATGCATTTTCACATTAGTTACTCGAAAAATGTGACTTTAATATGTTCTTGATGATTTGAGGTCGGTCAACTACCTTAAATAGATCCTATATGTCCTTGACTCTTGAGAACTTAGAACTTGTTTAGACGTAGCACATAAAATAACGATTTATAAACTGGATATCTCCTTTCGTGTTCACTTTGAGTAATGATTCCATCGTTATAATAAGACAGGCTGGCTGGAGTAAGACCACCGGTGAAATTACTAGCATAGAGGCATTGCTTTTAAGTATTCAAAGTGGGCAACGAATTTGCAGTCTTGAGATTTTCATCGTCATATTGAAAGTCCATCTATCATCAGGTGGCCTGTGTCTGCGTGCTCTTTGCCTACTAAATGCCGTTAAAAAAAATACCCTTAATTGTGAATACTAACGCTCTCTCCCTCCATTACTACCTATCTCCGTACATAGCCTCTGGAAAATCATTTGCAAGTGTCTTTATGCAAGAATGAATTAGTAATTTCGGGTGCATCATCTTTCTCTTTATACGTGACCGTGATGAGAGAAAGAGACAAATCTAACTTAACTTCTAACTTTGAGAAGGGTTCTAAGTTGTCTTGCTTGCCATATCCGCCTGCCCTGCCTTCTATGACACATTAAGCTTTATTTGAATGTCATAAATATTTAATGGCATTGCGGTGTTTCTAATGCCGCAGATAAGATAAAGGTGGTTGTATTGATAAGGTTTCCTAGCGACTGCCTTCCGTATATCATCTTAGTTTTAGACGGTTATATTTCTGACTAGTGACCCGCCCGCGCTTCGCTTCGTTTTATGTGATTTTTCTGTAAGACCCGTACGTATACCAGAATGTATTGTACATAAAAACATTAAAAAAACTTTCATGAAAATTTATGTAACTGATGGTGAAAATCGCAAGACAATCCGTTCAGTAGTTTTTGAGATTATCGCGAACATACAGACAGATAGGCGCGGCGGGGGACTTTGTTTTATATTATTTTGTGATTTTTGTTTACCAAATCAAAATTCGAAGTAATGTCTTTTTTGATAGAGATATGGTATCCCACATTATGGATGATTTCACAAAAAAAGTAGATATTACAGTGACCACGCGGCTGATGCAAATGTTGCTCAAACGAAACAAATTTAATAAATTATAAATATTGAGCTTCTTTTTCGTATTACCGTGTTAAGACTCCTTTAACTAAAAGTCTCTCATATTTAAAGTGTTCGAGGTACTACTTGGAATACTTCGAATGTAAATCTATTTCGAAACAAGCCTTGCCAACATATACCTACGGATCCACCGTAATATGACGTGTACGATAATGTAAACAAATCTCAAGGAAACTTCGATTTTCCTACCAGTGTGGGAAAATCCATATTGAAATCGTATGTCCAAAACATACAAAAGATCATTGTTTTCCTTTATTTGCTCTACTCAATGACGACGACGGGTATTGTCAAGAAAACAGATACACATTTTTATTTGCCAATCATAATTTACCATGAATATAATAATTCTGACTCATAGATTGAGAAATTGTTTGTTTGCCCTTGTTTCGCATCAATATGGGGCAATGGATTGTTTTTTTTTTACACGAGTGTAATATTTAGATAGATCTGTGCTGAAAAAATAAATATACTTTGGTTTGTTTTCATACAAGTGGCGTTCGTCCGTCTGGTTGTTTGTCATTGCCAAGGTCCCAAACTGGTTAAGTTTTAAATACGTTTTTTGTTTTCGTAAGGTTGAGATCTTATTTATCAGCTGGTGACTTTAATTCAATGTTGTAGATGTTAAGGTGCTGTAACACAATCAACTTTTCACGACTATTTGTGGCCGGCAAATATTCTGGAGGTTCTTGCGGCGCTTTTTCTCCGCAATGATGGTCTTGTGCGAAGCGCGAGTAGATTCACTCATATTACCGTCGTGTAAAAGAGCCCTCAAGTGGGCAATTTCCTGAATAAATATTTTGAATTTTTTTACTTGAATTGCCTTCTTACTCTTACTTCGTATGTTAGAGCGAGGCACCCATAGTTGCCGGCCACATTGCCGTGACAATGTTACTCGTTCCCTAGGGACCAGCGATAAAGTAATTCTACACGGCGGTAATATAATTTGTTACTTCTATGAAGGCGGTTATTGAAATGTTAGTTCTCAGTCTCAACAAACTGGTTTAAACCGGTTTCATTGCATCTGCCATAAGTAGCAGTAATTATCTAGCTTCCTAGAATCGAGCTAATTTACATACATAGCTAGAAGCACATGGCAATTCCTCGTGATAATGAGGTCGTTGGTATATTCAAACATGGAGTGGAACGCTCTTCCTTTATTTAAGTGTATTCGGGGCTTTGCACTATACGAAGAGTATTAAATTTTGACAAGTTGGTTTTTATATCGCGTCCCTCAATGTTGCATACCCACAAATTATTTTTGTTGATTCTGGCGTCCTGTTGACAAAAGAAAGTCGACTTAACTCGTAATAAAAAAGGGTATAAATCATAAATCGATAACGGGTGAAAGTCGCAAGTTACAAGAGTAATCTACGTTCACAATAAAATCCATGTTAAAGTGGCCGACACCGCAACTCAATCATTGGCAATGTTCCCAAGATATGAGCAGTCATACAAGCGAGAGACTTTCCTTTATGCTATTGAGCTAGCTTTCACTGTGTCAACACTAGGTCTATTGCCAAGTTCGTAGAATTGTGTATGTTATAGCGCAACACGTGTGGGATGTGTACAGTCGAGTTCATAAATATGTGTACACTTTAGTACTTTGACACTAATCGTTGTGACAATTGATACTGGGTGTCCCAAAATTCAACGTTAACCAGCCTAGGGCTGATAGAGCAGCTAGAAAGCTACCGATTTAACCCCTATGTATGGTCAGCGATTTTTCCTGCTGAACTACGCATGTTATTTGATACTATATTTAATTTAATATTTATAGCTTTATATAATGCTAGACTAAGTAGTACCATTGTAATAAGAAATATGTTTAAAAAATGACTGACTGCTGAGTTTCTTGCGGCGTTTCTTCTCGGCAGTGGTCTTCTCTTGGGAAGCGCTGGTAGATTCTTGACGTGTAAAAGTGCCCGTGCGGCCTACTTACTGAATAAATTTCTTTTATCTTTTATCTTTTTTTTTTTACTAGTTTAGGAGTTATTGATCATTTTAATCGGAATTTTTGTAATTTTCCCTATGCCCATGTCACAAAAAGTCCTTCATTTCATGTTTTATTTTAAGTTTTTCAGTGGTATGTTACATAATTAGAATCATTACGAATCAGCGAAGTTTTTAAACCTATTTGCCCGTTTTTTTACACGACTGCCCCAAAAAAGGAGTGTAATGTTTTCATGTATGTATGTATGTATGTGAGTTTCTTTATTCCAATATAACTTCTAAATCCCTTGACTGATTTAGATGTGTGAGGTATTGATAGAATCCTTACGAAATCCCGGGTGACATAGGATACCTAAACTGTTAAAATTGAAATAACAACAATGGTAAAATGACAATTATTAACATATGTAGGTATATCGTCGACAGTATAAAAATGCAGTCTGGTTTTTAAAGCTTGCTTTTCATATAGTTATTATCAACTGTCTTAGTAGTCGCATAAAGTAGTTTTTTCCATACATAGTAAAAAACAAACACTGCGATACCTAGTATGGAGAAGCAAACTTTATTTTATTCATTAAAAAGTTGATTTAAAAAAACGAGCAAATAGGTTCAAAAACTACGCTGATTCGTAATGACTCTAATAAGGTAAGATACCACTGAAAAACTTATGAAATTAAACATGAAATTAATGATTTTTTGCGACAAGGACGTACTCAAGGGAAAATTACAAAAATTCTGTCTAAAATGATGAATATCTCCGGAACTAGTAAAAATCGCTGAACATACATAGGAGTTAAATCGATAGCTTTTTAGCCGTTCTATCACCCTAGCCGGGTTAATGTTGAGTTTTGGAACACCCTGTAAATGGCAGTTTAAACATGACATTAAAGAGACAAGGTACTAAAGTGTACACATACTTATGAACTCTACTGTAAACTAAGGCAAGTTCTAGTGAGTCCATTAAGTGTCAATTTTATTTGGAATATTGCCGGGGCTTCGATCAGATGAAAATCTAACCTCCCGAGTCCCCAGGTTTTCACTTAAGGACATAGTACCAAATATAAAATGCACTTTATAGTTCATTCGACAAGGTTGTGATTACTAAATTACTAAAATATGTATTGGGGTCTTACGAGGTTAAATTTAGAATTGAGTAATATTGTCTTTTTGAATAGGGTGACAAGCCCAAAAGGGTTGTGTTTGACCTGTACCGATTTTGATAAATTATACGTCATTCATTACATTCGTCTAGAAAGCGTTGAGTGTTACTGGGTATAATTCTTAATAAATCAAAATGGCGGATTTTGTGCGCTTAATGTTTTTTTTTTTTTATACATACATAGACGAGAATATCATGAAAAAATCTGTCGGGTTTTTAAAGCTTTGTTTTTATTTATTTATTGTAGTAAGAGTTAAATGAGTAAATGACTGACGTCTGTTAAAACTTGCATTTGGAAATGATAATTTGCATTAATGGTAGAGCGACATGGCAAAAAATAAGTAAGTAGGTGCTCAATTCTACTAATACATTTAAAAATTGATATTTACCGCTATAACCCCCTCTGAACAAATCAAATTATTACAAATACTTTAAAGACATTCTTCTTCTCATAAATCGAAAAAGTACGAATGCGACTAAATACGAAAATAGACGAAAATATACATAAAATGAACTATAAATCTCCAAGTCCATAGATATTTATTCGTTGAGAGTTGAAACTCTTGTAACTAACAGGTTTTCTCGGGCGGACATGCAAGTGAATCCAACAACGTAGCAACAAGTCGGGCGGACATTTTTAATATCCACCAGTCCTTTCATTTGACGTGACAGGGGGTGGGACGGCATACCAATTTGTGAACCAGTTCTATTCTCAGAAAGAGATGAATGCAGTTAATTATCCGGCCCAGCCAGACGAATCCCGCTCTTGTAACAATGACGCGGCACATTCAACTCTTAAGCAATACTCTCATCCGATGACTCAACACAAAAGAGTAACGAGAAAGCTAAGACACAGTAATCGACGAAGTAATTTAACACTTGGCTGCTTGCATTGTGAAGACTCTAGCCCTTCGGTATCTATGTCTAAATCACGATTCCTTGCCGTAACCACAACGAATAGTTTAGATACGCATTTAGAGGCGGACCGCATGCCCATCGACCGTTGAATTCTTTTGTGTAAATGACCCCCGCTCCAACCCCATAAAGCTGTATAAAACCGTCGCTTGATATTCGATTTTGTTCCCTAGGTACTGGCAGTAAGGTGTGTCTACGGCAGCTATACGTCTCGCCTTCTTGATTTGTGGGAACTGTATGACGAATGCAAGGGGTCTGAGAACGACAACCCGGCTATTTTGCCGAGCGACCAACAGTACATTGTGTTGGAGCTCGCTAACGCGGGGCAGGATCTCGAGAGCTACCAGTTCAACAGCGCGGAGCAGGCACATGCCTTGTTCTGGCAGGTACGTTTTGAATTTAGAATTGGTTTTTATTGTGTTATTCGTAATTGCCAGTGTTTTTTATGTTTTTTTATCTGTGTTCGATTTATTTAATGTGTTTCTAATGTTTGAATGTATTATTTGTTATTTTTTACATAGTGACTAGTATTTGAAGACGTTTCAATCGCTTGAATTTTAAATTCTTTTTTTTTTAATCAAGTGTTTTTTATGTTTTTGTTTGTGAACGTAAATCGGAGGAGTCTTAAATGTTTGAATTTTGATAAAATGCGTAATTGCCAGTTTTGTATCCGTTTTAAAATGCGAATTTAACGTTTCTAACAGTTTTTTATGTAGTTAAAATACTTTTAGACCGTGGTTTTATATTTTTCCATCGCATGTAGATGTTTTAATAGACGCGTTTAATGTTTTTTTTTGCATTTGTTTGTGTATTGTCCAAAGTATTAACACGATTTGAATTCTATTTTTAGTCATTTTTTATTACAATGTAGTCGGTCGGTATACGTCTATAATTTGAATAGTTACTAATTTGAAATGTTTTTACCTCGTTTTTGTTGTAAAAACTTATAGAATTTAAATTCAAAACCTTGGCTTGTCTCGTGTCATTCGTTGACTTTTGAAGCCACACATTCTTTACGAATGTGTGAATTGCGTACGATTTGCTTATTATTATCGTTACTTACTCCGGGAAACGCGCCGCGGTGAAGTTCCTTCATAACTGTATACAACAATAAGCAGAAAGTCCAGCTACAGCGCTGGTTGTTACACTTATTGAATAACTACCACCATTTATAGATGTAGAAAGAAATGGCGGCTTTAATATTGAATAGCGTTCTTTAGTCAACCAAAAAGCCAGACAAATTATTTTTTTCACAAAAAGACAGACAAATCTGTAATATTATATCTACACGGTTACAATTTTATTCGGGTTATTCGGCGGCTTCTAAATGGGAAATAAATTTCAATTATATAGGCATCTTGCTCTAGCGTATGAAGGTAGAATAAGACGGCGGCTATTGTTGTGCTGGCCAAGATATTACGATCAATAAATTAAAATATCGTCCAGAAATAACGTTTGTGCAATCTCTAAACTGTTACTTGTTAAATATTATCATTGCATCTCATTCATTCGGCATCTCAAAAGTAAGATATGTAAGACGAGTTCTTGGCAACTACTAAGTGAAGCCGCCATTAAAGTCGTTTCGACAACCACCAATGGGCTGTAGGCTGCGGTAACGTGAAAAAACAACCTATAGTACGCCATCTACCATCTTGGTTCACGGTCTCGCGTAGTTAGTTGTCTCTCTCGTAGCAACGAGTTCTTTTTTTGCTAGATTACTCAAGAACTTATTATGTTTTTCTTGTGTCCGCATCCATGTCGTTACATTATTTCTTGAGCCGGGATTCTGAAGCGTCGCTCTGTACTTTTTTCAATTTGATGAGTGTGATGTATCAAAACTAAAGGCTATTTCACTATGTATGTATTTAGGCAGTTGTTATCTTTTCGTCTTAGGGGTTATTTGAATTTTTATAATCTCACTAGTTTATCGCGGTTAAAGTTCAAGTCGGTTTAACGATAACAGTCAGTAATGCGTGAGAGTTCTTTGTATAACGTTTTTTTTTTTGGTTGTTCCTTGTTCTGATTATCTTACGAGCTGGGACGATTAAAATATCGCAGGCAATAACTAGGCTTAAAATAAATAAAATATTTTATCTGCTACACGGGTACGTTTCAATCAGTCTAAAAACAATTTGGATAATTTCTTTTAGCTTTCCGAAAAGCATAAAACAAATTGTATAATTTTATCAGCGTATACCTAAATCAAATGATGAAAAATCACTCATTTGTCATAACTGATTGTCATTTGTCAATTTTTTCTTACTAGGTTAGGTTAGGTAGAACTGTGGCCACATTCATAGTAATCAAAGACCTTAGGAATAACTACTTCTTAATTGACATTATTATGATTGAAGAAATTATTCATTTCGTTGTTATGCATAATAATTATTATCGTTGGTTCATTATAGAGATCGAAATTATGCAATAAGTGTTAATTATGAAAATGAGTACATTCATTTTTATGTAATTCTTTACACAACCCTGCTACACATGTAGAGCTCGTTTAAGTTTTACGAATCTTTACTAACATTGTAAATTTAATAGTTTGTTTGTTCCGACTTTTCGGTTTAACATTTCCACCGATCGACGTGAAATGTGGCACAGAGATAGAGTCTGGCCATCGAAACGTGATACTGAAAATGACCGCGAAAGGGGTTTGGGTAAAAGTGTTGTCATTTGTAAAATTCATACATTTTCAAGGTGAGCGGCCATTCGTAAAAGTGGCAAATTATGATAGAATTATTAAAAATAAACATATTTTGTTATGTAATGTAATACTCTAAAGTGCATCGGAGCCGAGATATTTAAATATTCATACTTGGGCGTACTTTTGTACTAAAAACTGAGTACTTAAATCTTTAAAATCTCCGCTCCGATATTATTTACCGCCATAAATTATACATATCTATGTGTATTTAGAGGTCCTCTAAATAACTATGTAAAAATCATCCGTGGCCGCTGAAAAAAAATATGACAATATTCTTCAAACAAATTTACCCAATGCCCTTTAAAATTGTACATATAGTATGCCTGAATGATCTTCAATTAAAAAAAAATTATGCTTTTGTCATTAACTTATAACTTCATACTTAATGACAAAAGCATCAACATTGTTTAACTCTAGCCCATACAGGCATACCATAGCTACAATTTTAAATTTCGCCTTGACTCTAGTTAAAAGCCCGAAAACATACATAGGGTACTTTTATCTCGGAAAATTGGACAGTTACTGAGAAAATAGCCATAAACGACTACTAAACGGACGGAGTCGCGGGCAATAGCTAATTTAAAGATAAATGTAGTTTTCGGTGGGGGGACAGACTCATTTCAGATAAGATGATCCCTAACTGCAAAAGCAAAAGCAAATATACAGATGGAGTGAATAATAAAACGACTTCGTATTTTGTCGGTTAAGTTCGTTTTCATCGTGCTTTCTCAGCTAACTTTATTAGTTATAGGACTTATAGATAAGCTAACTGAGATAGCAAGATAAATACGAACTTTTCCGACAAAATAAGACCTCATTTGATTATTCAGATCATAACTTAAGCAGAGAAGTCGGAAACATTCTTAGCAGCCGTGAGAAGGTCTAAAGCAATCGATTCCATAATTAATGGACATGAATGAATCATTTAAATTAAACATAACAAACATGAAACATTATCTTCGTGTTTATAAATTTCGCAACAACTTTACAACTAAATACCGCTGGGTTGTTAATTAATACAATGGTATACTCGCTATTTAACGTGTGAGCCATTTTATTATTCATTTATTCTTAATGACGTTAATATTTCTTCAATTTTGTTGGAACAATTATTGTTTACGTGCGTGTTTCATCACTCAAACAAGTCGTAAAAAAATAAAAGTACATCGACCTCTTCCGCTGATTCGTAGAGATAGTTATTCCGAATGCCAAAGATCAAATGTTTTAGTCACGAGCGTGTAATGCTACGGTTAAATCACCCGGGCCTTGGGCTGGTATACGTCTTTGTGTTCCCGGGGGGAGTTCATAGGGGTCATGAACCCTTCCCCCCCCTCTAAGTCTTGTTACCAGCTTTATAAAATAAGTGTTTTAAACATTTTTGGAGCTTGTGAATGATGAATATTTCGCATATTACGTAATTCTGAAGATATTTTGCAACAAAAAAGGTTATAGGTTTTAGGTGGGGAAGAGTAGCCTAAAATCATGAATGAAGGTCAAAAAAAAGCCAAAAAGGCATGATTCAATCTACAACGACTCTTGAAGATGCTAAAGAAAACTTATTTGATTCTATATTTTTGTTGTTTTTTTCAGCGTTTTGGGCATGCCGGGCTTCTGCGTAAGATAGGTGAATTTCTAGAACAAGTTCCAATATCTTGACTAGATTTTCACTTATCCTTCGCGGCGGCCATTCTGCTTTCAATGTCACGTGTGGTTTTTTTTTACTAATATTTGTTTTGCATTTGTTTTTGTGTTGTGTATATGTTTATAAAGCTAGTTTAGACTATGATTAATTATGTTTTATCATCATCATCATATCAGAAACTCGTCCACCGCTGGACATAAAGCTTTCAAGATGGCCATGGTCGGTCCAGTGCTAGCACCAAGCGGTTTCCCGCTACCGTTATCTGATCGTCGGCCACCTTGTGGGAGGCCTGCGAACGTTGCACTGTCCGGTACGTGGTCGAAAACCTTTCCGCCCCAGCGGCCATGGGTTTATGAGCAATATGCCGACGCCTACTGCCACTTAGTTCGGAAACCCGAAGTGCTAATTTATTTATTGCAAACAATCCTATTTTAGAGAAGCCTGGATCTAAATAATAATTTCTACAGCATTAAGAGTTATATCAATAAGTGAGCAGTAATGTATCTCATTCAATGCAATATAGTAAAAACGTATTTTCCTAAGGCCTTTAATTATGGTTTCGTTCCTCTTTGGTTATTAAATATTCTCTACAATAGTTACAGTCTAAGCTAGCTTCAAATTAATCGTGTATATTTCTATGTATCGTTTACGAGTGAATGAGATATAACAGCGGCACCACCACCATCTACGTAAAGTGTCACAATTGTATAAGAATAATTCCATTTTGAAATTACGCATGTCTTATTCACTCGCTTTTACTGTGTTTCAAGTAGTAACTTAGCGATGTGTTAACGGTATGGTATATCATTTTCAGGTGGCATTCGGTATAGCCGTCGGCGAAGAAGCCTTCCAGTTTGAACACCGAGACTTGCACTGGGGCAACGTGCTCATAGCTCCTACCGAGCAGAAGGTAAGAGCTAATTTACACTTATAAATAAATAAATATTTAGTACTAGGAACCCCGCCTGCGTTCATCCGTGGACTGGAGAACTCTTTGTTCGTGTTTTTCTCGGGATTTATCAAATTTTCCAGGATAGAGAGTGTCATAGGTTTTATTCCAGTACATAGACTACCTAAGTGCTAACTCTCACCCGATACGTGGTGGAAAGACGTAAAATCATCGAAATATATAAACATCATCATCATCACGTTTATTATTTATTAGCTTCTACCCGCGACTTCGTCCGCGTAGATTTCGATTATCGTTCATCCCCTTGGGAGTTCGCAAGTTTAATTTTTTAGCCAATGTCTTAATTCCGCGTATAGGCTTTTTCCATTCCAAATCGTCCAGCCGTTGCAGCTTAAAGGAGTTGCAAACAAACATACAAACTATCGCATTTATGATATTAATATTAGTTGGATTTCTCCGTACGAGGGCAGTGTTCTACACAACGATATACATTGTATAGATAAAATGTACTTAAAACTTTCATGATCATTACTCAAATTTACCCGTAGTTAATCAAACTCGGGATCGATGGCTTCGTAACCAAAGTCCAATTCCAATAAGGTTCACCGCATCGTCACACTAAGTACCCAATGAACGTTCTGTGTGCAAGTGAGAAAATAACATGGCAGTATCACAATTGAGAAAGAGAAAACTAACAGCTCTATTGTGACCTAGTGGGTATGAAAAGTTTCCAATAATTTCACTCCTATTGTGCCGTACTTCATAGATATTCAACCTCGCTTTGGTATTGACCTAGACAATTGTTTAACTTTACATTCATAATGGATTTAATGGATTGAATTGTATTAGATCACAGACATTTAACCTTATTTTAATACTTAACGATTATAGGTACACGACAAAGGACAGATTAACTAGGTAGTTAATTTATTACGTTGTGACTTTTATTGGCTTTCGCTCCCTGTTTTAACAAGGAGTATTTCTACAATCTAAAGTATTAGACAATCACTACGGACTTATTAGAGAAACAAGTCCATGCATATCACATGCGAGGACAATGTTTGGTTAAAGAGTATTTACTCTTGACCACTAAACAGAAGTACATGAGGTTAGCTCCACGCGCTTCTATTTTATAATTGATCATAGACATTCGATTTTTATAAGTCACCTGGATAATATGAACAATAGTACCTATCCTATCTTTTGTAAAATTTCAATTATGTATACTTAATGAGGAAACAGGGTGCCAAAACCGGGATCTTTCCTTAACCGTGGACTCGTGAAATAGATAATTGAACCACGCAACCTTGACATCGATATGATCTCCGTATTATTCGGCGACTTGACGAACAGAGTCATGAGCGCCCTCTTGCGAGTATCGTCTGCACTACTACGCCCTTAATAAGGGCGCGAGAGATGGCGCTTTGAGCTATAAATCTATAGGTTGTAGCGATAAAAACTTGGGCGAATAATTGGCCAAAGAAGGGTCCCTAACCTAGTGTGCTACGTTAGCGATACCCGCGCGATCGCGATGAGATTTGATTTTTTATCGCCTCAATGCGAAGCGACAAGACGCTACTGCTGTCCTGCTTGCGAGACAGTAGTGTGAGATCGCTTCGCGCCGCCTAATTATTTATCAAGCGTTATATTTCATCTGCCATGAAAATAAGGGCTCTTTGTTTGAAAACCCTTACTTGAAATACAAAATCAGCAATCAAAATGAAGTGATGTTCCTTGGTATGCGCATCACTGGAGACCGGCTGGACAGATTTGTCCTAGGGTATTGCCTGAAATTTTGGACCGAACAACGTCAAAACAGACTTCAATATCTGTCTAATTAACCATGATAAAATAAAAGTAACTATTTCGATATTGAAATTACGTACTTCTCGATATCGCTGCATCCATCCATATTTCTTTTATCTCACAATATAGGCCGCTTCTCAATTGAAGAACATGTCTGAGAGGTGTCGCTATTGTGTTCGCGTCAAGTGGCGTTCTCGCGGGAATCGATTACTTAAAACACTGCGTAAAGCTTATGAATAGAGACAAAATCAGTACTTTTTACATGGGAGAATCAGCTATGTACGCAAAGGCGTTTTGTACGCATTATGCACGGACATTTACGGATGAACAGGGGTGTTATTTTCTGAAAAACGGCGGTCGGTCGATCGAACGAGCGAAATCGCAGCGGCGAGTTTTAGTAGTCCCGTCTGAACGAACAAAACACATTTTAGCGCGTGCATTCTCAATTAGGCAGCCTTATACGTTCGATAAACCATGCTGCCAAATTGAAAATGCACGCGCTAAAATGTGTTTTGTTTGCTTGGACGGGACTACTTAAACTCGCCGCTGCGATTTCGCTCGTTCGTCCGACCGACCGCCGTTTTTGAGAGAATCAAACCCCAGCAGAGTTTTGGGATTCCTAAAAATTACATGGGTGATTTTTATAAAGAAATTACTTATTTAAAGACTTAAATTAATAAATGGTAACTTTAGTTATGCGAGTAACGAAAATACTATACTGCTATGAAATTAAATTGGTTGTATCTCAGACAAAACTCCTTTAGCAAGTGCGACCATATTACTAACAGCTCACCTGTAAGTCACAGAATTTGTTTCATTTCTTGGATTTGAGATACCGCCTATTGGCGTATGAGGGCACTTGAAAACTACCCATGTACAGGTCGATTTACGAGAGCTGGCACGAATGGATTGATGAGTGAACGAAAGTATACAAGTGTGTAAAAAAGTAACAGGTTTTCGGTTTGAAATTCGAACATCGGTTCATAGGACGGCATGATAGGTGACATTACTTTCGTTGAATCTATTCGTGCCAGCTCTTGTGAATCGACCTGTAACGACCTGACCTGACAATAGGTGTTTCGAGGTACATGTTATATGTGTAATTGTGGTGCAGTGGGCGACGTTCGTGATCCGCGGGCGCGGGCACCGCGTGGCGCGCTGCGGCGTGGCGGCGACGGTGATCGACTACAGCCTGTCGCGCGTGTCGCTGCCGCTCGCGCCGCCCGCCTCCGCCGCGCTGTTCGCCGACCTGGCGCGCGACGACTCGCTCTTCGACGCCGTCGGCGACTACCAGTTCGAGGTCTACCGGCTCATGCGCGACAAGCTGGGGTCAGTCGACACTAATTAATAGCTTTTGCCTCCAACTCTGGGTTAAAGTCGGAGGGCACACAAGTATCATGGGAGGGGGGTAAACTACCCCTACCATCATTAATTACAACATAGATAGATTTGTTATTTAACTTATTATTTTCCAGAACCCTGACTGTTAACTGTAAAGTCGCATCCACATGCTTGGTGTTTGCCACAAACACTGCAGGACGCAACTCTACGTTAGAGTGAGATAGAAATACATCTTACTCATTTTAACATACAGTTGCGTCCCGTAGTATTTTGCGGCAAACACCAAGCATGTGGATGCGGCATAAGACTGCATTTCTTGGTCCTACTTGTCTTAAATAACAGTGTTCTAATTTTGAAATAAAAGTAGTTTCTGTTTAGGAATTGCACACATTTTTAATTCATTTACATTGGCCTAAGCTGTAAAAATAGTGATGATGGTTGGCATCATTAGAGTTTGAAATATGTGCATAGGAAAGTTAGCTATGTTTGTTGATTTGGATAAATAATAAACATATAATCTGCCATCTATCACCTGTGGTTAATTTGTGCAACCTCTAAATATTATTGTATGGCATACTGAATCATGAAAAGTTGGATTCTGTTAGGGCCGCAATGCACCTTAGAGCGAGCATCATAACCTTGTATCTCATTATTTCGCATCACTCCGTCTCTTACGCTGGCCATAATGGGCCATCGTGTTGAACCATTAAATAAATGTGAATTCCATTATTAACCTTTGCATTTGTCCACAGCAATGACTGGAAGAATTTCGAGCCCTACACGAACATACTGTGGCTGCATTACACTGTAGATAAGATGATCACGGCTCTTCGTTACAAGAGAACGAACACTAAAATCCACAAGCATTACATCTCCAAGCTCAAGGCGATCAAGAACAGAATCCTTTCGTACGGGAGCGCCGCTCAATTCGTACTAACTGACATCGAATACTAAACGAACAAATGTAATTTTAAAAATTAATCATTAATGTCCAAATTATATATTTCATTAGTAATATTTAAAACATGGATATAATAAACGGCACTGTTTGCTGCTGTGAATCCCATTTGCAACGCATTAAATTAAATAATGTACATAGAGTTTGCTTTGGTAATTTAATAGACGCTAAAAGAATTATTTACAATATTGTAGTTACATTAGAACAGCGAAAAGGTGCCTTCTTAGCTAAGGTAGTGCCTACGTTCAAATTAAATTCATACATTGTGTTCACAACTGTATTTTATTTACCACCTTGAAGCGTTTTTTCGGAGACGAGTGGAGCAGAGAAAGATGTGCAGAAATCAACCAATAGCATTAGTTGAAAAGCACGTCTCTTCTTCGCTCTGCTATAATAGAATCCCAACCACGTTGACAGACTTAAAAAACTTATGGATAGGATAGTACCGGGACCTTCCCCACGGCACTACTAAACCACACTACTGACCAAAACTAGCATCATAAATATTATGAGGTAGGTTTAGGTTATGTTCGTTTTGCAGCAGGCCCGAAGGGCCAAACCACCCAGGAAAAGGAGCTCCGCGATAGCGGAGCTCCGTCGACTAAGTTAAATTCGAATTAAAAATAGAGATCATTGGTCAGTAGTGCGGTTTAGTAGTGCCGTGGGGAAGGAGGGATAGTACCACTACCACCAGAGTCAATCGCCATATTTAATACACTTTATTACACGTTATGGAAATTTCCATCATAGCAATGTTCACGTTATTTTTTTCCTTTCATTTTTTTTGTGCTGATTCAATAGCAAAAAGATTTTGAATTTAGGTTTTTTATTTTTGCATCAGGCTTTAAAACGGGTTAAGTCAAAACATGGTCAATAGCGTAAGATGGTCGAGTGATCTGTCGGAACCGTACGGTTTGGAGTGCGGGGTGAGGCAGGGGATTTGACCTCGCCGAAGTTATTGAAGCTGTACGTCAACGACCTGCGCCTCTATTCTAGTAGTCGCGTAGCCAGAGAAAAATACTTATGAGAATACGTTTTTATTTTTGCTGTGTGGATAGATGAAGTTCATTATGAGCTATTTAAAAACTAATAGAAGTTTTACGGCTGTGCTTTAGGTATTTAGTAATATTGCGTGTTACGTAATGTATACAGCAAAGTTAAAGATATTAATACAGAACTATTTAAGCGTCAAAATATTTTTTCTTTAATAATTAATAATATATATATATACATATATATATATTATTGATAATAATGATAATATATGTGGAACTAAGAAAAATGCTTGTAGCGATTGTGAGAGGTACGCTGAACACACGGCCGAAGTATAACATAACAGCACTGAGAGTGAAAATTAAATGATGGTCCTTGGGGTTATATCGAAATCTCTTAACGGTTCCCTGTATTAAGTTAAATGGAAATTGCTTAAAAGGGTTGACCAATTCAAGTATTTGGGATATTTGATCACACTTCAAGGATAAGGCGGTTATCGAGAGGGCGCAGGGCGCTGGATGTGAGGGCTAATATGATCGCCCGCAGGTTAGCTCGTATAAGTCGACACACGTAAAAAAGCCCGGAGTGAACTACCTGCGCAGTGCGCAAATTACTGACCAAATTGGTGGGGGCGACGGGGGGAGGAGGGAGGACTTTGCTGCCCCGGTATTGGTTTGTCAGTAGGCAACATGCGCAAACGTATCCCCTCCACTAGCCGCTCGGAGCTCTTTTTACGTGTGTCGACCTTTGTTCGGATGAAATGAAAGTTTCTCTGTTTCGCGCCTACTGCACGTCTTTCTATACGAGCTACCTGTGGATGAAATACACGCAGAAAGGCTATAGCGCCCGACGTGCAATATAATAATGCGTTCTCTACTGTGTCTCTCGCGTCGTGCACGGATGATTTCGCTGCCATCATGTGCAAGAAAGCCACCAGCAATATTGAAATATTATTCTAATTCTAGCCTAATTTTTAACCCCCGACACAAAAAGAGCGGTTAAAAGTTTGACCGCTGTGTGTGTGTGTCTGCGTGTCTGTCTGGCACCGAAGGTAGCTCTTAAAAGGGTGAACCGATTTGGGTGAATTTTTATTTTATTTGAAAGCAGGTTTTCTAGCGGTGGTTCTTAGCTAGGTTTCATGAAAATCGGTTGGGCCGTTTGAGAGATATCAGCTCTGAAAGAAGGGGTCACCATTACCTATATCCGGGATTTTTATAGGTACAGTGTTTTACCAGCATCCTGGCTTTTTTTAAACGAGGTTAAAATAACGTATATCTGTAACGTAACCATGACATTAATTTAATTAATAAACAAATTTTCAGGCTTTGTTAACTTTCTAACAAAATTCTAATTGCCAGCAATGGAAAGCACAGCAATTTGACAAGTGTAAATGACAATCGACGGATACTTTGATTATAATGATTTGCCCCCGTACCACGACATGCCTTGTACTAAGCAACAGAGATACTGATAACGATGAACACGCAGCACATGCACTACATTAAAAATGGATAGTATCTAAGAAAATTCATTGTAAATTTATTCTAATATTTTTTTAATTGATAATACTTGCAACTAATTGCTGAAGCAACATATTATAGGCAGTTTTAATAAATGCCCGCGTGTCGGTAACTCACTGTACCTATATTAGGAGAGCAGACATGCAGTGGCCCGTTTCACGAAGCTACAAGTTACAAATTACAAGCGTAACTGTCTTTCTAGCAAAAGGAGTTAGAAAGAGACTTCCGCTTGTAATTTGTAAGATGTAGCTTCGTGAAACGGGCCTCAGGAATAAACCAAACACATCGAAATCTCATCTCCGGTGCCCTCAAACTGGGCCCATCAATCTAGATGAAGAAAAAAAGTACCTATACTGTCTGCAATAAAAGTTTGTCTCAAATGCCTAGGTACCAATTCGTTTTTTGACTGATAATAAGGTAAAATACTTCATAATGCCAGCAGAGCCATAACTTCTAGTTCTAAGTAGTAATTATTCTTTTACCCGGAAATAGCGTTAAAGGTGCTAATAATTGGTAGGGTGCCAGGTGCACTTATGCCAAGCTCGAACACTGGAAAAAATTGGACGCCGCGCCAAATGTCTTAATGGACTCATTGTGAATGTGCAGCTTTAATTACGCCGCATTTACACATTCGTGATCAGCACTCGATCAAACATTCAACGAACTATTCGTGCCTACGCTCGTACGCGAATATAGAGGGCATGGAGGTTTAACTGCCTAAACCAATAAAGCACATCAACAGGTCATGGATCAAACGATTTTATTTCTAGCAATAGTTGTTGTTTACTTGTTGTTAATATTATGGCGCCCGGGGACAAGGTGAAAAGCCATTAAATATAATACTCCAGCTATCGGGCTTACGACGATGGTGGAAATAACAAATCGGATGTTGGACGACTGTGTAATTCCAGCATAAGAGTATATCATCAACGAGTACCTAACGAATTTAGGTAATACTATCATAATACCTTCCGATTCGAGTTTCTGAACGGAATCGCAGCTGTCATTCATAGTTATGTCAATCGTTACGTTATCAGTCAGTCTTTAACTCTTTATTCCAATTATTAATTATTCATTTACTTTAATACGATTACTAGTACATTATTTTATTCTTCAAGAAAATAGTCTGCGAAATTATAGGATAATTTTATAGAGTATTCACTCTATTGTTTATAGCTTCCAAGTGTATTTTGAGTGTCGAACGTAGTACCAGTGTTTGCTTAAATATTCATAATGGTCAAAAACCATTGATTACTTTTGTTTACGTATTTCCATATAGAACTTGCTGATTCTATTTAAACTGTATTAACTGTTAGAATGGACGGGAGCGTCGGGAGCACCGATTCGCTTGCGAGTGAGTATTGTTTTAAGGAGCTTATTTAACGTTACGTTCGCGATCATGTTACGATGTTTTTGTGTATTTCGTTATTCTAGTTTTGACTGCCCCCATGAGCCAGTCAGCCGCGGTCCTGCTGACCCCGGGGCGCACCAGGAACATCGCGCACGACATGGAAACACTCAGACTATCGCGACAAGACAACCCCTTTTTACAGGTAGGGAATCTTGTAGACAAAAATCTCTCTTATAAGTAAAACAGTGTGTACTATTTTGAACTGTTATCGTAATTTAAGTTAAAGCTTTGGCCTAAAACAATTCAATTGTTTGTGATACAGTAATCAAAAGTAGGTACCTACTAAATAAGATACTGTCAAAAATTTTAGATAAGACTTTGTGCAGACTTTTTTTACACAATCAGCTGCATATTGAGGCCAATATAAGAAGTTAAATTTAGTGGGTCAACGCTAAGTACTGCAGAGAAAATGCTGCTACCTTTCAACTCCATTTTCTGATGAGTTGAGTCTAAACACCTTAATTATTGTCATTGGGTTTACACAATTATCATAATATTTGAATACTGTTCTGTTATTATTAGATGGAACCATGTTTTAAAGATACTATCTTGTGTTTATGTAAGTTAAAAATAAAACGAACAGTAGGTAACAACTAAATTACTCAAACAAAATGTTTGGATAGTGACATCATTGGATTAAACACATTCTAAATTTCAGCCCATTCTAATAATAGGATCTGGTTGATTTGCAAGATTTGAACTAAGGATACTGACACGACAAACAAAGAATAAAGATCTGAATAAATACAGTAAAATATGGTTTAAACTAGATCTAACTAAATGTATCCTTGAAATCCTTTATATGATTACAAAATATTGTAAACATATAAATTTTGTAATAAGAGTCTTAGAAAACAAGCTTAAAACTCCCAATAGAAAACCATTATAAGGTCATATTAATTATACAAGATGAAAATGACTGACTGACTGGTCAATCAACGCACGGCCTCAACCGCTGGACATAGGGACTTCAAACTTGGATGCAATATTCCTTGGATATCCTTGGGGTGCACTAAGAAGGGATTTTTGGGAATTCCTCCTCTATAGGGTTAAAAAAGGGGGAGGAACGGGTAACAAATTCTACGCATACGAAATTGCGGCTGTCCTCTAGTAACTCATAATCTCTGTTAAACCTTGTTAATCCTTGGCACCTTTCCTTTGTTTCAAGCTTGTATGTTTTGTATTATTTTTTTGAGCTTTAGTGATATTTTTCTATGGGAGAAAGAAAGCCTGGTTCCGAGTTACAGATTGCTAGGCCTGTGGGAGATGTTCTTGCACTGGCTTCTTTAGCCAACATGATAAATCACAGAAACTCACTCGCCAGAGACCTGGTTTACAGTAACACAGCCCCGGATCCATGTGTTATCCAAACCACACTTGGTACAGTCAGGTTCAGCATAATCAAACAAGTTTTATTTATTTGTTTCTTGAAACATAATCATTTGGTGCCCCCTAAAACTACCGCCCAGGGTAAGGTACCCCGGTTGCCCTTCCTAGATCCGAAGTTGCAGTACAAATAAGAGGGATTTTTATAATGGCGTATGTTTATACGTTAATCATTAATGGATCACCAGATTAAGTACCTAATATACAACACACAAAAAAATACCTTTCTTTTTCACTACCAAAATTCATTACCCATTTTAATGTAAAATGAAATTCGACTATCTTGTTACCCGAATAAAGCAAATGATTATTTTTAATTATAAAAATGGAGTGCTATCACATTATTGTATAAAATTAAATTAACCCAAAAATACTAAATGACGACCAATATAAGTGTTCCTCCACCGAAGTAACTTTCTTAAAATGTTGAACCACTTCTTTATTATTAAATGATTATCTACTCATTTAATGATTCATTCCCTAATTAGTATAATGGAATTACACAAATTTGGCGACTTCCGTATCTGTTTAACAAGATTACACGCTAATCCTATTACGTGTGTCATTGTTTGTTGTTTCAGCAAGTCATCAAGGCCAGCCGAGAGAGCTTGATCGAGAGCCATATTGACGAGTGCGAGTCAGATGACACCATCTTAATGTCTCAGGTATTAACATATTTATGTCAGCTGATATTTAAGTTCTACATTTTAATAGTTGTAGCCCAACAGAACCCTATAATATGCCTAAGCTGCCCGTCCGTCTGTCCGCCTTTTGTCTGTCAGAATTTTGGTTCCTTTTTGTTGGTCTGTTTGTCAAGAATAAATGTTTTTTCTTTCTTCATTCTTTCTTTGATCCATAGCGGTATTTATCATAACAATATAAACTTCATGTAGATATTTTCTATAATGATATATTAACGTTATACGTCTTTTATTACACTTAATTTGCGGTTCTCACAATACCGCGGTGGCCTTCATTGCCACCCATCTAATATTCGACATTAAAAGTAGAAACTGGCAACATCGCGCAATTCATAACGTTATTATAACGTTAAGTATTCGGGTTTTGTTACGATGTTGATTTCGTTATAATGTAGCAATAACGTTAAGAAAAAACATCGTTGTATTAAACAAAAAAATTTATACCTAAGAAATATAGCATTATGATAAATATATCTTTTATAACGTTATGAAGGTGTACATGCGCGTGCATGCCCCACAGTGCAGCAGTGGAGTTTCGACTTTAAAGTGTCAATACACAACATACAAATACTAACTGGATAAGTCTTTACTCCTCGAATCTTACCTCAAGTAATTTCATCATGTTCCAGGACTTTGGCAGTACGGCGCTGGATTTCGTGGAAGAAGACCCGTTGACCTTAAAAGAGGTGCACGAGCATATGATCCGTTCCCCTCCCCCCACCAGTTGCTGGTCTAACGGTAACCAACACATTTTTTTTATGTAAATGGGAGTTTTATTACATACTAACCCTCTTATTCATAAACGTACATTAGCGTACTAACGTACTAGCTATTGCGCATTGAATAAGAGGATTAGTCCACTTTAATTGCAAAATGTCCTGACAACAAGTCTTTCGGGTTTATACTCGTACAATACTTCTCTCTTTCTTGTACATGTGAGTACAAGAGAGAAATAAGTATGGTTTTTTATTAGAGTCCGAAAATATTCTCAGATATAAAAAGTAATTTAAGCAATTCATAAGCCAAAACAGTTTCCACTTCAGCTAATAACTTAAATAAGCATCTTAAAATAAATAAAATTTTAACAATAATAACCATAGCTCGGACAGGTCATAGCAAAACAATCGCAACAATAGAACAAAAGATTATTAGAGTCGTATTATGTACAGTATTATTTAATTCTATTTTTCAATTACATTTATATTATAACGGTAATCCAAAATTGACCATGTGTTTGTGAAGGTATTTCCATTTTAAAAAAAATTATGCTAATGGTTGTATTGAACATATGCAACCATCAACTACTGCATTTTCTGGAATAAACAAATCTTTTAATTTAATGATTTGTGTAAATCATTTATTCACTATTTAATTTCATTATTAAGTAAATAGAAAATGTTAAATTACGATAATATCCGCTTTAGATAATTATAATGTTAGGTATTACGACTGTATTGAATCTTGTTCTATTTCCAGATCTGTTTTTGCTATGACCTGTCCGAGCTATTATAATAACTATCAAGTTTATTCAATAGCCCAAACAAGTAAATTGTAACAGCAATCATATTTGGAATTCGATTTGGTAAAAATAATACACAATAAGCAGAGTTCGGAATAGGTAGTGCCTATTTAACTAAACTTCGCGGGAGGATGTAACTAAGAGTGGTTACAACCACCAAAAATAATTATTTCTTATTATTGAATGCGGGATTTCCCGGGATTGACTGTATTACTCTAAAGGCTTAATACATTTAACTTTACTTATAAATCTTGCTATATTGCATATTATTTATTTGTCTTGAAATAACAATCAGTCATAAAACAATATAATATAGATCAAATTGAACCAAAGGGAGCCTGTAATTTGATCTTTTTAAGTTGATTTAAATATAATTATAATATCGTATAGAATGTATTCAACAAAAACAGATGTAGCCGACACTTTAGCCGTGTACTTACTACCTGCAGTTTGCGACCCTGATTTATAAGTAAAGTTAAATGTATTAAGCCTTTAGAGTAATACAGCCAATCCCGGGAAATCCCGCATTCAATAATACGAAATAATTATTTTTGGTGGTTGTAACCACTCTTAGTTACGTCCTCCCGCGAAGTTTAGGTAAATAGGCACTACCTATTCCGAACTCTGCTTATTGTGTATTATTTTTACCAAATCGAATTCCAAATATGATTGCTGTTACAATTTACTTGTTTGGGCTATTGAATACACTTGATAGTTTCTTGATTCCGAGCTCTGACAATAAGTGGTTTTACACTATAGTTCTTTTAGTAAGTGTGATTGCTTATTTGCATCAAAAAAGTTTACGTACGTTAGGTTAGGTTTCACTTGTGACTACGAAGAAAACGCATGCGGCGAGAAATTCCTACCGATGAAATGAATACTCTGCGTCAGATACGTTAGTTGAAAAGTATTTCAATAAAGTAATAGGTACCCACCATAACCTTTATTGTTGCCTTATAGCCTGTGCCAGGTGGGATTGCCAAATATGTAAATACAACCAAATGAACCAATTTACCATTAACTATTACTCGATAATCACGTGCTTTTAAAGATCAAGTGAGGTCTTAGCAATGATTTATGGACTTGATCATTACTTTCACCTTAATTTTAATATAAAATAACTATTAATTTTACGTTATTTTAAATACAAACACGCTTGAAAAATTTTTTAGGTTATGTGACAAGCTGTACTAATTTGTTTACATCTTTGGCAATTTCAATTGGCACAATAAATGGAAAAACCAATCACCATACAGAAAAAGCTGTTTAAGTAATAAATTTAAATATGCGTGCGTCATGTCATGCAACCACTGGTTACTATGATTACTGTTATTGCATATCGGGTTATGCGATGGATGACTTTCTAATCTCATGCATTTATGCAGTCGTGTGACTTCTTAGTACTGTAGAGAAACAATTGTCAATAAATTTTTTTTATATTAATGTGACTAGGTACCTAAATGTCAGATTTTATCACACTTTAACGACACGTTAGCCTAGTTGGCAGTGACCCTGCCTTTTAAGGTAACGGTGCCAGGTTCAAATCTCGGTAAGGGCAGATATTTGTGTGATAAGCTGCTCTGAGCGCATGTTGTCTTTACCCATAGTACAGGCCCAAAGCTTAGTTTGGGACCAGGTCAATTTGTGTGAGATTGTCTCATGATATTTATTATTATTAAAAAAAAAAAGGTCAGACATAAATATGGCCTAAAAGAAGATGTGACTAAGATTGTAAAGGGCATGCTTCGATGGTTCGGTCATTTGGAAAGGATCCATCCTTTGAAAGGAGATTGACGAAAGAGATATACAGAGCAAAAGTGAGAGAGAGGGTCGGAAGGGGCCGCCCTAAGCGTACTTTTTCGAATCAAATCGGAGAAATACTGGAAAAGGGCCGGATCTTAAGTACCCGAAACCGACGTGCATGCATGACTCGATGTATGAATGTGGAAGAAGCGAAAGAGATTTGTCAGGATCGTAGCAGGTGGAAAGAAGTGGTCTCTGCCTACCCCTATGGGAAACAGGCGAGATTTAATGTTTGTATGTATTTTAAAAAATAACTGCTAGATATTAGATTGTGACTATCACTATTATAATTTCTTTTTTTAATATGTCTAAGTATAAATTACCGTTAATTTGCAGATATTTTCGCCTTAAACGAAGTCAGAATTAGAAACTGAATTAAATTGTGTCCTTTATTTTAAGTAATTAATAACAATAATTAATTATATATTTAGTATTTCAACGTTAACGTTACGAGAATAAAATAAATGTTTAAAAAAACAAAAAAACCGCCTTCAAAAAGCAAAAAATAACTTCTTTAAAATGGTAGGTAAATAGGTCAGTCCAACTGAAGTCTGCTTTTGGTTAAAATATTGTTGGACGCCGACTTCAGTTGGACTGACCTATTTACCTACCATTTTAAAGAAGTTATTTTTTGCTTTTTGAAGGCGGTTTTTTTGTTTTTTTAAACATTTATTTTATTTTATACTTTTTAGTGATCCTATTTATGCTGTTACGTAGCTCCACTTCTAAATATTAATAAGAAACTATAGAACATTTCAAGCTCGCCGCAGACAACGCCGCGGGAATGTCATAGTCATATTTAAACCTAAATGTGCTTCGTCATAGTCGCTCAACTTCCTTTATCGAAATATCTTATCGCCACCTTTGAAATAGGTACCGTTAAGGAGTTCCGGTGGCCATCTGTGGTCTTCATCATCAGTTCCACTTCACCATATAGTACTTTTCAAAAGCAAATGCATGAGTTACAGTGAAAAATACCAAAATCGCTATAGGTGTGCCTATAATATTTGAGGAGTTCTCTTGATTTCTCCATAATCCCATCATCAGATCCTGACGTGGTGACAATGGGACCAACTAGAAAGTATACCCATTCGAACAACGAAAAAATTTTTTAAATCGGTCCAGTGGTCTTCGAGTAATCGGGGAACATACATAAAAAAAAAAAAAAAAAAAAAACAAAAAAAAATATCCCGACGAATTGAGAACCTCCTCCTTTTTTTGAAGTCGGTTAAAAACGAACTATAAGGAGTTAATTGTCTGTTAAATGGTCGGATATTACCGACCCGAAAATATGCAAAAAAAATACAAAAGGTACGTTAAAGAGCTTCAAATTGAAAATGGACTTACGTCTTATGCTATCGATGATAAATTATACATTTGTTGGTTTATGACCAAAATGGTATGGCTTCACGTGGAAAACGTTTTCGCTTCTAATCGCACTTCTCAACAAAATATTATGAAAATACCATAAAAGAGATCATCAAAATTGAAATTAAAATCGGCTAAAAAATTCGATATGATACAAGCATTTTAAACTTCTAATTAGACAGCGATTAGAAAGAGAGATCCGATATGCACTGTGACGTCATGTAACAGTTCGGCCATATAAACTCCATGTTAAATTCTGTTTTGCTATAAAGAGATAGGAACAAATCTTTGTAGACTTATATCTTGGTTATTTTTATAGCTATTCAAAAATTATTTTTCTCAACTGTTTGTTACATGAATCAGCTTTAATTGAAGCTGTGATAAAATGACATGAATATTCCCTGTTCTTGCAACTTCTAACCCGTAAGCTACTAACAAATCTGCTATACTTTTTATCTAACAATGCTAGAAGACGTAATCTAATTCTACCATGGCCATGTTTGATTCTCATGAGATTATGAAAATTTAATAATATTTTCTTTTAGTTTTAAATAGGAGAAATCAAATCACGTGATTTGGTTTGATTACATTGATTATATAAATAAATAGAATGTAAATTTGTATACTCTGTGTCAGTCCAATTGAACTATTATGTAAACAAAACGAGTTGATAAGATTCTAGTGCTACCTTTTTTTAAAATTTAATTAGGAACACGTTTGTCCGTATTGCGAAGGAAAATAAATAATATTAATTAATATGTTATCACTTTTTTCAAGAATATTCGATTTCTTAATGTAATTAAACTTTATTTAGTACTAAAGTCGAAAAAAAGGTTATGTGTACAATGAAACACATCTTTAAATTTATTGGTTATGAATAAAGAAAATCAATAAACTAATTGCTATACTATATCATTAATTCATTGCAAAATGTTTACGTAACTATTAAATTGGATTGTCACAGACTTATCTTCTGCCGTAATACCAAAGAAGGCGGCTAATTTCACAATAATAGAAAGCATTTTAAATTTTATCTACACTCATATCATAAGTCCTCTATTATGCGTTCAAAACCCGTAGGCAATGACCAGCATTACCTGTGGTAGTAGGTGACAGCGATGACAGCTGTTAATTTTGGAAGATGTTCCAAATTCTCTATCTCTATCTCATTACCTTACAATATTCGATAACGTAATTTCAAAATTACGTTACAGCTGTCATTGCTGTCACCTACTACCACAGGTAATGTAATGCTGGTCATTTGCCTTTCGGCTTCTGAACCCATCTTAGAGTACTTATAATATGTGTGTAGATAAAGTATTGTACGAGACTCTGCATGATTAGCATAACAACACTCGTGTGAACTGTTATGAAACTCGCCTTGCGGCTCGTTTCATAAACCACGCTCATGTTGTAATGCCTGTCATTACGCATCCGTCACAAAAACTACTATAATGTGGTTACCAATAGAGTATACGATCCTTCGATTTCTACATTGCAGTTAGCCTTCTTTGGTATTACGGCAGTCTTCTTATTCATTCATGCACAATAGCTAAAGTATGCCTATAATATGCTGCGGCCTTATCTTGCATTGTGATATTTTAAATGGACAGTACCCCGTGCTCGAACATTTATCTTTTACCGAGTTTGAATGGCTCGAGCTACAAATAGTGACAAAGCATACTTTTACTAAAAGAGGTTTATTGTGCGTTTATGAATAATAGAAGATTATAACGTGTAACTAACCCGTTTGGTGGCAGACTCGCTTTCGTACCGGGCCTCCTCGGCGTTCGACTTTGGCGCGGACAGCCCCGTCTCCTTTAGCGCTTACTCCGTCGCTCACGAGAAGGTTACTAACAATCTATCTTTTTCTGTGCCGTCTATGTGTTCATGTTCGAAAAGTATCAATGAGTCTGCCTTTCTAAAGGCACACTTACACAAACTATAAAGCTGTCAAGTCTTATTTGGTGTAATAGAATGAGACGTCCGTAATGTTTACGAGCATTATTGCTCAAAAAATTGCCTGTGTAAGTCTGCCTTTACAGCCGCTTTTAGAGACATTTTGGAGACAATAAACTCGTTCCTTTTTCATAGATGTGCATGAAAAAACGTCACCAAGGAAAGACTTAATCGTCATTAACTGACTGAGTGCGTTAGGGTCGTATTGTTAATTGATCTCGAGTGAGATGCCCTTCTCAAGTCACGTCGAAGATATTTTTTTATGGCAAAGAAAATGCTAACTAGCTCTCAGGCCATCTGATGGTAAGTGGGACCTGAGACCCATAGACTTTTGCATGCACAGAACTACAATCTCGAGACAGCGAATGCGTTGCCAACCCTGAGGACTAAGATGGAATGCCTCTATGCTAGTAATTTCACCGGTCATCCTATCCTCACACCGGAACGCCAATGCGAACCTTGCTTGGCGGTTGGTTAAAGAATAAAATGGTGGTAGCGATCCGGATGGACCCTCACAAGGTCCTGCCTCCACAACAAACAAAATGCCGAGTCATAGAAAACTGTCACTTTTAATCTGACGTATCTGAGACTGGTCAACGCTGTCATTTCCGATGCGTCTTGAAACTGATATCTACCTCAAGATCGGTTTATTTACCTCTTGACCGCCACAGTCATCTAGTCGTGACAGTCAATGGCAAGGCTCACACGCCAACGTCATCTATACATGACCAAGATTCAACTCGAAATAAAACCTACGAGGAAATTTAAAGTTCCTAGTTATTTACTAGACGGTTTTTCCGTGGCGTACTGAGCACGACACTTCATTCATAGGGTGGCGGTCAACAGGTTAATACAGCCCTTAAAGCAATGCGTCTGACATTTTGGTGAGAACGTTGGATACTTTTTGAACAGCTTTACCTTTATTACTTACATTGGACTATACTCCATTTGGTAAGGTATTTAACTTAATAAAAAAAAAACAAGTGGTAACTATAGTTTGTCAGCTGATATCAAAACACAGATACGTCAAAGCTCGATTAAACAGTTTTGATTGGCTGTTTAACGAAGCCACGTGGTTGGGTTTGTTTACATTTAGTTGAGTGTCTAAACAAATGGAGTATAGGAATCTTACCCTCGTAAGGCCCAGTGCGCAATAGGATGAACATAATCAAGGCAATTTAATTTGACCTGTGTTGCAATAAGAATAAGGTTTATTTTCGTATGTTCATAAACTGAAAATGGCATTATCTAATAAACGTAATTGAACTTTATTGCCTTGATGGTAGATTCAAAGTCCCATTTACAGAAATCGGATTTCTTTGAATTAATGTTTTTGTAGGAGAATCTAAACTTAAATGTCGTTATGATTTCTGAATTACTTGCGTGACTTATTTGCGTAAAAACATATTATTTTAATTTTGTTATTTGATTTTTATTATATTTTACGTACCTAAATTATGTAACTTTAAAGTATTTTTTGTTTTTTTCGTGCTTTTTGCTCTTATTAAAGATTAAAGTTAAAAACTGTTCTTAACACTATAAGACGTACAAAAAGGTCGGGAATTACCTTTTTATTTAATCCAACTTCGACGTTTTACGTCTTATCGTGTTAAAATCCGTTTTACATTTGTTACTTTAAATCTGGTACACATTAACCGGTTGTTATATTTATTTGACTTATTTGTCTTTTCTTTTACGTGACTTAGGTATTTATCTTTTATGTAACCTCTTAATGTTATTTAATTTATAATTATGTCACTTAACTTATGTCTTATATGTGACTTATTTGACTTATACGACTTATTTGACTTATTTTATTTGAGTGACTTATTTGACTGTCTTTAACTTGACTTACTTGTGTTATATGTGAGTTATTTGTGCTATACGTTGTTTGTAGGAGTCGGTGGGTATAGGGTCCCGGTCGCCGCGGCGCGCGCCCCGCGAGGCGCGGCCGCGGCCCTCGCGCTCCGCGTCCCCGCGCAGCCACGACGGGCTGAGCGGCAGGCCGCTCTCTCTGCCGGGTGAGCACTGTAGTGTACGACTAAACAAACAATAGGGAATAAGCATGAATTTTTTAAATCGCATTTCTCAACAAAATATGAAAACACCGCACTAAAACTGAAATTAAAATCGGCCAAGAAATACGAATGATACAAGCATTTTAAACTGCGATTAGATAACGTTTAGATAGAGAGACCCGATATGCCCTGTGACGTCATGTAACAGGTCGACCATATAAACTCTATGTTAAATTCTGTTTTGCTAGAAAGAGATAGCAACAAATAAACTAACTATTCAAAGAATGATTTTGCTCAACTTTTTGTCATGAATAATTTACCAATTGTACTAAATAAGTTTTCTACTATTTCAACATTCGTCGAAAAATAATAAATATGTTATGCCCAAATAAGTTTCAGACAATAAAAATTATGCCAAATACTTAGCACCCCTAAATAAAATATTCCAATTCTGGCACGATATGTCGCGTATCACTCCAAACTTATGTCTAAACCAAGAAAAACTATAGCTATCTTCAGACCGGTCAAAAACTATACGACCATCCCAGACTCGATCTCCGATTGTTGTCCAAACCTGCACATGTTGGACGATCGTGGCATGTTAATATCAGGGTTGACGTACGTTTTCAAGTAAAGGGTAGGCTTTAACGACTTTATCTTCCTAACTTTGTGCAGATGTTTCTCTTTATAGTGGTATTTTTGTTCCTGTTGTTTTGTGTATAGCTTCTTGCGTAATACTGTTGTTCTTACCTTCTTATTGATTGATAACACATGCGCGTTTTAAAACTCGATTACCTGATGGTCAGAAGCTTAACTTTTGAACTTGATTGTAACTCATGAAAACTGTTCCTGTCAGGTGAGAGCCACCTCCGAAACGCTCTGAGCAAAAAGGCGCAGCCCGAACGCTTCTCCCTCCTGCAGCACCCGCGCCCGCTGCGGCGGCCGAGCGCGCGCCGCGCCGACGACAGCGTCCAACTCGTCCAAGACTGCGACAAGTAAGGCTAACATATTACCTCCTGGCAACCCTAATTAAAAACAGGTAACCCTAAAGTGGCAACCCTAACGGTAACACTTATTGTGGAAACGCTGTGGAATGACTGGAATGTAAGAGGCAACCCTAATCAATGTTTCAGGTTAGGTACGGTTGTAAGCATGGTTCGCTATGCGTAAGGTACACAGTGTGTAACGTTTAAGGTACACGTTGGTTTATTCGGTTTGTGAAATGATTCATGTTTCATTGTTACATAGGAAGGTTGATGTTACATGTCTATAATGTGAATGTATGTGTATCTGTTTGTATTAACTGGTGTCAAATCTGAGTATTCAGGTTAATAATGTCTCCATAGGCTCGTCTTCCGAAAGGATTTTGGTAGTTTGTAAGTGTTTGACGTAGTCTCCCAGCAAATTTAAAATCTAGAAGCAGAGTTGCTGTTTTTCGCCAAATACACAATAGTTAATAAAGCACATAGTTAACATCATATATAACCGGTACTACCGCTATGATATTACGGTATTACATACAAATATTTGGAACTAGTAAAACGCAGTTATTAACGAAGCAAATTAATGACTTATTAAGTGTTTTTTTTTGGGAATGGATTGTACTGTGTTCTAAGTATATGAATCTAAAACTCGAATGATAAGAGCTGTTTCGTAAAAGTAACGAAATTTAATGATATGTACCTAAAATCGTAAAATGTACGAATAGAATTATATTTGGTGGCTGGTGTCATGCTAAAGTGTCTAGTCTGAAAATATTAGTCAATTTGTTACCATTTTTGTCCTTATTAGGTTCAGGTTTTTGTTGATATTTTATTTTAATCAAATATATCCTTAAATACTTGAATATATTTTTGTGTTTGGGACCACTGGTTAACCTGGTCGCTAAATTATATGTTATCGTTACTTTGCCTTATTGAATTACGTAATAAAGCGACGAAAAAAACGAAAAAAATAAAATGCTCATTGTATTGATACTGTCATTCCTTTTGAATATTATAATATAATAATAGAAATAGTATTAATAGTCCACCGATTTTTGATTAAAATTATTTAGAATAGATTAAATAGTGTTATCGTTACCGAATTAAGGTCAAATAAGATTATTTTACGCATGTATTGCGCTGAAGGATACTTTATTACTAATGAACGTAACTGCAAATTTGAACTCTATTACGCATCATTTCGCGGGACTCTTGCCGTATTAATAACTACTAAATGGTTTTATCTGTGGTGCTCCTCTCAAGCGACGTCAAAGAAACGTCAAATCATAGAAAACTGGCATCTCAGACAAGATCATGTTATTTGTACCGCCCTTAAAGTCTGATTTTTATTCCCACGGAAAAACGTTAACGTTAAGGACATTTGCAGAATTAAACGAAATCAACCTTCTATAAAAAAATAAATTAAAAAATATATATAATTTAATTTGTTGATGGCAAACTTTATTTTAACATTTGCACTTTGTTATAATAT
The DNA here is from genome assembly GCA_946894065.1 of Acleris literana. Lineage (NCBI taxonomy): Eukaryota > Metazoa > Arthropoda > Insecta > Lepidoptera > Tortricidae > Acleris > Acleris literana. Next base: position 17,930,268 of record OX335680.1, read on the forward strand.
TTAAAAAAACTTTTCCGTGCGGATAATTTATTTATTACACTGGTATCACTATCTCGATACAACCGAGTGATTAAGTTGGGGGCCGCTTGACTTGAGACGGCACTCGCTCCACTAACATTCGAGATTAAATACTGCCGTGATTTAAAAAAAAACATACTTAATGCTGTTTTATGTCACTAATTTGTGCGATTTTGATTTCTCTAATTTATTTTGAACATCACGGTTCGAGCGATATGATAATTTTATATTATTGGAACAAAGCGAACGAAGTGAGCGAAGCTCCATTCTTCCCCGATTCGGATTTTCGTTTGTCCGCATACTCCTCCCAAACTATTAGAGATATCAGGATCAAATTTAGCCCGTAATACGACATCTAGCCGTAGATGGTTTAGAAAAAATAAAATTGAAAATCGGAGATACCTCGAAGGAATAATCACCGAAAATCTGTTTCCATAGACTTTCAAAGGGAAAAATGGGAAAAGTGCCGAAACTTCGATTTTAAGCGGCGCTCTTCGCTCGTAACCTTTTTGAAGCTTCGCTCCATTTAGACTTGCCCGGGGACGGCAAGTGCACCTATTATTCCTTACCGGACCATTCTCCGAGATCACCTAAAATGTCACTTTGAAAGTGACGTAACTTTGTTTACCTTTTTTCCGTTTAATAAAAATCTGACTTTAGTAAACTCCGACTATTTACACGTACGTCGAATATTCTTAACTGAAAAGAACGTTATCGTCGGTGATGCTGCAATACCGCGTAACTAACAAATTTAACCAGTTGCAAAATGTACCTTACAGACTTACTTGCTAAGGTGTATTTTGCACCTTGTTTACTAGGATCACCGACGTTATGTATTTTGAGAGAAAAAGTGCAGTATCGTTTAATAGGTCCTTCAGTACTGCCTTAATAGGTGATGTAAATTAAAATAGGCGTTGCTATATTTAGATAAGAATAAGTGTTAGTGTGTAAGATCCCCACATCTTTTTTTTTTTGATAATGGGTTTGCTCTTGACTAACTCTCGCCCTTGGAGAACGAAGATTTTGTCAACGATGAAGCAGGCGCATCAAGAAGATGCCTACCTCTTTACATTACTCTTTCCCGTGTAGTATTTTAGAGATTTCCTTGGCTTTCAGGAAATGTATTTAAAAAAGCAAGGTATTTAGCCTAAAAACTCGAATGCTCTAAAAGTTGTGACGACAGAATAGATTAAATGATAATTGTTTCGAATCACATGACCAATAACAATGTAATTTAAAATAGGTTGGAAAATATTGTGCAACGTTATTATTTTGTTTTCCATTTTTAATGTGATATGCAATAAACATTTTGAATTTGAATTTGAATTAGGCGCGCAAATCTTTTGTTGTGGCGACACAAAAGCGACGAAGTTTAAACCCTGTTCAGACTTACTTGTCTTAAGTAGTAAACAACTTTTTAATCTCAAAATGCAACTTTTTTGTATGAAACAGCTATTTTAAATAAAATAAAGCAATCAAGGACAATACATTGGCCAAGTGATGTCCAAAATGTTTTCTCAGTTTACTTTATTTACGATAAAACAGCTGTTTTAGCCAAAAAAGTTTCATTTTGAGGTTAGAAAGTTGTTTACCATATAAGGCAAGTAAGTCTGAACAGGGTAGAGACGCAATAACGACATTTTTAGGATAACGTCGGTTAAGGCATTCCATCATGTTCTACGCGATAGAACCCTGTGAGAATGCTGAGATATATCCCTATTTCTTTGTGACCGTAGGATAAATGCTTTAACGGATTTTGAAGTGCCGGATATTGTTGGATTGGTTTCACCCAAGGAGTGTCATAAGCAGAGATTGGACAAATGGGCGTCATTACTCGCAATAATGTGGACATGACTCCAAAGGTTTTAATTAAACAAATTAAATTACATTTATTGATTACTTACCCTAAAAATAATTAAGAATACAAAGACTTGTTATTGTGTAGATTTATTAAAGCAAATAAACAGTATTTTTTATAATTTTTTCGTGGTTAGTTTATTCAATTTTACTGAAAAACTCCTTTCGCAATCCACGGATGTTAATGGAACAAACTTAAGTAGATTAACAAAATTAAATAATTACGAATTTGTGGCGCTTGCAGTGGAAACCATGGGACTTGGTCAGCTGATATGAAAAGCTTTATTAAGGCTCTGTCCTCTCGGCTCATAGAATCCTCCGGAGATCCTAGAGCTGGTGCTTACCTCTCCCAAAGGATTGGGTTAGCTATCCAGAGAGGTAATGCAGCCAGTGTCATGGGGACCATGCCGCGAGCGGACCTGCTAGAGGGGGTGTTCGTTTTATAGTGGTAATTATTATTTATATCTTTAATAATTGAGTAGCTCAGTTTAATTTTAATATAAATACGTTTAGTTTTAATTTTTAATTGTATTAATGTTGAATTCTGTACTTAGTTGGATGTAAATAAAGTCTTTGCAAGTAGTAGATTAATATTAATAGCCACTCCTCACGTTTTTGTATTATTTATTTATTACTGTCCTGCAAAGGATCAAGATTAAAGTTCAGGTAAGAAATCAATTAATGTCATTTAATTTGTTTAATTAAATCTTTGGAGTCATGTCCACATTATTACGAGTAATGACGCCGATTTGGCCGATCTCTGGTCATAAGCTATATTAGAATATCTTAAGTCCTGGTGCCGCAGAGGTAGTCGGGTTCACGAAGCTTGCATTTTGTTAAACTCGTATCTTTCAGGTTTATGTTGTATATAGGGCTATCAACTTATGTATCGCCAAAAAAATGTAGATACATTTCAGGGCTGAGATTCTTCAAGGTAAAACCTCATTGTTTTTGGTGTGTTTCCGTATTTTCAACAAAAAGTATACAGTGGACCCGATTCTACAGTGGCCTCTAAACTTCCTAATTTTATTTAGGTGTCGCTGATACACTTTGCTATTCTACGAGCAGCTGTCATAATCAAATGACAGCGCTAATTTGCATCTGACGCTTCTTATTTTAGGCGGTCTTATTCAATATTATATTGACATACTGGAATAGCACTTATAAATCTGCCGTCTAAACTAAGTGTAAAAATTAGACAATTTAGTTTTACGCTATTTAAGCGATGTGCACGTAGAATCGGGTCCAGTTAAGGGCTAAAATTAAGGGACCGTTAATTTTGGTCAGGTGAGTCACGAAAATACACTACACCGTTATAAAACAAATGGTGGTATCTCAGGCAAAACTCCTGTAGCAAGTGCGACCATATTACTACCGGGTGAAGCTTGAATCTGCTTCGTTTATTGAATTTGAGATACCTCCAATTGGCTTATGAGGGCGGTATATAAATGAATAATTAATTTTCGTGACACAACTATCTAAAATTAGAGTTTCTTAATTTTAGTCACGTACACTTTTTTTGGAAACCGCCCATTTAGCAATATGGGTTCACCGAGTTGAATAAAGCCGAGAATAAAGATGTTTAGTGCAAAAATACTAGTTTCATAAGGTTAGCGTGAGAAACCCCGTTATAGTAGTTTACATGACGGTTGCGTAATGACAGGCATTACAACATGAGTGTGGTTTATAAAAAGAGCCGCAAGACGAGTTTCATAATAGATCACACGAGTGTTGTAATGCTAATTACGCAGAGTTTCGTACAATACTTTATCTACACACATAAAGTACTCTAAAATGGGTTCAGAAGCCGAAAAGCAAATGACCAGCATTACCTTACCTGTGGTAGTAGGTGACAGCGATGACAGCTGTTCGTAATTTTGAAATTACGTTATCGAATATTGTAAGGTAATGAGATCCAAGTTTGGAACATCTTCCAAAATTAACAGCTGTCATCGCTGTCACCTCCTACCACAGGTAATGCTGGTCATTGCCTACGGGTTTTGAACGCATAATAGAGGATTTATGATATGAGTGTAGATAAAAAAAATTAGGTCCTAATTTGTGGAGCTGAATAGCGTAAGATTAATATAGTCCTGCTGGGTTCTAATAATCCTTAAAATATCATATCAGTATTGTCAAAGACTGTACTGTGTTACATAATTAACACCATTTTGCCCATGTACCATTGATTTTAAAAGTAGTTTTAAATTACCTTATTCATGTTTGCAAGCACTATTAAACTTTTAGCGTTATCTTATAGAAGTGAATTATTAGAAGTGTTTTTAACTTTTTGGTGGTAGGAGGTGAGCACCTCACATGTTTGTTAAGGGCGCCACAGATTAACCGTTGCAATTAAAAGAAAACTGTAAGAGAATTAACTGTAATACGATGAACTGACAGCCCGATAAGTATGTCCTGATCTGTGGGACCCTTGACATAAGTGATCGGCAATACTGCGTAATTAACAAGTTACGCGGTATTGACTCATTGACGATAATCAACGTCATTAGCAATTATCACTTTTGTGACGTTGTCGCTTTTACTCGTTTCACAAATCGCTGCTTAACCCGTCGAGTGACACGTCAAAGTTATTGTACATCAAAATGAAACTCTATGTCAAATTAATAAGTCACGAAATGTCAAAAAATCTTCGCGCACATACTACACATTAAAGTAAATAGCATTCTGAATTTAAATGCAACAGAAACACATTTTGATTTGTGGCGCTTTTGTATTTAAGCAACGAAATGGAAGAGGACCCAATCTGCTTTAGCTAATGATTTTAGAAACCATGTTTTGGGTTAGGAAGGCACTGTACCCCGATGCTCAGATCATGATTTAATCAATGATTTTGCATTGCTGATACGTCCATATTATTTTTTAGATATGAAAAAACTAACTGGCTGATCGACCAACGCACAGCCTAAACCGCTGGACCTACGCCCTTGAAATTTGGAGGGAATATTCCTTGGGTATTCTAGGTGTACACTAAGAAGGGATGTTTGGAAATTCATCCCCTAATGGATTAAAATAGGGGGAATTGCGAGAAATTTATTCAATGCGTACGAAGGCGCGGGCGCCCTCTAGTCTACAGTGTGGCGAAGGTATAAACAAAATAAGGAATATGCATAGATTTTTTTAAATCACATTTCTCAACAAAATATGAAAATACCTTAAAAGAGATCACCAAAGGTGAAATTAAAATTAAAATCGGTCAAGTAATACGGATGATACAAGCATTTTAAACTGCTAATTAGACAGAGATCGGAAGTGCACCGGTGACGTCATCGTGCAGTTCGGCCATATAAACTCCACGTAAAATTCTGTTTTGCTAGAAAGAGATAGGAACAAATCTTTGTTGGCTTATATCTTGGTTATTTGTATAGCTATTCAAAAAATGTTTTTTCTCACCTGTTTGTTACATGAATCAGCTTTTATTGAAGCTGTAAAAAAAACATGTTTTTTTTTTAATTTTAGTTTTCATTACAGTTTCAGATGACTATACGCGTTAAAGCGACAATGCACTAAAGTGTTTAATTACTTAGACGTGGACTGAACGACAGTACTTAGTATCATTCCTTTTTTTGTGTGGCTACGTGGTAAAATATCCCAGGTTGCCATCGCTTATAACCTACTTTTACGTGACTTATAATGCTAAAAGAAATAAGTAAGTTTATAAGTGACAGGGACTTTTACCTTGTAACTTCACTCGATCGAGCTTTCATAATATAAATATAAATATTATTATATGTTAAGTGTTGTCACCTGTATGCTGTTATAGTTTAAATCATTTATTGCCTATAAGTGTTTTGTTGTGTAGACAATGTATATACGTTTCTTTTGCGACGTTATTATATTATATTATTAATTAAAATAGTACCTAAATATTATTCAGCGATATGTTATATTAGTATTTCTAATATTGTAGCAACAATTATTATCAGAGGTCGGAATAGGTAGTGCTTATTAACCTAAACTTGACGCATGTTCATTCATGCGTGAGTGAGGTGGGAATACATTACTGAATGAAGATGCATCAAGTTTAGGTTAATAAGCACTACCTATTCCGACCTCTGATTATCATTCATGCTATCAGTGTAGTACTTTTGTATTATGGGTAATAAATTAATAATTTATTTTAAATGCTCTCAGAATACATGTTTAGAAATATTCTTAGATACCCGTAGTAGCAGTCTTCCTTAAGAGAGAACAGAGTATATTTATCTCTCTTTAGCGAATCTGAATTATATAACATGTATGATATATAGTTGCCGGTTCTTTGCCACATGCACCCATGACAAACCAATAATAGTACATTATGACACGAGTGTGCTATGTGTGTTATTACAGCCGGGGTGGGATTCACGCTTGGAGCTCATGCGTTTAATACGGCGTTTTTCAACACACTTTCGAGGAGCAGTTAATATATTTTTTATTGTCTTATGTGTCTTTTGCTTTACACTTGTTTTTTACAAAAACATTATTATATTTTAACTAAAACAGTTTATTTAAAAGTTTACTAATTTTTAACAAAACTCTCCGCTCATATTTAAAAAAAGTAAAAAACCGCCTAATTGGCGTTCTTTATGAGCAAGTATGGAAAAAGCTATTTTAGCATGATTCAATTTTGCCCTCTCAACGTAGAAACTCATAAAAGGCAATAAAACTGAAGATAGAAATAGAATTATTGTTTAAAATCGCAAGGCAATTTTTCGAGATGGTACTTTAATTAAAAAGCTACACCGTGTATATGTATAATTCGTTTATGTATATAAAAGTACATGTATAACCTCTGTTGGTGCCATTTTGCAGTGGCTTGATATTATTTAAGCACTATATTTATTATGTACAGTAGACAACATTGAAATGTATCCATTTTTGAACCGTTTTAAAATGCAGTAAAGTTAAAAAATTGATATATCTCTTTGCAGTAGACTGAAAGCAAAGTAGGCCAATGTTCATGTTTTATTGTTTGTGGTTCGAGCCGTTTTATCTTCCTCTGGTTGTCGCTGGTCGACGAACTGGTTGTGTGTCGGAATAAAGGAATTTCATTCTGAATTTGTGCTTTTATTTCAATATCGTTCCATATTTAACCTTTAATTGGCTATCAGTCGAGTTTCAGCCTTATTCACATTCAAAAAGGGTTCGAGTTAAACCTGTATGTCTTTAAATGGCATTGGAAACCATACTTTCTAGGTGAAGGTACCAGGATCGCATAAAGCAGGTGAGTTAGGATCCACCACATGGGATTGAACAGGTTGCAAATAATATAGTCGCATAGAGCCAGTAAAACACATCACATAGGATAGACCTCAATAGGTACAGTGCGATAGCTCTTAGGTGCTTCGGATTTGTACTCGTCTCTCACTAGCTCTCATACGCCCTTATTTAGTCCAAGTGGGAGAGAAGTAAAAACCCGAAGCACCCCAGTCGTCACAGACTGTACCAAGGTCGCATAAGAAAACAAGTGAGATAGAAAACACCACAGGATTGAACTCAGGATACAGGACTAGTGGCTCTAGCAACAGCATCAAGATGCTTCGATGGTACTCTAGTACCATAAAGCTCCAAAAAACATGACTATTACTAAATGAAACCACAAAAATATTTATTTATAATTTTATTAAATTAGTTCTATAACTTTTTTTACATATAGTAAATTATATGTGCCACGTTTCGTCAAATACATTGAATAATGCTGCCAAGTCACTTCAGCAGTTGTCACAGTACCTAATGTTCGCCTCTACTCAGACAGAACCGTAACGCACGCAGTGTTTCTACAACGAATAGTAAATAATTTAGTGTCTCTACAAAAACATTAGGGAAGCAAGCTTATAATATATAAGGCTTGACTACACGTCTACAGTATAAGGAATATAAGAAGTCAATCTCGAAAGCTGTCATTCCCGTACTATAACCTCGAACAAAAATAGGTTATAAATAATGCTTCGATGACAGCTGTCAGAATTGACTTCTAATCTTCCTTTTACATGAATGCTTACACCCGAATACTTTTGCCGTGGCAATGCAGTTGACTATCCAAAATCGCTCAAAATTGAGTGACAATTTCTTTAGCGATTTCTCTCAACTGGATTATGAAAATCTTCGACAAATATCGCCAGAGATTTAAGTATTGTCATCGTGGAGCTACTTAAACGAAAAGCTCGTGTCTGATTGGCTGTAATCTGCATGATGATTCTGATTGGTGGATAGTGCTTCACGTTCAAGTAGCAAGTGATATTTACTATTCGTTTATAGACTTTTTCGTTGCGGCGCGTTTCCGACCACCCCGCTCCCCCGCTTTCACTCCCACCGGATATATTTATGAAACAATTTGTATAAAAATTTTGGCTCCAATATTTACAACCGTACTGTTAATTTTTACAACGCCGGACTATTTAATTTACAGAAGCAGGGTTGAGTAGCGGGGGTGCGGGGGGTCGGTGAGGACAATTAATTGCAATTTCAATTCTAATAACACATTTCTTATCTAATTAAAGTGCGCGCGTACAGTGCACGCACGCCCGGTACCCTATCGTTACAGTGACACTGTTGGGATCCCGCAGAGCCAGCGCTCCTTAATCTACGTGCGGAAAACAGTAGGAAAAAGCAAATAAACTCACTGTAGCGATAGGATAGACAATTTATTTAAGGAAGAGACAACACCGAAGGCAGATGACTGGATCCGTTCGCCACTACTGTCGCCCGCGCTACAATACACTAGTTTCGTACGTCGTACACCGACGTCTCCCTGTTTCGTGTTTTTAAAAATTAACATTTAGAATTAACACTCAAGTAGGGGCTTATACAGAATTTGTACTCTTAAAGCGTCCCGTCGCCGCTTGCTCCCACACATCGGCAATCGCAAAAGAAACGAGCTCATACACACGTCTCCTCGAACCGAGCAGACCAGAGACAATGATTCGAAATACGAATGGAGTATTCTGACAGCTAGGCTACTATGAAGTATAAAGTCCCGTCCACATTAATAAAGTTGTCTATGGATTTTGTTTTGGAAAAAAATGCAGGTGACTAAAAATAGTCCGGTTGCATTTTCTTTATTCGTGTTACATGACTTAAAATTATCAACACGGAACAGACTTCAGTTTTGACTGTCGTTGAGTGAAATGAACTATTAATTGTTAGGTCTTCTCACTCAATTCAAACTATTAACGGCAACCTTCAAACATACTAGTTTCTGAATGAAGTATCGCAAAACATTGGTACAGTATTTATAATAACAAGGTCGACAAAGCACTGTCTTAAAATAAATTATATAAATATGTATACATATATATATCTTGTGATAATTATATAATTTGAAACCGATATTTTGTTGACATCTTTGAGGCAGGATTGACAGAGGCACGAGGTCCTAGACGTTGCGAGTGGCTGAAAGCGTTGGTGCACCTTGGGCACTACTCGGACCAACCAAATAGAAAAATAAAACAGCCATTTTTTAAACACCTGACTACGCAAAAGAAAATTACAACTATTATGTAAAATTTTAAAGAAATACAATTAACGTAACGCATCCACTGCCGGCCACGCATATATGCGTTTTCCTGACTTTCACACAATCCCATAAACGCGTAGGTATGTGCGTTTTTTCAGTATGCGTGCATCTTATAAAACAAAAGTTGCTCCACCAGAGGAAAGACTAGGTAAAGGCAGTGAATGCGTAAACATGTAAAAACTAGCAGCTCACCCCACTCCTTCATATTTCATACATTGACGCAACCGTGCAGTGACAATTTGAAAGGAGGGGCGCGCCATCGCGAATTAAAAAAAATATTGATACAGTGAATTTCACGTAGGTGTTGCTAGCTTCCGTTTGAATTATTATTAACATCTTATAAGCAAAAGCAAAAAATCTAACTTGGCCCAAATATTAAATTGAATACAATACAAATCGACAACAGATTGGATAAAGATTCGTTAGAATTAGTATCAGATATGTTACGTGTCAAAAACTGTACTGATTCCCTATTATATGTTCTGATACTTATACCAACGGATCTTTACACTTTACACGTGAAACGAAAACGATACATGGTACGCCCAAACCTACATCAGTGCCCAACGTTTCGCCCGCAACCGATACACGCATTATTACCTTAAGAGATCAGACTGTCATTTCTAAAACATATGTTATACTTACAAATGATAATACGTTACAACTATCCTTACATAACATTCATACCTAAAACAATTTACAATAAGATTTAATGCAATTATTTAAAAAAACTACGGGCCGGAAGTGAGTGAGATGGCTTCGAGACCCGATTGTGTATTGCCACCAAAAAAAATGACCATACATAATATACAAAGTTAACCAGCCGCTCATCACAAAATGAATTAACAATTTATACAAGGTAAAATAGATCTAACAAAAATATGTGTACTCTTCAAGTGGTCGTCCTCGCGAGATAGTCTGGCGACACTTTTACATATTGTCCATATTTCTTTACAATGTATAATAAGTATTTATTTTTTGGTACGTGAATGTCCACATAAATTAAATACCACTAAAGTAATTTTGTCATTTGACTTGTCAATATATTAAAATAATAAAATGGTAAATTTATATTAATTCGCAGTAATATATTAATTATTATAGTCATTTCACTCTATCTAAAATAAATAATAACTTTTGATTTTCGATTTAAATACACGACAATGACCACGATCCCATATAATGCGACTCTTGAATATCCTAGAAGACAACTAATTTAAAAAAACAAGTCGATTTAATGACAAATTACCCAGGGGTGTGTGACAATGGAGTGAGATCATAAAATATTCAATATCAATACTTAAGAATACGATGTTAGTCTGTGGTGTAGTTGTCTCTGGGCAAAATAACCCATAGACAATGATAATAAATAATTTAGACGATGACAAGAAGCTTTGTGAAGCGACTTCTGGTGGCATGCGTGAGAAATAAAGCGTTATTGTGAATCTGTCATAGCCGAAATGTTACGGGCCGTTTCTAGTTCCTACAAGACACAGTTACTTATGATCGTTGACTTCTATTTGAGTTGTTATGAAATGTAAGTGTTGGGAGACATGCGAAGTAAATATTTAAAATTCAAGAGATATACAGAAAGAGAGAGGCAAGGAGCAAAAGACGAGCGACGGACTTTTTTCAGTTTTGAAAGAAGCATAGACTAGATATAGGTAAGTGATTTTTTTAACTTTTTTCTTGTCAAGTCTACTATTGAATTTAAAAAGCAATCAACCAATGCTCAACTCTAAAATGGCAACATTGACGTGTCAAAAAATAAGCAATATTTCCAGTTTAGAATGGTAATAACTGTTTCTTGTAGTGAAACCATGCCCTTGGTTAGTATATCGCACTGCTAGATCAAAACAGTATCAACTCAAAATCCTTGCTACTTTTGTTTCAATTGCATAGAAGTTGTATTAAAGTTGATATTTAAATACAGTCGTATTTTGAGTTACTACTGTTTTGATCTAGCAGTGCGATATGACCGAGTTTGAATGCAGCCATTAAAATCAAAAGATTAATTAGGACTCAATTTGTGTGAGCCCAGTAACAGCACAAGGTCCACTGTGTACTGATCTAATTCTATTTGATTGATTTTTTTACAAGAAAAATAATTATATACAAATATAAAATTGATATTTATCTATACAACATTTTGCTAAATCAGCAACTCGTGTGAAAAACAACGATAAGTACCCTCTAGAGATAAACGTATCCCGTAGACCGTTCACGTTCAATATGACCGATAGAAAATTCAATAACATATAGCAAAATAACATGATTATCATATTAGTATCAATGACGATGAAAATACAGGGCGTCCGTCTGTCCGCCCAATATGTATCCCTTTGTACGAAGATTCATAATATTGAAAAACTAGTTTTTAAAATCTTTTACAGTTTATGATTTATTTTCCGTCGATCTCTGAACTAATTGTAATTACATCGAATCAGCATTAAAAAGTTCGTTACATTTTGAATTGTTCTATCAAAGTGTACGCTTGTTTATTATCTACTGTGTTAAAAGCGTATAGCGACGACTGGAAAAAAAAAGACAAGCGTTTACAGTACATCTGTCTTATTTATCAGGTCATCAGAAATCAGATAAATTAAAAACAAATATACTGACAGACGCAAGAGCGAGGGTGATGGCGATAGACAACCGATGCTAATTAAAAAAGACATACCTACTCTACTATTCGTTTGTCAATACGATTGCTATGTTAGACATTATTATTTTGTGATTGTAGTTATGTAATCAACTCTAACACTATTAGGTACATATATTATTAAAAAATATGTCTATCGAGAACATTTCAAAATGTAACAACATCACAATGTCAAAAACCAATTGTTATTTATATTCGGTAATATTACGAAAAAAATATCTCACCGGTTATAATTATAATTGTTACAAAACAAAGGTTGAAAAATAACGAATTTTTGGCAATTTTGTACTCGGTGATTATTTTCAGTTTTCAGTGTAGCCGGAGTTTCATTGCAGCGACTAGATGGCGTTAGTGTCACACCGGTAGATGGCGTTGTTGGAGTTGTCACAAACCGCCGGTAGATGGCGCGGCTTGTCGCGGCGCGAGCGCACTGCCGCGGCACTCAACGTTCACAGAAACAACAGTCGCCTTAGTACATGTATCAACAAAATGTTCTACGATTGTTTACGTTACGAAGTAATAACGTAGCGGGCTGCACCGCGCACGCGCCGCTTACGCTTCACCTGGAAACGAACGGAAAATTATTAAATCATTATTATACTGCATTCACTGCCACTAACTAGAGATTTCACGATGCGGGTCGTCGGTACGGATTTGATTTAATTTCGACTTTTAAAAAACAATTGGTTGTGACAGTGGAATAACCTGAAGCAACCAGCTGATAGAGAAGAACAGAACTAAATAATTAACAGCTAAAACAACATAGATATTATTAATAATAAAATTAAGGCCAGAACATCACTGATACCCGTGGAATTATCAGTCGCGTTCAAATCGACAGCATATGTTTTTTTATTGTTTGTTATTCGTCCGTGTACCTACAGATCTCTAAGTCTGTCACTCGTGTAAAGACCCAGACCCTCATTGTTTGTCACCCGTGTGCTGACCTAGATTCCTCACTGTTTGCCACCCGTGTAACTGACCCAGACCCCCCACTGTTTGCCACCCGTGTACTGACACAGACCCCTCACTGTTTGTAACCAGTGTACTGACCCAAATTCCTCACTGTTTGCCACCTGTGTACTGACCCAAATTCCTCATTGTTTGTCACCCGTGTACTGACCCAAATTCCTCAGTATTTGCCACCCGTGTACTGACCCGAACACTCAATATTTGTCACCCGTGTACTGACCCAAACCCCTCACTGTTTGTCACCCGTGTACTGACCTAGACCCTCGTGGTCCGCGTGGCGCGGCGGGAGGTGCGCGGGGACCGGCGCCCGCGCCGCGCCCGCTCGCATACCCCGCTGTCTCCGCTCCGGCCTGACAGCAAAGACTCGCTGTCGCTCTGGTTAGACGTGTACCCAATCACGTCCACTTCATCTGGAATAAAAAAAAAGAAAACATTAGTATTATAACAAACAAACTTATTATGCGACGTTATGCGTGTTGCAAAATCAAAAAATAGTTTTCTGCACATGGCATTACCAGTGACCGGACTAGCATTTCACGAGTCTGTATGAGTATATTCACAACTATTTATATGCATATGAAATTTTATTACATAGATTTTCATCTTTTATTTTTTAAAACGGTGAAAATTTGCACACTTTGCAATAGGCACACGACGCGCTGTTATATATGGCCATTGCGTCAAAGAACGCTTTGCGGCTCAACAAATCTCTTGGCCTCAAAGAACTTATTTTACAATGGAATCCTCTTGCTCATATACAAACAACATATATACAGCACAAGACAAATCCCCTACCGGATTGAAAACGTGACGTGCGCGACAACCGTCGCGAATAGCAAGCAGCCCTAACGACGGACATTAGAGCGGGTTCGATGTGGCTTGAAACCTGAGTTGCTTCACATCTCAAACAATTGGAAAGAGGAGGGGAACTCAAGGCCTTAGTAATAAATGAATTTTCGGAGGAGTCAAGTGTAAGTCGTCATAGAAAACAGTAATTTCTGAAGTTTCTTCGGACGGGGATCTCTCTCAAGTTGGCCGTATTTAATATACGGCCTTTAGAAGTCTAAAAAAATGCTCTTTTGGAATTGTTCAATGTCAAAAAAAAAACCGTGTTAAAAGTACCATTCAAAAGCTGAACAATTAAATATAATAAATGTTTCACATTAGTATGAATATAATGCAGACTTCGCTAGCACCCTAACCTAAGGTACCCCCGTCTTTTTCATAAATGCGCAATAGTTAGTGTTCTTAAAGCATGGTTTTCCTTATCTGTTAAGTGACAAAGATTACTTTAACTAAAATAGGTTTATTCAAAGTTTATGAATAAAATTAAAGGGGACTCTTTAAATAATGAAAAAATGAAAATGACAAATTTCAAGTCCTACCATAGGACAATATTTATGTGTACAAATTGACGACTAAGGCGATAGCTGATTTTCAAAGTTTATTTTTTACCAAAAACAACAAACAATGATCAACAATCCTGTCAATTTATGTCAACCACTAACGATATCGACTATCACCATTTTTTCCGCCTAATGCGGCTTCGGTGAATTACATAATCATGAAACTCATGAAAATTTATTTAAAAAGTGTGCAACCCCTAATATAAATACAAACTGATTTTATTACAATTTTGAATACTGGTTTTTAAGATCGTAGGACCAAGGAATCGAGCAAAGTCATAAGAAAAATTGCAAAGTTGGAAAAATCAAACACCTCTAGAGAAATGAACACACTAACAAGCTCGAAAACTGCCACACTTCGGTTTGTATGCATTTTCGCGTTAGTTTTCATTATTCTAGAACCAGTTATTATACTTTATTCGTACGCTCCAAAATACAATAAGGGCGAGTGAGAAGAAAAAAACGTCAAACAAAGTGATTCCAACCGGCTGAAAGTACCGTTTGACCTTAATGGGAATTAGCATCGGAAGGGTCCTAATGCCGGACCCGAGGGGTCAAGGGAATTTCGGGGGAGTTATTATGTAACTCAACCAAGGAGAACAAAAAGAGAAAGCGCTCTAAGATAGCCAGCTTAACTTGATATCTGTGTGCACATAGAACGTGTATTACAGGCCATAATATCTTAGCCAACATAGAGCTCAAATTATCTGTCTGTAGCAAAAGTAGATAGTTTATTTAGATGGATCAGAACTAGGGAATGCAATTTAACCGGTTATTAACCGTTTTTGTATGAAAATAACCGGTTAAAACCGGTTATAACCGGTTATTTGCATTCCCAAACCAGAACAACTCAAAAACTAGAAATAAATCTACACATAAAGAGGAAAGATTTGTATTTTTAATATTTGTAACGAATAAACTCAAAAACTACTGCACCGATTTCAAAAATTCTTTCACTTTTAGAATGCTACATTATCCCCGAGTAACATAGGCTACTTTTTATTCCGGATAAATGAACGGTTCCCGTGGGATGACAAAATACGAATTCAAGGCGGACGAAGTCGCTGGCAAGAGCTAATATCAGGGGACAATCTCACAAATTGACCTAGTCGCAAACTAAGCTTTAGGCTTGTACTATGGGTACTAGAGAACGATCAACTTATAAATAATAGAGAAATACATACTTAATTATAGTCGAGTTCATAAATATACACTTTAGTTCCTTGTCACGTTAATCGCTGTGACAATTCATATATGGCACTGTAAACATGACATTAAATAGACAAGGTGCTAAAGTGTACACATTTATGAACTCGACTGTACATAGAAAACATCCAAGACTCAGGAACAAATATTCGCGTTCATCACACAAATACCTGCCCTTACCGGGATTCGAACCTATTTAATAATAATAATAATAATAAATATCAGGGGACAATGTCACACCAATTGACCTAGTCCCAAACTAAGCTCTAGGCTTGTACTATGGGTACTAGACAACGATATAAATACTTATATGGAGAAATATATACTTAAATACATGGAAAACATCCATGACTCAGGAACAAATATTCGCGCTCATCACACAAATATCTGCCCTTACCGGGATTTGAACCCAGGACCGCTAGCTTCGTAGGCAGGGTCACTACCAACTAGGCCAGCGCTTCGTCAAATCTATTTGATGGCTAGGTCGTTTTTTCGTATGTGTGTTCGCGGATGTGATGCCTCAATATAGGTGATGCTATTCTTATAGATATTTAAAGAAAGTTTACTGCTTGTAAATAATACCAAACGTACGAATTTCGTTAGCAAAAAATAGAATTTCCCATTCAATTATTTTGGGACATATTGCAGAGTTTCATGTACACTAATTGCTAGGTCTAGCCCGAGTAGAAAATAGCCCTTGGCAATGCTTATTTATTCGGAGAATAACACAACAGAACATTCGAGAGGCGAATTACATTGGCGGGTCGCTAAGTGACTGCGGGAAAGCCACGCTTTTGGCATACCACTTCAGTACCAACTTTCTAATCCTCGTACACAATAAACTCCCAACTCTTCCCTGTTTTTATCCCTGGCATTAAACGCGTTCTTATTACGATCCCGGCTGTTTAAAGCTTAGTTTATAAATAACTTGGTTAATAAGGAAATGCCGCAGAATTTGCGCCGTCAAGGTTTTTGGGGGCATCTATAAGTAGAAGGACTATGGTTTTTACAGGGTTGCGGTTTTTTTTTAAATTCCATGGCGAAAGCAAACGAACGCACAGGCCATCTGAAGGTAAGTGGGATCTCTGGCCCATAGACATTTGCATTCTCAAGACTCCAATCTTAAGACCGCAATCCTCTGTGATGGTGGTTTTATCAACTCTTAATTTGTTTCGTCATAAGCTACGTGTTTATGTCCTAGATTTACTAATATTAAAACTAGCGACTGCTCCGACTATGCGCTATCGTCTTCAAGAAATGGTTAAAATTTTGGTGAAAATCGCATGAAAATCACTGAATTTTATAGCTTTCAGGAAGAGCTTTGAGATCGTCATCTACATGCTTACACAAATATATTCTTAAACGCAAGGCTAATAAAATTAAACAAAATTCCAAGATTAAAAACTAACTGGTAGTAAGATCTTTCCTTTCATGTTCACAAAATGATAAATAGAAAATAAGCGCAAAAAGCATTAACCAGCCAATTTAAAAATCCTCCGGTCCATTTCGGCCTCCAACCGCGAAGCGACTAAAGTCCAATTCCAAACGCAATCCAATTCCAATCATAAAGCAATACAGATCGGGTGAGTTTTGGGTTGGTCAGCAGAGAACTGTACAGAACAGAAGAGAACGAGGCAGACTAATTACGCTGGCCGCCGGATGGCAATGCGCGCCAATTTCCGGGCGTGCGTACCCTGCGGGGAACAATCGAGCAGGGCTGCCAATGACGGGTGCATCCGAGGATGTGCAGTATATGTACAGTCGGCATTATATTTGGAATTGAATTTGCGAAGAAAATAAATTCTGAATGCCCGCAGTCTATCTGAATGAGAAAGCGTTTTGACGTGCAGGGAGGATAAAAAAAAAACGAAATAGTAATATTAAATAGCAAAGTTATTAGTATTTAGCGTATTTAGGTAATTCCATGTTATTTAAGTTATGCAAGAGTTAATGTATAATGGTAATGTGCAGGGGTCGGACAAAACGTGCGGATGACGTCAAACCACTTATAGGATGATTTCAAATAGTGTTTTTGATTTTCATAATCAATCATGGATTTGCAACCTGTCACTAATACACCGGTAAACATCTTAACCTGATTATGCAAAACGTGGTTACAGAATTATCAACAACTTATTTAAGGGTGCTTGGTAATTCTGTAGCTCTGCCTACCCCACTCTGAAGAATGAAGGCGTGAGTTTATGTATGTATGTATAAACAATTATCACTTATCAATCTTATCGTTTATCAACCTCCTTATTAAACGATATCGCCACTTGAAATGAGTAAGTACGTTTTTGACTGACATTGTCAATCAGATGAACAATAAATTGACTTCGTTATTGTTTAGCTATTGTATATTCACAATTATATTTAGCTAAAATCTATATTTACTAATGTATAAAAAAACGCTGTAAAATGTCATCTTTACTCGAATACTGTGGCAATTTTCCGTTTTAGTTTTTTTTATATTGCAGGAAAATGTGTAGATATGGAAAGCCAATCGATCTTACGTGCGTGTGAATATGAATACACGTCCGACGATGAAATCGATATGCCCTGTACTCAAGAGTATTTTATAAAGCTACCGGAGGGTCAAAGTGAACTCAGGAGTAGCGATAGTACACCTGATATTTTAATATCCGTAGGAACGCAGACTACAGGACAAGGCAAAGATATCTCTACACAAACTGAGCAATCAAGTACTGCAATTGTTATGGATACCGCAAAATTGTTGGCAAAATTTTTTTTCCCCGATCAATCGACTGAGGAAAAAAAATTCATTCAGGCATACTTTAAGTCTGTAACAACTATTATAGACTTGTTAGAAAAATAGTAATAATTTAATTAAATACCTAATATCAACCTTTCTTTTTTATTTTTACTAATCTTACCTACTGTATTACCTACCTACTTATCTTTGAGTATTAAATCTAATTATCTGAGGTTCCCACAGATTTGTTCTAATTAATTTTAAATAATCGTACCTTATGGTAACAAGTTTCGTGAAATTTATTTTATTCACTACATCACCCTACCACCTGTATTATTAATACTATGGATTTATTTTGTTACTTCATTACTACTTCTTCGTTACTACATGTCACACGGAAGTTAAAATACAAACATCATCCTGTGTGCAAGATTAGGTACGTCATTTTTACGTCATCCGCACGTTTTGTCCGACCCCTGGTAATGTGCAATGCCGAAGTTTTATTTGCCAAGTTTTCAAGTGAATTGAAACATGTGCCTTACATACTTAGGTACCTTACTTTAAATAAATAAGTTTAGAGGGTTGTGAAACAAAATCCACCTGCTTATGATGGGCAACCCTGAAAATAGATTCCCTAAAAAAGTTGCCGGAAAGTAAAATGAGGCGAATAATAGAAATGCGACTTCGTTTTAAGAAAGAATATTCTCTGGTATTTAAATTAGTTCCGTTTTAGTTGGTTAGAGTATAGAGTAAGGGGTCGAGCAATATTCAAAAATAAGATTTAAATAGATCAATCCCAATCTTCTAATATGTTCTACTTAGTCCAGTGTCTTGGCTCAATCCTTATTAAATATTACAAAATACCAGATTCCTGATTCACCATATGTTTAACTTTCATGATTCCCATGCTAACTTGCAACAAAGCGATTTTTCGAATTTTGTAGCAAATACTAAAATAGTTCCATAATATTTTGAAGTGAAACAATAAACGGTCCACGCAGCGATGCGTCTAAAAGCAAGCTCGGCAACGTCTTACATCTCAAATTGGAACAGAAGTTCGTACGTCGAAAACATTCTAATAAATATAGCCAATAACGAAATCAGGTCAAGAGTGCATTTACCTTTGTTTGAGTATTACTTCCTAACTGAAACAACACAAGGTGGAGACTCCTCTTTACACTTATTTTTTAGTAATGTAAAAACTACTGTCAGACATGACTTTTTTATATGAATTACCTTTTAATCTTTAATTCCAAGACAGCAGAGTTAATTACTGACATTTTAAAACCGAATTTAGGAGTATAAATTTACGTCTTATTGGTCTTATACTTTAAGTTCGTGACGTAAGTACATTTTCTTCGCCGTTTTTCTTCTCCATTCCATAGAAAAGATGGCATTCACTTGAATGAAGTTGTCACTGCTGATACTTGTGAATTTCAAAACTATTTGCAATTAATCTTAATAGAAGGGTGAAAGACACTGAAACTTCAATCATCAACGACGTAATGACTCATGACAGAACATGAAGGCTAATGATTAGAGAGCCAACGACAATCGGAACTGAACAAAACAAATAAATAACCAAGTTTCGTCCGAGCGGGAGGGGGACGGCGTGACGTCAGCGACAGGGATGGAAGATTTATTGGCCCGGGAGACAAAGAAACGGTAAATTATAGAGATTTATTGGATTGAGCCCAGGACCAGGTGACGGCAGTGCTGGCTCGCTTTATGAACGCAGTGTGTGATAAAAATGGAGATATCTCCGTTTTGATAAATCAAATGCGTATTAAACTGGGCAAATGGCAGACAGACAATGCATAACAGCTTTATTTGATTGCTTTGGGTTAATTTTTTAACCTGAAGTAACCAAATCTAACCACTTTTTAAACATTGGGACAAGTATTCGAAGATAAGACTGACGATTCATTGACGCTGTAAGCCTAGTTCGTAATGCAGGCTTCGAAGCTGGGTTCGATCCTTGGTTAGGGCAAATCTTTGTAAAGACGATGTACATTACCTACTTACACAAAAATACCCGCCCATCCGTCTTTTGTTCATGCAATGATTACCAAGTATACTCGTAACTTCTTAAATCAGTGAGTAACTTCACAAATACTGAACGGATTTCGATATAGCTTATTGTGTTTTGTTACTAATGAAACTGGGTCCAGAATGGCCAACAAATAAAATTTTGAAAGTTCGTGGCTCTTTCCAAAGGAACTCAAAAGATCCATAAATCTGAAAGTCGTACAAAACACAATAATTTACAACGAACAAGTAATTTATGTATCTCTTGGGCTTCTTCGGAGAGACGACCTTTAAAAAGAATATTTGGTGGCCATTTTAAACCTAATTTATATAGC
Organism: Acleris literana; assembly: GCA_946894065.1. Taxonomy (NCBI): domain Eukaryota; kingdom Metazoa; phylum Arthropoda; class Insecta; order Lepidoptera; family Tortricidae; genus Acleris; species Acleris literana. The sequence goes on from OX335680.1 coordinate 17,950,981, forward strand.
AGTAGAACACTACAATTAACATCAAAATTGTTAACAGATTATTGAAGTTACTTTCTAGTTTAAGAAGTTATTTGTAAACAGATGTAGAAACAAAAGACGAGTACGCGAGTGTTTTTGCCGGTGAGTTTACCTACAAGAAATCCCTTGCTGACCCTACTAAGTAGGAATGCCTCTATGTGTTTCATTAGTTGTCTTACTTACACTGGGACACAAAAATGCGAATACTGCCTGCTTGGCACATAGCGGTTAAAACGGTAGTAGAGATCGGGACAGACCCTGGTCCTAGCACCACAAGTCTAGTAAGTTGGTCTGTAGAATGCATTATACAGCATGAATCATGTGTATAAGCTGATAGCACCAGTGTTGGACCCTTTAATCTGACAAGCATCAATAATGGACACGTAACCTTTAATTCAAAAATCATAATTACAAATTGACTGTTGCAAAACCATTGAATAACCCTTATCTTCTGTGAGTATCCATCTTTGGTCCTTGTCTATGAACGGTTCCACCAGCCTACTACGAAGCACACAATTCGAAACTTCTTGTGCCCCATCAAAATCAAGCGAAAGGGATGGATCTAATGTAACTTCGTACCTCGATTTTCAAACCCTCATATATACAATCATGCCTCTTTCCCGTAGGGGTAGGCAGAGACCACTTTCCTTCCATTTGCTACGATCCAGACAAACTTCCCTCGCTCCCTCCACACTCATAACTCTCTTCATACACGTGCTCCTGACCTGGCCCTTTCTTAATACGTCCCCGATCTGACCGTGGAACGTTCGCCTTCCTCTTCCAACATTCCCATTTACTTTTGCCTAATTTATCTCCCCACAGAACACAATAATGCAAACACTGGTATTTGGCAACAGGATAGCGGGTATGATGGAGATAACGATCGTAAAAAAAGTTTTTTTATGGCTTTGAGAAGGCAAACGAGCACTCAGGCCTCCTGATGTTAAGCGGATTCTGAAGCCTATAGACATTTTCAATCTTACGATGACAATCTCAAGGCTGCAAATAGGTTGCCAACCCTAGAATGTCTCTGTCAAATGGATTTTTCCAGAAGAAGTTCTACACGGACAGAGTCAAATGCAACAACTAGTGTATAACAAGGATGTAGCTCATAGTACAGACTGAGTACATCATCAGTGTAACGTCCAACGGAGCGGTATTCGCCACAGCCGTTCGCTTAATGGCGTAGTATATTAATCATGGTACGTCCGCGGTACGAAGAAGTGATGTGTTTCCATATTCTGGTTATTTCCTGGAGCTTTAGTTAGTTATATAACTAGGGTATACGTTAATGTAACAATCAAAATATGTATACAATGTTTACACGACAGGAACTCATGTAGATTGTAGAGTTTACATAAAGAAAATACATCAAAACTGTCTATGTTTCTTTTCTACTCTTCCCTAAACAGATTCGGAAGACATAGAGCCGTATTAACAAATAAGTAAGATGTCCGTGTCAAGATGCGTCAGAAATTACAGTACCTATCCTCGTAAGGCAAAGTGTGCAATAGGATGTAAATAAGCAAGGCAATTTAATTTGGACTGTGTTGCAATAAAATAAGGTTTATTTTCCTATTGTTCATATACTGAAAATGCCATTATGAAACAAACGTAATTGAACTTTGTTGCCTTGTTGGTAGATTCAAAGTTCCACGAGGCTATGACTTGACATCTATGACGTATGTTGAGACGAAAATGTCACTCAAGATATGTTTATTAATACAGCCCATAGAAATACATAAGTCAATTTCTTAAATATTCTAGGTACAGTTGACTTCAAAGGGATGTATTCACTTTTGGACCTTACACTTACGAGCAAAACAATTGCATCACTTTTCATTTTTTCATGTCCACCCATTATCTTTGTAAGCCGGCTTTTCTTTCTGAAATATTTTAATAAAATAATGTTTCGATAAATTTCATGTTTGTTTACTTCTTGTAAAGCTTAGATTACAAGAAACATGAATTCATTTAAATATTTCAGAAAGAAAAGTCGGGTTACAAAGATAATCGTTGGAGATCAAAAAATGCAAAGTGATGCAATTGTTTTGCTCGTAAGTGTATTACAACGCAATAACTTAAAAAAGTTGATATATCTCATTGTAGTCGACTGTACGTAGTTAAGGAGTCAATCAAAGAAATATAGTTTTTGAAATTTACCCACATTTTCCTTCGAAAATATCATCCTCAAAGAAAGAAATAATAAAGAGAGAAAGAAAAATCTCAAGATTATTAAACTTGTAAAAATCCTGTGCTATACACCCCAGCAACAGTATACTCGATCGGGGGATAAACGAAAAACTCCTCATATTCCTTAAGGGCGTAATTGAAGCTTGTCTATTTTACGGCATCCTATTTCTGCCCGTGGGGAGAAAAACCTATTTTGCCTAAAATTAGGATCTCATAAGACATTTGACGCGTAAGATTGAATTCCGTTCGGATTGGACGGAGCGCAAATTAGATTTCGGAGGTAACGGCATACAAGAGGGGGCCGATCGTGTAGTACGCAAAATTGAAATTTAAATAAGGTTTTTTAAAGTTGCAACGATGGAACCTTGGTCTCAGAACTTTCAGATATATAATGGTGCATATATAGCGATGTTATTTTTGCAATAACGATTTGAGGTGTTGGTATGTAACAATAACAACCGACCTATTACAACGTAATAGGTCAATTACAGAAAGCTACATAAAGTTTTGGTGATGACGAACGAAATTAATTTGATTATACCTATTTCAAAATGACAATAGTTACTTTGGTGGGTTGTTCAATTAAGTATGTAATAGCGGTCATCGAAATATATAAAATAGTGCCGTAACTAAGTGACTGACTGACAGATAACACTCAGCCTAAACCGCAGGACCTAGGGACTTGAAAATTGGAGGGAGAATTTATTTGGTACCCTAGGGGTGCACTAAGGAAAGATTTTCCGAAAATCGACCCCCAACGGGAAGAAATAAGGCGAGTAGCGGGAATCTAATTCTACGAGTACGAGGTCGCGGGCGTCCCGTAGTATTTAGCAAAATTCTAGACGAATTAATTACTCATAAAAAAACATGAAATAGAATCTATCGATATCATCGTCATCATCTTGTCCTTATCACAATTAGTCGTGGTCGGCGCAACACGTCTCTTACTTCCAAAGATCCCTATCAGCTGTCATCTCAGTATGCACTTCTTTGTTTTTCATATCACTCTTCACACATTCCATCCATCTCTTCTTAGATCTCCCCATTCCACTATATTCCCTCCACATGCATACATACTCTTATCGTAACATGACTTCCATTTGACATGAATCCTCTTCGATAAACTTAGCTACTATAATTTAGAATATAAATTACTAATGTTAGCACTTAGCACACATTAGAACTAGGGACTAAGATAAATCGAGGACGGGAATCGAGAACAGAGACATCAATGGAATCCAATACGTAAGCCAGACAAATAGACGGCATTAGTTCGATGAAACCTTTATTCTGTGGCTACTTACGCCATCATGAAATAAAATACAATATATTGAACACTTAGCACAATTACATTGCAAATAATCTTTATAACAAAGCCCATATAGGGTAATGGAACCAGTAATAGACAAGGCACCAATAATGGACACTTGATTCTTATTTTAATGAAGATAAGGGTTATTCATTTGTTTTGCAGCAATCAGTTTGGGACCGTATGAAATTTGATTTAACAGTGAAGTGTCCATTACTAGTGCATTGTTTGTGCCGTCACCTTGGTCGTGTTAATCCTTGGAAAGGGCCTTTATTTAGCAGAAAGTCTAAGCTTGTACAATGAAATCTAGAATTTGGACTTAACAGAAGCGCGTGGCGCTAATCTCATGTGGTTCTGTTTAGTCCACAAGACAAAAAACTCTTTAAAGAACATTTCTGACCTCCTAAATAAAAAGGAAGCGTGCGCAATTTGATAGTCAAAGTAAATTTAACCCCATATCTTAAGAAATAAGGTCACTAATACATACGCGGTTCTATGAGAGTGAGACATACGCCGTTTTTTCCAAGTGTTCTCCTCGCGTGTAAAATTTATGGACTTATTTCTCTAATTACATTAGCAAAATAAACATTAGACATTGAAAGTCATTAATTAAAATTAGAATAGAATATAATCTAATCTGAATAAATGAAGAATATTTATAGAACCTTAGAATTTTTTGCGATAATTCTAAAATTCCACAGCAACGAAATTATTCTCCCAATATCTACTAAAAAAGAATCATGGCTTAAAGAATTAATTTCGTGTTAATCCTTTGACAGACGGATTAACGAAATCCAGGCCTGAAGGTTCTAGGTCACCCGCGTATTTTTAATCCCTAAGCTTTATTTAATGACAATTAGAGCAGTCGCAAAAAATGATTTTGAAGAATAACTGTAAGGGCGTAAGTCCATCATAGTCGAAGCCTTGTTAAAATACTCTTTGATTTGATATGCAAAGTTGGTAAATATTATTTCACAACTCTAAAATTGAAAAACTTTCAAATACAAATGCTTAATTAAGCAAAAAAATTACTTTCCAGTGTTGTCATAAAGAACAGTAAATCTTTTTCCTTTTTTAGAACAAATGAAAATTTGGACTCGCAAAACATAGAGTAAGTAATAATTAGGAGAAGTAACCAGCTCCCTCGAGAATTACATTACAAGTCAACTACCCCACTTAACGACCGAAACGTTCTAAAATCCATATGATTCGTTGACGCTTCCGCCAGGGTAGTTGATTGATATTGAAATTAGGTAAAAACCGAATGCGTACGATTACAAACGGTTACAATTTCCTGGAGCAAATCTCGTCAACGCCCAATTTCCTGATTCATCTCGCAATTTGTAGCGATGGCATCCCCATTACACCAGTTGGTATTGGTATTGTACAGTACAGTCGAGCGCAAAAATAAATATTCACACCTAGTTGCATAAATGGGTGAGGACCAAAAAGTTGGACCACAGTTAAGCGCAGTTAACCATACATAAAGCGAAGTCGAAAGAAGCTCCGTTGTGCGACGAACAGTATCCCTACAATTGTATTGTTAATTTTCGTGTCGCAACGGAAAAGTTTCATAGAAAAATTTATTGAGTGAGTTGGCGTGCCCAACTTTTTGGTCCTTACCCAAATATGTATAAATAAGTAACAAATTGTTGATAGAATTTAAAAATTACATAATTCATTTGGTAGCGAAAAATTTGAAAAGATTATCATGACATTTAAATGTTTCTTCTAACAAACTGCAGTGTTACACGCTGGATTCGGGAATAATCAATACCATCCTATTTTGATGAGTAAGCTTATCGTTGGGTATGGCTAACTCGGAATGCGAGATATCGTCATTACTTCATATCTCGTGATGTACGATTTTAAATTTACACGTAAAGAGAATTAAGTTCAAACTTATACACCTCGAGATATCAGATACGAGTTTTTTCTAAAGTAGTTACGGTATATTTATTAAATAAGCATCACATTCGGAGTCTTAAGATTGTAGTCTTGAGAATTCAAATGTCTATGGGTCTCAGCTCCCACTTACAATCAGATGGCCTAGGCCTGGCCTTCTCCTTGCCACAAAAAAAAAGACTTGTTTATGAACGCTATAATGACGCGAGCGAAAAGAGTATAGTTTTACATCTAAAATTAAACTTGTACAAAATATCGCCGAACAGATTACCATCGACTGTCAACAGTTCACGCCACCCGGCCGGTTTCCGAGCTAATTTAAGTTGGATAGTTGGGGTAATTAGCACCCCCCCCCCCCCCCCCCGCTCTCGCCCCCTCACCCCCACTGATAGCGGAACCCGCCTTATCAGGGGTTTACGTGCACATAAAGATCATGACGCTGATTGTTCTGAAGAGTTAGGAATTTGTGCTTTTTGCGAGTTAACATAGGGTTTATATAACATGGTGATTTATATCTTTATATGTGTAGGTACAAGCTGCTGATCGCGGCTCGGTCCGCGTAGTAGTTGTTTATCACCGCCGCTATTCCCTAGGGATTGTGCAATTTTCCAGGACAAAAAGTACCATAGGGACTCAAGCTATCTCCATACCAGATTTCATCGGAATCGATTCAGTGGTTTAACCGTGAAAGCGTAACAAACAGACAGAAATAATATAAGTATGGAAGTATACATAGTTAAAGGTACAACTTTATGATTTATTACTGTATTTCCTACGTTTTCTTGGCAAAGCGTTCAAACCGAACGGTGAAAATATATCTCTAAGGACATTATCAAAAGTCTATTGCTAGTAGTCTAGGGCCTCTATTCTATTCTAGGTTAGAATAGCTTTGCTTATCTGAGCATTTCTCAAAAAATTTGCCAGTTTGAGTGACAACTCCAAATTAAAACAAAAAAGGTAGGTAGGTAGAGAACATCAAACTATCCAATAATTAAATAATATTCTAATATGTCACAAAATATTTGTATGGAAAGTTCCTTTTGTGTTACCAAAAACCTATGAATATCGGTAACACGAAAGGAACTTTCCAAACAAATATTTTGGGACACACTGGACACATTAGAATATGTGGGATTATCTATGTAAAGGGACCTTATGGCGGATGGCGCTTCCGCCATTATTAGAGATGCTCCGATATATAAATACAACGTCGCATGACGCAGTGCGGCGTACGAGCCATCCGCCATAAGGTCCCTTTACATAGATAACGTCACATATTATTTAATTATTGCATAGTTTGACGTTCTCTACTGTCCTACTATTATTTTTTTTAATTTGGAAATGTCACTCAAAGTGGCAATTTTTTTGAGAAATGCTCATCTGTCATTGTTACATCTGAATTTGACAGTATTAGACAAATAATATTTTAACTAAAATAGGTTTAATGTCCGTTTATGAATATAGGGTTTAAAATTAAATATATCTGTTTCACTGACTGAAGCTAGACAGATTTCAAAGCTTCATGATACGCCATATAACCTCGAATAATAAACAAAAGGTTTATATTAATGCCGTATTAGACTTAAATTAAACTGTATTAAGGGTTCGAAACAATGCTAACGTAATGCCGGCTTATGCCAAGAAAGCAATTTCACTCCATTGTCCCAATCTCACTGAATGATCATAAAACTCTTGTTAAGCGTCCGTATTTCCAATTGAGAGTAGTCCGAATTACATTTCTGTTTTATATTACAAAAGAACTTGTTATATAACTATAAAGATGTTCATTTAGTGTGCCCATCAAAAAGTCCATGTGTGTACAGTCGAGTTGTACATGTGTACACTTCAATACCTTGTCTATTTAATGTCATGTTGAAACTTCCATATATGAATTGTCTCAGCGATTAAAGTGACAAGGTACTAAAGTGTACACATATGTAAATCAATCCATTGACGAGTTGTTTTAACATCATCGAGTCGGGAGCTATTGCGGCGACGCAATGTATCACGAAAAACATGCGGGCTATCGACCAATGACACTTAGCCTTACATGTTAAGAATTTACCTTATGGTCGACTTTATCGATGTGGATAAACGTGGGTAAAGCATCTGTCACTTTCTGACCAGTGGGTAAGTACGAGAGTGACGGATGCTTTATCCACCGCGATAAAGGCGACCATAACACGGTCCCAGGGCTTTTTAAAATTAAATTATATTTATTAAAAAAACTAGAGGACCCACGCGACTTCGCGTAGAATTAGTTTCCTTATTTTAACCACTTAGGGGAGAAAATTTTCTAAAATTAAATTAAATTATATAGGATATCTAAGAAATATTCCCTCAAATTTCACGTCCCTAGGTCCAGCGGTTTCTTCTTTTATAAATAAACTAGCAACGAGCCCTCGCTCTGCTTCGGTTTATGTGAGTTCTCTGTAACCCCCGCTCACAATCCAGAATTTACTTTACATAAAAACCGCATTAAAATCTGTTGCTTAGTTTGAGAGATCTAAGCGTATATACAGAGGGACAGACGGCGGGAAGATTATACGAGTAGATATACTCGTAAATATGGAATCGAATATAATCATTTATTTAGAGTAAATTTACACTCATATATTGTAAGTAGTTCCTTAATCCTAATTGTTAGTAACTAATAAATAACACTAATTGTAAGGGGCATTGTAGCCCACAACAATGACGCATGTAAGGGCAGTCTACCCTACTCCCTATCATGCTGAGGATGATATTAATATCATCGCAGAATTTGTTTTTGCGAAATCCAGTTAGTTAAATAGCTATTAAACCCTGTATAAGGCCCCGTTAAAGTAGAAATACTAGACCAAAATGAAATACAGTCATGGAATTGCAAGTCTCTAAAGAGTAATTATAATAGATGTTATATTTCAGGAAAATACAATCAAAAAAGTATCATAATATGTAGGTAGTAAAGTTCAATTTCAGCTTATTGTAATGTGGTCAATATAGAGTTTCTGCCTTATAAAGGGGTAAGCAACAATTTTTACTTTTAATAAGTTTATTATCTTGTAGCCTTTCTTTTTGGAAATGAACACACGCAATGCATTCTATGGCTCAAACGGAAACCCTAACCGCCAGCTCCCATATATCTCCACACGAGTATAACCCTAACTCATCATAAATCTAGACTCCACGACAGCCGCTAAATCTTTACGGCTGGCTGCTCCAGGTCGGCGGGCATATGCTAAGATCTAGGTCACATGGATGACCGCAGCTTTAAAGTTTAATAAAGACTGATATTTTTAGGGTTATGAAGTAAAAAGTAAAGGTCTATTCAACACGGTAAAACCAATATCGTTTTGGACCTGTTATCGTATAAGTATAAGGACCAAAAAGTTAGGCATGCTAGGGTGACGGCACCATCGACACTTTTAGTTGACAGGCTCCAGTAATGGACACTTCGCTCTTTATTCATTCATGGGTGATTATTCGGCGTTTCAACCGCCGTCATTATTGTCTTCGCATATTATTCAAGATTAACTTTATAAATATCTTTTTATTTTAAATGGAATGGATACTCGTACTACCCCGGGTCCGTTGATTTTGACATCAAAAGTTGCTGGTAGTCATCATTATTTTCGTCAATATATTGAAGACAACAATGACGGCGGTTGAAACGCTCGAATATTCACCCTCATACGGTCCTAAATTGATTGTTGCAAAACAAATAAATAGCCCTTATCTTCTGTAAAATAAGAATCAAGTGTCAAGGGTCCTTGTCCATGACTGATTCCGTCACTCTAACTCACTCAATTAAATTTTCTATGAAACTTTTCCGTTGCGACACGAAAACTAGCCATACTAGGGATACTTTTCGTCGCACAACGGAACTTTTTTCAACTTCGTTGTTTGTATGGTTAACTGCGCTTAACTATGGTCCAACTTTTTGGTCCTCACCTACTTGACAGTAATGGCGGCCGAGTTAAAAACAAATACCATAACAGGTCAAATCTGGAGATCTAGTGAAAAAGGGTGTAAGTCGACTTAACTCTTCACAGAAAAGGGTATACATTATAAACGGAGTATACTAGACTTAAAACCCTTTTTGACTTGATCTTATGAAGACTTACACCTTTTTTCACTAGGACCCTAGAAATACGATTTAGATTTTACCGCGTAGAATAGAGGCGCTGAGGTCTTAACCATTTTTGAGTAGGTTTTTAAGGCACCGTTGAAAATTGTACAGTACTTCTTTAATGATATTTGAATACACAAAGGACGACCTGGCTGAAGGGTACTAATTCGAGTTATGATTTTTAAAGCAGTGTTTTTTTAGCTATAAAAGTTCTTAAGGCATTTTGAAACATTTAGAAATATTTTAGATGTTAAAACATTAAAGAACCACATCGTTAGTCGGGCTTAAAATTGAGCCAAGCTATTGCAAAAATATTTAAAAAAGACTAAAAAATTTAAGTATTTAGGCACGCTGAAATTATAACACATCAATGTTGGTAACTACTAATAAGTGTTCTCCAAAAGAAATTTCGCTAGGATATTTTACCTGCCTGGTGATCGAGGACGTTGAACTTGGAGGAAAAGTACCCAATTTTTTTAAGATACAACATTTTACTCAAGGGAAACACTCTTTTATCTTAAAGCAATATTATAGCAATAACATAGAACAATGTCGCATTCTACCATACTGAAATAAGGTCTTATAATATAACGCCGAATTTTTAAAGACTAATCTCGCAATAAGTCTTACTACAGTCGAGTTCATAAATATGCGTACATTTAAGTACCTTGTCACTTTAATCGCTGTGACAATTCATGTATGGCAGTTAAAACATGTCATTAAATAGACAAGGTACTAGAGTGTACGTGTGTGTTGAGTGGCGTCCGCGGACCGGGAGACGAGCTGTAGGTAGGCCTCCAACAAGATGGAGTGACGACCTTGTAAAGATCGCGGGAACGCGGTGGATGCGAAAAGCACAAGACCGGTCTGAGTGGAGAGCCTTGGGGGAGGCCTATGTCCAGCAGTGGACGTCTTTCGGCTGACATGATGTTGATGATGACTAAAGTGTACACATATTTATGAACTCGACTGTACAAGTTAGGCGGAATGCAGGCTAAGGAAGACACCTGTACATTTTTTGTAAATGTAATATTTTCTGTAAATATTCATGTCACGTAATTATCGTGGGACCATCTCACACAAATCGACCAAATTCCAAGCTCTAGGCTTGTACTATGGGTCTATGGGTCTCCAGGGCCCTAATTACGGTTGCCTTTATCGCGGTGGACAAAGCATCCGTCACTCTTGCACTTGCAGAGTGGAAAGAAAGTGACAGATGCTTTGTCCACATAAAACACGACCATAATACACCCACATCGGCTATAAACTATCTCTATTCTACATATCAGGGGACAATGTCACACAAGTTAACCTAGTCCCAAACTAAGCTCTAGGCTTGTACTATAGGTACTAGACAACGATATAAATAATTAAGGTCTGTTCATCCTTACTTGTCTTATATAGTAAACAACTTTCTAACCTCAAAATGATCCTTTTTTGGATAAAACAGCTCTTTTGTCGTAAATAAAGTAAACTGAATAAACATTTTGGACATCATTTGGCCAATGTTTTGTCTGTGATTGCTTTATTTTGTTTAAAATACCGGTTTTAGCCTAAAAAGGTCCATTTTGAGGTTAGAAAGTTGTTAAATATATAGAAAACATCCAAGACTCAGAAACAAATACTCGCGCTCACCACACAAATACCTGCCCTTACTGGGATTTGAACCCAGGACCGCTAGCTTCGTAAGCAGGGTCACTACCAACTAGGCTAACGTGTCGTCGACGTGATCTACATTATGTATAGTTCGTTCGTCCAAATAGTGTGCATTGCAACCCTTACCGGCTTCTTTGTACCAATAGGGAATATGCATGGATTTTTAAAATCGCATTTCTCAACAAAATATGAAAATACCGTAAAAGAGATCACCAAAAGTGAAATTAAAATTAAAATCGGCCTAGAAATACGGATGATACAAGCATACTGCTAATTAGACAGAGAGATCCAAAGTGCACCGGTGACGTCATCGTGCAGTTCCGCCATATAAACTTCACGTAAAATTCTGGGGTATATATTGACTGACATAATTATTTTTAGTCATAATGTGCTTTAGGTCATAATCATCGCAAGTTATAACGTGTTTTTTTAAAGAAACTGTTACTTTTTCAGGATCTTTATAAATCAAACCTAACCTAACCTAGCCTTGTCTACACGTTAGATATTTCAGAACTTCTGAAAAGTTTACAGTTTCAGCGATATAAAAAATTATGACTATCAAAAATTATGTCAACAATTACATTATGACCAATACAATTATGGGAAACAAAGGGCTCCCAAAATTCTGTTTTGCTAGAAAGAGATAGGCACAAATCTTTGTTGGCTTATATCTTGGTTATTTTTGATAGCTATTTAAAAAACGTTTTTCCTCACCTTGTTACATGAATCAGCTTTTATTGAAGCTGTAAAAGAAACCATGAATATTCTCTATTGTTGCGGCACAAGCATGCATACATTTCAAATAACAATAGTTTTTATCTAGACCAAACACTTGTAAAGTGCAAACTCATCGAGCCCCAGCGAACTACGCTTGCAAGCACTAGCTAGTGCTAGTAATTAATAAAGGGAGGTGGCGAGGGCACGGGAGCGATAAGCCGCTCGTAAATCACCCCCTAATGACTAGTGGGGGGAACTTAAAGGGCGCTTGATACTATATTGAATGTTTGAAAACTATTGTGAAGTACATTGCAGTGCCATTTCCTTGCTAGTTGCGATATGTTATTTCTTTAATCTCCCTTTCTCAGGTCAAAAGGTTTAAAGTCAGTGTCGATTATTTTTTTAAACAAGAGAACTTGTTCGTATTTGTCCCAATTATCGAAGCCCTAAACTTGATTAATTTCTTAATACATATGAGTAGTGTCAGCTTTCATAGGGCCGTATTAATACACTGATCTCGACTGTAATGCCATGCCCGGTTCACATAATTCCAGTCCAGTAATCCAGCAGGCCAATCCAGTCCAGTGCTGGACTAGATCATATCGTTTACATTATTCCAGTCATTTAAGAGTTGCTGGAGTGGTAACACTATTGTGACAATGATATCTAGAACTTAAACGATCAATCCAGTACTAGAATTGGCTGTCTACACTATTCCAGTGGCGCTGGATTGGGCGAGCTGGAATGAAAAAGTAGACGGTCTTTCCAGTCACTGGACTGGATTGCATTCCAGTGCCGGTTCACTTTATTCCAGTAGCATTCCAGCACTGGTTTGGGTCGCTGGACTGGAATGCTACTGGAATAATGTGAACCGGGCATAACGCTCGTCTCAAGATGCGTCAAAAATGACAGTTTCCTATGGCGTGACGTTTACTTTGACGTATCTTGTGACGGGCATCTCAGCCAAGATGGGTTTATTAATACGACCCTTAGTGTTGTGATAAATAAACAATGGTTTACTGAAAATCAAGTCACTGATAAAGAAGTTTGTTTAAATGAACCTAACCTAACTTAGCCTTAAATATACACAATAGACATTGAAATTCTAAAGAAACGTTCGTTTCGACCATAACAAAAAAAAAATGAAAACAATGGGCTCCTGTAAACAACACGTAATGCACTTAGCAGCATAACTAATAAGATTGCATTTAATGCACCGCATATTCAACGCAATAAATAATTGCAGATAATAAGTTTGATAGTTGCACTGGTTAGTACAAATAAATCAGAGCACGTGCAACTCCGGTGCATGTTTATTAAGAACAAGTAGCAGTATTATACAGGGTGGTACATTTAGGTCGGTCAGTACCAGGGATGTTGCGAATATTCGGAGCTTCGGCATAGATTTGGACATCTGCATCCGCATCTGCATCCGCAATAATCAATGCTGATGTTCGTGCGGATGCGGATGTAATACAAGTTGCGACGAGAGAAATTGGGCGGGGTCGGCGAATGGCGCGTGCCGCTCGCACGTGCCAATGACCAATGGGAGCGAAAAAATTGGTGACAAGATCCGACGCATTTGTTGTGGTTCTATTACTAATATGAAAATTAGTAAGTGAAGTTAAAAAAAATAGGAGTATTATACTTCATACTAATTTTTATTACTAAAAATGTTAAGAATTACTTTATCATTGTTTTAATTCTTCATTCGTATACTTTATTTATATAAGATCTTAAACGGGAGCCCTTTGTGTCATAATTTTATTGGTCATAATGTAATTGTTGACATAATTTTTGATAGTCATAATTTTTTATATCGCTGAAAATGTATACTTTTCAGAAGTTCTGAAATATCTAACGTGTAGAAAAGGCTAGGTTAGGTTAGGTTTGATTTGTAAAAATCCTGAAAAAGTAACAGTTTCTTTAAAAAAACACGTTATGACTTGCGATGATTATGACCTAAAGCAAATTATGACTAAAAATAATTATGTCAGTCAATATAAACCCATCTTAAACATCCGCATCCGCGGATGTGTGCCTTCAAAAATCCGCTTCCGCATTCACATCCGCGGATGTGAAAAAATCGGCATCCGCATCATCCCTGGTCAGTACATACCGGTAATTCTGTAACTAGAGGACAAACAAATATCTTTACTTAGGAACCATGTCGACAGCTGCATACATAGATAAAAAAAAACTCAGTTCGGTATTCGAACCCGGTCGTACTGAAATATAAGTTACATTAATTCTATTTGGATATCGATTGTGTAGGTAATAAGCAGTAAATGTTACTGTGAAACACGACATCTAAAATGAAGCAAATGCATTGTATTTCATATCCTTTAATTTAATTAGGTAATTTTTTCAATGAAATATTCAACTATTCAACGATTTTACGATTGCGTTTTGTATCTCTAGGTGGTGAATTTGTGGGCGAATTATTTTTTTGAGGGTTACGTTAAGGATGAAGATTTTAAAACAAGCTACGACACCATTAAAGACCTAAAAGCAGCCATATAGTAAATTTTAACGCAATTTTTTTTTTAAAGCCGTATAAGAGTATGCATCCTTTTGCGCATACTGCCTTTTTGCTTTAAACAGCAGTATTTCTCAAACCCGTAGCTGATACAATCTGTGGCCGCTATCGTAGAGGCGCTACGGGCGCTACGAGATTAGCGTAGCGTTTATTACTGCTACGTGGTGCTACGCTCGCTCACTCTCGGTAGTAAATTTGATTTTGTAAGTTTGATGCGCTACGAATATATACGTTCGGAACGATACGTAGCCGTGTTACGTATTATAATGTAAAAATACGTAAACATTGTGTGAAAGATGTGAGTAAGAGTAATTACGAAGTAATATAATAATGGTAGAATGTTTAGTCGCATTGTATAGCTAATTTCATTGATCTATTTACATCGTATTAGAGATATTACTTATAATACATACATACATACATACATAATCTCACGCCTTCGTTCCCAGAGTGGGGTAGGCAGAGCTACAGAATTACAAACATCTCTATAAACTTGTTGATAATTCTATAACCACAATTTGCACAATTAGGCTAAGATGTTTACCAGCTTATTAGTGACAGGTTGCAAGCCCATCGCCTAACAGTACTACAAGCCTTTATTCCCTTAGTCGTCTCTTACGACATCCACGGGAAGACATGGAGTGGCACTATTCTAACTCGGCAACCACACGAGGTACTTATAATAGTGGCAAAATATTATAGTTAAAATTGGGATATTACCCAAATTGAGAAGCCCTGCAACATTTTTTGAGATTATACTAGCTACTTATTATTTAATCAATTTAAAACAATAAATAATTCAATAAAAATCACGTTACTTTTAGATTTGTACTTTTTCCATACAAATTACTTCATAATTATAATTACGAAATACTTCCAATCATACGTCACGCGCTAAGCCTCACTGTCCATTCATAACTAAACATACAACATTGCAAAAATAACTCTATACCAACAGCATAATGTTCAAATAAAAACACTAAATAATGACTTATGACCTTTTAAAATACGATACGCGTTTAAAGGCATTACGATTGTGAACGTGTCCGCAAAAATAATTAATGCAAAAACTATATTTGATTTTGAACTCCAAATGATAAGACAGAAGGTGGATTTTTGTTTGTGTTGAAATGATTGGCATATGAAAAAAATGTCGTCATCCATTTTAGTTTTAAAATGATTGATGAGTGGCAAGCGTCGGGTCGTTTTAGTGCTCGTCCACTTTCATGATAATAACCAAAGGAATATAATTAACAAGGATCGGAAAAACGACCGTCATTTTGAAAACATAACCCTCTTCCGTATAGCAGAGACTTCCTTGATATCAATTAAAAATATTATTTGGTATTTTATAGATTTATTATACAATAATTTATATGTACTTAGCGACAATTTTATTAATGAATGACACCGAAATGTTAATTAGAAAACACAATACAAACAGTAAACCAAAGTTAACGATTGCCCCAATGTCCTCCGTAAACTGTGAACAAACTTTTTCGAGTCATATATAGGTCCTAAATTCACGTCGTTATGGAATAACAGGCGAAAATTAAAAAAAAAGACATTCTTTTTGATTGGCGAAAGTGTTTTTTTTTCCCATAACCATTATGGTTTTATTCATTAATAATATTTTTATAAATAATGGTATAATAAATGTAAAATACCTAATAATATTTTTAATTAACATCAGAAGGAAGTCTCTCCTGTACGGAACAGGGTTATGTTTTCAAAATGACGGGCGTTTTTCCGATCCTTGATAATTAAATACGTAATCAAAAGGCAAACTTAATTAACCCCGTGTTACGACATTTTTACGTATCCTCACTTCTATTCATGTTAATAGGAACACGTCTAACAAAAAGCATGCTTTGAAATCACAACTGCTGTTTGAATAATGGCGTCAACATAATGTTGGTGCGATTTTCAGCCTCACAGTTCTGCAACAGTCTTAACAGAGCCACGTGGTTTAGTTTGTTTACATTTAGTTTATTACCTAAACCAAAGGAGTATAGGACAAACTATACTTCCTTTCTTCCTTTTCTAGCAGATAAATCTTTCTCATCGAAAGATCCTTCATTCTCAGCTGTCTCGAAAACTGTTATATTCAAGAAAAAACGCCATATATTTTTTTGACCACTATTACGCTCGGAAGGGTTCCGCAGACTAAAACGGAACCCGAGATGCAAACACTCAGTTTTACGAGCATCTGCATAAAAACGAGCGGCGGGATCGACGCGGAGATTATCATAAATACGAGGGTATTCCACTGTCGCTTTATTCTTAAAAAGGGTATAAAATTTAAATTTGATCTAGAGGATATTCAAATTTTTTGCAGCCACCGCCGAGCAGTGTTCCCATTGTTGTGTTCCGGTCAGGGACATTACTAGCAGAGAAGCGTTCATCTCGGGGCAACATTTGCCGTTTTCGTCTTAGGATTGCAGTCTTGTGTTTGTAGTCTTGAGAATGTAGACTAAGGACTAACTTTTTTGTTAGAATTCTTAGAGGTTTTCCTGTAATCTAGAAGCAATGAACTATATTTTGTATTTTTTCAAAATTTTAGGCTCAGTAGTTTCGGAGAACAGGGGGGGGATGGTCAATTTTCGTCTTATTTCATGAATAGAATCAAAACTATTTATTTTACAAAAATAACAAATATATATTTGAGATCCTCATAACGAGCCCTTTCATTTGATAAGTGACACAGTAAGTTTTGCAAAACTATTTTTTTTTTCCTAATTTGTCCCTCGAAAATGACACTCATTTTATTTTATTTTTATTATTTTGCACATCTGTGTTTGGGTTGGTTTGGATTACACCATCCTACCAAATTTCACCTGATTTGGTCCAGAAGATTAGGAGCAAATTGACTGTGACAGATGACAGATAGACGGACGGACAGACAGACGCACGAGTGATCCTATAAGGGTTCTGTTTTTTTTATTTTTTGTAAGGATCCAAAAAAACGTATAATATTTCGCTGCGCATGCAAAATTCGCTATGTCTTCCTTTGTACTAAGAGTATTTTAAATCTTAAACAGTTTAGTCAAAGTTCAAAATCGTTTATGTGAAAACAAACACATAGCGTTTTTTGCACGCGCATAGAATCAAAGCGACGATTCGAAAGGCGGGAAAATCTGCTCTATAAGAGAAAATTAGTCCTAAAGAACCATGTCGTCGATTTTAGAACGAAGAAAAATTCTGCATTCAAGATTATTGAAATTCTCACATTTCTAGGCACTCCACCGGGATTCGAATCCAGTAAAATTTGTCGGCCAAAAAGAGAAATCTCGGTTTTATTTTTGGTCATTGAGTTCCAATTCGTGCGCCAATGTCAATATTCAATAAATTAGTATTACATTTCGTCGGCGATGATTCAATAACGCGTAACTAACAAAATCAATTAGTTGAAAAAGGGACCTTACTGATTTACTTTCTAAGGTTTATTTTGCATCTTATTTTATTTGTTAGTTACGAGGTATTGCAGTGTCACCGACGATTTACGTTTGTGGCGTTAGACAAATGCAATCGGCGAACGTTATCGTTATTAAGAATGTAATGTAAGTATGATTGGTAATGGGCGGCAGGATGCAAATTACGTCAAAATAATGTCGAACGATATCCGTAATATGGATATGACTATAATTGATATAAAAAAAGAGAACATTGCAAAAAAGTAGAAATATTGTTGAAGTAAATAATCAATCATAACTTTTTTCTATATGTGATGACTTAAAAAAAAGGAGGCTCTCAATTCGGTTCCTTTTTAGGGTTCCGTACCTCAAAAAAAAACGGAACCCTTATAGGATCACTTTGTTGTCCGTCTGTCTGTCAAGACCCTTTATCTCGGGAACGCGTGGAGGTACCGAGTTGAAATTAAAACCATATACTCAAGTCTACAGTCCCTTGAAGCTGTGAAAAAATTAACGTTAAAAAAAGATACGGCCGTTTATGCCGCAGAAACGTATATTTCGACACTCTCAAGGGAATCAAAATTTATTGGGTATTTTCTATTAACCTCGTCTTATACTACAGTATAGGAAAAAATCTGAAAACCCAACATTTAAAATTAAATCACAAAAAAACAGGGTCTTTATGCAAGGAACGGCAGCGGTGCAAATTTTGAATCGAGTTAACCGTGTCATGTGCGGAACCCTCGGTGGGCGAGTCCGACTCGCACTTGGCCTGCTTTTTTTGTCTATCTGCTTACGCCAGATAACAATAGTAAAGCAATTTATATTCAGCACCGATCAACAATAATATATTCAAATTGAATCAACTCACCCCAATGACGTCATAAAGAGAAATCTCTCGTCTAATCTTTACTTACACGGGCAATAAACCTGTTTACCATAATAACATTAATCCCATTACAATACAGCCTATTTTACTGTTTACCAACTAACTACATTTACGAACCACTGCAAAAAGGACTTTCACGTGTTAAAAATAGACTTCTAAATTCTAAACTAATAAATTTCGGTTTAGGTTTATTCGGATAGTTAAGAAATGGCCTAAGTACATGACAATTTTGTAATGCTAAAGCCTTTTTGTGTATAATTTATGAAGGACACCTAAATTGCCAAAGTTAACACATAAATAAAGGGCAACAATATAGGCCGGTACGACGGGCCACAATGGATTTTGAGGCCAGTAAAACGTTTGTTGGCCGGCTATAGAAAAATAAAGTTGGGTGAAGTTAGGCAAGGATTAACAAAGAACCAGTCTGGTGAGCAAGCTTTAAAAAGGCGATTGTATGTTTTTATGTTTAATTTGATATATGTATGTTAAAAGCATGCCAAGTATATTTTTAATTCAGACATTTTTTATTTAGATACCCAGTGACTCACGAAACACAAAGACGTTTGTCGAATTACATAAATTCATACATAAAGGTTAATATTAAATAGATAATAAAATCACCCGATATTATAGCGTCCCGGGTCTGTCAGAGCTCTTATGTCAGAAAACCGAGCTGAGAATCGTCCCGACGAAAAGCATTCATAAAATAGGCGTCGAAATCGGTCCATTAGTTTGGGAGCTATGATGCCACAGACGGACAGACACAAAGACAGACATAGGCG
The DNA here is from genome assembly GCA_946894065.1 of Acleris literana. Taxonomy (NCBI): domain Eukaryota; kingdom Metazoa; phylum Arthropoda; class Insecta; order Lepidoptera; family Tortricidae; genus Acleris; species Acleris literana. The sequence continues at coordinate 17,970,513 of OX335680.1, forward strand.
TTTAACTTATGACACCCCTATTTATGATTCGGGGGTTAAAAATACCCTCCCATTTCGGCAGTCGGTAAAAAAACAACCGTACAAGAAAATAAACTAAGTGCCTCTATACACGGATGGTTTGGAGCTAAAAAACACACGTTAAAGCGAGAGAGATTCCCCTCAAACGCGTTTTAAACTACTTTTCAAAAAACGATTATCTCCCTTCCACGCGGAATCAATTTCGCCGAGGGTGTTTATGTTAATACCACAACATTAGCCGTCGCCGAATCGACAAACGGCATGGCCGAATCGCAGAATATTAGGTACTAGCGGCCCGCCAGCGGCTTCGCGGCTGTAAATTTCCGACTTTTTTTTTCAGTTTGTTTCTGTTATACAAACCTTGCACTGACAATAACGAACACAACCAAAAAGAAATCAGCCAAATCGGTTCAGCCGTGACCAGGAGAAATAGCGGTTTATTTTTATACACCCTTGGCCAAAAGTCTCAAGCACCCATGCGTTTTTCATATAAAAGTCAAACTTTAAAAGGTGCATTTATATCTTATATTATAGAAAGTTGTATATCTATCGGAAAAAATAGTCATATTTATTGACGTTTAGCGTAATTCCGTGGAAAAAAATACAATTAATCATTTTGTTGTAAAACCCGATTTTTTCGAGCTTCAGATTTCACACGAAAATAGTTACTTCAAAATGATAATCTACTAACAATTTGCACATGTACAAACACATTTTATATTTTACATCTTTCTGCATTTTTTAAATTAGAAAATAATACTTTATTTATAAGTTACAAAGGAAAAAGTGGGGGGCTCAATACTTTTGGCCAAGGTTGTATATATATAGATAAGTACAGAAGATGGTCTTTAAAACAGCGTACGGGGCCGACTTTCAAGGCGGTACAAACCATATCGTCTTGGACCTGTTATCGTATTGTCAACGTTTTGATAGCTCTTATTTACTTGACTATTCCACAGAGCCTGAAGACAAAAGTCTTTAATCAATGCGTCCTACCTGTCATGACATACGGAGCCGAAACGTGGACACTTACGATAGGGCTGGTTCACAAATTTAAAGTCGCTCAGCGAGCTATGGAGAGGGCTATGTTGGGAGTTTCTCTGAAAGATCGAATCCGGAATGAGGTGATCCGACAGAGAACTAAAGTTATCGACATAGCCCATCGAATTAGCAGCTTGGAGTGGCAGTGGGCCGGTCATTTGTGCCGCAGAACCGATAATCGCTGGAGTTATCGTATTCTTGAGTGGAGACCGCGAATCGGCAAACGTAGTGTAGGACGCCCTCAGAAGGCTCTAATATAGGCTGATGATGATGAAGATGATGATTTACTTGACAGTAATGGCGGCAGATTTGAAAACAATACCATGTCAACTGTTATTTTAACCACAACGGCAATCAAAGTAAACTTTAAATAAAAACGTACTTTGAGCCGTCAAATGGGTTCGGGAAACTATTGATTTTGGTGTAGGATTTCATGTGTATATTTGCAACGTCTAATAAATAACAAAATGGAAAAATATTCTCTCTTTTCCACGAAAAGTGTAATTCAATTTTTCGCAACGGAACTTAAAAAGAACTCCCGAGCGTAAATGCTCGCTTGCATTAAATGCACAATGCACTATTTGTGCAGCTAATGCAGCGTCCGGTGCGCATAACTTAAGGAAATTTGAATATGCATTATATGTGTAAATTAGTTGGCTAAAAACGATTTTGACTGTAGCTATTTAGACTACCCGCTCTTTATACAGTCAACATAAATAATAGTAATACCCTAGGCTTCAAATTATCTGACAAAATTATGCATGAGGTACTTAGAGATGTGTCACATATTTTTGAACTCAATTTTGCATTATATTATATATGATCGTTGGTACAACTTACCGCCAAGCAGTAGTGTTTCAGTGTGGATTGATGAGTTCCGGTAAAGGGATACGACAACCGGTGAAATTACTAGCATACAGGCATTCTACCTTAGTCCTCAGGGTTGGCAACGGATTTGCGGTCTTAAAACGGCAGTCTTGAGATTTTAGTCTCCGAAATGCTCTCTATAGGACTTGCCGTTACCACTTGCCATCAGGGTTTCTATTCTTCTCGGAAAACCCACAATCCTTTTGACATGTTATCGTATTGTCAATGTGACAATAGCTCTTATTTACTGGACAGTAATGGCGGCCGAGGTAAAAACAATACGATAACAATTTAAAAGCAATATAGTTTTACCATGTAGAATAAATCCCCTGGTGGTCTATAAGTTCGTTTTCCAATTCCTTGCCATAGAAATTTGATTGTCCCGAAAAATAATTTGGCCTCACAATTACAATAACTTTAACAAAAAGCAAGCTTTCATAAATCCGACTGTTGGTAACCAACTTTAAATCGTTATAAATCCTAAATGATCATTCAAAATGAAAAATGATGAAAGAAACCTAATTTTCAAATCCCTATTCAATGATACCGCCATATTGAATTTTGATTACTGTCATATCTTCAGTGACACTCACCAGATTAAGACAAATCGACTGACATAAGAATCATCAAAATCGGACAACGGGTTTAGTTTTTATAGTGCCACAAAGGAACAAACATACATATATAGGCTGTGAAACACATTACCCTCCTCCTTCGGCAGTCGGGTAAAAAGGACAGACTCACCACTCTCTGAGACACTGGACGGCGAGCGCTCGGCCGTGGACACGCCGGAGGAGCTCTCGAGCGACGAGCAGGAGTCCGCCCGCGTCGCGTGCGCATGCATTGGCTCGGGCCGTGCGTGAGGCGCGCGCAGCTGCGCTAGCCGCCGCCGCAGGTAGCGTTGCTCGCGCGCAAGCTGCTCTCTGTGACTCGAGTGCCGCTTTTCTCGCTCTTCTAGACTCTGTGGCAGAAGAGAATTTGAGGTTAGACTTTGAATTTGAAGCGTTATTTTAAACTGAGGCTGAATAAAGAGGTTTCAACACTACAAGGTCTCTATTCAACACGGTAAGAACCATATCGTTTTTCACCTGTTATTGTATTGTCAACGTTTTGATAGCTCTTATTTACTTGATAGTAATGGCGGCTGACGACATAACAATACCATAACAGGTCAAATACGATATAGATTTTACCGCTTAGAATACTCGAAGAGGCGTAAGTTTCAGTTAGTGAACGGGACAGCTGGTTTACCACCATTTGCTAAAAAAACTTTTCACTGATTAATTACACAAATATATTATTTTGCAAAACACAAAGGATTTTTATAAAACTAACCTAACCTATAGGGTTCTAAAAGATCGCTTTGAAAAAATCCTGAAATATTTACAGTTTCGGCAAACAAACGTTTTGCAAAATGATATGTTTATGAAATGAAATATGTTCTATTTTTTGGAAAACTATTCGGCCAATTTCCATAAAAATATCACTGCACCATTAGTTTTCATATCCGTCAAGAATAAATGTCCCTTTCAAAGCAAATATCCGTTCAGCCCTGACGAAATCACGTATGATAAAGCACCCGATTCCAAAGTACACATGCGCGTAATGCACGTCGTCTCTTACGCACACATACGCGTAACGCACGGAGACACGTAACGCATAAAAAGATATCCACCATTGGTTTGCCGTTTCAGCCGTCCCCGCGGTCCAGGGTTATCACACACGCATTTATTTTCTAAAAGAATAATCAAAGTAAAAGTTCTTGCGTGTAAGTTTTTTTGGTAAATAACGCCCACGTTACAAAGGAAAAAACTGGCTAGCATTCGATTTGAGTTATATGTAAGTTTAATATTATGAAACCGCAAAAACATTGTACAGTTAGTCAATTTGAATCATAGACCGCTATAGAACTATGTCAAAGTGACGAACTGATTAAAATCATAAGAGGCTTCTTAAGAATTGAATTATAACGTCACTTTGACAGAGTTCCATTGTGGCTTATAAATCAAATTACTTGACTGAGCGTAATGATTAATAAAACTTAAAATATACATGAAAATAAGTCACTACTTAATTTAAACATTCGCGTAAATATTGGTAAATATAGAACTATCTTGCAATCCGAATTATGCTTACTTCGTGATCGAACTACACTCTGTTTCATCTAAGGTGATTCCTGTGACAGCTCATAAACACTTATTACACTTGTTTTTTCAACTTTACATAAATACTACATTGGTAGTTTGGTACACACCTAGCAACGCCGTTCAGGGACTTAAACAATTAATCGCTTATTTTTAAGTACCTCACATGTGAGTATAGTAAGTTATTGAAATTAAGAAATACGGCTGTCACAAGACTCATCCTAGATGAAACAGATTATAGTTTACACCAAATCGGTACCATTGACAAATCCGTCATCAAATTTCACATTTACCGTTACGTTACTAATTTCGTTCGAAGGTTTATTTGTAGTGCGCAGCCCTAGCCTCTTCTCCCGATGATGCATGGACGTATAAATCTCCCACGTGGACTGACCAGCAGCGTCTCTTATTTTGCCGGCTTATGGAATAATAACGGTCCATATTTTACACTGCCAGATACTGGCCGGCTGTATTTAAATCAGCAGCAGAATATATAACGAAAAAGAAAAACATTTCGTGACGAAAAGAAATGGTTGACTTAATAACTATAATAGTATTTTATGTGACTGGTGCATAATGAGGGGCATTAATACACGTTTTTTAATTTCTAATTATGTGTACAGTTGCATACATTTCTTTATCTACATGATTATCATAAACACAATATGTGAGAAACCTGTATCTGTGGTTGCCCTGTCTCTTAATGTACCGGTATCTTAATGTTCACATTAAAGTATCGGTCATCGATACTTTAATGTGAACATTAAGATGCAACCACATCGATAACCGATACTTTAATGACATGCAATACTTTAATGTTAACATTAAAATACAACCACAGATACAGGTTTCTTAATATAGGATATAGGCCATTTGCTTATCATTTCTGAACATATGATATGGAAGTAGATAAAATAGATAAAAACCACCCAACATAATAGGGTATTTGCCTGACATTAAATTTCATATATTAATTTGGATATTATATCAATATACGTAGTATGATAAAATAATTCAAAATCAAATTTGAAATTGGTAATAAAATAAAAAAGTTATAGCCTTTTAAAGTTTTTGTCTATCTCTTTCTCACGAAACGATGTTTTGCGTGTAATTTATATGGTGGTTGAGTAATATGACGTCATATTACTGTGTTTTCCTCTGTGTCTAAAAGCAAGTTTTAAACATTTATATCTTTCTTATTTTTAAAGATATTAAAAAACTATTTATACTAGGCTATTCGGAAGGTAAAAAAGATTCTATTTAAATACTAATAAAAAATTAGGCAAATATCCTATTGACAGCTGTGAACTGTAACGGTCCAACTGATTTTCAATAACTTAGCTAAGAACCACGCTAGGCAAACTAGCTTTCTATCTAATATAACGCGTTTAAATCGGTACATCCGTTTGAAAACTACGACGCGACAGGCAGAAAGACGCGTCAAACTTACGGCATATCTTTTAACTTCAGGGGTAAGAAATACTGTAGTTACATAAATAAATTTACTATAATATCTATAATATATGTTTTTATAATGATACTAGGGACCCTCGCTTCGCTTCTGTTTATGTGAGTGTTCCATAACACACGTACGTTAACCGGAATTTATTATATATAACAACTTTCCGTGAGAAAATATCTAACTGATGGTGGAAACCGCATCAAAATCCATTGCGTGGTTTAGGAGGAGTTAGCGGATATACAAACAAACAAACGCGGAAAGCGACGTTGTTTTATACTAAGTAAAGATAAAAATGATACGCGATTATCCCAATCGCATAAACTTTGAACTTAACTCGTAGGTAATCTTAACATTAAATAAATAACATTCAGCCCAATGAATACAGACGAAACTAAATAATAACGGTCGTTCCGGATTTCCAAAAGAAATAAGAACCAATGGGGGGAAAGAAAAAACGAGCCAAGTCGCGATATTACATTGCAAAGGAGAAAGTGTAGGCATATCGTCACTGAAATGGGCCGATGACATGAAAAATTACGACATAGGAAGGGCGTAGCAAGCTCACCCATTACTGACGAAGAAAAACCATTAAACAGGATATATATGTGCGGTTTGGTGTACGTCTGTGGTATGGCTTGATTGAGATAGGCATTCGACATTGTTGGTGATATAAGACAGAACTTTAGCAAGATATCACGACAAATAATAGTACAGTCAACATCATAAATAAGAGATCATTTATGTACCTTGTCACTTTAACGTCGTGTTTGAAATGTCATACAAAATTGTGAAACGATTGAAAGCGACAAGGTACATAAATGATCACTATACATTATTTTTACTATTTATTTATGCTGTTGACTGTACATTACTGCAGAGGCCGTGAAGTAAGGGATTTAAGGACGAGTTTGGGCTTATGGAAATGAAACAAAATAGCAACATAATTCTCAACACATCATAATCATATTTTTTTTATTCCTAACAAATTCTGATCGTTTATTTTAACAGTCGTAAATGGGACAGTCATTCTGAAATACACAATAAGGAAAAAATATGATGATGAGTGAAGGTTAAAAAATCCTTTTAAAATAAAGAATAACCAGAATTATGTTGCTATTTTTTTTCATTTGCATACTTTCAATAAATAAATATTATTACAAATAAAACTTGGAGCGATCACTAGTATAATGGGAAAAGCATCGATAATTGAGTTTATCGATATAGGCAAACCCTAGCTGTCATTTCATTTTGCCCCGTATATTCCTAGGTCTGCTTCGGTAGTTTAGTAGGTCAAACCTAGCTAGCTTCATTTATTTTTCTTTCCAGTACATCAATAAACCCCTTACGAGTATTAAATTATTGCACACATTTAAATTATTGCAACTGAAAATAAAACAGCGAGGTTTCGTCGGTTCAAAGTTTCACGCTTGCCGCTAACCGTTTGTAGCTAACAGGAATTTCAATATCCACGACAAAGCCGTTGCTGGCGAGTCGATTTTAAATCGCCATTTCACAATGTTGCTATTCGTATAATTTGCTGGAAAGTTGGAAGAGTCGGAAGAACGATGTCGTGACATTGCAAGGGCGCAAATAGCTACGTCAATGCGCTCATGCTTCAAAAACTTCACTTAAAATAAAGAATATGCTGCTTTAGCTCACTGTGAAGTAGTTATGGGTATAAATCAAAATAAATGTCCAGTTAAAGAAGAGTTTGTCACAGTCCAAAACTGTCGATTAACGTCAAACACATACATTTTTGTAACGAAATTGTAAAGGTCACAGCACACATATCAACTCGGAAAGGGGTCGTCATCCTATCAACTCGAGCCGTTCAGTATCATTTGTATGAAACTCCCTACTGCAACGCACACTTATCGGCATCGGAACGGCAACGCCTCACCTCGGCACGAGCTAGCAGTCGTCCACTGAAAAATGTATCGTATTAACACATGTCAAAGTTCCCTTTTCAATGTTTCACTTTGAGTTGATCTGGTGACGATCCCTTTCCGAGTTGATATGTGTGCTGTGACCTTAAGTTAGACATCATTTAAGTGACAATTAAATAGGGTCTTAAAGACTTACATTTATTTTGATTTTTACCCGTATACATTAGTTAGTACAGTGTAACCATTTTCATAATAGCGATCGGCAATCATCGTTTTTCTATGAGACACGAGTGACAAATATACTGTCAGTTGCGAGTGCAAGCGTGATAGCGATAGCCAGCCGAAAACTTATAAGCTGGGAATACGTACATTAGTTCAGTTTATTTCAATGTCTCAAGCTGCACTTACAAGGGTAACTTATAGCTGGCAACAATAGGTAGTTGTCTTAATCTAATTTTGTGTAAGAGATGCCCATACTGATGACGGACAATTATTGTTCAAAAAATTGCCCGTGTAGGATCAATTTGGATTTTGGACATAACGTACCGTTTTAATTCACATCATTCGTGAACTACACATGTCTAACGTCAATTAGCGTATTTTGCCCAAAGGGCGCAGATACACAAAATATATGTACCGCAAAGCGGGGTTTTGGAAACGGCTACTAGTTAATTTTCATATTATTTGCTGAATAAGAGCTTATATGACCCATTTGTATCTTACAACACGCTGCGGTTATACAGCCCCAATGCTGTAACGCAGTTATTCTGTGCCAATTAAGCAATTTGCATTGATTCAATAGTAATGCAAACGAATCGGCATAAACCGGCCGTTTGGTGCGATTGGACTCTGTGAAATATCTACGGGAGGCGGGTAGTCGATTATTTTAGGTGCTCATGTTATGTTGTATGATGTGCAAACATATTAGGTTTGACGAAACATTTACTCTATACTATATGACTACCTACATCATTTATTTTTATGTCACTAGATAGATCTTTAATACAATAAATGTTAATGTTTTTTTGTATGTTTGTACCGGAATATACGATTAGGTACTCTTTCTCCCGGAAAATGAAACAGTTCTCTAAAGAATAGTGATAAACGACTTGAACGCGAATGGTGTTGCGGGTAAAGGCTTTTAGGTTTTTATGCCAAGGAGAAGACACACGAGCACACAGGCCACCTGATAGTAAGTGGGATCTGAGGCCCATAGACATTTGCAATCTCAAGAGTACAATCCTAAGACTGCAAATGCGTCACCAACCCTAAGATGGATAAATGCCTCTATATTAGTAATTTCACCGGTTGTCTTGTCCACACACATAACACAACAATGTGAATGCTGCTGGCGGTAGCTTAATAGAAGATGGTGGTAGCGATCGGACAGATCCTGCACAAGGTCCTACCACCACTAAAAAGTAAGTAAGTTAACTAAAAGCGACGTGTAATCTGCTTAAACTTAACACGTAAATCTCAAACTATTTTCCAATCTTCAGACACGCTAAACAACAGATTGAATCATGAACGGCCGTTAGGAGTCACTTTTAGGTAGATAATCTACATATCAAATTCGAATCCCACACACTGTCACAGCTACATAACAGCGCCATTACTGACCTTCGCAATCGATGGCTTACGATCGTTGTGAATCATGTGTCACCCCGCAATATATCAACATCGTCGGGGAAGATATGCCTACATGGCGGCATGAAGGGTATGAAAGGAATGAATTAATTTGTGATGTCTTTGGGGCAAGTTTTGGTTTGGTATCTGATTTTAATTTTAAGTGTCCGATTCGTACACATATGTGACGTTATCAATGAAAAGGGACCTTATTGTCGATAGCGCTTCCGCCATTATTAAAAATGCTCCGATATAAATACAACGTCGCGTGACGCAGTGCGGCGTAAGCGCCATCGACAATAAGGTCCCTTTACATAGATAATGCCGCATATAGTAATATTTTAGAATTAATATTATTTATGAGGTATATTAACAGTAACTGTATATATAATCAACAATACAATAAATGCAATCTTGGTACCTCTGCAACTTGTAACGTGTCGTTTTTATTTGATTTACGACCCTCTTTATAAAAAAAACTTATTCTAGGTACTTATAGTACATTGTGTATTAAGGGTGGTAAAGACAGAATTACAAACGAGAGTCTGTTAGAAGCCCGAAGCCGAAGGCTGAGGGCTTTAATGACTCGAGCTTTGTATTTCCTTTACCTCCCGTGTAACATACAATGTTTTTCATCACAATTGCGAGGAAATGAAATAAAATCAGACAAAAGATCATATTTTTAACTTACGATTCTCACTAATAGTTTTAGCCGCGTTGTCGATGTCCGGCGGAGTCGCATTATCCATTTCTTCGGATGACGACATGTTTTTATTGATATATAAATTTTAATATTTGCACAAAGACACCCTTTTAATTATTATTTTGGAATCACACAGTTTATAATCAGTATTTATAAATTTGCGGCAGACTACATCATTATCTATGACTTACCACAGATAATGTCAAACGTGGTCAGGAGTCCGATTCTAGTGACAGTCGAGATCAATAGTTTATATGCGAGATTTTTAGAAAATTTTATGCAATAATACGAGCAAGTGTGATGAAAAACTATTAAAGTACTTACTAAAAAAATTATGGCCAAGTCTGTTCAACCGTTCTCAACTGATGCGCAACCAACACCATTTAATTTTTAAGGTTCCGTGACCATTGGATGCCAACGGAATCCTAATGTTGCAAAGCCTTCGCAGTCCGTCCGTCCGTCCGACCTTCTATCCGTCAGCGGATCTCATGAACAGTAGTGTGAAGACAGTTGAAACTTTTAGAGTATGTATTTTTATTGGTGCTACAACAACAAATAATAAAAAAGGGACAAGAATGGTACAGAACTCTACGTGTGCGAGTCCCACCCCGCACTTGGCCGATTTTTATTTATACGATATAATTTAGAGAATTTTTGTAATAATCTTTGTCACTGTTAGCAAACTGTTTAATTCGATAGACATTGTATGCTATAAACGCACCATATTTTCAGATATTAAACAACCTAATGACTGTAATGAATTTTAAACATCGAATCTGAAACAAGCGTAGTATCGGTTATAATTTAATTGGTTATTTCAAAAGTTTTCCAATCTGCATGAGAAATGCGGCAGTGGCCCGGGAGACTTTTTGCTCAGCGCTGTTGTTTTAACTTGTACGCCATGTTGTAATACCACAGACAATGGAAGACATCGGTATCAAGCGTTGTTATAAATTGAAATTCTGTCCGTGACGTTGCCGTTCTGTTCTTTATTTGAATTTAATAAAATAAATTGTAACATTCGACGCGAGTCTCGTAATTTGAATGTGGAATGTTTTAATTTTAATTCATTAGCATTATAGTTGGTGTTGCGAGTTTTGAAAAAGAACGTTTTGTTTTTTTAAATTGATATAAAGAAGTAGGCATGAGCGGCGCAGTTTCCAGCCACGGGAAGCGGGTAATAAATCGTAGTTTTACCCGGTGCCGTATTCAGCGGGATGAAATATTACTATCGTTACGGGAACTTGAAAATTTTCACTATTTACGCTGGATGATTTTCGTAAACACCAGGGATGGGGGAATAACGCGAATAACAAACGGATTTCATTTGCAAGATTAATGGGATGTTTAGATTTTGTTTAATTTAGAACGTTGGCAAACTGTTTTGGCGTGGAATACACATGGGGGGTTTATTTTGCAAGAAAAATAACTATTAATAACATTATATTGCCCTGAGTTGAGACAGATGTCTTATTATACAGATAAAGTAGGTACCGGCACCTTTACCGCCACCACAAAGCTTTAAAAAAGACTCATAATTACACGCTCATTTTAGATGTTGCACATAATGGCATTTAGAAAGCTGACACGCATCACAGATAATCTTTTTCTACTAAATTTAATTGTTTTAAAAACGAATATTAACGTATTATAGAGCCCAAATACCCAACTGGTAAATTGGAACAGCGTTCCGTCACCAGCGGAGTCACTCCAAATAAATGGGGTACATCGGAACAAAGCCCCAGACGCTTCTCGATAGTTCGATGGTCTCGACACGACGCGGCTGGTTGGAGTGAATTAGCTCGATAGTTGGGTCATAACCCTGTCATAACTGGCATTGTGAAGTTAGTATCAGCCATTTTTTTTAATACTGTAAATGTTTGGCAAGAATTAGGGCACAAGCCTAGCTTAGTTGGGACATTTATTTACTGTTCGGAGAGAAATTGATAACATGATCCAAAAACTGCTGCCTAATGTGGCGGTTGCCACTTGAGAATATTGTAGTTTCACCTGTCATCGTCTCGAACTATTTTTTGCAAAACCGTTTCGTACCCAAAGGGTACCAAAGGGACCCTATTACTAAACCTCCGCTAAGCTTCGTCCATCCGTCCTTTCATCTGTCTGTCAGAGGGCTGTATCTCATGAACCGTATAGACTGTTGAAATTTTCACAGTGTGTATTTCTATCGCCGCTATAAAAATAAATAATAAAAAAAAACACAAGAAACTTGTTTAATACTGTACAGTCACGAACTTAAATTTGGGACCCACCTTAGGTCCAAAGTCATTCTGACATTCTACAACAATAAGGTTGAGTCTCCTATAAGTTACAAATGATTTGGCATCTCTAATGACATTTAAGACTTCAAGCCTATTTTTCTTGAAATGGGTCACAAATTAACGATCGCGATAGTACAGTGGCACTTCGACTCGTTTTAAGTTTTCATACGAAAAGCAAACCATTTCTCATCTCCAGGTTTCATTACACTTGTAGTAGGTATACACTCAAACGCAAAATAAACTACTTTACTACTTCCCTTTATTCAACTTCACTGGTAGTTTTTATTTCCCAAGAATCAAACACAAAGAATCTAGTTAAGCTTGTCTCCGGTTCAGGAATTGTTTATTTACTGTAAGAGCAATACTTCTTTCAGAGCTCAATTTACCAAGGCAGGCTGGGTAAATAAAACATATTTGCTTTCAGATAAGGTACTAGAAAACAATGTATGAAATGTAGTCAAACAAACGCGAGTCCCATTTAGACGGCTGGAAATTATTTTAATACATTTTAGCATTAAATTAACCTGTCTTGTTTTGCATTTCCGAACGGAGTTGCAATTAAATAAGGTTGATATTTCGTAAATTCTACGTTCATGTTAAACAGAAGGTTTACCTAAATACATTATTTAGCCAAGCAGAATTCAATATTCAAGCAACCAATAGTCGTTATAATGCTCGTGCGGTTCCAGGTAACGTCAAATTCAAATATGGAACGTAGGACCGTTAGTGTACTTAGTCTGTTTGTGGCCTGCAGCCAGCACCGGCTTTGGAACAAAGAGGTTGAATTCAAATGCTCGTTTATAGCGAGCTGGGTATTTCAAAGTAGTTTTAACAAAGTGATATTTGCCAATGGTCTTACAACATTATGCAATATTTTTAAGAACATGCACAGTGAAAACTAAATGGCGAAACGGATTTACATTTTTTTAAATAAGTACGACACCAAGTATAACAGATAATATCGATGATAAAGCTTTGTTAATCGCTGGATTTGGAAGAAACAATACAAACTCAAAACAAAAGTACCAAGACAGCAGAAATGAAAGGACGTGTCCCACAAAGGAAAACAGTAAGTCAAGATTGTTCACATACGTTATATACTCGTTATATGTAATGTAATAATGCTGCATCCCACCTCATTAAATTAAGTCAGTTTATCCAGCCCTCTATAATCACATTAATATGCAGGACTAATTAAAAGGCCTGGCAACACCGGCAGCTCATGGGAACGGCCACTTTTCATTTTATTAAAGCGGAAGAGTGCGGAAGGCGGAAATGTGCGGAAATTCGCAAAGTTGCGGGGACCTCAATAGCGCGGAACGCGGGAAAAGGGTTCCGCGCAAATTAGCAGATCGCGCCACTGCGCCGCGAGCGTTTTTTTGAACATGTAACTTTATGGGGGCGAAAGTTTTTTTACTCTGCGGCCAGGATTAATTTCGCTGAAGAATTTTAAATTCCGCGACTCGCAGGAATCCAACGGTTATTTAAAGATGCGTTCTATTTTCTTTGTAAATGGCGACGTGTTTTTTTTAGATTTCATAAGTCAGTTTAATTTGAGTCTTTGACAATATTGACATGAATACTACTTGTCCTTCACGGGTGTTGCAACGATTTGAACCCGTAACCAAAGGACTGACAGGACACAGTAACTAGTATGTTATGTAGTAAGAGTACAGAGAAATTAGGATGACGTTCAATGCATTTTCTTGAGAAAATGTTCCTCCAGAATCCTCAATTCTTCCAAATTGCAAACGCATTTATAGTAGACTAACTAAATTATATTTCGAAAACTTTTAAACTAAGGTATCTTTTTATGTGGCTTGACGAGACTATATGCTGCAGTGTAAAACAAAAAGGCAGTATACGCATAGGATTTTTGACGACGCGCTGGCCTAGTTGGTAGTGACCCTGCCTACGAAGCTAGCGGTCCTGGGTTCAAATCCCGGTAAGGGCAGATATTTGTGTGGTGAGCACGAATATTTGTTTCCGAGTCATGGATGTTTTCTATGTATTTAAGTATATATTTCTCTATATAAGTATTTATATCGTTGTCTAGTACCCATAGTACAAGCCTAGAGCTTAGTTTGGGACTAGGTCAATTGGTGTGTAATTGTCCCCTGATATTTATTTATTTATTTTATACGGCATTTTTATTTTGGAACATAGTATAGAATAGAAGTTTAAACTCAATTATCCGACGTTGAATCGATAAGCTACAAAGTTATTTACTCCTGATGTTGACTATTCTGTATGCAAGTGTACTCATGATAAAAAAAACTCATATTTCCGCAGTAACAAACAAAATGCGATGGTGCATCAAACACTGCGATGTCATCTAAAATTCAAAGCAGCAGGAGGGTTGACAGACAAAGCGGAACAATGCGGAAACGGGGTAACCCGTCTTTAGCCCACGCCTCGAGACATGCTGCTTTTAACCCGTTACATGTTTAACAAGGCTGTTGATTGTGCAGCCAGGGACAAAAGGGCGCTAGAATATTGAAGTCGGAGTTACATAACCTCGTAAGGCCCAGTGTGCAATGGGATGACATAATCAACGCAATTTAATTTGAACTGTGTTTCAATAACAATAAGGTTTATTTTCCTGTGTTCATAAACTGAAAATTGCATTATCGAACAAACGTAATTGAACTTTATTGCCTTATTGGTAGATTCAAAGTCGAACTCACAAAAAACTCCCTGTTTGTGGTATGGTGGGCCTTACGAGGTTAAAGAAGGATGACTAAAGTAAATATGTGTACATATGACGATTTGATGAAGTAACAAACAAGGCTAAGCGACACAATCGCCCAGTTATACTAACGTTTAATAACACTAATGTCAAATTAGTACACCTGTCACTCTAATTTGTCAATAAGTGACAGCATGCGACTTAAGACGATTTTACCGTGGCTCTATACTACTCGGTAAAACAATATAGCTATTGACATGTCTTCGTATTGTTTTGAACACAGAAGAAAGACTAAAGGCTTAGAAACCGTACTAAATAAGCAGAAAATACATAATGGTTCACTTCTTTTTACTTATGGTTTTCATAGTGAGTTGGAAAGAGATGAATCTATAGCTGTTCTTTTGTTATTTGGTACATCGTCACAAGTAAGGCGTGATTTGGACCTATAAGCACGTATTTGGACCTATAGACAAGGAAAGACAAATCCTTCCTATAGGAAGGACAAAGAAGTCCCTGCGTAAAACCTTGTGACAATGACAGTTAAAGAAGAAAAAACAGCCTACTTTTTGTTTCATTTTTTCTCATGTAATACGTAATCTAAAAAGTAGAGAAAGATAGCTGACGCAAAGTACATCTTATAGTCCGGTTTCTATGCTATATGTTCTTATTCTGTGGTTTTGAACTCGGCCGCCATTACTGTCAAGTAGGTGCCGTAAATAAGAGCTGTCGCAACGTTGACGGGATGACATTACAAAAGCAATATGGTGATACAGAGTAAAATAGAGCCGCTGGTATAGTTTTCCGCTTATTCTCAAATTTATATTACCTTATACTAGCTGTTCCCCGGGACTCCGTCCGCACAGAAAAATAAAGCATAACCTATGTTCATCAGAGATAATGTAGAATTCTAATGGCGAAAGAATTTTTCAAATCGGTCCAGTGGTTTTGGAGCTTAATTAATGCAAACAAACAAACAATCAAATCTTTCCTCTTTATATTATAACATTGTGTAGAATAATATGATAGTAAAAGTTATTTAATCAATCCGTTTTAAAAACATTATTGAACAATTTAATTTTGAATTCTTGTTTGCTAACCAAAATACCTCATGTATCAAATTAGGGTCTATTTTATTTATAGATACGATACTCTATCAATTTTGATATGCGGAAAACATTCCGCAAATTGAACCTGCCAATATAACGGTATTATTGAGGCGGCGATTGATCGCAACAAACAAAAGGGATGTCCGCAACGATAATCACATATAACGACCATTGTTGCCACGTTGTTTATCCGCTTCTGCCAATTAATCCGATAACTACGGCAAAAAATATTATATCATTAGTCTTAATTGTTGTTGAATATGTGTGGGTGACAGTATGAATGCTGTGAGCATGTGTGAGTAATCCTATAAGCTAGTTAACATGTATTAAAAAAATCAGTTGCTAATAAACCTCAATACGATATCCACGTCTTTCTGTGACAAAATCCCTACAACCTAAAGTGAATCTTAATCTAAAGAACATATGGTCGAACATCGAACCGGATAGTAAAGTGAGTTACGACGCTGTAACATGAGAACTAAACAATAGAAGAGGCGATTGGAATGCAGCAAAAAATATAAGTGCGAGCCGGTGACGCGTTGTTTACAAGAATATTATGCACCTCGGATAATTACTTATGGAGCTATCGAATAAAAGTTAACGTTTTAAGTAATTGACTACGCAGCTACCTATAGCAAGTTTTTGTTATGACTACTCCGGACCAATTGATAAACATATTGGAAAGTACCGCTGAACTGTTGACAAAGGTACAAGCTAACCTTAAGAAATGCCCTAAACAACGGCTTACGCGGGGTTACATAGAAACTCGATTACAATCAGTGCAGGAGTATTGGAGTACGTTTAAGAACGCGCACCATCAGCTTATTAAAGTTGTACCTAAGGAGCAAAGAGCGAACATTCCATATTTAGTTAATGAAGACTTCTATGTGTATGAAGATTTGTACACGTGCGTAAACGCTGATCTAAAGGATCTTTTACTGAGTTACACTACACCGTTGGTGCCAGAGTCACGTGCAGAAGTTGTCGTTCCGAACAGACCTAGCGACGGGTTAGTTAAGTTACCGAGAATAAATTTACCGTCGTTCGCAGGTGTTTATGAAGACTGGCCGGCGTATCAAGATTTATACACCTCACTAGTGCACGACAACTCATCGCTCAGCAAGGTTCAGAAGTTACACTATTTAAAAAGTACACTCACCGGGGAAGCGGAGTCTTTACTAAGACATGTACAAGTAACCGAGAATAACTATGATCAAGCATGGCTCACGCTAAAAACACGATATGGAAATAAACGAATCATAGTGAACTCCATTCTAAAAAGGCTGTTCATGCAGAAAAAGATCACCTCGCAAACCTCTTACAATATAAAGTCGCTGTTAGATACTACGAAGGAATGTATTAATAGTTTGAAGAATCTAGAAATTTCAACCGACTCTTGGGATCCTTTAATTATATTTCTGGTTGTACAGAAATTGGACCCAGAGACGCATAAAGACTGGGAGCAGTTTTCGTACCAAGAAAGTGCAGAAAATTTACCAATCTTCGAAGATTTAAGTACATTTTTAGAAGCTAAATTCAGAACACTAGAACTGGTAGCCCCACCAACAAGAATCTTCAAACCCAAAGAGTATGCTGTACACGTTTCTACGATAAACAATAACAAACTAAGATGTTGTACTATGTGCCATGAGGATCACACGTTATGCCACTGCAGGGAGTTTACGAAAATGCAACCCACAGAGAGATGCGAGTATGTCAAGAACAACAACTTGTGTTTTAATTGTTTGGCTCCAGGACACGCTGCAAGAAAATGTCATCTTAACATGTCCTGTCGCATATGTCATAAACGTCATCACACACTCGTTCATCAATCAACGCCGATGACGTCATCAAATCAATCTGATAATGTTCAAGCCCATTACCATCAAACAGAAGAGACTCAAGAAACCACGGACACGGAGGCGTCGGAGATTGAGCTGTCGTCTCACTTCACAGCATGTTCGGCGACTGCGCTATTAGCTACGGCTCTCGTGCCAGTAAGGGATGAAACTGGACAGGTTACGGTACTCCGCGCCTTGGTTGATCATGGTTCCCAAGCTACGTTCATTAGTGAGAGAGCCGCTCAGAAGTTACAACTAAAGCGGACATCGGTAACTGGCACTATCACTGGAGTTGGATCCTCAACCACCACGGTAAAACATGCCGCGCAAGTAGAACTCTTATCAAGACATGACACAAGTTTTCATTTAAAAGTTAAATCATATATTATGTCGACGCGGCTTACTACCCAATTACCATCACGGACCATTTCTACAAGCACCTGGCCTCATCTACAAGGGCTCATTCTAGCAGACCCAAGCTTTAATCAACCTGGGCAAGTAGATATGTTGCTTGGTGTTGACGTATGCGCCCAAATTATGAAGAGTGAAGTAATCAAGGGTCCCCCAGGCACACCATGTGCTCAAAATACCAGCCTGGGTTGGATCTTATTTGGGAATGTACAAGTTGATGGGTCCAGAGATGAAGTTATAGTTATGCATCTAAATCTCGATCTAGATGATATGTTAAAAAGAATGTGGGAGCATGATCAAGAAGAAAAGAAAAAACCAACAGCAGATG
Source organism: Acleris literana (assembly GCA_946894065.1). Taxonomy (NCBI): domain Eukaryota; kingdom Metazoa; phylum Arthropoda; class Insecta; order Lepidoptera; family Tortricidae; genus Acleris; species Acleris literana. The sequence goes on from OX335680.1 coordinate 17,988,914, forward strand.
AAAGAAAATGTGAAGAACTTTACCAAGCTACCACAACCAGATCTAAAGACGGACGATATATTGTCAAGTTACCACTGAAGACTGAGATGCTTTTATCAACACAAGGAAAAACAAGAGACATTGCGTTGAGAAGATTATATCAATTGGAAAGAAGATTTAAGCAAAACCCCAGCCTACACGGAGAATATGTGAAGGTTATGGAAGAATACGTAGAATTAAATCATATGCAAGTAGTACCATCGCATGAAATGGACAATCCATCTGTATACCTACCACATCATGCGGTGGTTAGAGAAGAAAAAGAAACCTCAAAACTAAGAATAGTGTTTAATGCTTCACAAAAAGGGAACAACAATGTGTCTCTCAATGACGAATTGCTAGTTGGACCGCAATTACAAGACGATATCAGAAGTCTCATAATGAGATGGCGAACAAAGAAGGTATGTTTCGTTTCTGACATTCAAAAAATGTACCGTCAGATCATTGTTACGAAGGAAGACAGAGATTTGCAAAGAATACTGTGGAGAGCTGATCCTGATGAACCAGTGAAGGATTATCATCTTTCAAGGGTGACCTTCGGGACTGCGTCTGCACCATATATTGCAGTTCGAACTTTACATCAAGTTGCTGAAGACGAAGGCACGATAAATCCCGATGCTGCAAAAATTATAAAGCAAGACTGTTATATGGATGATCTTATGTCAGGAAAAGACACACTAGAGGAAGCTATAAGAGTAGCCAAGGACATAACCACTATTTTACAAAAGGGTGGATTCGTGTTGCAAAAATGGTGCTCCAACAGTGCTGAGTTCCTAAAGCAGTTTAAACCTACTGAAATTAGCTCTCACGTCAATCTTGATATAACCATAGATGGCACTATACGAGCGTTGGGCTTACATTGGAACATGGGAAAGGATATGTTTCATTATAGCTTAAACTTACCTGCTTTACCGGACAAAATTACAAAAAGAAACATACTAGCAGATATTCAAAGACTTTTTGACCCACTAGGATGGCTGGCCCCGTCTATTTTACTTACAAAATTACTAATACAGAGGCTATGGCTGCAAGGCATCACATGGGATGAAGAAGTTGGGACCGCTATAGCTGAGGAATGGACTGATTTACGAGAAAGTTTCAAACACCTACCTGATATTGAAATTAATAGGTGGTTGCACACGACTGAAAAAACAGTAGACAACGTTTCGATTCACGGCTTCTGTGATGCGTCAAATCGCGCCTTTGCCGCTGTAGCTTATTTGAGAGTTCGTACAACAGGTGGAGACGTAAAGACAACAATTATCGCTTCTAAAACACGAGTAGCATCTACGAAAGCAAAATCTCTTCCTCGATTAGAGTTGTGTGGTGCGGTACTACTAGCTGGACTTCTAAAACAAATACGTGAAGCTATGAACATTCCATCCAGTCAGATATTTGCGTGGACAGATTCCACAATCGTCTTATCTTGGTTATTGGGAGACCCTGCAAGATGGAATACTTACGTGAAGAACAGAGTTGTCGAGATACTGGATAATGTTGGCAATCGTAATTGGTACCACGTTCAATCACAGGAAAATCCAGCCGACGTAGCCTCGCGCGGTCAGCACCTCTTTGACCTGAAAACCAACGAAATTTGGTGGACTGGCCCAAGCTGGCTTTTTGAAGGAGAAATTGCATATAGTAGACCGAAGAACATAATGACAACTCTGGAAAGTAAAGAAGTTATACAGTCAAACCTAAAGATTGAAAGTGAAGATAATCAGATCTGTAAAAGATTAGAAATATTTGACGACTTACCGGAAATGACAAGAGGAATAGCCTACTGTAAAAGGTTTCTTAAAGGAAAACACCTGAAAAATAAAAATGATATTATAAATACAACGGAATTGGACGAAGCTTTAAAATCATGTATACGGATAACACAAAGAGGATCATTTCAAAAGGAAATCGAAGACCTAAAGGATAAAAAAAGAGTTACGAAAGATAGTAAATTGCAATCGGTACAACCTTACCTGGATGAAGATGGTATCCTCAGGGTGGGCGGTAGACTACGTCATGCTGACTTAATCGAGGATGAAAAACACCCTATAATTCTAGATCATGATACTTACCTAACTACACTTATCGTGGATGAAGCTCACTCTAAGACACTGCACGGTGGGCATCAACTGATGCTAGTATACTTACGCACAAAGTACTGGATCCTGAAAGTAAAAAGGGTTGTAAAGTTAAAAGTAAAGAAATGTTTGATATGTGCCAAACAAAAAGCCGTAGCAAGATCACAACTTATGGGTGACTTACCGCGTGCACGGGTTACTCCAGCGAAACCTTTTTTACACAGTGGGGTTGACTTTGCTGGTCCCTTCCAAGTTTTGATGTCTAAAGGAAGAGGAGTTAAGACCAACAAGGCGTACATAGCAATTTTTCTATGTATGTGCACCAAAGCCATACACCTTGAGTTGGTAGGAGATCTCACATCGGAGGCATTTATTGGCGCTTTTAGAAGATTTGTGGCAAGGCGTGGAAGATGTGCCCACATCTGGAGCGACCAAGGAAAAACCTTTGTCGGAGCCAACAAGGATCTGGCTAACGCTTGGGCTGAGGTAAACATGCAGTTCGAAGGACCTATTGCCGAATCACTAGCAATGGACGGCACCCAATGGCATTTCATACCAGCTTACAGCCCACATATGGGAGGATTGTGGGAAGCAGGTGTGAAGTCTATGAAGTACCACTTGAAGCGAATATTAACCTCAAACCTGACTTACGAAGAATTTACCACGCTCTTGTATCAAATTGAGGCATGTCTTAATTCTAGACCATTAAGCCCTATCGATGACGCAGATATTGACAACACGCAACCATTGACTTCCGGTCACTTTTTAATTGGAGAAGCGCCAATCACAGTTCCTGCACCACATATGAATAATATCCCCATGAGTCATTTATCAAGATGGCAACATATGCAGAAGTTGCTGGCTGACTTTTGGCATAAATGGCAGTCCGAATACTTGTCAAGACTGCAACAAAGACCTAAATGGCACAAAAGGGTCGAAGAGTTTGACGTAGGACACATAGTTCTAATAAAACATGATCATCTACCCCCTGGAAAATGGTTGATGGGTCGTATTTTAGCTAAACACCCGGGCCCTGACGGTGTAACACGTGTATACACTCTTAAGAGTGGAGGCTGCATCACCCAGAGATCTGTTAACAAATTATGTCCGTTACCGATAGACATCGTTTAAGATGAATCTTTAACTTATCTTATCTCAAAATTAATAGTGAAACTCATGCTTAAATAATCTTGGTCTATTAATAAATAGTTTGTGCATGCTTTAACTATTTATATATCTGTTGATCTTGTGATTTTATTCAACAGTTATGTTTATGATTCTAAGAAATTAGAACTAATGTACCAACCTAAGAACTAATCATTTAGATAATAGGTTAGTAGTTGTCTATGAGGATATATTGTTTCATTTAATCTTTATTTATTTATTTCTATCTCTTATTTATTTCTGTATCGAGTATTCGAGTCCTCGGTATTACATTTATGTAACTTAACGAAACTGGTGTAAATTATTGTCAATGTGAAAGGACTACTAGAGTCCTTTGGTGGGCGGTATGTTGAATATGTGTGGGTGACAGTATGAATGCTGTGAGCATGTGTGAGTAATCCTATAAGCTAGTTAACATGTATTAAAAAAATCAGTTGCTAATAAACCTCAATACGATATCCACGTCTTTCTGTGACAAAATCCCTACAACCTAAAGTGAATCTTAATCTAAAGAACAATTGTTATTAATAATAAGATAGAAACGAGAAATGTGAAAATGTTTTTAGGAGTTATCCTCGACTTTAACCGAGTCAGTTATTAACGAGTCGTCCCTTAGTTACGATTCATACACAAGTTTGAAAAAGGAATTGGTTACTTGTGTATATATTGTAAGGAGTGATAATATGTAGTTACATATACTTAATGTTATAGATTGTATATACATATGTAGCTGCGTTTATCGCGTGTCATAGTTTGGATAAGGCATCCGTCACCTTCTGACACGTAAATAAATACGAGAGTGACGGAGGCTTACGAAATAAATAAATATATACGAGGATGCACATTTGACACGGGATATAGACGCAGTCATACTAAGCCCGCCGAATGATTAATTAAGTGTTTAAATAGGCATTACAAGGCAAGGGAATGATTGAGGTACAATATTGTATTACAAGATCGCTTATGATACAAAGAAAGAAAGAAAGAAAGAAAAGCATTTATGACTGACACAAACAGCATTTAAGCAACGAACAGGGATCTGATCACAAAACACATTCACATCATATACATATGTTTGCAATAAGTGAGGACGATACAAATGGACATTATAAGGAGTTCCAACTTGTGAATGTGTTAATGGGCGAACGTTAGTGATAAATTAAGCTGTGTAAATATAAATATACAATAAATATGAGCGTGAACAAGAAATATGGCCGCTAGAGAATGTAATGAAGTTTATGGACGCGTTAAATCATCTGTGAAACGGTTTGCGGCACGCGCGCTCCGGAAATAGTTTGAATGGAAATAATTATTTCATTTAATTGATGCAATGTTTCATCGTAGTAGTAGACCTCGCTAAATAATACGCGTAATTCATTAACTATATTTACTTATTATTTTCTAGGACCGTATTTAATATTATTAAGCAAAACTATGAGTATAAATAGATAAGGCTTCGGAGCGTTGGTCTCATCTTTCCTATGTGTTACAAAATACTCGATGTGTAAGATGATAAACCGCATTAATTTTCGAACAATCCTGTTACTACACGCTTATCTTATATATAACCCTTCAGTTTATCGAATTTCACTTCGTCGATTGTATAATTTCATCGAACGCTATTTTTTGTTGAAACCATGATGTTTTCAGGATATCTTAAACATTAATTACCTAGGTTAGGATAGGTTAAACTTGAGACTACCAAAAAATTAATTAATTCGGCGAGAAATGCCTTCCGATCAAATGAAATTTTGACGTAATGAATGATACGTTCGTTAAAAGATGTTTCGATAAACTTATCTTATCTATTATTATCAATATTAATGTGTAATACATAAATATCGATACAAAATTGCCATAGCTCGATTTTATTCAGCGTCTTAAACATTATAAAAAAACACAGTTTGTTAATTAAACAGATTCCAAGAAAACATACCTACTATTACGCCACACATTATTTACTGTATAATGTATTCATTTAAATATTAAACTAATTATCACTACAACACAGCCAACTTAACAAAAATAATGACGCGTCCAACACTATTACATGAACCCATTTCCCGCCAAAAAACTATTTAAACTCTGTAACAATTTACCGGCTGTCACTGACAACGCGCAGCCGTATTTTTCCGTAAATGTTCAAAATGCGGAACCAGTGTACATGACGCTGACGAGGGCGAGGTGCGGATAAAGCGGATATAGCGAACGTGTCGGACAAGTGAGTTAAACCCTGAGCCTTTTGAGGTGTAAATCGCTCCTTGGAATAAGGTGAAATATATTTTCAATTTAAATTAAAGAATAACAAAGAAAGAGTAATTGCTATACTCATGCCTATTGCTGCGCAGACTTTAATTAAATTTAGTGTTGCCTTAAGTCGCGTGCTCTCAATTTCTAACTTGGTGAAATAGGTAGTAAGATTAAGAAGTGACATAAGGTATCAGTTCAGTGTCAGTTGGTAACAAGATTCTTATATACATAAACTCACGCCTTCGTGCCCAGAGAGGGGTAGGGCACTAGGCAGAGCTACAGAATTACTTACAACTCTAAAAACCTGTTGATCATTCTGTAACCAAATTTTGAACAATTAGGCTAAGATGTTTACCAGCGTAGCGTATTAGTGACAGTTTGAAAGGCCGTCGCCTTTCAGTACAACAAGTCTGTATTCCCTTAGTCGCCTCTTACGACATCCACGATAAGACATGGTGGCACTAACATTCTTGTCAGGTTAAAATGAGCAGTTCTTTTATCATTCAAGAAACAAATTATTACTTTCATACAAAAGTATTTCTCAAGCTTCACACTTACACAAGGCTGAAATACTTGACAGCAAAACTACTACCAAACCGTCAAAACCTATCCAAGGAAACGCGGAATTCCGCATTTTCCGCACATAATTTTTTCTCCGCACAAAATTTAATAAGTGTGGTTGATTTGAATGGCCCGGGGCGGTTCGGCGGCGGGTCGGGGGGCAATTACGACCGACATCCGACACCTCGCCTGTCAGCTGTATCGACCGGAACACACCGCGTAGAACGTTCCGAATTTAAAACTATAACTTTTGAAATTGGAATTTCGGTGGAATTCGTCCTAAAACTTTGTAATTGAAATTTCGATGGAATTTGACAGTTTGGATACAGGATGTTTAATTTTATCAACAAAGAATGTTTCATAAGGGATCTATTCACATTATCTCGAAATTCTGTACAATTACAAGTACCTAAGCTCAGCAAAAAAGGACGGGCCATTTGTCTACGTATGCGCCCTTAAGAATCGACTTGATTTTGAACACTTCAGCTATTTGCTACTAATAGAGCCTTTATTCCATTTTGGTTTAACCCATCTTGCTACAATATCGAAATCAGACTGTTGACGTAATGATACGATAGCTCTAACTAGGAATGACATTTACTGATTATACTCTCAGTTTTCACTCACTCAGCGATATCACAACCGAACCGCCATAAATGAAAATGAAAAAGAAAACCTGTCATAACGTCAACGATATTACGATATCCGAGCAAGGTCAGGAGACCCTGCCAAGATGCATTACGGTAACTAGCGTTTCTATTCGTTTCGTTTTTAAACCAATCGCGTCACTGGGAGATCACGTGACTTTTCGTACCGTCGTCATCTACCAGTGACGCGATTGGTTTAAAAACGAAAAGAATAGAAACGTTACTTAGCGTAGTGCATCTTGGCAGGGCCACCAGCTAATGCAATAAGATTTGTTGTTGCATCGTGTTGTGTGTTGCTTTCACTTATTAAATATGAAAAGCTTAAAACCTTCATATTAAGACAAAAGGGAATGAGTGGTTACGCTATTTTACACTTTGTTAGGATTCGCATTTACTAACAAGAACACTAAATTATAGCCACTTCAAATACCCACGACTTTATCCCTCGGCAATAAAGTCCGTTATAGCCTGACAAAGACTAATATGAAACATGACCGCACTTTAGTTTGTAAATTATGTACAGTTAAGTGCAAGTTACCTGGATGATATCCCCGAGGTATAAGCCAAGTTTACTGCTATTTTAAATAATTTAACAAAGTTCGTTGCCTTTCCGTTCCATTTTATGTCATGCACTTTAGCATGTCAGGGCACGGCAAGTATTAGAACTGTTTAAAAAATTAAGACTTGCATCTAATACTTAATCGGAAGTTAAAAACATACATACAAACATTAAATCATGCCTGTTTCCCAGAGGGGTAGGCAGAGACCACTTCTTTCCACCTGCTACGATCCTGACAAATCTCTTTCGCTTCTTCCACATTCATACATCGAGTCATGCATGCACGTCGGTTAAAAACATTTATCATATTATTAAAAACCACCTGTACTTTACTTTTAACCTTATTGATTAACATTTAGATTCAAAATGGCAATATATCGCAACTTTCTGTAGCTAGTCGGTACCGTTACAAACGCCCCCAAAATTCAGCCGTTGAGCCCTCTTGGTAAAAAAGACATAAAAACTATATTAGCCCCAAACCAAATAAGACTTTATTCTGAACTACAAATGGTTGTATCTCCGTTGGGTATTAAGTTGCATGTGCCCTTGTTTCTTAAATTGCATAGCAATGGTAATAAATTTCAGAGAGGTAGAATTATGATTTCCGACGGCGGCGCGTTCTAATCGACTAACTTACCTCGTTCAGCGCCCGGCTACCTTATTTCTATACAAAATGGACCCGATAATGAGTTTCGAGAAATTTGAACAATGGGTTGCGTCGTACAAGGTTAGGCTGTTAGGTAAATAGGCATAAAGTATCGTGCTTTATAGCTCATATATATTTACGGGGTCTGGGTCTGTATTCAGAACTGATCTAGTTGATTTTATGAGGTGTCATTTAAAAATTACCTACTTTGCCCATCATTAGGTACATTGTAGTGATTGGAGGCCTGACCTAACACACGACTTATATACAGATTAGTATTTAAGGCGGTGAGTTTTATATGTTTTGTCATTGTTATAAAAATATAAGCGAAGTACAAATTGACTATTTTAATTTCTATTGTTTTTGTTTTTTCTCAAACATGCTCGGAAATAACGGTTTTCCGATTGAAACACATGGACGGAAAATGCCTCTTTTTACTCCTAGGAGTAAAAAAACCATATGAAAATACTTTCCGTCCATGTCCATATTGTTTTTTTAAAATGCTCTCTATTGCGTATAAAATCGAAAGGACCATGAAAAAAATCCCGTACACCCAACTTGTGTGGGCGCAGTGAGGGGCGGCGGCGCGGCGAGTCTCTGCGGAGCGGCGGCGGCGGGCGGCGGCTCGTTGTGCGTGAATCTATCGCTACTAATACTCGTTTGACGCAAACAAACATTCTCTCCGAATTTGTCAAAGGTTTTTAAAAATACTTATAATCATGTATTTGTATAATTTCCTCGCATTGTTTGAGAATGTTATTGTTTATGTATGCCTCGGCGGAAACGAGGATTTCCTGACTCGTATTTTAGTAGGCCTCGCTGTTGCTCGGGCTGCTAACCACCTCGTCAGGAAATCCCTTACTTTCCGCGCCTAGGCTACAATGTACTATTATCGACTGGCTTTCCTTTCCTTCGAGATTTTTTCCGATTCCAACAATCCCAAAGAAACATAAAAATAAATTGATTTATACCTGGCTGAATAGAAATAGTTCCCGACCGTCTTGAAAAATCGTATTTCGGTTTGAATTTGAAATATTCTATTTCGGAATATTAAATTCTGCAATAATTCCATTCTGGCTGGCCAGTGACAGCGTTATTGTCATGTCGACGTGGACATGCGGCTGAATGGCGTTTGAATTCCATAGTCTGTTGCCAATTTAAAAATAATGTGACGTGTCTATGACACTTTAATGACAGCCTGCGATTGCTTCAATGGAATAAATGGTAGAAATATGAACGAAGCTCCTAGTTGTAATTTTTTTAAAGTATAGTTTTTTATATTGCTTGTAGGAAGGTTTCTCTTTACACTATGAGAAATGTTACTTGTTAAAACACACACGATAGATAGACAATCAACTCATAATTCTAATTGCTTAAATAGTTCCTAAAGGAAGTGATGTAAATTGTAAACAACTGTTTTATAGCTGACGATTTGAAGCTATAAATTATAAAACTAATTAAAATCGCTCAATAAAACAATCGCTCCCTTTTAAATGATTCGAGGGCCAATAAACCGATTCACGGTTCAACTGGCTACAAACAACACAGACGTACAGTAGGCGGCTTACATTTAAACTAATATATTTAGGTATACTAGTTTATAGGCGACTTTTTTCTGAAAACTTCTGCCATAAAAAAGTATGTCCATCGCGGATAAAGTTATTACCGTACCAAATTCATCGTTTAAGTGGTAAGGCGTAGGCGTAATTACTTACTTTTTACATTTATAATATTAGCAAAATTATTATTAGAAAACAATGTATTTTTAGTAGCTTATGATATTCTTGACATATTCATACCAGTGAGTAGGCCAGGCCTTAATCTACAGGAGGATCAACTCTCATAGCTTAAATGAAAAGGTCAAATATATATCTGCACAATTGTTTAATTCCTCACTCTGCTGTTACATTCGCCGTTTAATTCGGAAACACTAAATTCGCTCGAGTTTATAGAGTGATAAATATTATCGATTGGCGTTAACTCGTAAACTTGGCGGGAACTAGCGGGCCTATTCCGTACCATAGACAAAAGAACGCTGATACAAAGCAAAATGTAACTATTGGTAAATGAATAGGGCACATTATTGAAGAAACAAATAAAACGGAAAATGGACGGCCTTCGGAAATATACAACTTAATTTTAATGAACTAATGACTTTTTGCACATTATACTATTGCCGACATTTACATTGAGAGAGAAATGAGTAAATATTTGCATTTCAGTATCTGGTTTCGGTTATGCTAAGTCAAGTTTTTTGGCCGCTATCCGTTATGTGCTAGCTAAAATGTTAGTTTACCATTTGCTTTACATTTGTAAAAGTATCACGACTCGTCCTGACATCATACTGTATATTACACAAAGCAACAACAAATAAAGCAATTTTCACACTGGCCGGTTCCAAACGGCCTCACCGACGTATGTGTGACCGGCCTTACTGTTCAATAATTCATCCAGGTCCGCCTTCAGAGCGCTACACGCTTTTAAAAAGTCTTACGTAGTATTCGCATTGGCTTCAAATTTAAACTTTACTGAATATTACGCAAGGATGTTTTAACAATAATACGGTCGACTAAGATAGGACTTTAAGAAGTTAAAGATAGGATAGCTTATTGCGCACTAGAGTAAGTGGCCAGTATTGGTGTTTTATTTATTTAGAAATCGAAATCGAGTTGAATTTAGAACTTCTTTACGGTAAGGAATATTGAAGTATTTTTTAAAAGTGATAAATACATCGTGCTCTATTTTTTTAATACGTTTTATGAATTTTACGTCTATTAAGTTTAGAATTAAACAAGTCAATAAAACGAAGTTGTCATTATGATTATACAACAGAATACAAATAACGTAGAGGTGAAATCAAAAATATTTCTTTCTGTGATAATAAACTTATTAAACCTTAATAATCACCGCAACAGCTTAGAATAACATTATTCGAATACTAACTCTGGACAAGATCAAAAAATATCATGTCACATTTTTTAAACGGGTGGAATAACAAAAAAAAAAGCGCTCGCTCGCGAATTCCGCGCCTAAGATGCTAGGGCTGTTTAATCACGCCATCGTTAACCTCTAGGGCGAGCTCTCCGTACTACGCAAAGGCGTGGCGGGCCGGGACCTTTGACGGCGATAAATATCGCCGAGCCAACCGTAATTAAAGGAACGAAAAATCTACTGGGGCGTTCTCTTTAGTACATCTCGTCGGTAAACTCGACGTCGAATTTATCTTGACCTGTAAACACTTCTTTACCTTGCGACCGTGTTGTTTTGCAAGGCCTAAGACACTAGCGTTGTCTTAAACAACTCGCTTTTCGATTCGTCGACGAATTAATAACCGGCAAATTTCAGCTGACCCGCGAGATTGTATTATGTCCGTGGGCCTTAGAGCTCACTTAACATCAGGTGACCTGTGGGCTCATATACATTATACATTAATAAAAACCTCGTCGTTCGACGCTAATTCATGCTGCTATGCTATGATATGTGTCGTCCTGCTCTTACTCTGTTAAGAAAGAGACTGCATTATAGATACTATCGGACACAATACCGTTTATGTTAAATAAATGCCTAGGTGCAGTAGGTGAACGAACATGAGAACACCCTGTTTACTCAAGTAACATACTATCTCGTTCTCGACAGCCCTTAAATTTGAACTTAAATTTATTTCTAGCTTAGTTTTTGTCAACCCTAATTAAATGAAAACAAAAATTGCTATCTTACGCAAAATCTTATCTCGCTGTAAGTGCGACTTAATTTTGAATCGTATCTTGTTCAACACAAGGATGGTTTCGTTAATGAGTATTTTGAGAAATGTAGGAGCTTAAACAAGGCTTAAGGGGTGTAAACTATAATAGATCGTTTGGTGTTGGTGTAGGCCCTTTATTGCTGTATTTTTTTTTGCAATATCGGCCGTCGCGTTTTAATAATAGAGTCGATTTAAGCCACGGTGAAATATACGCCCTTCCTTAACTCAATTAATTTGTAACTTTGTTTTGTGTCATGTTTGGTCGTGGATTTTTATGAAAAAGGTTGGGTTTAAATGTAACCCCTACATTTTTCAAAATTTATTCACTGTTTTGTAATGATATTAGATGAATAAAAACCATACTGCTTTTGACCTTTTATCGTATCGTCAACGTTTTGATAGCTCTTATTTACATGACATTAATGGCGGCCGAGTTGCAAAAAATACGAAAACATTTCAAAAGCAATATGGTTTTACCGAGTAGTATAGAGCCTTAGGGATGAAGATCAATCGAACAATACTTTACATTTAAAACCGTTTAGTTTATACTACTGTAGATTCTACAAAAGAAACAGAGAAGAACACAAACATACATACATATACAAGGTTACACACACACACACTACACTACACTTGGGCGGGGTTCGTTCAGATCGCTACCACTATTTTAACCTTTAACTTACTGCCAAGCAGTAGTGTTCGCATTGTTGTGTTCCGGTGTGGGGACAAGACAACCGGTGATATAACTAGGACAGACGCATTCCATCTTAGTGCTCAGGGTTGGCAACGCATTTGCGGTCTTAGGATTGCAGTCTTAAAATTGTGGTCTAGAGAATGCAAATATCTATGGGTCACAAATCCTACTTTATTTTATATTAATTAATGGATGTCACTCCCGTTAAGGTGTATTTCGCCAATGTCGAGTTATTTATAGACACTCCCATGGACTTATTAGAGCAATAAGTCCATGGATATCACTCGCGAAGACAATTGTTCGGTAAAAGAGAATTTTCTCAAATGGACTAAACAGAAGCACATGGGGTTAGCGCCACGCGCTTCTGTCAAGTCCCACAAATCCCACTTACCGTTAGCCCACTATTTCAACATCGTGTTAATGACAGGTGACAGATGACATGTGACATTTTAGTGTACATGGCGCAACATATATGAAACGCAGTGATGTAAAAAAAAACCTGCGATGAATACCGAATTGTCACCTGTCGCCTATCATTGTCAAAATTGGGAAAAAGGGAAAATTATCTGAAAAGATAACCTCCGTAGTCAGTTAAAAATGGACCATTCTCAACTAAACAGCGACGAACGAACCCAAATCCAGATAATATTTATGTATTTATACACCGCATTAAGCCAGGCACATCGTATTTGTCAAATCCACGAATCCGCCCCGCGAATCCATAAAAACTGACTTTGAGACCTTTCAGACGGTGTAATTTTCGCCGCTAGTTGCGGCATCAATCTCTCGTGTGAAAAGGCCCATTTGCGGGCGCGGGAATATTGCGATAGAATATTCGGAATAGAAAAATTGAGGGTACGATGGAGTAGGTAAATAGTGTGGGGAGTTGGGAAATATAAAACAAGTGTAGCAAAAAGCAAGCTTTGAAAATTGGGACTAGCTTTGATGTTTTTTTTTCATAGCACGGATCAGGCAAACGCAACACAGGGACTCAATTCTACACGGTAAAACTCTGCTTTTGACATGTTATCGTATTATTAACGCGGCCGCCTTTATTATTAAGTAAATAAGAGCTATCGGTTTACATTCATCTGGCATAACTTTTTTTGGCATAATCATCATTTGGCATAATCGTCTTTTAGCATACAGTCTTTTTTTCTGAAACCGAATACTTTTCAAGATTGTTATAAAATAAACCTAACCTAACCTAGTGGGTTCTATGCAATGATATTTTAAATAATCCTGAAAAGTATACGGTTATATTAAAGTTATGCCAGATGAAGGGTACCCAAGAGCTATCATAACAATTAACTATACGGAAACACGTCAAAAGTAATAAGGTTTTACTGTCTAGAATCTCACCCTATACAGTAAAATCCAAATCGTATTTGACCTGTTATAGTATTGTTTTCAACTCGGCCGCCATTACGGTCAAGTAAATAAGAGCTGTCAAAACGTTGACAATACGATAACAATAGGTGTAAATAACAAAGAAAAACAAGGACCCACTATTAAAATTCTGTCGCAATAATTGTACCGAACCAACAAAAAAAAAAGTATATGCAGTTAATAGAAACCTGTAAAAATCAGAACATGCTGTATATAACAGCAACTAACGTACACGCGAAAAAATGCACAGATAACACTTAGTTTTCAATAAAAAACGCGTTAAATTTAAATCCGAAATCTGCTTCACAGATTTAATCTGTGCAAATTTCCATGGCGCGTTTTTTATTTAAATGTGGAACGCTTTAAAAAATCCTTTTGAATACGCCAAACATTTAAACTCATCAACAAAAAGGGAAATAGTTCAATGCTTTCTGCGTCGTCAATTAAGGGAATTCATTCAGTTTCAGCTTAAATTCAGCTTGTTGAATTGAGCTGAATTTTCAGCTTGCTTTGAATGAGCGTAGGACAACGGTGAAAGGAGTTTTTGAGGGAATTATTCACGTGATTTAATAAATAGTTGTTGGCTGTTAGTGCCAAGTATCGTCCCTTTACTTTCTCAACCTCGTATCTGATCGAATAGATAGGAAAGTAGTATTTATTCTTTAGGGAACATGAGTGCTTTTCCTATCTAACTACTCGATCAAATACGAGGTTGAGAAAGTAAAGGGAAGATATTCGTTGACGTGTGAGTTAGATACTAATTAAAACGTACAGAGGCCCTAGATAAGATGCATAGCGAGATCGTTATCGTTATAGAAGATTGTCCTAGAGACTTGAAATTTTGCCAATAGATACCTTATACAGTATAAAAGATAAAAATAAAAAGATAAACGATGTTTATTCAGTAAGTAGGCCGCACGGGCACTTTTACACGTCAAAAATCTACCAGCGCTTCGCAAGAGACCACTGCTGAGAAGAAACGCCGCAAGAAACTCAACAGTCAGTCGTTTTTTTTAAAAATTACTTATAAAATTATAGAACTTAACCTAGCATTATATAAAACAATGAATTTAACATTAAAATATATATATCATGCGTAGTTGAGCAGGAAAATGTGTCAAAACTCAGTATGTTCAGATGAACTCTTAAATAGTAATAATAATAATTATGTATATATATATATATATATATATATATATACATATACTTACCCATGACGGTGCAAAACAACCACATAGTTTTGATACATTTTCCTACAGAAACCGTGTCCCCTAGACAATAGTTATACCTACAATGTTTAGATATTTTCCTGACTAAGCTATTACTTAGTTATTTAGGTGTTTAATTTAGGCCAAGCAATAGAGAACACTAAGGAGGGATCTTTGGAAATTCCGCCCATAAGGAGGTAAAAAAGGCGATGAAAATTTGTATGAAAGTCCGTCAGTAATGAAGTTAGAATCTTTAAATATTGTGTTTACGTCGACGGTTAAAAATTTATTTATACGTGTCGCAGCGTTTTTGATAATTTCAGCCCCGAAGGGATGGATAGGGGTAAAACTGAATGACTGATCGATCAACGCACAGTCTAGACCGCTGGACCTAGAGACTTGAAATTTGAAGGGAATATTCCTTGGGTACTACGAAGGGATTTTCGGAAACTCATCCCCTAAGGGGTTGGAATAGGGCGCAGAAGTTTGTTTGAACTATGGTCATTTTAGTAGTTGGAAAAGCGGTAATTGGTAATTAAGCTACTGTTCATAAATAAAAATAAAAATAATAATATAGTAGCTTAATGAAGTCTTTAAGTCTTCTTCAAGTCTCTAGGTCCAGCGGTTTACGCTGTACGTTGGAAAATCAGTATAGAATTTATTTAACCTTGTAAGGCCCACCATACTGCAAACAGGGAGTATTTTGTCAGTGGGACTTTGAACCTAACATCAAGGCAATAAAGTTCAATTACGATTGACCGATAATGCCATTTTCAGTTTATGAACATAGGAAAATAAACCTTATTCTTATAGCAACACAGTTCAAATTAAATTGCCTTGATTATGTACATCCTATTGCTTACTGGGCTAGCGTTGAAAATTGCGGGAAAAATCAAATGTTTTTTTCAGAAGTTTATGAATTTTTCGTTTTTTTTCCGTTTTTTTCGGGTTTTTTAGGAAAAATAACAATTGAATATGACAATTTATTCATAGTCAATCACTGTCGCTCTCGCCACGTATTTCAATTGCTTCTGCCTCCATGTCGTCGATGTCGCCCTTTTGTAGGTGCAAATAAGATCGAATATAGATTAAGATAAGAGCAGAAAATTTAATTGTATTTTTCCACAAAAATCCGAAAAAAACGAGTTATTTGGAAAAAAACGGGATTTTTTCCGGACTTTTTCAACGCTACACTGGGCCTTACGAGGATAAACAAAAAATTAAAAAATGAAGATCGGATTTTTTAACATTATTCTTTATATTGTTAAAAACACATTTAAAAGGTTTATATAAATATTCATTGACTGGCCCTGGATTCCGAGGTTTTACAATTTTTACGCCTAACGGCTCTCCACTAATAATAATTTCCGGTCCGTTTTTTTAACGTGGTGCAAAAACCTCCTTACACGGTTCCTTTACATGTTTGTCGCGACCGTCCCTTTACAATAATACTTCCGTATCAGAACCTTTCCCTTACCTTAAGGAAAAAACAGTATTCGTGTTTTTTGTACAGTCACCAGCAAAAATATATTATCCAACATTGGGCGCAAAAATATCTGACACGCTCCTACGCTCTAGTAATAAAGGCGTGTCAGATATTTTTGCGGCCAAAGTTGGATAATATATTATTGCTGGTGACTGTACCATAACTCGTCCGACGCCCGTTTTCCATGTGAACTATCAAAAGATTGAGTGTTTGAATAAATTTGTCCTTGTTAGAAAGTAAAAGGGGGGATGAAAGGTGGGAATTTGGAAAAAGGTTGTTTTTAGTTCCTTTGTTGGTGACTCCTTAAATTGTTTATCTAATTTAGCAGGCAAAAATACGTCTAAGCGACGAATTGATGAGATTTTTTTAGTGTCCGAGAAATATAGGAAATTGAAATTTAAGCAACGGAAAGTTTCAATCCCCATACAGAATTGTGAGAAGTTTCCGAAATTTTCCTACATGAAATGTTCCGCAATTTTGGAAAGTTTCCTTTGGCACATCAGTAGTAATGGCGGCCGAGTTGGCAACAATACAACTAGAATTGAACCGAAAACGACCCTGAATTAAAACCAATATAATTAAGTTAAAATCAAGCGACTCCACCGCGCATAGTAGGTACACTCTGGCAACCGCCACCACACAAACACAAGTAAATTGTTGATTACAAGTTACAACGTTGCGGCGCATTTCGTCCGACCGACCCCAGGGCTGCCAATTATTCGACGCTTTGCTTTGTCTATTATTACATTTAATTATTAAAGTCGTAGGGCTGGCAGCTGGGACATTTTATGAAACCGTAAATGTGATACATGGTAATTTTGTGAAATTATGTTATACATTAAATGCAAAGGTGGACATTGCTAAAGAACGCCCGCGCCTTCACGCATTATATTACATTAAATCACGCCTGTTTCCCAGAGGGGTAGGCAGAGACCACTTCTTTCCACCTGCTACGATCCTGACAAATCTCTTTCGCTTCTTCCACATTCATACATCGAGTCATGCATGCACGTCGGTTTCGGGTACTTAAGATTCGGCCCTTTTCCATTATTTCTCAGATTTGATTCGAAAAAGTACGCTTTGTATACATATCTCTATTTCAAGTTTAAGCCTAGTAATATGAAATATTGTGACAGGCAGCTGCCAGCTCTTAGAATATGTTTTAGATTACCTGTACCTAAGTAAATTTTGAAGACATTAGAAATAGGTTTAATATTCCTTACAAGATTTCACCCTGACATAGTTACAGCAGAATCTTGTAGAAATGGTTGGCCTTTCAAGATATAATAAAACCGAGTATTGCACTAATATTCAAAAAATGTGCCAACCCTAGCATCAAGTAATTAAATTTCACCGGGCTTTATTAATGATAAAGGTGTAATCCCACATTGTTTATTTACTTCCAAAATGATACATTTCCACCACATCGTGACCCAATTCCAATCCTATTCTGATGGCATGAGGGAGGTATTCCCAACGTCACCGTTGAGTGAGATACGGCGTTACGAAAGTGACAAGTCGACGTACAAAGGCGGCGGTTCATATTGTTCTATATTATGTCAGCGGTCCTATTGTCAACTACTTAAAGTTATCAATGACACCGTTAATTAATTTAATTGGAACTCTTGACGGGTTTACCAGATTTTCGCAAATATACAACTACCTACTTATAAATGACCATCTTTCAGTCTACCACATCCAGCGTCAACGACCAGATAGTCTGGTACAGTCTGTGAGCACTTAGAAGATGCTTCGGGTTTGTACTTCTCTCTCACTCGCTCTTAATAAGAGCGTATGAGAGCGAGTGAGGGACAAGTACAAACCCGAAGCGCCAACTAAGAGCTATCGCACTGTACATTGTTCGTAGCAGATTTTTGCTACACAGCGGAAATATGCTGCTACGGGCTACAGCGTAGCACTCGTAGCAGTGGCTGCCAGTGAATGTGCTAAGCGTCTATTCCACTATCTTTTGCAGAGTCCGTCTGGATCGCTACCGCTATCTTATCTTTTAATCAAGCAAGCAGCCGTATACGCTTTGCTGTTCCGATATACAGCGTGTCCCTTGATAAAGTTGACAAACGAATAGGAATGATAGAGCAGCTAAAAAGCTATTTTTAGAGATTTTTGCTAGTTTTGTATATATTGATCATTTAAATCTGAATTTTTGTAATTTTCCCTTATGTCCATGTCAAAAAAAATTATTAATTTCATGTTTTATTTCTTATGTTTTTCAGTGGTATCTCACATAATTAGAATCATTACGATTCAGCGAAGTTTTTAAACCTATTTGCCCGTTTAAAAAAAACTTAAATGATCAATATCTCCAATACATAGGGGTTAAATCTATAGCTTTTTAGCTGCTCTATCTTCCCTATTCGATTGTCAACTTTATCCAGGGACACCCTATATAAGATAACCGGCGAAATTACTAGCATATAGTACATAATAGAGGAGATGATTGAAGGCAGGAGAGGCAGAGGAAGACCAAGAAGAAGCTACATGGACCAAATCAAAGAGAAGGTGCAGTTCGTGTCGTATAAAGAGGTCAAGGAGCTAGCAGAGAGGAGAGAACATTGGAAATAACTCCACCGACAGGAGCGAAGCTCTTAAATTAAGAGAGAGTATAGGCATTTGATCTTAGATCTCAGGGTTGATAACGCATTTGCTTAGGATAGCTTCAATGCAAAATTCCATGGCTCTCATATCCTACGTAATCATGTAATTTACCCATATCGGGAATCGAACCCGGGACCGCTAGCTTCGTAGGCAGGGTCACTACCAACTATGCTAAGCGCGTCATTGAATGTTTTCGTTAACCTTCTCCTGGCCATAAAAAAGCGATATAGTTTAAGACATAGTAATATTTAAACAGACTTTGTACCCCGCAGGCGCGACACGCATGAACTTGACAGTAACTTCATTCATCCCATCCCGCTCTGACGTATAGCGGTGTCTCTGTGGGGCGGCGAAGACGTAACGAGGTCATAACGGCGTTACCGGTCCCCCGGGGTTCATAATATTCTTTATTGCCCAACTTTTGGCTGGCGCCCTTGGTGGCCTGCTGAGAGACGCTGGAGTTATAGGTTTAAATTCCGTTTTCAAATAGTTAAGTTAGTAATAAAAAAAAATAGGCCGACATTTATACAGTGTGTTACGGCATGAGGGCATTTATTAAAACTGCCGATAATATGTTGCTTTAGCAATTGTTTGCAAGTATTATCAATTAAAAAATAATTAAAATAAGTTCACAATGAATTTTCTTAGGTACTATCCATTTTTAATGTAGTGCATGTGCTGCGTGTTCATCGTTATCAGTATCGCTGTTGCTTAGTACAAGGCATGTCGTGGTACGGGGGCAAATCATTATAATCACAGTATCCGTCGACTGTCATTTACACTTGTCAAATCGCTGTGCTTTACATTGCTAGCAATTAAAATTTTGCTAGAAAGTTAACAAAGCCCGAAAATTTGTTTATTAATTAAATTAATGTCATGGTTACGTTACAGATGTGCGTTATTTTAACCTCCTTTAAAAAAAGCCAGGGTGCTCGTAACACACTGTATAGAATAAGATCTGGGTTTCTATTCAACGTGGTGAATTTATCGTCTTTGACTTGTTATGTTATTGTTTTTAACTCGGCCTTACTGCCAAGTAAATAAGAGCTATCAATACATTGACACTACGGAAACACGTCAAATGCAATAAGGTTTTACTGTGTTGAATCTCAGCCCTGTACATATATTTTATTGAGACTTGTGTATATACAGGATGATTCTTAATGTAATTCGTCTCGTTTAGGGAGGTAAACTAGCAAGTGTAAAAAATGGGAATTAACTCTAATCTAAAAACGAAGGACGACGAACACGTGGTAGCTTACATTAATCGTATGCAAATTCTTTAATTTCGGCACTTTTTGACGTTTGCAAACCAGCACGTGAAAAAACATATTTTTCGTAAATTCTGGACATGAAAAAACATATTTTTCGTAAATTCTAATATGTTAAAGAAGACAGTAAACCCGTACACAGGGTGATAACAATCGAGCAGTTGTCTAAAATAATAGGATAGACATTTATATCCTTCTAACGGCGGGAATGCAACACGCCACACTCTCAATTACAGACAATTAGCAAGATGCATATCACCGGTTAATTTAAAACGAGTGCTTGCAACGAACCTGGACATGCAAGTTCTGCGAATGCGATATTTTATTATGAAACGGACAGTTACGTTAGGATTCCGTTTTATTGGGAATTTATCACAATGATTCCTTATTCATAAACGCACAATAAACCTACTTTAGTTAAATTCTTTGTCTCTTTCTGTCAAATTTAAATGTCATAATGATAGATAAGGACAGAGTATATTTTAAGCACACTTAAGATATTGCGCGTTGAATAAGAGGGTTAGTTACGTGCTGCAGCAAATTGCCGTAATATTTAGACATCAAATAATGCACTTTTTTATTTTTGTTGAGACTTCACAACCAGAATCATCCATCAAAAAAATTACTCTCTAGTCTAGAAATTTGAGAATAAATAAAATCTAGAAGAAACTTTTAACTAATTAGTTCATGGTCACCCTACAATAAATGACAAAGAAAGAAATAACTATATTAATTATACAGATTAAAACTCAATTTAATCAACAAAGGAAAGCGAGTCACGTTCACTATTTCAAAATCACCCTGTATAGGGACCAGTGATCCCTTGACATGATAT
The DNA here is from genome assembly GCA_946894065.1 of Acleris literana. Taxonomy (NCBI): domain Eukaryota; kingdom Metazoa; phylum Arthropoda; class Insecta; order Lepidoptera; family Tortricidae; genus Acleris; species Acleris literana. Next base: position 18,010,099 of record OX335680.1, read on the forward strand.
GTAGCGAGATCGATAGAGACGTCAATGTAGAGTTTTATCGTGTCGACAAAGACGACGTTGACAGATCGGCCGATCAGTCCGGTCGCCGGCGCACTGAGCGATTCGGCGTTATAACGCAATTTTATGAAAAAAGCGTGAAAATTTACGCAACCCATTCGTGAAGCAACATTTGCCGTTTTTTTTTAACATTTGTACAAAACTCTTGTTCCCAGCGCAAACGTTCACCAAATTTATTTGTCTATTCTGCCTTGGCGAATAAAAAGGTGACAAGAAGTATGGTAATGAGAGCGGAGAGCGTCGGTGGCCTAGTGGCTTAGAGGGTCGACTCGTGATCGTAAGGTACCGAGTTCGAACCCCCGCGGTCACCATGTACCAATGAGTTTTTTTTCTAACTTAAGTGCATTACCCGATGCTCTTACGGTGAAGGAAAAACATCGAGAGGAAACCTGCACATTCGAACAGCTGAGTGTGTAAGAGGGTAATTGCACAAAAGATCCTAAAGGGTCGAAGTGTATCCGAAAGGGCCCATCTGTAAGATAAGATAAGATAAGATGGTAATGAGACATTAGTGCAAATGAACGTTTGTGCAACTGGATGTAGATGGTCTCAGAGCCCCCTTATCCTTAGGTGGCCTGGCGCTCTATACTGGTCCGGTAAAATCGGTTTGACATGATATTGTATTGTCAAGACAGTAATGACGGTCGAGTTGAAAACATTACGATAACATGTCAAAAGCAATCTAGTTTTATCGAGTGCAATAGTCCAATGTGTTCGGCTTCGTACCCGTAAAAAAAACGTCAGATCGTTAAGTAATCGCAAGAGGTTTTAAAAAGTGTTTTAGATTTAGTTAAAGTCAGTTAAGACTCGCATAAGAGCGTATACGAGTAAGTGAGAAAGAAATAAAAATCAGAAGTACTATTTAAGAGCTAAAATACTGTTAGACAATATAAAGAAGATCCCATCAACAAATGAACTAATTACAGAGCAAACTAAAACAGTCGGAAATAATTACCTTTCTTTACGACGCGTTAGCCTAGTTGGTAGTGACCATGTCTACGAAGCTAGCGGTGCCGGGTTCGAGTCCCAGTAAGGTCAGATGTTTGTGTGATGAGCACGAGCATTTTTTCTTGAGTTGTGAATGTTTTCTATGTATTCTGCCCTCCTAAGCAAAAATGCAATAACTAAATAAAATAGCCAAAGCAGATTCAACTCTCTTTTGTTTGTAACTAGGTTGCAATTTCTACAGATGTTTTGTCTGAGATATCGCCATTATGCTTAATAGGGTAGTATTTAAGTCGGTATTTCTCTATTTCTTTATCATTGTCTAGTGTTCATAATGCCTAGTGCTTAGTTTGGGGCTGGGTCAATTTGAGTGGGATTATGTCCCTTTTTTTACCTTTCTTTTGTTGCACAAAGACAACTTTTATAATAAACGGCATGTACAGTCGCAGTCATAAATATATACGTTCCCAAGGCGCCAAAAATATCTACATATTGCCCCAGACAATATGGTCCATACCTATTTAAATAAGTATATTTTGGCGCGATGGCCGCCGAATAAATATTAGTGCTTTTGACTATACGTTGAAGTTTGCAGTAACACTTAGTAACGTCATGAAAATTCACAAAAATGCAGTTTTTCTTTTTTAGCTCCACAGAAGTCGTGACAACGTTTTATAAACTTCTTTCTATAAAACCATAAAGTCGTGTAAGATAAGCGCAAGGAAATTCTTTCAAGTTTTTAATGTTCAGACAGAATAAATAGATTCCCGGCACGCGGTCGGCCATCGCGATAATTCTTGCGAATATTTCAAATGAGTTTTGCACTAAAATGGTCTTATTTTGGCGTTTTCAAAGCGTTTACTGCACGTAAAAGTACTCGGTCTAACTTGGGTACTAAAATTTATAAGCCATTACCTGTTTAAGCTTCAAAAACTTTAAAGCTCCGGTTTTTATTTGAAAGTAACGAACGAAGCTTAAATTTAAATGAGGTAAATAGCAATAAAACGTTAAATAAGTAGAAATTTATTTTACTGAAATGAATTCTTAGTAAAATAAATACCTACATATTTAAAGTTTTATTGGTATGAAAAAAAAACACACTGTACATAACTGCACTTTTTTCAAACAAGACTAACACCCGTATTCACAAACGTCACTATGAGGCCTCACAGTGCTCACGAACGCACAGGGTGGTTCAAATCGTCTCATAAACAAAAGGTCGGTCAAAAAGGACCAATCACAACGCTGTATTGAACGCAGTGCGTTTACTCAGTGAAGGATCCGTTAAGTATTGTTTGTAAATACGGGTGTTAATACACTCAAAATAGAACCTTCATTCTTCATTAAAATAAAACGTACATACATACATACATACATAATCTCACGTCTTCGTTCCCAGAGGGATAGGCAGAGCTACAGAATTACAAACATCTCTAAAAACTTGTTGATAATTCTATAACCACAATTTGCACAATTAGGCTAAGATGTTTACCAGCGTATTAGTGACACGTTGCAAGCCCATCGCCTAACAGTACTACAAGCCTTTATTCCCTTAGTCGTCTCTTACGACATCCACGGGAAGACGTGGAGTGGCACTATTCTAACTCGGCAACCACACGAGAATAAAACGTATATGGCGATAAATCAGCGAACAATATATTTTTTTTGTTTTATCGGGGTTCAAACCCGTGTAACATCATACGAGTAGTCAAGGTCACTACAGACTAATCCTATCATATCGTCAACACAATGAAATACAAAAAATATTATATTCAACTGTAACCAAAATACCAAACGTACATTCACCAGTAATATTACTACAATACGCTTGAGGACGCGTAGAATTAGTTTCCCGCTACTCCCCCTATTTCTTCCCGTTGGGGGTCGATTTTCGGCAAATCGTTTCTTAGTGCTCTTTTACATCATGAAAGGAACCCCTGTACCAAATTTCAAGTTTCTAGGTACAGTAGTTTCGGCTGTGCGTTGATATATAAGTCACTCAGGTTTGCCTTTTATATATATAGATACTAGCTGACCCGGCAAACGTTGTTTTGCCATATAAATAATTTAGGGGTGGACTACCCCTAACATTTAGGGGGATGAAAAATAGATGTTGGCCGATTCTCATAATTCTTATCACCGGATAAGCACAAAAAATTTCATCAAAATCGGTCAAGCCGTTTCGGAGGAGTATGGCAACGAAAACTGTGACACGAGAATTTTATATATTAGATACAACATAAGACTCGATAATATCTGCAGAATATTTTGAGGCTAAATATACATAATTTATAAGTGCTTATTATTGGTGACTGTACAAAATTATTGCCATACTGAAATTGCCGTTACATTTCCGGCAAAAGTGTTACATATAAACAAAAAACAAACACCCCAATCCATCGCGAACAATTGCGAACTATCCGTAACCGTGTTCCGGAATACGGAACACTCAGTTCAATGTTCATAATCGCGTGAGTCCAATAACTAAACGACTTATATCAACAAAACTATCATTGAATATCTAACTTTAACTTTAACTGCATAAGGTTGCTATCACGTTGGTATTTATTGCACATACGTTAGCCTTCTGTTAAGGAGTCAGTACGGCGAACGTCCGGATCGGACCGGACGGGCCGCGCATTCGTCACCGGACGGCGTACTTTATACCCAATTTGATTTAAAGCGATTGAAGGATACACGCGATTAGGGCACTAGTTACTAGCACATTATAGTCTAGAATCGCATACGCTTTTATTTGGATATGGAGCACTTTGGTTTTAAACTATAGAACTGTGGAACAAAGCGATGAGATATTACCAGTTACGTCATATACAGCATGATGCAAATTGAATTCTCTTTACGTATGGGTGAGATTGAACTTTGAATACGATAATGGATAAAGGGTGGCTGTCAGTGTTGTTAAAGTCGTTAGTCAGATAGTGTAAGTGATCACCATTGCATCCTTTTAACAAGTGTTAGTGTACAATAGAATTATGAAATAAATTGATGGAGCTTTTTAGTGTTAATGTTGTTCATAAAATCTATAAAAACACAATCATGAGATAATATTACAGGCGAGCAGTTATCGAAGTTGAAAACAATTTTTTTTTGCAAAGGAAATTACAAGCAAACATTGTTTAACTAATGTCATATTTTTTTTACAATATCATCTTACTCTTACTAATATTACAAATGCAAAAGTTTGGATGTTTGTTATTCAAACACGCCAGGACGGCTGAACGGATTTAGATGAAATTTGGCACACAGATAGATTACAACTGCGGCACTGGTATACTTTTTGACCCCGGAAAATTAGACAATTCAGTGAAGAGGGAATAGCGATAAACGATTCCAACGCAAAAGCTAGTTTTGTATATAGTTCCGTCATGTATGCCCCCATCTTTCCACAAAAGTTCTATACTAACCAAATGATTGTCGGTAGCATCATTATACAGTGTGAAACAGACACAATCGCGGTGTCCCTACTAAATCAAAGTTATTTAAAGGGCCCTGCGTGTTCACTTCGACCAGTTCGACCACACCCTGTAATTGCAAACGACATTAAAAAAGTTCGTGACGCGCCCAAAAATAAGTATTTAACCTTATCATCAACCGCAGCCACAAAAGCATCTCCAACTCTAAACGACTCCAAGTCTCGACCAATTACACTCTAGTTTCTTTTGTGCCAACATTACGGGGCAAACTTCACAAAGCTACCAACCCTGCGGAAGTGGCGGCCCGGAAGCTGCGCCGACCGGAAGCGCGGAACCCTTTGGCGCGCCCTTTTGTTTATCGAGAGCTAGGGGGCGCCACTGACGCCGGAGGATCCGAGGCGATATTTTATTAAGATAAATGCAAAGTCAATGTCAAAATTAGATGAGTTCAGTAACTAGTTGCTAAAGACCAAGAAAAAGGCACTCGTAAAATTTAAATGTATAAAAGAAGAAACTGACTGACATATCAACGCACAGCCCAAACCGCTGGGTCTAGAGATTCCAAATTTGGCACGTAGGTTCCTTATGACGTCTGGGGGTGCACTAAAAAAGGATTTTCTGAAAATCGACCTCCAAACGGGAAGAAATAGGGGGAGTCGCGGGGAACTAATTCTACGCGTACGAAGTCGCGGGCGTCCTCTAGTAAATACATAAAAGAAATAATAAAAAATAAATATCAGAACACTTTTCTTACTCAAATTTACCTAACTATACTTCACTTGTTTAGGTTCCTAACTAAATGTAAACAAAAGAACCACGTAGTATAGTTCGTCAGCCAATAGAAGCAGTGCACTAATACGTCAAAGCTCGACAAACCTGTTCTGATTGGCTGTTTACCAGAGCCACGTGGCTCGGTTTGTTTACGTTTTTGTTAGTAACTAAACAAAAGGAGTATAGGCACTAGGGAGGACTGGATAACGATAAATATTCGTATATATAAGTAACCTAAGTACAACTTTTCAAGACTGCATTAAATACTTGTGCTCATCACGTCTAAATTTTCCCTAACCGGGAGCAAACCCCGACCCGTTGGCTTCATAGGCAGGGTCACTGCCAGCAAACTATGCTTGCGTCATTTGTCTTGGGCATTATATACAGCGAGCGGTTTAATTACAAAGAGGCTAATCCCGTCACTTCTGTAAGGCATATACAGCATGTGGTGCAATGAAGAGCAGTTTGTGGTGCAACACTTCACAGACGCAAGTGTGAGTGAGACAGTATTATATCACGTTACCTATATTTGCATAAGAGGGAAATGATGTTGGAAGATTAATACTTTTACACTGACCATAGAATAAAAACCCTCTACTCCAAGTATAACAGTAACACAGTTACTGACCTTTCATGAATCTTATTACCTTACAATAAGACTCACTAGTCATCAGTTAAGTCGAAAGAAAGAAATATTATTTTTTAAAACTGTTTAATTTGGACTGTTATAAAACCAACCTAAGCTAACAAATAAATGTTTAGTGAGTAAACATTTTAGAAATTAATAGGCACAGAAAAAAAATCCGAGAAAAACCAAGTTATTAAAAATCGGACAAAAGAAAGCGCAGGCAAAAGGCAACAATGTTTTTAGTATACGGATATATCAGACGGATGAAAGCTGTTGTTGTGGTTTTTAAATTATCGTATGGTATTTGACAATAGCAACAAACCTACTAAATTCCAGGCACTGAGAGGGATAGCCCTATAATAGTAACATACCTCCGTTCCATTCTCTGCGTCGGATTTTGCCAGTGGAACTTGCCCTTCGACTTCTTAATAAGGCGGCGGTACGTTAAATAAAAAATTTCACTCGTCGCGCAATTAATCTACACACATAATCACTAACCTTTATAAATCTTTTAGCTTTCGTTAATAATCCTAGTGTTGTGTGTCGTGACGCCTCAGGTCCCAGGGGCACCATGTCCTTGAGCTTCTCTAAGCAGGTTCTAAGGTGCGCTCTCCTGAAACAAACAAACACACATGTTACACAAACATATCTCCACGCCAAAACACTTAACGCATCCGCTTATAGTCGAGGACTGATTGATGATAGTAACCAAGAACAACAAAAAATTTTAGGTAAACAGACATATCGTTTCTGTCTTTGCGAGAAAGGTTATAGGTTTTTTTTTTATGACACGGAAAAAGTAAGCTAGCCCACATGGCACTTGGTGTGTGGGATCTGAGACTTATTGACATTTGCCTTTGAAAAAATACAATATCAAGACAGCAATCCTACGACTGTAACTCAGGAGTAACATAGAATGCCTCATTGATAGTAGATCTTACGTCTTTATTCAACATTCCATAGCATTTAGCAGAATAATGCTTTTAACAGGCTCAAACAGTTGCATAATATATATTATATACGTAAATTCAATACTAACACTAAAACCAATTATATAATTCCGCCAGCTCGCACGTTTCAGTCGAAACGGTTATGCTGCGGTTCCAAGCTGCCATTGTAAACTCATTACGTTGCTATAATTATCTAATAATATACGCTGGTAGCACTTAAGTTTTATTCTATTTATCGCTCGATCGATATTCAACGCGACCGGCAATTACATTTTATTGTTTGATACCTACACAGATAAAAACTCATAATAACAAATTGCAACAAATTACAGTTGCCCGATGGATAAAAAAGATCACCCCTAATATAACTAAATCATCGTCCCTAGGATAACATAAACATCATGTAGATACATAGAGGTTGTTCCATGAAGTAACATAGAGGGTGTTCCAACTAAGTTTATTATTAAGCGGGCGTGTCCCGAGCGGAAGCAAATGATTGTCGGAATAATTTAGAGGCAATACGTTAGTCCTGCGTATTATTTGAATCAAGAAAAACACGGTGCTTATAAAAGTTTTCTAAGAAATTAGGAATTATAGACGAAATGTTTAGAATGTTTTTACGGAAATACGTTGTTAGAGACGTACTATAATTAATATTATAATGTTTTACGAATGTTATGGTAAGTTATGTCTATTATTTAACCAATAACTTCATAAATAAAATTGTTTGTACTTGTAAAAGCATTTTTTTTTTAATTGTTAAGCAAAAAAAGGTTTTAAAGGACCCGCTACAGGGACAATGTGTAAAATAAATTGCTTTTAGATTCTATCGTGATTTTCTGATACATTGTTTTAATCCTGAAGGAGCGTATTCAATTTAAAATGGACCCGTATGTAGGGACACATTGTTCCTATATTTAGACGAAATTACTGATTACTGATGATATTATCTCAGCCTGTGAATTGTCTGAAAAGAAACTTCGAAATTTAAAAATGTAAAAAAATTTACAAAACATCATTCTGCAGCTTGTTAAAAATGGGAGTACGAAGCATATAATAATTATTAACTTAATTCCTTTATAAAAATACAAAATGGCGAAATAACGCAGTGGAAATATTAATGTTTAATCAACTCCCTTCACTTCATAATTATATTACATTATCTCCTCTCTGTGAATACAGTCAGAAATAGGAGGCTCAAGAAATAAGCGTCAGCGGCTGGCAATTATCAAATTTGTATAGGTTTAGCAAGAGTTGTCTACTCTACTGCTAAGTATTTTTAAATTAAATTGACCTGATATAGACTTATTTGAAATTAATGATATAAAAAAAACATTCGTTGCCACGTAGCTTGTAGCGCTACGCTTGACCAACGCTCGTACCCAATTCCAGCCCTTTTCCGTAAGTATTGTAGCGAAAACAGCCTACGAAAAGAGAATGCCAGAGGGCTCAGACAAGATGCACTACGCTAACTAACGTTTCTATTCGATTCGTTTTTAAACCAATCGCGTCACCGGTAGACCACGTGACTTTTCGTATCACGTCATCTCCCAGTGACGCGATTGGTTTAAAAACGAATCGAATAGAAACTTCAGTTAGCGTAGTGCATCTTTGCAGGGCCCTCTGGCACTAAAAGTCTGAGCCGTGCCTAAAATAACTTACGAATTATAACAAATATAAGTATTGACAATTTCTCGATACAATTGGGACATTTTATCAACTTTCGAAATGAAAATATATTGCATACTGGTGTTACTCAAAAATTATATTCTCCAACTTTTATCATTAATTGTCCTTTTCTCAAACATGCTCGGAAATAACGGTTTTCCGATTGAAACACATGGACGGAAAATGCCTCTTTTTACTCCTAGGAGTAAAAAAACCATATGAAAACACTTTCCGTCCATGTCCATATTGTTTCTTCAAAAGTGCTCTCTATTGCTTATAAAATTGAAAGGACCATGAAAATAATCCCGTACACCCAACTTGTGGGGGCGCAGTGAGGGGCGGCGGCGCGGCGGGGCTCTGCGGAGCGGCGGCGGCGGGCGGCGGCTCGTTGTGCGTGAAACTATCTTAACTAATACTCGTATGACGCAAACAAACATTCTCTCCGAATTTGTCAAAGGTTTTCATACATACTTATAATCATGTTTTTGTGTAATTTCCTCGCATTGTTTGAGAAAAGCATTATGTATGCCTCGGCGGAAACGAGGATTTCCTGACTCGTATTTAAGCAGGCCTCGCTATTGCTCGGCCTGCTAACCACCTCGTCAGGAAATCCCTTACTTTCCGCGCCTAGGCAACAATGTACTATTTTTTAAGCAATTTTTATTTACATAAATACACACCGTCACGCCTTCATCCCAGCAGGTAGACAAAACTCTAACAACTTGTTGTTAATTATATAACCACATTTCGCACAACAGGCTAAGATGTTCACCATGTGTATATTAATGACAGGTTGCAATTTTTATTTATTTCATTTAACGCATTCACTGCCAGTACTGTTTTTGGAACTTTCGCCAGGTGCCACATCTTTTGTTTTATACGGAGCTTGCCTACTGTGAGAACGCACATATGCGTTGAGGGCACTGGGTGGAAGTCACGGTGACGCATATATGCGTCGGTGGCAGTGAATGCGTTAAATAGCTGAGCTGTGCTCATGCCCTTTTCATTACCACAATCTATGTAACCAGTATAGAAAAATGACTAAATGTAATGCATTAAATGAATTTGATTTCATTTAAAATCGCCATCGCCTGCCCCACAAACATCGCCGCAGGGCGGAAATTCATCAGTAAAATTAATTTGGTCTCATATTTACAGCTGCCGCGACTCCCCGACTGAACCAATCCCGCTGAATTACACCGATCACTTTACACGCGATCGACACCCAGTGCAAACGTATTTTTTAATGGTGAAGGCAAACAAAGCGACGACGCGCTGGCCTAGTTGGTAGTGACCCTGCCTACGAAGCTAGCGGTCCTGGGTTCAGATCTCGGTAAGCGCAGATATTTGTCTGATGAGCGCGAATAGTTGTTCCCGAGTCATGGATGTTTTCTATGTATTTAAGTATATATTTCTCTGTATTAGTATGTATATCGTTGTCTAGTACCCATAGTACAAGCCTAGAGCTTAGTTTGGGACTAGGTCAATTGGTGTGACATTTGTCCCCTGTTCCCTGATATTAAATACACAGACCACCTGATAGTACAGTCAACAGCATAAATAAGTCATCATTTATGTACCTTGTCGCTTTCAATCATTTCACAATTTTGTATGACATTTCAAATACGACGTTAAAGTGACAAGGTACATAATTGACGACTTATTTATGCTGTTGACTGTACCTAAGAGGGACCTGAGACTCGTACACATTCCTACTAAGCGTTGAAAACGCCCCATACAAATTGATAGTATAGACTATGATGTCACAAATCGGTAAACGCTGGAGGTACAAAATGTATGATAAAAACAAGTAATTTGTAAATTTGGTCGTGAAAAACTGCGTTTAAGTTGCAATACAATTTATTTTTAACCTGAAGGCAAGGGTTCTGATAATATCAATGAATTTTTGTATTAGATGAAAAAGAACACAAAATTTTAAATCGTTAGTTTTTCAATCCATATTACTCGATTATATAATAAAGTGCAAAATCAGTCAACATCCTGTATTGTCGTTGTTAAATATAATGCAAGTAATTCGATAAATATCAGACCAACGTCTAAAAAGCCATTGTTACTGAAGCCTTGCGAACTACAGACGCAATATTGGACGGCATTTTATTAAAAATCACTACAAAGGGAAACCTTATTCTTCTAAAGTCAATACTACCGTCGTTTCTGAAGTATAATATTTCTTGATAACTTCAATAGGAAATTCGAAATGGAAACCTTTAAAGTTTAAGGAAGTTATTATGAAAAATATTATTAATTTAAGGGTAATAAAAATACGTACGTACTACTGAGTGTAATATTTATTTTGAGTATAATTAAAGTTTTACAGGGTGATTCAATAATCTTTATTAGAATAATAATAATATAATAAGCCTAATAATAATACAGTATTTTGTATTGACTTACAAGTTTGTTCAGTTAAATAATAGTACTCAGATTAAATCAAAAGTGAAATCTTCGTATTATTTTTTCCGTTTCGTTGCCTTTTATGATGATTTATGATCTTCACAATGTCCATTTCACGCATTTTTTTACTTAATTTACGGACATGCTAAGCTGTATAACTAATTCAACAAGGAAGCATGGGAACGTTTTCCCGCGGGTATTATGGGCATCATTTCCATTAGAACGTAGACAAAAAAATAATTGTATGCTGGATTTGTACTTCAGCGTAGTAACAGTAACGTTTTTCGTGTCTATTATATAGCCTATGAGAGCGTTTCATTCGCCGTAATAATAAAAAAACTGTCCTTATCACTTCCTTAAGGCAGAGATAAACCGCAACATTACAGGACAGGAGGTAGCTAAATAGCTATTGTAATGATCCTAACTCCGCTAACGGATGGTGTTATGCTGGCTCTGGCGTTGTTAGTTGTTACTATAAAAACTAATGAAACTGTTATACCGTAAATAGTTCACGTTGTTTGAGTTTACACGGTATTTATTATTATTGCAATTATATTAAATACACCTTCACAGTCGCATGTAAAGTTAACTCCCTGTATATCCTGCACGAACGTCAAACATAGTTAGTTTCGTGTAGATTACCTGATTATGTTTGTACGTATTCACACTCACTCGTTGAAAGGTTCAATATTAATGTTTTAATCATAATGTTAAAGCGGCAAGGATCGTTACGATGATGAAAGTATACTTGTATAATCAAACAAACCCCTTCATTTAGGAATGATATTTTATCTCCTCAACGATAAAAATCTTGTGGTGCGTTAAACCGACACGTGTTTATTTCGAGGAATAAAATAAACCGGTAAATAAAAACACCCTGCGTAGCGTGACGGTCTATGATGTGTCGCATGCTTAATAAAAGAGTCCAACAAAAGCAAAACACAGGGTGATTCTTTAGTATTTTAAGATTATTACATTTGAACAATAAATGTTCAAATTTAATAATACAAACTTTTTTTGTGTTCACTCGTATCCAAGTGTAACAATTACAAATATCCATATAATAAGATTTGCATAAATGGTCATGTTTCAACTAGATTATTTTTGAATTTGTAATAAAAATGCAAAAGCGAGTCTACCAGTCTCTGTTTTACTTTAATAGCAAATTTACTAGAGCAGTCAACTCCCGATGCAGATTGGCTAAAATCCTGATCTAAAGCAACAATAAACTAAAGGAAATGTAGTAGCATGTAGAATGTAGTACATCAATCCAATCAGTTTAAAACATAGCCTACAAAAACAAAGCTAGTCTGAAACACTTTCAATGCCACGCTCTCGGATTCCTCTAGGAACTGGACACGATATGACGTTCTCGGCATCGAATGCTTGGACATATTCCGCTCCGATAAACGCAAAATTCTATGGATTTATGACTCACCGTTTGTGTCACGGGCCGTGAATGTACAAACAAAGCAGAAGTAAGAAACTAGTGGCCAATAAAAACATCCGCGACGCCAATACGTCAATATCAGTAAAAGGTTCGTTTCAAGACAAACTATAAAAAAACAACGTAACTCTTATTAGATGTTTTACTACTTGCTGTGAGTTGTTCGGTTATTTTCGTCAAACAAGTTTGTTTTTCGTAAGATTGTGAACGGTTAAATATATAAATATGTCTGCGACTGATGAGTTGGGGGTTTTATGTGACGTATTTTTTCCTGTTACGAGTAAAAGGTGATTCTTTTTTGATGATAAGAACTTGACTGTACCAATTTTGGGTTACTCAAGTAAAAATAATAGATATTACTAAATAAATACTAGGGGACATTTAGAAGTATTCAAATTGACCTAGTCCCAAACTAAGCTCTAGGCTTGTACTATGGGTACTAGACAATGATAAACATACTTAAATAGAGAAATACTTACTTAAATGGAAAAATCGAAGACTCAGGAACAAAATACTCGCGCTGATCACACAAATATCGCCTTTACGTGAATTTCAACCCAGGACCGCTAGCTTCGTAGGCAGGGGTCAAAATGGCAAGGAATTTATGACAATATAGTTTCTTTATCATAGATACGCCAAGTTCACAAGTTCATTAAATTTACGCCGCGTACTGCCACTTTCTATCTTGGCAAATTAAAAAGAAAACAATGTCCTAATGAGACATAACTGTTCATTTATTTAGGCAATTGGGTGATAGAGCAATGTATCTGCTCTTACAGATGTGTCACCCACACTCAGGTCGGACGCAGATCATGCTTTATTCAACCGTTATATCTAAAACACCGCCTCGGTAATCTAATAACTGGGACCACTCCACTCATCCCTAACACAGTTTACGCAAGTTTCCATTACAAATATTACAAACGATGATTACGGTTAGTCGTAAAAGTACCGAGGAACATTCGGGTAACGAACGCTAAAATGTGTTATTAAATAATAATAAAGTAATGGGGGCGAACATTGACACGACAAAATCATAATCGTGCTGTAGCTCTACTTTAGTGTATATGGAATAGAGAATAACTAGTACATTAAACGCGCTTTTGGGTAACGGTTATGTTTGTTTGACAAGCTTCACAGACAACTACAAGCATTGTTTATGAAAAACAAGCCAAACTTTTAAACCAAAAATGTAATAAAGTTTGGACGGAAATAGTACGTTGTAGAGGTTAGAAAGTAAGTAATAGATGGACGAGTTAGTTGGAGACTCGAAAGTACGAGTCCATCGATTGCACTTTCGGCCGAGGCTTAACACAGTGCTTTTCACGACTACTGCGAGGAAATAAAAATCTATTCTTATAATAAATTTACAACACACTAAAATTTTTACGCTCTCCCGCCAATTTTTACTTAGTTTTTAACGATACCTACCGTTCTCAGTGGCCAGTCATTCACAGGAGTTTTTTAAACTGACGACTCTGACCGTGACAGAACTATATTTCAGATAATTAAAAACAGACATATATGGCTGTATGGAATCTGATTCCTTTGCCTATCCGTGAGGGGGTCAATATTATTAGAAAATAAAACGACTTCTCATTGGCCAATTTAATTTAATATGCAGCACAAGTCGTGTTCTGATTGGTCGAATCAGTGATCAGCGAACCGATGTGATCGGTCGACTTGCTCAATGGAACACACCAACAATGTTAAGCTTGTTGTCCAGTTTCAATTCATAGAAGGCCTGCTCATTCAATGTACAACTATTGATTGTTTTGGGGACCAAGAACAGACCACATTTCCGAGCTGTGGCGTGAAAAAAATATTGATACACTATGTGCGGAATCGATCTCGAAGTCGCTGTGTACGAAAATAAAAACACAAAAAGTAAATTGCACCAAGCGCGGGATTGATCTCGGGAGCATAGAGTGGTTCACGGGTTTGGTGAACCGCTGAAAGTTACCAACGGGTCACCAAACCACTAGACCACTCAGTGCTCTTAAAAGTAGGTGAAATATTCGTTTAGTATCAGCAGAGTGTTTATTTATTAATTAATAAGTACATCCACATCACATATATTAAACACTTACAGGCTATTATTGATAAAGTAATATCTTCTAATATACAAGACAATTACGGAGTACATAACTTGATTAAGAGAATATTAACTATCGCATTAATTAACAATCCAAGTAGCACTTAACCAAACAATAAATTAACTTAATTAAAACAAAATGTAAATTCGTAAAAAGACATAAAAAAAACAGTGTTTTTACATATGTGGATAATGTTTGTGACTTTATCAATGGCCGCACTGAACTAGCACTAAAATGAAGTTCCGACACTATAACCTCGTAAGGCCCCGTGTGCAATGTACATGATCAAGGCAATTTAATTTGAACTGTGTTACAATGGTAATAAGGTTTATTTTCCTATCTTGATAAACTGAAAATGTCATTATCGAACAAACGTAATTGAACTTTATTGCCTTGATGGTAGATTCAAAGTCCCACTCACAAAAAACTCCCTGTTTGTAGTATGGTGGGCCTTACGAGGTTAAAGATTGATTGCGTTCAACTTTTACGCCGAACGAAAACCACAACTAATAAAACTTGCACATAGAGCAATATTGACACACAAAAACGAAAAAAAAGCGGAGCTTATATACAGTGTGTGTTGACGAAGTGACAGCCAACTACCCTTCTCGAGATGTCTAAAGGATAATTATAAGGACGTAACTCGTGTTTTGTGTTTAAAATTTCACCATTTAAAAACGGTATCCTATCGCAAACACTAAAAACGTTTGCCAGCTGTTTCATTTCCCATAATTTTCATTTTATTCTGAACCCAATAACTTTTCAAAATGTTAAATGAGATATACTTACAGACCTGTAGGTTAGGTTAGGTTTATTTTATAACAATTCAGGAAAGTTAAACGACTTCAGAGAATAATGACTTTCGGACCAACGAAAACTATGGCTTTATATTATATTGGCAAATGAAACAGCTGGTAAACGTTTTTTAGTGTTTCAGATAGGTAACCTTTAAAAACCCAAGATTCAACTAATTGACTAATTACTCTGTGGGGTATTTCCGAACAGTTACGTAATTAAGGGAGCTTTTAAAAAATGTTTTTTTACTGTTTTTAGTTCCGTAAAATGCTGGCAACGGACCAGCAATCGTTTTAAGTTATCGGTGTTCATGGGTGGCGGTAATTACTTCTTATCAGGTAACTTACTCGTTAGCCTCTCATTAAAAAAACTGGTCAAGTGCGAGCCGGACTCGCGCACCGAGGGTTCCGTATCAGCATAGGTATTACTATATTTGACTTAATTTTGATTAGAGTTTATAACCACGATGTAGCACGAGCCCAACACACACTTGACCTGTTTATAGCTTTTATTGTTTTTCTTTAGGGTTTGGGCGATAATTAAGCCAAATGAGACGCATGTATGTTATACCGTTATAAAGATACATCAAAAAAAAATACGTAGAAAAAAAGGGCTCTTTCTTACGGTTCAAAAAATACATCTCTAAAGTTAGGGCAGTATAGGCTTCGTAATAGCGTCCTGTTTGAAACGTTTCGAGTACGGAACCATAAAAACCACAGACTAAAAAAATACATGCAATCCTAATTCTGACACTCTGATATTCCAAAATCTGTAAAAAACATGAATCCTTAAGATATACTCTGTATTCTAATACGATGAACTAACGGATCCACATCGGCGGACGATGGAAAGGGTATCGATATAGTTTAAGAAGAAATCATAGAAGCGCTGGTAGACTTTCGCCTTGAAAAAGTTCTGGCCCGGGTTGTCTAAATGAACATCCTGTAAGTATGCCTGTAAGTATGCCTTACAGGATGTTCATTTCATAACTCATAAACGAGCACAACCGAATTCCCTTAACATTAATCCAGAGCTCTAGAAAAGTAATAACCCAAATGACAAAGGATCAGTCAAATGAAACCTTTATAAAACTAAAATTTCAGAACAGAATATTTTAATTTTAATATTCATTAAGTACATTCAATCTCTCAGAGCGTAAAAGTTTTTATTTGATGTTCAGAAACCACATTTATTTAGGCAGACGGAATTATACCTAGACTATTAATTTCACTTATGGACGTTACTTAACATAAATACAGATTGACTAATTTATTTATTTCTCTCAAAAGATACAAAGGCAAACGTTTTAAAAAGGAATTTTAATTAGCATCAAACACAAATATATTATCTTGGATGTTTAAAAAAACACACGCCCTGTATAACTAGAAAACATATTTATATACAGGGTGTAAAAAAATAATCCTGTGTAACTTTTCAGTACAACACCGTTGACACATTCTTTACTAATTCGGGTACACACATTGAGGAATCGAACACACAACTCTGGCACAATGAACAATTACCTTTTTCGGTACGTATTGCTACCATTCATGGAGCCCTCCATACAGTCTGAATATCCCCCGAATATGCTTAAAGGTAACCCCACATGTGAGTCGTCACACAAAGATCACAAGGCGCCGAGATAGCAGGCTTAGGCGTAACTACTACAAAGATGATGTCCCATACAAAACTTATGAAGACAGCATTAGTCGCATACAATGAGCTTACCGATCTATTTGAATATAAGCTTTAGTTAATCTTAAGGCGACCGCATCCTTAAAAGGAAATCGGGTTAGAAAACGAGATGGGTAAACAAAAGTGTAATAACGACCGATAGCGCAACTCATGGACAAATAATCTACATTGACTTATGAAACATCTAATAAAGGCAATTCAGGGGTGTGATTCTCTCAAAAACGCGGTCGGACGAACGAACGAGTGAATGTCGCAGGGTCGCAGCGGCGAGTTTAAGTAGTCCCGTCAGAGCGAACAAAACACATTTTAGCGCGTGCATTCTCAATTAGGCTGCCTTATACGTTCGATCTTATCGACAGAAGCCATGCTGCCGAATTGAAAATGCACGCGATAAAATGTGTTTTGTTCGCTCTGACGGGACTACTTAAACTCGCCTCTGCGATATTCACTCGTTCGTTCGTCCGACCGCGTTTTTGAGAGTATCACACCCCTGCACAGCAAGGTATATCGCACGGCTTGCATGCGTGCCTCGAACGTATGCGCCGCGAACCACCACTAGCAGACTCAATAGGACGCACCAAGCCGGGTTAGTCGGGGCCGCTGCGTGTCGCTGCGTCGGTTTACGTGCGTATTAAGTATCAAGCCACGCATCGACCTAACCTTAGCGCCCGAGCAGCAATAGGTAACAGAAATTCTTAAACCGCCGAAGACGAACTACTTTTTTATTCATAATTATTTTTTATACAATATTGCCGTTGTATACAAAATTTCTACGACTATTTGGCTGACTAAAACTAATTTTGCATGTATCAATGTTTAAATACCTTATGCCTTTTTTAGTTTCAACATAGTTTTATGGGTCTATATTGACTGACATAATTATTTTTAGTCATAATGTGCTTTAGGTCATAATCATCGCAAGTCATACCGTGTTTTTTTTAAAGAAACTGTTAATTTTTCAGGGTTATTATAAATCAAACCTAACCTAACCTAGCCTTCTCTACACGTTAAATATTTTAGAACTTCTGAAAAATTTACAGTTTTAGCGATATAAAAAATTATGTCAACAATTACATTATGACCAATAAAATTATGGCAAACAAAGGGCTCCCTATTTTTATACGTCTACATATAAAACCTATACTCCACGCGTCCGCTTTTCCTATAATAAACGGCGTGACATATGTTAGTTCCGCGAGCGTGTCCCTCGCTATACCTCCTTGTCGCATTCACGCACCATAAACCACGATAGTTCGAACGCTGCACCGGTACAATGTTATCGCCGTTTTTACTACCCATAAATATCGCGTAAAATCCCGCTCCTGTCCAAAACTCGTAAAAAACTCATCAAGCCAAAATTGGGCGTACTCTATGATAACCACAATCGGCCGTAATTACTGTATAATACGGTATAAAATAGATTTATGGCTCATTGGGAAGATAT
This sequence comes from Acleris literana, assembly GCA_946894065.1. Lineage (NCBI taxonomy): Eukaryota > Metazoa > Arthropoda > Insecta > Lepidoptera > Tortricidae > Acleris > Acleris literana. The sequence goes on from OX335680.1 coordinate 18,028,444, forward strand.
AGGCGTTTATCGGAGTGGTCTGATGTCGTTACTTAACGAGGGCTGTGGAGGCTTTTTAGGTTTTCGTAGTTATCAAGTAACTCTTATAGTGTCGCCATGTACGGTCACGGAAGTTAATTTGCTACCCATTTCAAAGAAAATCTGCTTGAAGATGTCACTGTCAAGAGAGGTGCCCAGTCATTTGTAATTGATAGGAATCTCAACCTTATTGCTGTAGAATGTCAGATTGACTCTGGACCTAAGGTGGGTCACAAATTATATTCCTTGACTGTACAACAAAGCAGAAACTTGGTAAAGTTATAGTTTTAAATAACACTAACGAAATTGTAAAATAATATCTATAAATATCTATAAACTTCTTTGTAATATTATTTTAATAATATAATTTCCGGGATTAAGGGATTCTACAAAATGTTTATATTCATGTAGGATGAGTGAATAGGAACGCAGCATGACGTATAACTGGACATTAGAGTGAAAGAGATGACTGTACTGATGTTATGAACGAGAGTGAAAGAGATAGCGAATGGACTAGATTAAGCTTTAAATTTTAGACGTTAGGGGTCGAGGTTCCGAGCTAAAGACGAAAAGACGTGTGCGCTATAATTTCCAATTTCTATTTTTTTATTATACTTTTCTCCGAAAACTTGACTTTCACTTTGCCATCCCACATTCATTATTTTACAATTTGGGCAAGACTTAACGTTAATTCGCTCCTCAAACTTCGTTAGTTCAATTATTTACAGGTAAATTCAATAATATTAAGTAAAAAAAAATCAGATGGTTAATGTAAATACTAAAATGTGTATTTATGCCGGCGTATTTTATTTATTTAGAAATTTAATAATAAATTATAATTGAGTCCGCTTCCATACAACTGAACAACAAAACCGCCGCCAAAGTTTAGGTAACTATCTATCCGAATTTCCGATCCCTGGACATAAGACAATAACATCTACAACTAGGGTTGCCACCTTTTTTTTTACAAAATAAAGTATTATTTACCAAAAGAGGAAGAAAAATAAAGTACGCAGCATAAATGTAAAGTATTTTTTACTTTATTTTTGAATACCTACATATTTCATATCAAGTTATCAGTGTTATCACCCATCAGCCCTTGCTTTCTAACACCGTTTTTGGCAACGATAAAAGAACCTATCAATCGCGTTCAAACATGGCAAAACGTTTATGCCGAGGGTGTTTGACGGTTGCGTTGAGGTACAATTTCATTTAAATTTATTAATTATTAGAAAAAAATATCCATTAAAAACCGAATGTCATAAATAAAGTAGTTTGCCGTACTTTATGTGTTGCGTAAAATATAACGTACGGGAAGCTCAAATAGAGTACAATACTTTATAATAAAGTAGTACGGGTGGCAACCCTATCCACAATCCAAAATCAAAACTACTGTACAACGTTGCCACTTCCGTACGGCAACGTTACCACCTCGATCAATCACCGATCGCCGTCGACGCTGAAAAATGGCTGTTTGACTTCAGGTAAGTGAAATATTGAAGCGATGATTGATGCAGTCGCTAAGATATATGAATATATAAGAGCTCTAGAATGTTCTAGACGGTGATAGTTTTATAATTGGGGGGTCTATTTTCAAAACTTAATGTATGTACAGCCAAGGACTTTAATTGTTATGCCACTATGGAACCCTGTCATAATGACAGCGTCAAACCACATGACAGAAATTACGCTTAAATGAATGATTAACGTTATGCGACAGGGTTCCATAGTGTTATAACAATTAAAGTCCTTGACTGTATGTAGGGTAATGGACAAGGCACCAATAATGGACACTTGATTCTTATTTTACAGAAGATAAGGGTTATTCATTTGTTTTGCAACAATCAATTTAGGACCGTATGAAATTTGAATTAAGAGTGAAGTGTCCATTACTGGAACCTGTCAGCTAAACGTGCCCATCATTGGTGCCGTCACCCTATGTATGTAAATACTTTATTGTACAAAAAACAGCAAATCAAATACAATTTTTACAGAATTGGAATGTACAAAGGCGAACTTATCCCTTTAAGGGATCTCTTCCAGATAACCTTTTGTTAAGGGTATCGAAGATTTTAATAGTCTAGGTCTAGTGGTAGCATAGTCAACGCCATTTTTTTAAATATTATTTTATCAACCGTACAATATATAATAGTTAGAGCACGAGTAAGTTTTGTATTAACGTATATGTTTTGCTTTAATGCTGACTTTGCCATTTAGAGAAAATACAGACAAAAAATTACATTATTATAACTTACTGTTATATCATGGGAAAGTGTATCAGTAGCGACCAGGGATTACGACGCTAAGATTACGAATGACTGACATATGCAGTGTTCGTATTCCTGTGCTCCCCTCCTTATTCTCGATCAAACTAGCTTTCTTCTTAAAATTACCGCATCCAAATCAGTCCATCCGTTTAGGAGCTACAATACCACATACAGACACACATATCCACAGATATCCACGATAAACTTATAGCCTACTTTTTTTGAGGTGCAAAAGCAACTCGTCCCTCGTATACAGACATAGTGACTGTAGGTATCTCTGAACTAATACGAAATGCATGGATTTTTCTTCGGTAGCCGGACAAGCACGCTACATCACCGGACCGGCAATCTGTATGCTAAACATGCTGGCGTGCATCGCTAGGGCTGCCACGTTTGACATTTAGGGTGCGGCTCCACTGAGGCGGAGACGAGCGGAGCGGGGCGGAGCTGTACCAATATTAACCAATAGAATATAAACTAACGTGCGCAAGGCGCGCTCGACGTGACCGCATGCGCCTTCTATTGGTTAATATTGGCACAGCTCCGCTCCGCTCCTCTCGTCTCCGCCTCAGTGGAGCCGCACCCTTAGGCACTGGTCCCACCCGCGAACGATGAGCGGGAAGCGAGTACAGCCAGTGGTCAACTATTAATATTTGTGTCTCTTTTTGACACGGGATCTATATTTTTTGTTTCGATAAACTAGTGGGAAGAGTTCTCGCCGGCAGTGTGAACAGCCAGCGATCAACTATCAATATACGTGTCTCTTTTATTGACACGACGTCTATATCTTTTGTTCGTTGCTTGAGCGAGAAAATAGTCGATCGCTAGTCGCTTTCTCGCCGGGAGTGAGACAAGTGCCTTAGGACTGGGTTCTGTTCTTAATTTTTACTTTATTTTTTATGGTAAGGATAAAGCAAACGACACATACCACCTGATGGTACGCGGCATCTGCGTGCGACACATAGACATACATTCTCAAGACTACAGTCTTAAGATCGCAAATGCGTTGCCAACCCTGAGGACTAAGGTGGAATGCCACCATGCTAGTCATTTCACCGGTTGTCTTATCCCCACACCGGAACACAACAATGCGAACACTGCTGCTTGGTGGTAGTATAAAGATAGTGATCCGAACTTAGCCTGCACAAGATCATACTACCATTCAAATTATTTTAATGATTGTGGTGGTAGTGATTATTACTTGGGATATTGACAGACTAACCCCCTTACTAATGAACGTTGTGTAACGGTGGTATAGCTATACAATATTTTGTCCTTACCTGTCATTGTGACACTTGAATTTGACAGATAAGGACAAAACATTGTATAGCTATAACACCGTTACTCAACGTTTATTAGTAAGGGGGTAAGAAAATAAGATTTTATGAAACAAAATGAAGAAAGTGTTATTTACGAATAATAATAATATTTTTCCACTAAAGATATTGATATATATATAAATAGTATCAATTATATTTTAGTAGCTCACCATCTACTAAACTAAAATACATTACAAGCGTTTGTTAATGTAAAATAACAGGTTAAAATTATCGAAACGGGACCGATAGCATAAATCAACGAGTTTTTTTTATAATTAAACTCACGCTTTAAAGGAAATCATATTGTAGTGACAACCCTAACATTGACACCTTTTCCAATACTGGCGCCTCCACACAACCTTCGTTTCGTTACATATGGGTTATTTATTTAAATACGGCAACATTTGTTGATGAATCTTATACATTTCTCTATTATTGGCCCCAAGATCTTTGGAGAACTAATGAGAAAAGAAAGTTTGCTAAAATTACTTAAATTAAAGACATCAACAACTCAGGGTCGATTTTTCAATCTCCAGATCTTTATCTGTCAGACGAATTTAAGCTCTATGATGTTCTTTCATATGATAAAAATTTAATCCGGGGATGGGAAAATCAGCCGGCATTCTAATGCGATGAACTTAAAGGTCAATATCGGTTGACTATTGTAGCGTTATCGCTACAAATCGCGTAGCAAATTTTTATATTCTTGCGGAGTCCCTATTATAGTGTTGCAACCCTTAGTGTAGTTATGATATGTTATTTGTTATAAATACTGTAATGCCGGACTTGTAAGTCTAATTTTTATATTCTTGCGGTGCCTCAATTATAGTGTTGCAACCCTTCGTGTGGTTATGATATTTGTCGTTAGTGTGATTTATGGTTATTTAGTAATATATTTTTAGAACGTGTTCCGGTTTTTCATTTTTCTCATATAGGTCAAAACTTTCGTGCTGGTGGTTTTATCTTGACCACCCCGTGTAGTGTCTCCGGCATTTTTTCTTTATGGAGGGCTACACTATCTAGTAATGACTTTGCAGAATAGACCCAATAATATACAGGGTGCAGAGTAATATGCAGGGTGGGGAAACGGTTTACTAAAAAAAATACAGACGAATAGATAAACCTCCTCCTTTTTTTTGAAGTCGGTTAAAAACTAACAGTACAGACTGTTTCACTATCCGGAACTAAAAATTACTGGATTTTTCCCAAGGAATTTCCACGCAATCGGAATTCGACCTTAGAGCGGCAGACCACATATTTGTCCAACTGTACATAGGTTTTCACGTTACTTCTTTTATTTTGTAAGATTTGTCACACGATAAATGTCGACAAAACCCGACAAAAATGTAAAGCGGCACGTTCCGAATACCGGCCACGCTACTTTTTTAAAGTTAAAACAGTATTTTTATCAAGGAATTCTTAAAGTAAGACCAGACTTTTTACAAACGAAATAAGGTCGATATCGGCTGAGTTTTAAGCTTGGACGTACGCCGTTTTGGTTAAGAAGGCGAGTGTTTTTTGTTTCGTACATAAAAGTGAATGTTTGCGGATAGGGTTTGAAATAACGACAATAGCATTTGATACCCCTTATCGGGTTTCACTAACGGTTTTACGGTATTTCGTTTATTTTTCGATAAGAATACGTTTTGGTTAAAATAATAGGCTAAAAATGATTACCATACGACGGTGACGAGCCTAGCTAGCGGTTCCGGTTTCGATTTCATATAGGCAAATATTTGTGTGATGAGCGCGGGGCGAGGATGGGTTTCTGAGTTTTCGATGTTTTCTATGTATTTATTTCTCTATATAGGTATGTTTATCGTTGTCTTACTAGCCATTTGCCTAGTTTGGGACTAGGTCAATTTGCATGAGATTGTCCCGTGATATTTATTTATGAATACAGGGTGATTTTGACTTAACTCAACGATTTTATCCGCATGTATTTAGTTATTCTTTAAAGTCTGGTAATATCGCCGCAATCAGTTAGCTGGGTTTAAGTTATTGTCCGTATTATTTTTTTGTATATTGTGACTTCTCGAATAAATGTATTGACTTTGGACTTTATCTCCTTCATACACGTAAAACTAATTTCCCGTTACTCGCTATGCTATTTCATCCCGTTGGGGGTCTATTTTCGAAAAATCCATTTTTAGTGCAGTCAACGACTTTAATTTGTCATGCCACCATGGAACCCTGTCGCATAACGTTAATCAGTCATTTAAGCGTAATTTCTGTCATGTGGTTTGACGCTGTCATTATGACAGGGGTCCATAGTGGCATAACAATTAAAGTCCTCGACAATACCCAAGGAATATTCCTTTCAGATTTCAAGTCCCTGGTTTAGGCTGTACGATGTCTCTCATTTATAAAAGGTAGTAAGTTACACAAGCTACAAAATGTTAGTATTTGGAACAGTAATAAGCATGTTAACACTAAACAGCCGTAACACAGAACGGCCGCGGGTAAACTTAACCCCTAATGTTACATTTGCGACGTTGTGGTATAGTTCGGGAGCTAGTAGTGAAAAATATACAGTAATTTTGTATCGGACCAGTTGGACGTGACTTTACTAATAAGGAAAACATGCACATTTATTCTCTTAATTATAATCACGAAATAGCTAAAGTGTGCTTAAAATATGTTTTGCCCTTAGCTGTCATTATGACATTTGAATTTGATAGAAAGGGACAAAGAATACCTTAACTAAAATAGGTATATTGTGTGTTTATGAATAAGGGCGTTACTATCTAATTGTATCATTTGATAGGTATAATGTCTGCCTAATATAATAAACCCGGGTCTTAAAACTTAAGTAGATGTTTTTTTTTTTAAATAGTCAATGCAGTAATTTTGAAATATATGGAATGTGTTCTAAGCGAAATAAGCTATATCAAGTATTTATGGTAGTGCCACTTTATGTCCTGTCACTGTATTATTCAAAACTCATTTTTAGGCCTTAAGCATCTGTTTCCCATTAGCTACCCCAGTTTTTAACATCATAAACGTTTTTTTGTACTGTAATAGAAGTAGCAAAACAATTAAAAATACTTATTAAAAATAACGTCAGCTCCCGTGCCACCAGGTTACTACATGAGCTTATGTACGGGGTATATAAAGGAACATTCATACTACATATCAACGCCCGGGCGGGAGCGGGAACGAAATTCAGTGTTAGTAACAAAACGAATGTGGCTATTACTGGTCTGAGAAGGCTACTTTGAAGAATAAAAGTTATAAGAAACGGTTAATGTGACGAGAAACTATATTCTGCCGTCCTACCAAAGAAGGCGACTAACTACATAGTAACAGTATAAGCATTTTAAATTTAATCTGGTTACCAATAGAGTATAGAATGCTTTGACTAATACATTGCAGTTAGCCACCTTCTTTGGTAGGACGGCAGTATTGTTTGACCTTTAGATAAAAATAAATTTTGTAGAAAACTGTATTTTCGTTCAACATGAATGTACTTCATACGAGTATATGTAAAATGAAGTCAACTTACGACAGTACATTAAGAAAGTGTGAATGTTCATTTATTTGAAGAGAAATAATTATATTTGGTATCATTATAAATGTGTATTTATTTATCCACTTAGCTGTAGAGTTGGATAACAAATCAGCCTGTATACGGAGTCCATAAAGAATATACAGGGTGTAATCGTTAAGTGTGTCCAGGCGATTATTCTATAAATAGAACTTATATCAGAATACTTTAAACTGATATCGAAAGTACGTTACCCAATGAGTAAAATCACATTACTAACTTTTTTTTTGTAACAAAACTAGAAATTACCCAAAATATTAACTTCAAATCCTCCCATACATTTAGTACGCCGTTTGTTGAGACTTGAGAGGCTTTAGTTTAAAAGTCCTAGTTTCACCATTATCATATGATTCATGAATCCTTTTAATTAATACAGTTTATTTATGTAAATTATGAAACTTAAACAGTTTTATCTGTTACGGGACGGAAATTACAGCCTCAAGGATCGTCGCATGGGAGCGTTTAAACTGTGAGGCTAGACAAGTTGTCATCGATTCTTACAAACGCTAGCGTTAGGTGATCACCCGAGATGACACTGACTCAGTTGTCAGTTTCTTTGCATAGTTACCGCCCTTGGATACCGACGTTTATATTGTGATAGTGCTGGTGTTGAATTCGACCTGTCAAGATAGTACCGCGTGACGACCGTAGTTGTCAAAACTATCACTTTTTGATTAGCGCGAGTGATAGTGATCACTTTACAGCGTGTCAGTTGTAACGAGTGATATATAACGTAACTATCTTACGTCAATTCCTTACATTTTTCAAAGCGACAGGTGATCACCTAACGCTAGCGTTTGTATTCGATGGCAACTTGTCTAGCCCCGCTGAATATTTTTAATGTTACTACTTTTATTTCAAAAAGTCATTAATGTGATTTTACTCATTGGTAACGTACTTTCGATATCAGTTTAAAGTTTTCTGAATAATCGCCTGGACACACTTAACGATCACACCCTGTATAGGTACATCAAAAAATAAAGGTCATTGGGATCTCTTACAATTCGATGACTTAGGCTAAAATAATTTTATATTAATTACAATTCCCAAACTCCCATCAGTCGTTATTAATCGAGCAAAACAAGGAGCAGCAAAGCAATCCAAACTCCGCTCGGCAAAACCAATAAATACATGCACGCGGAACTTGAGCTCATAACTTTTCGGTTAATATGAAAAGTTCCATTTAAACGTATAATTGTGCAGATTCGTTTACCGCTGCTTGAAGCGCCATTTGATATTGCAAAGGTGCGTTTACATCGAGGCGAGACGAGACGAGAATTGAAAGGGCATTGGGTAAATTTATTTGAAGAATATTGTAATATTTTTTTTCAGCGGCCACTAATGATTTTTACATAGTTATTTAGAGGACCTCTAAATACACATAGATATATATAATTTATGGCGTTAAATAATATCGGAGCGGAGATTTTAAAGATTTAAGTATTCAGTTTTTAGTACAAAACTACGCCCAAGTATGAATATTTAAATATCTCGGCTCCGATGCACTTTAGAGTATTACATTACATAACAAAATACGTTTATTTTTAATAATTCTATTATAATTTACCACTTTTACGAATGGCCGCTCACCTTGAAAATGTATGAATTTTGCAAATGACAACACTTTTACCCAAACCCCTTTCTACCAACAATAGGGAATATGCATGGATTTATTAAATACTCAACAAAATATGAAAATACCGTAAAAGAGATCACCAAAGGTGAAATTAAAATTAAAATCGGTCAAGAAATACGGATGATACAAGCATTTTAAACTGCTAATTAGCAGTGATCGGAATAGGTAGAGTATATTTACCTAAAGTTCGCAAAAGGACATAATATAGAGTGGTTACAACCGGGTGAAATATTAATTTATTTTTATTTAGTTCCGGATTTCCGGTTTTTTTCTGGTACTAGTAATTGTAGTAGCATGGAAGTCTCCAGTTTATGTCTCTGTTCTACAAGGTTTAGGTTATCTACTATTTACCTATACTTAAAAGAAATGAGTTACAGGCCCCTTTTATCACAAACTAACATAAAATATCCCATACCGTAAGTAAATATTACGTATATTTAGCATTAAAAATACCGGATATCCGGAATTCAATAAAGATAAATTAATATTTCATCCGGTTGTAACCACTCTATATTATATCCTTTTGCGAACTTTAGGTAAATATACTCTACCTATTCCGATCACTGCTAATTAGACAGAGAGATTCGAAGTGCACCGGTGACGTCATCGTGCGGTTCGGCCATATAAACTCCACGTAAAACTCTGTTTTGCTAGAAAGTGATAGGAACAAATCTTTGTTGGCTTATATCTTGGTTATTTTTATAGCTATTCAAAAAACGTTTTTTCTCACCTGTTTGTTGCATGAATCAGCTTTTATTGAAGCTCTAAAAAACATGCATATTACCTATTGCCCTACTCTGATGTATAGCAGTGAATGTTGGGTGTGACAGAACAAGCATGGAAGTCGTATAAATGCAGTTGAAATGCGCTCTTTGCGTAGTATGTGTTCTGATATTACGAATCCCTTAAATACTAAAAAACTTATTATCATAAAACCAAAATTAAGGCTGGTTTATATCATAAAGGAACTTCTTTCGCCTTTACACACAGGTAGCCAAAGAAACCAAGCCTTTCATACAGGGTGTCTTTCTAGCATTTTCACCACCCTCATTACCGCATTCCCCTGTATATCATTGATAAAAACCAATGTCCATAACTTCGCATGGCGCCCATAACGTTCCGTGTGATGGTTCGTGTTATATTCATGGCACATAACATATTCATGGTTAGTTACTGGAACACGCGTGATAATATAACTCAAGTTAATAGTTTCTCTAGCACAATTTCAGCTGCACATAAAAAGATTTTATGTGAGCGGGCAAATGAGGAAGTTGCATGGCAAGCCGCGGGAACCCACACACAGGTAGGTTTTTTTATGGCAATCGACAGCCAGGCCACCTGTGCCTCTATACTACGATGTTAAAAAATATTGATGTTGACGTGTTATGCTATTGTTTTTAATTCGGCCGCCATTACTGTAAAGTAAAGAAAGAGCTATCAAAACGTTGACAACACGATAACAGGACATAAGCATATTGTTTAACGTCTTAGAATAGAGGCCCTGATGGAAAATAGGATCTGTGACCGATAGACATTCGCATTCTCAAGACTACAATCTAAAGATTGCAATATTACGACCGCAAATGCGTTGCCAACCCTGGGGACTAAGATGGAATGCCTCTAGTAATTTCACCGATTGCGTTATCCCCACACCAAAACACAACAATGTGGACATTGCTGCTTAGTGGTGGCTTAGAGGTTTAAGGTGGTGGTAGCGATCCGGACGGAACCTGCACAAGGTGGTACCACCACTAAAATAACAAATAAAATAATTTATTTGCCATGCTCATCACTAAGAATAGGACTTTAGTGGCATACCATTGTTCTAGAATCCATGGAGTCCCCTGATTTGTCACATTTCAGAATAAACTAAATTAAACATTTTTAGTTCGGTTTTTCACAGCCGAGCTATACTCCGTACCAAAATTCATTTAAGTTGGTTCAGCGGTTAAATTAATGAATGAATTATATTATATATAAAATATATGCAAAGCAACCGTCATGTAAAATATATTAAAAAAAGGTCGCCATTCCGAAGGTCAAAATCAAGGTGGTAGCGTAGCGATTCCATGGATTCTAGAACCATAGAATACCACCAAAAGTCCTAATCCTGCTCATCTCATATTATTTTAAAAATTTCTATTCCATTATTTTCAACAAAGCAACAAATTTGCAAGTTGCAATACATTTTACAACAAAGATACACGTATAAATCACTTGGGAATTGAAGCCCGCTTGTCAAGGATACGATGCACATGCAATACGTTGCAGTGCAGTCCCGGTGCAGCCCCCGGGACAATACGACAGTGCAACGGCCAATTAGGTAGTATTTGTGTCCGCAATTTGCTGCAACAAAGTTGAGCTTTAATGTATGGATTTAAATTAATTGGCAACGGTTCAATAACAAGTAGTACAGTCAACAGCATAAATAAGTGATCATTTATGTACCTTGTCGCTTTTAATCGTTTCACAATTTTGTATGACATTTCAAACACGACGTTAAAGTGACAAGGTGCATAAATGATCACTTATTTATATGCTGTTGACTGTACTGTTTCTGTATAAAGAAAAATATTTTTTCTACACTCATATCATAAGTCCTCTATTATGCGTTCAAAACCCGTAGGCAATGACCAGCATTACGTGTGGTAGTAGGTGACAGCGATGACAGCTGTTAATTTTGGAAGATGTTCCAAATTTGAATCGCATTACCTTACAATATTCGATAACGTAATGAAATTACGTTACAGCTGTCATCGCTGTCACCTACTACCACAGGTAATGCTGGTCATTTGCCTTTCGGCTTCTGAACCCATCTTAGAGTACTTATAATAAAATGTGTGTAGATAAAGTATTGTACGCGACTCTGCGTAATAGTCATTACGCAACCGTCATGTAAACTTCTATTATAGTGCGATAAGTGCGTTTTGTTATAGTACTTTAAGTGACTGTTGCATAATGATAAGCATTATAACACGAGTACAGTTCGATGCGGTTACCCTAGTTTGTAGTGACCCTGCCTTAGTTCTGTGGTCCTGGGTTCTATTCTCGAAATAGGCAAATATTTGTGAGGAACGCGAGTATTGGTTTCCGATACTTAGGTGTTTTTTACATATTTAAGCATGTACTCGTATTTCTCTTTATAACTATCTGATATCCATATGTGGTATTGTCTATGTAAAGGGACCTTATTGTTGATGGCGCTTACGCCGCACTGCGTCACGCGACGTTGTATTTATATCGGAGCATCGTTAATAATGGCGGAAGCGCCATCGACAATAAGGTCCCTTTTAATAGATAACATCACATATTACAAGACTAGATGGTTCCAGCGGAAGACCAGCGCTGACTTAAATGCCAGCATTTGCCAGAATTGAAGAGGAAGAAGAAGTAATATATTTATTCACTACACAGAAGACACACAAATCACTACATAGTATAAAACAAAGTCGCTTCCCTCTGTCTGTCCCTATGTATGCTTAGATCTTTAAAACTACGCAACGGATTTTGATGCGGTTTTGAGTGATTAAAGATGAAGGTTTTTATGTTTAATAAGTTTTGGATTACGTACGGGTATTACAGAAAACTGGCATAAGCCGAAGCGAAGCGAGGGCGGGTCACTAGTAGACAAATAATAGAAAACAAACAATGTGATAGAAACAGCACGGAGTGTGTGTCCTAGCGGCCTGGAATTGGGACTAACTATTTCATGACTACATGTTTCTTGTGCGTATATCCTTTGTTGTAGTTTAGAAGTTAGTTCGAGACTAGGGGCCCGTTCCAGAAAGCCACTCTGCAACTCTGCACTCTGCATTTTGCAAATCCACGATAATGCAAAGTGTAGAGTAAACGTGTTCCAGAAAACACTCTGCGTAATTTGCAAACTCTGCAAAGATTCTGTTCCTAAAAGATACTTTGCAAATCCACAAATCCACACTTTGTATTTGACTCTGCCTTTTCAACTCTGCAATAGCTTTGTGGAACAGAAATACGTTTGAAGAGTGGGATATCTGGAGTGCAGAGTTGCAGATTGGCTTTCTGGAACGGGCCCTAGGTTTGTGAACAATATCGAAGCAAGATAGCCTGAACCAAACTAGAATAAAGGCTTTGTATCTCGTTCATGTTTTGATAAGAACAGTGGCCGCGTAAGGGGTTGTCGTACAATCGATAGCGGGTTCGAATCGATGAGTAATCGACTCCCGCGGGGCAGGCCGTTCGTCTGATGGACGCCTCTCAGAGGGCAAGCGATTTTAGGCAGGAAACTCTGATTACAGAAATAACGGCTAAGGATTATTATAGTTAAAGATCACTTGGATATATACGGATTTTTTTTCGACGACGCGTTTAGCTAAAGCTAGCGGTCCTGGGTTTGATTCCCGGTATGGGCAAATATTTGTGTGCTGAGCACAGGTATTTTTTTTTAAGTCTTTGGTGTTTTCTATATATAAATACTAATATAATAGGAAAATTAGTACACAGGCCACCACATGATGAGTGGGATCTGGGATCTTGGAGACCCATAGAAATTTGCAATCTCAAGATTGTAATCCTAAGACTGCAAATGCGTTGTCAACCCTAAGGACTAAGACATAATGCCTCTACGCTAGTAATTTCTACACCGGAGCACAACAATGCAAACGCTTTTAAGCTTAAGGCTGGTTAAGTTGACCCTAGATATAGGTAAGTGGCCTTCAAAATAAGCACTAATAAAATAAGTTTTTTAAATGTTTGTCTTTTCTTTACTCCTAAAAGGCTAAAGAGATGTATTTGAAATTCAACACACGGATATAACATATCCTGAATTATCTCCGTTGCCAAAAAAAAAGACAAACAAACACTTCTTAATTTACAATATTAGTGTTCTAAACTCAATAGAATACAATATCAATGTGTATAATGTTATTCCAACTTTGAAAGCTCAGCGCCCAAAGCCCAACGCCCGAATCTCAACAAGAAGCGCCGGAAATGAGCTTTCGTCCTCTATCCGGCGCCCGAATCAATCCGTCCATAAAATGCAATGCAAATATTTGAGAGCAATACGCTCGAGTTTATTTATAATATGCACGGAAATTGGAAAATATCGTATTTTATAAAATAAATATTTTTATTTTCATTTCAATGATGTACCTACATCGCACCTTCAGAACAATAGTGACCTAATTGAGAAATTTTAAATTTCGAGTTAGGTCTCTATGATAATAAATTTATGACTCGAAGTTTGAAAGCACAAATTTTGAATTAGGTCACTATTGTTCTAAAGGTGCGACATGTGAAATCAAAACGTGATAAAGATGTCCGCATATGTATGTACACTTTATTGTACAAACCAAAAACAATACTATGAAGATTTAAAAAAAGGCGAACTTATCCCTTTCAGGGATGTCTTCCAGCTAACCCTTGAGGGATTGAGAAAAGTGAAAGGTTGTGCATCGAGTAGGTACATTTTTATTTAGGAAAAGAGCATAAAATTAAACTAACCAATAAAACCAAGCTTTAAAAATAAATACAAACAAATATCAACATAAATATAAAATACATGTGGGATTCACATCAAATGTTAAAATTCATGGTCTTCCTTTTATTTCTGACACTATGTCATTTAGCAAAAAATAATCCTTATGATGAAGCCTTTCGATCGGTGTGATAAAGCTACAGGGTCATTATTTTTCTCGTGTAACGGATTCGATTCCCGGTTCAACCATGTAATTATTTAAATATCTATGAATGCAGTTTAAATTGTTTTTTTAAATTCAAATAATGTCTTCTTTCAGTAAAATCTACAATATTTAAGGTACTTTCCTTCCATGTGGCGTAGCCGTGGGACGCCCTGTAGATATACATACTTAAACTTACCTACTTACTTACTTAGATACCTTAGTTAAAATAACCATAAGGTGTTTTTTGCATGTCAGATCAGAATTCAAACATAACTCATCGGGCTCTATTCTACTTGGCAAAACCTAATTGCTTTTGACATGTTACCGCATTGTCAATGTTACGAGTTCTTAGCTACTTGACAGTAATGGCGGCCGATTTGAAAACAATACGATAGCATATCAAAAGCAATTACGTTTTGCCAAGTAGAATACAGCCCTTGTATCCGAACAGGGTCTCTATTCCACATCGAATTAGCCTATATTGCTACGATATCGTGAACTAGTATTTGTAGAATTTAAAAATGTTACGTGTAGCTGTAGCGAAGCGTAGCGGACCGACCGTACGCTACGAAATTACCGCTACGCGTCTACGAGCTACGGCCTACGTCGTAGCATAGCTACGAATTATGTCGGCCTTATACAGGCTGCGCCTTTATTCTAGGTAGAGTTACCATTTTGGAATTTGAAAAGTCCTGACAAAAAGCCAGACCTTTCGATGTCCGGACTTTTTAGTCACAAAATGGAAAAATAACTCACTTAGTTACAGTGGTATTGACTATCCCATACCAATTTGTTTTTAGATTAATGACAAGTTAATACAGATTAAAGACTTATTTGATATTACTTAATATGTAGTTTTACTCATATTCCATCTAATTAAAAAAAATCCGGACAAATTAAAGAGCCGGTCAAAGTCCAGACTAGAGGTTATAAGTCCGGACATGTCCGGACTAATCCGGACGGATGGTAACCCTAATTCTAGGCAGTAAAATCCAAATCGTCTTTGACCTGTTATGGTATTGTTTTTAACTCGGCCGCCATTACGGTCAAGTAAATAAGAGCTGTCAAAACGTCGACAATAGAGAGCGAAGAATAGAGGTCCTGGGGGCCCTAGTATGGCTGCGTTTATCGCGTTATTTATCTTTTTTTTTTTAATCACTATAAACAAATCCACTAAAACATTTTAAATCATCCCAATATTAAAACCTAAAGCTTCCTCACCCGCGTCACAAAAACAAAATCGTCATTGTTTTGAATAAACCACGTATCTTATATGTCGTGACGTACGATTATAAACTTAAACGTAAAGAGAATTAAGTTCAATCTTGTACATCTCGAAATATCAGATACGAGTTTTCTAAAGTAGTAACGAAATATTCTCTCGAGATATTTCTATAAAAGGGGAACATATAAAAGGCGTATTTTTCCACTGCGATCTTTATTGTGATTGACATGTGATCCGGCCATGCGTGAAAATATAGAGATGTAAACAGTATAGAGGTAAGGGTTCTGTTTAGGGGAAAAAGTCGTATTGTTATTTAGCAGACAAATGGAGGTTAAAGCCCCAGCCACACCGGATGCGTGCGCGTAGACGTGACGTGCGCGTGCGCTTTCCACGGCGTTGTATAGTGACATGTCGTATGAGAATTCATACTATACACCGCAGTGTATAGTATCCTGTGTGATTATTTACCTTATCTTTGTTATAAAAAAAAATAGGGTAAATGTTTTTTTTTTTATCTACATAGGTAAGAAATCGCGCAATTATTTTGACTAACATCTCCATATAAAACATCGAAGCCCCTAAAAAGGAACTCTGTCACATTAAATAAACACCTTTCATCTTATTTTTATCTTTTAGGAGTCCAAATAACAAGTAATGGCTGTCTACTATATAACCCACAACGTAAAGGCATATGTTTCATTTCACAACTGATCAAAAACCAATCTTACCTACATTATCATAGGGTGTAAAGTTATTTTAATTCAAAAAGAAATACAGGATGCTGTGAAAATCTAAATGGGTCGTCGCGTAAAGAACGTGCCCTTTGTTTTGTGTTGACATACGTGTGACATCTGTCAAAACGCGTTTGGCACTTTATGTAATGAGGGGTGAGATACTGTCAAATATTAAAAGGTGACAAGACCCCTGTTCAGCATGAAGAGGGAAAAAATATATTGTCTGATAACATACTGTTATATCGTGAAGGAGTGAGAGAGAGACAATCACATATAAATTGATCTACTCCCAAACTAAGCTCTAGGCACAATGTACAATGCTCTTTAATATACAACTTAACTTCCAGGCCCAAACACTCAAGCGCCGCAAATATTCGTCATTATTAAATAATTACGAATTTGTGGCGCTTGCAGTGGAGACCATGGGACCTTGGTCAGCTGATATGAAAAGCTTTATTAAGGCCCTGTCCTCTCGGCTCATAGAATCCTCCGGAGATCCTAGAGCTGGTGCTTACCTCTCCCAAAGGATTGGGCTAGCTATCCAGAGAGGTAATGCAGCCAGTGTCATGGGGACCATGCCGCGAGCGGACCTGCTAGAGGGGGTGGTCTTTTTATAGTGGCGATTATTATTTATATCTTTAATATTTGAGTAGCTTAGTTTAATTTTACTTAGTTGGATGTAAATAAAGTTTTTCTACTTTGTTATACTTACATAGGGCTTTCCGGAGTATATAGATATAAACTGTGTCCATACCTGTAAAGAAAAAACAATCGTATTAGTATGATTCATAACGTTCACATTAATATACAGCCCTACAAGTTTCCTAAAATAGAGCTCAGCAATAGCGTCGATGAAATTATACATAGGTAGGTACAGTCGGCCGAAAATGTGGTCTACCACCCTACGGTTGAAGTTCATTTGCACGTCATCATTATGACAGTGACAAGTGTCAACCTTAGCGATAATTAGATCTCACAGAAACTTTTGTCAAAACTGGTAGACCACTTTCTTAGCCGACCGTACCTGTAGTTCGTCCATGGCAATAGTCACAACTCACACAAGTGACAAATATACAGTTAATTACAAGTGCAAGTGAGATAGCGATAACCACCCTTAAGAAGCTGGGAGTACTGATATTAGGTAGTACATAGCACTAGTAAGTAGGTAGATATTCTATCTATACTGCCCTCTTACGGAAAGGCGCGTCTACTGAATTGTATTGCATTTCCAACCTTATTATAACCAGACAGGAATCCAGGGGGCAAAATTTTATGACAGGTAGGGAGTTCCTATATCGATAAACTCAATTATCGATGCTTGTTTTATATACTAGTGATCACTCCAAGTTCTGCCAGTAAAACAATTTTTTTGTTAAAAGTGTAAATATTAAACAAGATAACGTAATTCTCTTCTTCACTTTTGAAACTTTACTCATCATTGTTTTTTTCTTCATAATTGTCCCATCTACTATTGTTAAAATATCCGATCAAAATTTGTTCCAAATTTTCGGGCATTAAACCTCTCCGTCTCGGCTGATAAAAGTGATAAATCTATTTCAGGTGGCTAAATGACTTTTCAATTTCTGTGGAGGTAATAGGGGCAGAACATTTTTTTTTTGAATATGCTTTGTGAACTTCATTCTTACTCAGAACAAGACTTACAAAAAATACATACGCATGGGGCGATCACTAGTATATGGCAAAAGCATCGATAATTGCACTGAAAAAAATAATTGGTCGCTTGTAACAAGATTGTGATTGTTGTGCATAAGCGTCTTGATCCCATACGAGCCTAACAAGACGATAGATACACCAACTAAGACGTTAGATACATCAACTAAGATGTTAGTTGAATCACTAAAGAAATTAGCTGTTGTAGCTATCAGCTTTGGTTGATATAACTAATAACTTAACTATTGTATTCATTTTTTGACAACAAAGTGAAAATCTCTCTTTGTTGGCTCTCATTATTTTGAGTGTGAGTTTATCGATATAGGAACTCCCTACCTGTCATAAAATTTTGCCCCCTGGATTCCTATGTCTGTTTATAACCGTTGAGAGTTAAATATGCTTCTATAATTAGTTGCACTTGGGCCTTTTCTCCTTTATGAGGGCAGTATATATCAGCGAGTCAAAAACCCAAACAACAAATAAACAACAACAACGCCACAGCTGCCTCAAACCGCCGCAAGTTTTCCCATCTCCGGATAAGTCATTCAAATCATACACGCGTTTCGTACGCAACATGGGCACGTAGCCCGAGAGCCCATTGCGATATGGCCCATCTCATGAGAAAAAGGAACATTGATGGACACATTTAGTAGCTTACGGACGATATTTCATACCACAGATATAAATACACATAGATAACGTAAACACCTCAATCTGTATGAAAACCAACCGTATCACTTTTTGCTACCAACTGGGATACACCAAGAGAAGAAAATCGATTCAAAGTCTCCGCTTCTTGGTATTGCAGTTTATTATCTCGCAACGAGGCATTTTCTTAATTTTGACGGCCGACCGGCTGCAACAACAGGCGCGCAGAACGTCAGTAGCTACGGCCAACCCCGACGCTTGGTCGGGGTTGAAGTCCGGATTCGGACACGCGAAGTAGATGCATTTGCGTTATCTATGTGTATTTATATCTGTGTTTCATACACAAGTTTGAAATAGGAACGAGTTAATTTTCTTTAAAATGACTCTGAATAAGGCGGTTAGTTTTTGTTGGTCCGATCTAGATCATAATAAATGAATAATTTTAAATAGTAGTTGACCCCGACATAGAACTCGCGTTTTTCCTTCCTTCTTACACCGTAACCTACTTTATCGATTCTGCACAAGTTTAACTACTCTTTAACCAAGTTTCATAAACGTCGAATGGACTATGATTAAGGTATCTTTTAACAAACAAACAAATAAATATACGAACGCTAAGTTGACAGTAAGACCTTATCTCGTTCGGCCGTTAAGAATGTTTTTAAGCACTTACAATCAGCCAAGATAGATTGTATAATCTAATTTTATAAAAACATTATACCACAGATTTTTTAATTATGGGATTGGATACTTACTTATATATATTTTCGTGCGACAAGGACGCATTGTTTCAATGCGCCCAACAAAATGCGCAGAGCTCCGTTGTGTCTTTGAAAGTATTCAGATTGTTTCTACAATAATGAAATTTTCCTTCTTTCGTAAAGTAAACCATTCCGCAGTGCGCTCTCAACCTAGTGTGAACGTTTTAATTCTACGAAAGTGAGAGAGCCCATTTATTTTAAAAGTATATTTCGACATATTTCGTGTACTCAAAGTGTTTGAAAAGCTTATTGTTATTCAAATGTATTTAGTTTTGTTGATAGATGGTTGTATGAAACGTTGACATAAAGAAAGAAATGAGGAAATAATAGACAATGAGACGAGACTAAATAACATTTAATTAAAGTATTCTTCGTCTCCTTCTGTCAAATTCAAATGTCACAATGACAAATAGGGACAATCGTCAATCATATTTGAAGCAAACTTTAGCTTTTGTCCGTTAATGAATAAGGAGTAAGAATTTAAAATTATTTTATCTAAAAATAAATCATGTTTATTTTATATAACTTTATATTATCTCTTATCACATCGCATCTAAAAGCAAAGTTCAAACCTAAATTATTTATTACATCGGCTTGTTAAAAATGTATTGAAAACTTTTCATCTTTCGTGGTTCAAATCAAAATCCCAAGCCAATCCTCTTTATTCATAAATTCATGCCCAATTACCTACGACTCCATTTCCAGAGGAGCTCATCAAGAGACATACAATTTAAATTGACATTTGTGTATCTCATGTCGGTTTGGAACTACACCCTCTATGTACTCCCCTTCCAATGCCCGCCCCGCCCGATTTCATACAAAATGTCTATTAATACCTAGTCCTTGGCATTGAAACTGCCAACCTACGCACTTAAAGATATATCGAGAAATCACATTAACAGCAAGCACCCGTCTACCGTATTCCCAAAGCCGTACTAAATCATAAACCTTCCAAAATCAACCTTAAACACGTGTCACAAAGTCCAAATTTTAAGCAAAACCGTTGCCGACATACGACTTTGTTAAATTCTTTTCAACTTGACAACAAAGCGACCCGTCGAATTTGTACCGCATCCATTACCGCTTTTACAGCGGAACGCCTTTGAGCAAATAATAACAGACATTCAGACGACGCGATCGACAAATTAAATTACGCAGACTGTGAAGTCGCGAGTAAGCCTGGGAAATAGGAGAATGTGAATGAATGTGTAAATGATATGCAGAGTTTGAAGAAATTCTATTTGCACAAATACAGGGTGATAATTATTATAAAATAATGGATGCTATCAAATAAAACGGATTAAGTAGTTTATACAGGATGACTGTGGGATCGTGTAACAACAAAGTAAACAAAGACTCACTACACCATGAGGAACATAACGTAATAGATTTAAAAGCGTTAAGACAATTATTTTGTTTTTTATTCAAAGAAACATTGAATGAAATCATTATATTCGCGATCATGGCCACCCTACATACTCAATTTCTTATTCGTCTGATCGCTCGATTTTCAAATAGATTTTAAGTTTTTAACATGAAAACGTTAGGTGACCATAATTTTAATAATAGTTAGGGAAACATTTGATTGGATGTTTATTTTAATAAAAAACAAAGTAATTGTCTTAACGCTTTTAAATATAGTACATTATGTTCCTAATGGTGTAGTGAGTTTTACTTTACTTTGTTGCTACGAGATCCCGCAGTCACCCTGTATAATACGTATTCTAATACCAGTTTTTATGTTGTCAATAGGATAGTCTTTTAAATTTCATGAGTCTTTTATTTATTTCCTTACTATCATCACTTTGTTTAATAAATTAGATTGTTATTCAACAATGTCATGTCAAAATATAACTTGTCTGTGTGTTTGTTCAACTTTTTCGTGCCGTAAGAAATAATCTAATATTGGAAAACAGGAACCGTCACTACTTGCTTAAAGTAAAAACCAGTAGCTGATTTCAAAAGTTAAAATTACATTTGCTTCTGTATTAACCTATAAACGCAGTAATCATGGCGGTCGATGGCTAATCGCATGATTATGGAAATAGCTATGACAGATTATTGAAATACTGCAATTAAAGTGTCTGTACGTAAAGTTGGAATAGCAACTTTATTTGGCTCTGAGAATAGAATTGTTAATACGTTGACAGTAAGTGAGACTTACGGTGTTATGCTATGGAATGTCAGTACAATTTACTAGTTAGTTGTGTACGTAATACTGTTTCTAAGCAAAAGGTCAGATAAAAGAGGTTTGTTTACAGAAATTATCTGTGAATTGTATTTTCGTCGTTTACGGTCATA
Source organism: Acleris literana (assembly GCA_946894065.1). Classification (NCBI taxonomy): domain Eukaryota; kingdom Metazoa; phylum Arthropoda; class Insecta; order Lepidoptera; family Tortricidae; genus Acleris; species Acleris literana. Next base: position 18,050,228 of record OX335680.1, read on the forward strand.
GGTTTGTTCATGGGAAAGGACAATGCCAGCTCTTGGATTAAAACATTTTTTTTTAAAAAGCTCGTGGATACTAAGGATGTTGATATGCCCTGTTTTTTTTATGAGATTTAAATTCAGTATTTTATTACTTACACTTTTAGGGAACTTATACAAAAAATAGAGCCATCTATTAAGATACTTTATAAATAAGACAACTTGCGAGTAATGTATGTAATGTAAAGTAAAATAAGACATGTTCTTCAGAAAAACTAACACCACAGCATTGTTTTAAATATTTTTCTAGATCAAATAAACCCAATTCTGTAATTATCCGTCACAATTTTTTCTTAGGCCAAAGCTTCTATGGAAACCTGGCATTGTCCTTTATTTAAATCAGATTTAGGCGATTTTTACCCGACTGCCGAAGGAGGAGGGTAATGTGTTTCACAGCCTATATATGCATGTTTGTTCCTTTGTGGCACTATAAAAACTAAACCCGTTGTCCGATTTTGATGATTCTTATGTCAATCGATTTGTCTTAATCTGGTGAGTGTCACTGAAGATATGACAGTAATCAAAATTCAATATGGCGGCAACCAGACGACATATTGTCCAATTAAAAAAAGTCGATTAAGTATGACAAGTGGGGTATCACTGAATAGGGATTTAAAAATCATAGGTTTCTTTGATCATTTTTCATTTTGAATGATCATTTAGGATTTATAACGATTTATAATTGGTTAGCAACAGTCGGGTTTTGAAAGCTTGCTTTTTGTTAAAGTTATTAGACGTTATAATCATCATGTAAGACGAAACACGACCTCTGTTGAACTCCATTATGAAAGAACACGTTTTAATATAAATATTCTTATATCCCAGTATTAAAAAAAGTAGTGCATCAACAGTTAGTTTAAAGAGAACACGCTGTATTTTTAACTAATGACTACATCGCATCGTTAGGGTTGTTGCCTTCCCAGAATTTAAGCGCGCAATTTTATTTTGCGCAATTTTAATGTATGCGCTAAAAATCTCGTTTCTGCCCAATTCAAGACTGCAATCCGAAGACCGTGAATGCGTTGCAAACCCTGAGAACAAAGATGGAGCGGAGCGCTTTTATGCTAATCACTTGCTGTAATCTTGCAGTTTTATACTATGTCTGTTTTTAGGGTTCTGTAGTCAATCTAGGAACCTTTATAGTTTCGCCATGTCCGTCCGTCCGTCCGTCCGCAGCCTAGCTCTGAGACTCTTACTACTAGAAAGCTGTAATTTGCATGAATATACATATTAGTCACGCCAACAAAGCGGTAAAATAAAATCTTGAAAAATATTGCGGGTTTGTGAAAACAATTTTTCGATTAAGGGATCCGTTTATGAAATATTAAGCTTTAAAGCGCTAATTTTTGTTAGAGTCAAGTGTCGCCCCTACAGCCAAAACTACAAATACAAAAAAACTGAAAAATATCTTAAATGAAAGCACATATAACGAATTTTAAAGGAAAACTATCACGACTAAGTAGACTAGATTGGATCCTGAGATACAGGCGACTAAAATGTTTATACCTACTTAAACCATCTAAGACAGCACCAATAACTTGAAATAGAGAATTAGTAGTAGTATCTTCGGCTTCGGCTTCGGAACCCTACACTGAGCATGGTCAGACATGCTCTTGCCCGGTTTTTGAAATGTTTACATACATACATAATCTCACGCCTTCGTTCCCAGAGTGGGGTAGGCAGAGCTACAGAATTACAAACATCTCTAAAAACTTGTTGATAATTCTATAACCACAATTTGCACAATTAGGCTAAGATGTTTACCAGCGTATTAGTGACAGGTTGCAAGCCCATCGCCTAACAGTAAGTACTACAAGCCCTTATTCCCTTAGTCGTCTCTTACGACATCCACGGGAAGACATGGAGTGGCACTATTCTAACTCGGCAACCACACGAGGCGATGTTTATATTTGTCAAATTAATATTAGAGTTTAACTTAAAACAAAACCTCCACGCGATAAGTACAAATACCATACAAATAGTTTCGTGAAAGCCCTGCTCCCTGCTACATGTCGGTTGCATGTTGCACTTGCATTTTTTATGACGGATTGAGCCGCCGAGACAGCCATGGTTTAATCATGAGCCAGGCGAGTTTAAAGAGGTCGAAAGAAATACAGGCTGATGTTATGATGATGTAGTTATAACTATGGGTATGAAAAAAAAACCCCCTATATAATGGCAGTCTCTTTTAGGGTGGACGCTTATTGACTATAAAATTAAAATACATAATGGTTCATTTGCTATAATGTTTTTTTTTCTGAAACCGTAAACTTTTCAGGATTTTTTCAAATGCCGTGTTATAGATAGGTTAGGTTAGGTTAGGTTTGTTTTATAACAATTCTGAAAACGTTACGGTTTCAGAAAAAAAAACCATTATAGATTATGAACTATTATAGCAAATGAACCATTATATATTTTCATTTTATAGGAAATAAGGTAGACCCCTCTTTTAGAGCTGGTATCTCTTCAATGGCTCGATCGATTTTAATGACACTTAGCTAAGAAACATTTCAGTTTTACTAGCGTTATTGAAACCGCATCCAATTCCATCCGTTTACATACTCATATTAAACTTCTTCTGAATTTCATCCAAATCCGTCTAACAGTTTCAGCGAGGAGTAAAAAAATACTAACTCACACACAGTTACAAAATTTCACATTTATAGAAGTACTAGCTTTCGCCCGCGACTCCGTCCGCGTAGAAGTCGTTTATCGCTGCTCCCTCGGGAACGGTCCAATTTTCCGGGATAAAAACTATCCTATGTCCTATTCCAGGACCTAACCAATATATGTGTCAAGTTTCATCTCGATCCGTTCAGTGGTTGAAGCGTGAAAAACGTACAAACATACACACTTTCACATTTATAATATTAGTATAAATATGGATAACAAAGTCCACAACGACTCAACAAAATTCCTTTTTAGGGTTGCGTAAATCTGTACACATAGCGTTAACGGGACCCTATTATTACATAGGCTCCGCTGTCCGTCCGTCTGTCACAGCTGTACGTTTTAAACGGTGTTACCTATAGACATTTGACATTTTTACACAATCTGCGCCCCTATTCACAACACGGTAAAAACAATATCGTATTTGATCAGTTATCGTATTGTCAACGTTTTGATAGCTCTTATTTTCTTGACAGTAATGGCGGCTGACGTCATAACAATACCATAACAGACAAACTACGATATCGTTTTTACCGCCTAGAATACCGGCCCTGTATTACTATGGTTGCTATAACAACAAAGTTATCAAAATGAAATAAAGTTAAAATTAATGGTGTTACATAAAAAAAACGTGTTTTTGACCGGTATTGCCAGCCAATAATTGTAACAACAAACATCTTTAAAATAAACATCGTTACTCAAAATGCAACAAACGAACAGCGTTGAAACAATCAAACATGGCGTCCCGTCTGCGCTTTTTACTTATTCCGACGTTCACCGCCCCAAACTACGATTCGTATGCAACTGTGACACGTAAAGCGAGTCTAGGGCACTCAACATTAAAACTTCTTCAGTGAAATATAGGAGAGCATTTTCCTCGGCTACATACTACGTACTCTTCCAATTATAGAGACAAACAACACATTCTAACTTCAACTTTAGCTTGTAGCACTTTCGGTTGAAAATTCCATGTACGAGCTACTCTAGTGCACTATGAAGGTACGAATAGTTCGTATACTTACATGCTTTACTCAAAAGGACGTATGCGACATTTCGCAGACGAACAAAAATATACTCTTTGTTATTGTAAATACGGTTGATAATTCAATGGGTTTGTTTTAAAAATGCCACCTTGTTTTTAGGGTTCCGTAGTTAACATGGTGGCAGTGTTTTCGCGTCGGGATCGCTCTCCGGAGAAACATTCGTCGCGAGCCCGTTACGTCTAACAATTTATTAGATATATAGAACTGTTTTAACTACTGCGCTGTGGCGATTATGGAGGATCATTTGTAATGATATTGTATAGGTAGTTTTAGCAAAGTATACTTTGATTAAATATAGTGAGGAATTAATTATGTTCACGAATGAAAATAATCTATGGAGCCAAAGACAGCGCAAAAACTTGTGTCAGAATTGACTATCTGAGACAACTATAGACAAATGTGTTTGTTTATTCTGACAAATCTGACCGTCATTAATCCCATCTGAAAAGAAAACGAAGTATAGTAGGTACAGTTCTCACGAGTGCTGTTGTAAGCGCTCTTATTACAAAGTGCTAAAGTTGAAATTTAATTAATTTAAGCGCACTCGTGAGTTGCAAGAACTATAGCAGCTAGTAGTGACGTCACTGACAAGTCTTGAGCGCTACTGCAGCGCTCGCCGTTGATTACGGACGAATTAATCAACGACGCTAGGGTTGGCGACGTGGCAAAAATAAATTGAATAAAGTAATTGCAAAGAGTACCTACGTTATATTATAACTAGCTTTTGCCCGCGACTTCGTCCGCGTAGAACTCGTTTATCGCAGTTAAGTAAATTAATAGTTTTAAGTAATTCTATAGTTTGACGTCCTCCCTGGCAAGAATGATCTTTCAAACAATATTGAGATCGAAATTTACCGGGACACCAACTTTAACCATTCACTCTTACGGGAGGGCACTCCCGATACCTCGAAAGAGTTCAGGAACTCTAAGGGTAGGACGTGACTTGCTCTGTGTCTATGACATTGTCTACCAATAGATACTCCACAACATCGCCTTCTACATGAGACATATTTTTATATTTATCCGCCCGACAATTTCGTTTGTCGGTGCTAATATCGCCCTCTCGCACAAACATTCTCTATTCTTTATATTGTTTTTTAGATCGGGGTACACGTTATTTTTTATATCATCTGTGTTTTATACAATATTACAGAATTCTCGGTTTAATGTATTCAAATCGTTACTATCTCTCGCCATACGATCTTCGACCATTTTTAGTAGAGCTGCCGGATATATTGCCCCGACTGTGTATCATGGTGTACTCGTAGTTCCTGGCATATTTGTAGTGAGGTTAATTTTTTATATATATACTCATATCGTAGATGCCGAAATGCATTTATTTTATCCGCTGGTGTGCCCCTAGTTATCACCGGTAGATGAGAATCTGTCTAAATTCGCCGTCTCAAAGCACCATCCCTCCCATGATAGTTTGGTTGCTCTTAAAATATCCATCATAGTTCAATATTACATATTTTATATTATGAGTCTTAATACTAATTATAATGTAGGTATCTATCATTATAAATGGCGGAACTCCCAAACATCATCAGTGGCCGCTGAAAAAACAAAGACAATTATATTCTTCAAACAAATTTACCCAATGCCCATTAATCTCATTCGGTTCTGCGGTTAATCCGTGAAAGCGTAACAAACAGACAGACGACAGACATAATTGAATTGCCATTTTGAATTTCTACCTATACTTTCACATCATTTTCGAAATCTGCGTCCTCAAAATCTAGGAAAATGACAATTATGCCCACTTTTTAAAAAAGATTATGGCCTTCATCTTGAATACTAAATTTGACATAATTTTCATAATCTGCGTCCGCAAAATGTAAGAAAATGATACCAATGACGACTTTTTCAATAAACATCATGACGGCCATTTTGAATTCCAAATTTGATATCATTTTCGAAATCTGCGTCAACGCAACCTAAGAAAATGACACCCATGATGACTTTTTCAAAAAACACCAAACATTGTCGTTATTCCCTCGGGAACTTTTAAATTTTCCGGGATGGGATTTTTCTGTGTTAATCCAGGGTGCTACCTCCATTTTAAATTTCATCCCAATCCATCTAGCCGTTGCAGCGTTAAGGAGTAACTAACTAAAACCCCCTTTTACCCCCTTAGGGGTAGTTTTTTCTAAATCGCTGAAAGCAGTATATTTTATTTATAAACAGTAGCCTAAATATCAATTTCCTAATGTAGCCATTTCGATATCTTCCATACAAATTTCTACTCCCCATTTATCGCCTGAGGGGGAGTTTTACGGAAATCAATGAAAGTTTTTTTTTATGTTAAACAGTCTTAAACAGTAGCTTAAACACCAATTACCACGTTTCCAACTAAAAAAATTAACATAAATGACCAAATTGTCATACAAACTACCATCCCAAATCTCGCCCCCTTAGGGGTGATTTTTGAGATACAAATTTAATCTAATTCAGTTCCGCGGTTTATCCTTGAATGCATAACAAACAGACAGACGACAGACATAATTACTTTCACGTTTATAATGTTAGTATGGATTTTCTTTGTACAGCAATATTATGTACACCTATCGATGTATAGTTTTTTTACCCCTTGAGTATTGTTTGAAATGACATTTTAGAATTAAATAACCGACCAATTCGCCGAAAAATGAAATGCCTGTCCGTAATTATTTTCAAGTGATCATAATAACCGCCCTAATATTAAATAACAGCCGTAGAATTAATACGCCGTGAATAGTATTGAAAATAGCGGAAAAAAATGTTAAAATCTGGATATGTCAACGCTGACAACTTCAATCTGACACCGCTCCTTTTCATATAGACTAACAAAACTGAATGTAGGTACAAAGCCTGTCTCATGTTGTCACACTGGATGGCAAAAGCCATAGGAGAAATAAATTATTCAATTGCGCAATTTTGTCAAATAATTACTAATATTATTCTATATTAGTAATTATTTGCGTCCCCAAAAACTAAGAAAATGTTACCCGTGACAACTTATTCAAAAAATATCATTGCCGCCAGCTTGAATTCTAAATTTGACATCATTTTCATAATCTGCGTCCCCAAAATGTAAGAAAATGATACCAATGACGACTTTTTCAATAAACATCATGGCGGCCATTTTGAATCCCAAATTTGATATCATTTTCGAAATCTGCGTTAACGCAACCTAAGAAAACGACACCCATGATGACTTTTTCAAAAAACACAAAGATATTGTCGTTATTCCCTCGGGAAACTTTAAATTTTCCGGAATAGGATTTTCCTATGTGTTAATACAGGGTATAAGCTATCTCCATTCTAAATTTCATCCAAATCCATCCAGCGCCATTGCAGCGTGAAGGAGGAACAAACTAAAACTCCCTTTTACCCCTCTTAGGGGTAGTTTTTTCTAAATCGCTGAAAGAAGTATTTTTTATTTATTATCAGTAGCCTAAATACCAATTTCCAAACTGCTTATTTTAAAAATAACTTATCTCCTATACAAAATTCTACCCCCTATTTGAACCCTTTAGGGGATGAATTTCCAAAAATCCTTTCTTAGTGTACCCTTAGTGTACCCAAGGAATATTCCCTTCTAATTTCATGTCCCTAGGTCCAGCGGTTTAGGCTGTGCGTTGATCGATCAGTCAGTCAGTTTTACCCCTTTCCATCCCTTCGGGGATGAAATTATCAAAAACGCTGAAAAACGTATAAATTAATTTTCAATTTTCAACCTAAACACAAAATTTGAATAGCCTAACTTAAACTAAAACTGACGGACTTTCATACAAATTTTCATCCCCTTAGGGGTGGAATTTCCAAAAATCCTTCCTTAGTGGATCTTTACACTATATAAGGTATCTATGTGCAAAATGTCAAGTCTCTAGGTCCTAAGGTTTGGGCTGTGCGTTGATATATTAACAATCCGTTTTACCCCTTTTCATCCCTTCGGGGTTGAAATTATCATAAACGCTGAGACACGTATAAGTTGAAATTCAATCGCCAACCTAAACGCAAAATTTGAAGCGTCTAATTTCAAAACTGACGGACTTTCATACAAACGTTTTTCCCCTATTTTACCCCCTTAGGGGTGGAATTTCCAAAAATCCTTCCTTAGTGGATCTCTACACTATATAAGGTATCTATGTGCAAAATTTCAAGTCTCTAGGTCCAGCGGTCTGGGCTGTGCGTTGATATATCAACAATCAGCTTAGCATTTTATATAATAGATAGATTATAACCTGACCTAAGGTCTGTTGTCATAGTGAATATGGATATATGTCTTCCGAGGTTAAAGTGAAAAATGGTATAAGTAAGTCTGATATACTCGTATACATACCCTGTACATCAGAGGTCCCCAAACTTTTTTGTCTCGTAGACCACTTGGCAATTTTTTCGGTTTTGGGTAGACCCCCAGCTTATTTATTATAAAAAAATCTTGGGGATCTTTTACACGGATAAAATAGGAGGTCTAGTCGGCAAAAAATTTACACAGACAACAATTACTATTTAGCGGGGAAAAATATTATTCCATTAATGGAAAGCCATAATTAAAGTGGACCCCCATTTTCATCACATTGACCCCCATTTTTTATTTCCACTCACATGGACCCCTTGCAGGTCGTCGTCGACCCCTGGGGGTCGATATAAACCGCTTTGAGGATCACTACTATACATGATGGATACCGTTTTTATTGTAACTTAAGTCGACTTATATCCGCTTTCACAAGGTCACACATGTAATCTCTTCTTCTTTTATGAATCGCAATATACACTAATGTTAAGTGAGTAAGATTAATAGTATAATCAGTAAATAGAATAAATCAAAGTAAAAGCCGGTCATTTTTTTATCGGCTATTTCCCGCCCCGAAGCTTGAAGTTGTCTCAACCTTCACCTTTTTACTTTTATTTCTGTGCATGCTGTGACCTTCTGTAATTAATAAGGCGCTTAACTTGTAAGTGTGCATGTACAATATTTATGTAACAGTGTACTTATTGTTGAAGGCCCTAATAAATAAATAAATAAATAAATAAATAAATAAATAAATAAATAAATAAATAAATAAATAAACCAGCGCCTCTATTCCACAATGTATTAAACCATTTACTTCGATATCGAAATCATATTATTGACGTTGTGTCTACATTCTGGAGGCTTGTCTATTCGTGAGGTCGAATCTTGACTCGTACAGGACTCGAGCCCAGCAGCACGGCAGGAACACGCGCGGTCAGCACTTGCTGGTGATCCCATCGCGGCGACTGGCAAAGGCTCGTAAATCACTCGACGTAGTAGGCCCTAAGCTATAAAACGCTCTCCCGTCAAACATTAAAAACGCATCAAGTGACGCATTATTTAAAAATAAATTGAAAAACATCTTGCTACAGATGGCGTGTTATTCAATTGACGAATTTGTCAATGACATCAAATCATTGACCCAAACATAGACAATAATCTACTACTAAGTTTGTACACCACTTAATTATAAGAACAATGTTAAATGTATACTTAGCTGGATTTAACCTAATTATAATAATAATGTATACTTACCTAAATTTAAAGAAAAATGTTTATCTATTAAGCAATAATTTAATATCTCAATAATTAATTGTATTATAAAAATTTGACGTGTAAAATGTACCATTTTATCAATAAATGCTTGAATCTTGAATCTTGAATCTTGACAGCCCTACCTTGACATTAAGATCTGTCATAACGTTATAATATTAAACGAGGTATTGTGAACCACCTATACTGCCCTCCTAAGCAAAAATGCAATAACTAAATTCAATAGCCAAAGCAGATTCAACTCTCTTCTGTTTGTAACTAGGTTGCAATTTCTACAGATGTTTTGTTTGAGATAACGCCATTATGCTTAGTAGGGCAGTATAACCAACTAGAAATCGAGAACAATATTTGCGACATTCTTTTCCAGTCAACAAAATATAGAGACAATATTATAAATCATGACTAGAGCTTGTTAATTAAAAAAATTGTCCGTTAAGTATTTTAATTTTACTTTGCTACTGTTTACATCCGCTTTAAACAAACAAAGCTCATTTCTCCCAGCAGCGTGTTCTCTAGTTATTAAAAAAAAAACAGTAGCGACGTGGCAGCCCTGGCTTTTTGCAACTTCCATTTCATTAGACGACAAAGAGTTTCATGACAGCATGAGCACGGACATTTCAATCATACAGTCAGTGAGAACTTAGAAGATACTCCGGCTTTGTTCTCTCTCACTCGCTCTTCATAAGAGCGTATGAGTTCGAGTAAGAGACTAGTACAAACCCGAAGCACCTTCTAAAAGATATGCTGCCCTGCTAATCCAATACGCAGTATCTCAGATAAAACTCCTGTAGCAATATCAACAGAAGAGAATTAAAACTGCTTTGGTTATAAAATTTGGGATACTACTTATTATCTTATTAGAGCAGTATGGCACTGTATGTCAATCTTTAGTGGTGGTAGGACCTCGTGCAAGGTTCATTCGGATTAGGGAATGCAAATAACCGGTTTTAACCGATTTTAACCGGTTATTATCATACAAAAACGGTTAATAACCAGTTAGTTTGCATTCCCTAATTCGGATCGCTACCACCATATTATCCTTTAACCTACCGCCAGCAAGTTCTTTAATCAGCAGTTCGTATTGCTGTTCCGTTGTCGGGATACGACAACCGGTGAAATCACTAAAGGCATTCCATCTTAGTACTCAGGGTTGGCAACGCATTTGCGGTCTTAAGGTTACAGCTCATTAGAACCACCCGGCACCCGACCCGCACCGCCTCGCCTCGACCGGTTAGTATTCTTTATATGGATTTGTATGGGCATGCGCTCATTACATCAACTACGTAGCGTAGAACCACACGGCGTAGCCTAGTTGATGTATTGAGCGCATGTCCATACAAATCCAGAGACGTAGAGACCTCGTCGTGTTGTTCTCCTAGTCATTATTTTTAGTTTCATGTATTTGACATGTAATCTTGTTAATTTTTACATTTATTTGTAATGTTTTTAATTTGTATTTTTTTTATATGTGATAGTTCTAATAATTTATATTTGTTGCTTTATTACCTTGTAATGTAACTTACTTTTAAGTATTATTGTATTTTATGTTTGAAAAAATGACCTTCTGCTGGAGTTTCTTGCGGCGCTTCTTCTCCGCAATGATGGTCTTGTCCGAAGCGCTAGTATAGATTCACTGTATATTACCAACGTGTAAAAGAGCCTGTATGTGGCCAATTTACTGAATAAATATTTTGATTTGATTTGATTTGATATGAAGAATACTATCCGCTCGAGGCGAGGCGAGGCCCCGCGTACAATAAATTGTACATAATACAGCCATTTGAATAAAGATCCATTGCAAACGAAATAAAATGGATTTTCCTTTGTTTTTATGACTGACAATCGAATAAGAAAATTGACTCTATGATATTCACAATAGGCTCATATTCCATTGACAACGTTGTATGGTGGCCCTGAAGAAGCTAAGGGCCGTATTAATAAACCAATCTCAACTCTAATGCTCGTCTCGAGATGCATCAAAAATGACAGTGTTCTATGGTTTGACGTTTACATTGACGTATCTTGTGACCGGCATCACGTCCAAGATGTGTTTAAATACGGCCTTAAGATTTGTAGTCTTGAAAATACAAATGTCTATGGGTCACCGATCCCATTTACCATCAGGTGGCCGGTGTGCTCAATCGCCTAGAGAACCTAGCAGACCCAGAGTCTTGAAATTTGGAAGCGATATTCCTTGGGTGCCCTGGGGGTATACTTAGAAAGTGTTATTCAATCAGACCCCAACGGGAAGAAAAAGGGAATAACAAGAGACGAATTAATTAATTCTTAGCGTACGAAGTCGCGGGCGTCCTCTAGTTCGATATAATTCTAGTTATCTTATCTTACCTTAAAGATGGGTCCACTCGGATACACTTCGACCTCTATTCCTGTCTTGACCTGACCTGTCGATTTCACCATGTCAGGTTGGTGAAATAGGATAGATACATACATACATATATACATACCATCACGCCTGTAATCCCAGAGTGGGGTAGGGAGAGCTACAGAATTACCTACAACTTCAAAAATTTGTTGATAATACTGTAACCACATTTTGCATAAATAGGCTAACCCATTGATGTTTACCAGCGTATTAGTGACGGGTTGCAAGCCCATCGCCTAACAGTACTACAAGCCTACCTACCAATTACCCTCTTACACACTCAGCTGTTCGAATGTGCAGGTTTCCTCGCGATGTTTTTCCTTCACCGTAAGAGCATCGAGTAACCTACTTAAGTTAGAAAAACTCACTGGTACATATTGACCGCTGATGTTCGAACTCTATACCTTACGATCACAAGTCGACCCCCTAAGTTACTACTCTCTCTAATTACAGTTAGTTTTCAGCAGTGATTCAATTTATAAATTCGAACCAGATACTTTCCTTCGTTGAACGGTTCTATTAAGATTGCGGAACCCTAAAAGCAAATGGCGCTGACACAGCGGCTGTAATGGCCGCTGCAGGTACCAAAAGGAAACGGTATTCTAACCACTTTGTAGAGAACTACAGGGAATCTCATACAAATTAAAAGATATTACCTACTTGAGAATCACTGTGGAGTGAATTTTATTATTGGTTTTATTGTTTCAGCTCTCCAATCTTATTGATTGTTGAAGGAAAATATTTAAAGCTTACTTTGTATACAACATTCAGCCTTATCGTTTTTGTATTTCTGTCTGTCAGCGGGTTGTATCTCATGAACCATAATAGGTAGACAGTTAAAATTTTCACAGTCTGTATTTCTATTGCCACTATAACAAAATTATATCAAAACTTAAAGAAAGCATCTATACAAAAATGGAACTAAACCGTTCGTGAATTAGCCGGTTCTTTTAGTTTAATAATTCCTTTTTAAAGCGCCATCTATCTATCTATATATATAAAAGGCAAACCTGACTTATATCAACGCACAGCCGAAACTACTGTACCTAGAAACTTGAAACAAGGCACAGGGGTTCCTTTCATGATGTAAGTGAGCACTAAGAAAAGATTTTCCGAAAATCGACCCCCAACGGGAAAAAATAGGGGGAGTAGCGGGAAACTAATTCTACGCGTACGAAGTCGCGGGCGTCCTCTAGTATAATATAATGCGATAACGCACCCACTGTGCGCAGGCAGACCTGTCGGTCTTTTGGCAATGAATCAGAGAGTTGCTCTTTATCCTGTCAACCGGCAGTAATCCATTTAGGAGATCGTTACCAAATTTACCGTGACCCCCTAGGAGTGGCAACTATAGTACATTACTACAGAGGCCGGGACAAAAGGGGTTGCCGGCCGAAGGCATATAGACGGAGACGGATAGGTCTGAGGCTGGCAACCCCATATTTCCCGCCGAGGTATGTATAGTGCTTTTTTCAAACATGCAATGAAATAAACAACATTTTTTTTTTTTTTTTAATACGCATAGTTGTAGAATGTCATAATGCCTGTGCCACAAATTTATGTGGAATGGAAATTAAAAAAGAGGACTTTGCCAGCCTAGGCCGGCACGATTAGTATGAAATTCCATGAACGATCTCTTGTCCTAGCCGCACCTGAAACGTCATACTTCGCAGCCTATTATAAGGAACATAACATCAATATTTCATTGCATGTTTGAGAAAAAAATAAAACACTTTGTAAACAGGGCCTCTCTTCTACCGGCTAAAACCTTATTGCTTTTGAAATGGACGATGCACTCCTCATGGACGCGCAGCCAAAATCTCAATATTGTTTTCAGCCAGCAATCTCAAAGTAACAAAAATCCAGCTAAGCATAAAAAGAGCATTAAAACGCTCCAGCCAGCTGGAAAGCGGTCATTGCGAGATAAGTCTGCGAGTGCATGCATGCCGTTACTTTTTACAGGGGCGTGAGTGGCGCGCTGAAGATAGGGCGATAAGGCTCACACCACACGCGGTAAGAAATTGGTTGTGTTGCCATGTGTAAAATTAAAATATTTTTCTATTGTACCTTGTATTAAAAATATCTATGGGAATAAATTGAATTTATGCATAGCACCTGATAGAAAATCACTTCAAGGGCAAGTTTTATAATGCTACAAGTAACAATTTTTCAGGGTCTAAACTGGCAACACTGCACAAATGGCTGGTCGTCATTGGTCGAGGTTGTGTCAAATGGAAACTTGTAACCTGTAAATTGTAATTTGTAGCTTTATAAAACAGGCCCCAGGCAGTTCAGGGGTTTTTCTTTTAACGGTCTGTGAGCACTTAGAAGGTGCTTCGGGTGTGTACTTCTCTCTCACTCGCTCTTGATAAGAGCAAATGTGAGCGAGTGAAAGACAAGTACAAACCCGAAACACCTAAGACCTATCGCACTGTAAGTGATTTTAAAAGGAGTTTAAATTTAAAGAGTCAAATTTTAAGCACGTTGATATTTTACTCTGGAAAGCCCCAGAATGTAAAATAGAGTTTTACTCGGGGACACCATATTGCTATTGACAAGTTATCGTATTGTTCGCTATTGTTTACTTGACAGTAATGGCGGCCAAGTTTGAAACAATACGATACCATATCAAACGCCATATGATTTTACAAGGTAATATAGAGCCTTTGGTATCTTCTGCTTTTAGCCATGTTCTAAGCTACACAACAATAAACTGCTGTTCCAACTCACTATACTCCGTTTGTTAAGGTAATTTAAAAAAAGTAAACAATCAAAACCACGTTGCATAGTTAAACAGCCAATCAAAACTGTTTTATCGCACTTTGACGTATCAATGGCTGACGAACTATATCACGTGGTTGTTTTGTTTACATTTTTTTAAGTACCTAAAAAAACGGAGTACCTATAGTCGGATTAAACCTTAAAATTCCCGCGCAATAACCGACGCGGCGGCCATTAACGGGCACAGCACAGCTGCAGTCAGCTAAAGCGGGCCGAATAAATAGGCATTCTCCCAGCGATGTATCATTCTACGGACACAGTGAAAAAAGGTACAGTATCTATCTGCGAAAGCCATTAACTAGAAACGGCGTCGGTGCCGAAATGCGACGATTTATCGCGTACCAAAACCGAAGCACAAAACCAACATATACGTTAAAAACCGTCAATTTTTCCATCCAACTTTCCACCCACCATTCCCTGGGTGTCGGGCTGTTAATGGTGCGCTTTTCAGCGGCAAACGTAACTTGGTGTTGCCACGTTTATGACGCTAACTGCCGGTGTGGCGGTTTTATTGTGCGCCTTAACATAAAGTTGATAGTAAAAATATGAAATTAAACGTGTTATGTTTAGCATGAATCATGATTGTGGGTTTTATGCAGGACAGGTGCATTGGGATGACAAAATTTATTATAATATTTATCTCTCAATCAATATGTTTAGCAAAAGGAAACATTTGTAACTGATATCAAAATTTAAAAAAAAAAGTGTAAATCAACGATGATCCTTTTTAGCCACCGCTGTAAAGATGAATATAGTGAATGTACGGTTTAAAACCGCTCCTTCACTTCTCTTTAAGTAACGGTATCTAGGTAACGACCACGTAGATAAAATTGAATACAGATTGTGTTTTTTTCTGGTTCCATACCACAGAATAAAGACTAAAGGTATAGAAACCGTACTAAATAAGCAGAAAATACATTATGGTTCACTTCTTTTTACTTATGGTTTTCATAGTGAGTTGGAAAGAGATGAATCTATAGCTGTTCTTTTGTTATTTGGTACATCGTCCCAAGTAAGGCGTGATTTGGACCTATAAGCACCTATAGTATTTGGACCTATAGACAAGGAAAGACAAATCCTTCCTATAGGAAGGACAAAGAAGTCCCTGTGTAAAACCTTGTGACAATGACAGTTAAAGAAGAAAAACCAGCCTACTTATTGTTTCATTTTTTCTCATGTAATACGTAATCTAAAAAGTAGAGAAAGATAGCTGACGCAAAGTACGTCCTATAGTCTGGTTTCTATGCTATATGTTCTTATTCTGTGTTCCATACAGACTCGTAGGAGACATGTTTAATGTCAATTTTCAAAATATAAAGACGATTTATTTGTATCATTTAGGAGTCAAGTTGCCACCGTAAAAATGAAAGATTCTCTGTTAGAGCAGCTTCTCTGTTAAGAGTATGGCTCTTGAATTGAAGAAAGAAATTCTCATGAAATTTATTTTCTTCACTTCATTGAGATTATACTTGACAAATGTAGTCAATTTTGTCTTGGATTTTTTTTATCTTATCACAACATTCTATAAATCATTGTAAGAAGTTTGCAGAAAAAAATGTTTCGCAACAAGAAACTAATAACGACGCCGTGCCGAGAGGAATTGAACCGACGACCCTCGAGAGCGCGAGCTAACGACCACTTCCGATTGTCTAACGGCAATGTTGGCAACAATATGTTTGCGAGAGGTGAAACGTAAGTACTAGGGCTACAGCACCCGATAGAAGTTTGAAAATGTTTACGACTTCAGTGGATAATATGAGGGAGTATTGGCTTCGATTTTATGTTATCCTAGTAAAGTAGAGCCAACGAGACGAGATAAAGAATGTAAACAAGCTTTCAGGAGTTTAAAACATTTTTAGTTATTTGAAATTGTGTCACTTCGAACGCAATCCAAACCGGAATGATGAATGATGATGAACTTCACAAAATGGCAGCCTTAATGTTGACAACTTCTGTACTGACAGCTTTCCCGTACCACGAATCACGCAACGACAGCCGTCATCGACCAACTGAAGATATTATTGCGTACGAGAAAAAAGGACAGATATAATAATCGCTCGCTATCGCAATATAACTCGGTAACGGTCAATTTGTTTACATTCTTTATCTCGTCTCATTGGCCGTACTTTAGGTGCTTCTGTTTTTTTTTATAACATATTTACAACGTTGTTAGCTAAGTTGATAGCTTTCCTATAAAGCTAGCAGTCTCGGGTTCAATCCCCGGTATGGGTAAATGTTTATGTGATGAGGAAAACTATTTGTTCCAGAGTGTTAAATGTTTTCAAATATACATAGTACCTAGGATAAGGTAAGAGTAGGTAATTATATTTTAATACGGACTTTTACTTTACTTTAGGACCAAATCAATTTGTGTAAGACTGACGACTAAATGCTTCAACAGAAAGAAAATCATGAATTTAAGCAGAGTAAGAAAAATTCAAGAACGTGATGATTTGTATAAATAACGGCATCAAACCTAAAAAGCAAACAAATAAGAAGACCCCTTCATCTTTTATCTATTGTTTAAGACCTCTATTCTATTTGATATAACCATTATCTAGATCAAAACAGTAGTAACTCAAAATACAACTGTATTTTAAAATCAACTTTAATACAACATCTATGAAGTTCAAACTAAACTAGCAAGGATCTCTTAGACATGTTATGGTAGTGTTTTTAACTCAGCCGCCATTACTATCAAGTAAATATGAGGTATCGTAATATTGACAATACGATTACGTGTCAAAGTCAATATGGCTTTACCGAGTAGAATACAGCGTGGCCAGACAGACAAAACGGTCAACATAGAACTCCTTCGGGTGTTAAAAATTATCACCATCATATCAATCTTCGTTAAAAATATTATAACGGACACGACATAATTAAAGGGGGGAGGGAAAGGTCAGTCTAAAAGGGGTCGTAACGATCAAAGCCGGGTAAAATAAGACCGGATAATATCGGGTGACCCGGCGGGCCCGGTTGGGTCCACCGGGCCGGCTGACCCACCGTGCAGGCTTTGTGGGAACTAGGACTACTTAGCCTTAAGGTTAAATAGATAGAATAAGTAGTTTAAAGCACACGTATTAGAATATTAATTTACAGTAGACCTTAGTAAGATTTTTGACGACGCGTTGGCCTAATTGGTAGTGACCCCGCTTACGAAGCTGGCGTCCTGGGTTCAAATCCTGGCAGATATTTGTGTGATCAGCGCGAATATTTGCTCCTGCGTCATGGATATCTTCTATGTATTTAAGTATATATTTCTCTATAAAAGGATTTATATCATTATCTAGTACCCATAGTACAACCTATAGCTTAGTTTGGGACTAGGTCGATTGGTGTGACATTCTGCCCTGCTAAATAAAAAGGACGCTTGCGCCATTTGATAGTCAAAGTAAATTTGACCTCCCATCTTAAGAAATATGGTCGTTAATACATACGTGGTTCTATGTGACATACGCTCTTTTTTCTAACGAGGGCAGCATTGTCATCTGATATTTATTTATTTCTTTTAATTAAGATGCAAACTAGCCCATGTGCTATTCCAGACTATAATCTATCTCTGTGCCAAATTTCATCCAGATCCGTTAAGCCGTTCTCGCGTGATTGAGTAACGGAAACCCATAATTTTATCGAATTTCACTTCATTGATCGTATTAATTAACTGAATTTCATTTCGTCAAACGCTATTATCTGCTGAAACCATGTTTTCAGGATATCTGAAACATTAATTACGTAGGTTAGGTCAGGTTAGACTGCTGACGACTAAAAAAAATAACACATGCGGCGTGAAGTGCCTTTCGGTGAAATAAAAATTCTGCGTGTAGTGGTACGTTCGTTGGAAGGTGTTTTGATGAAATAATAGGTACCCGTCACAAACACCCAGAGGGAATTGTTTGAAGAATATTGTCATTTTTTTTTGAGCGGACACGCTTGATTTTAACGCAGTTATTTAGAGGACCTCTAAATACACATAGATATATATATAATTTATGGCGTTAAATAATATCGGAACGGAGATATTAAAGATTTAAGTATTCAGTTTTTTGTACAAAAGTACGCCCAAGTATGAATATTTAATTATCTCGGCTCCGATGCACTTAAGAGTTTTACATTAAATAACAAAATATGTTTATTTTTAATAATTCTAACATAATTTACCACTTTTACGAATGGCCGCTCACCTTGAAAATGTATGAATTTTGCAAATGACAACACTTTTACCCAAACCCCTTTCCGCATTTACAATATTAATAAGTTAATAACAAAGATAAGATAAGATTTATGAGCCAAATATGCATGTCGCGGTGCATTCTGCAGTGTTGCATCCAACCGGCGCGAATTTTCCGAGCTAATGGGCGGAAAATGGCGACTCGTTTATCGCTCGCCGCATGCGCTTAAAGAAAACCATTATAAATCCTACGCTCACAGCCCCATAACCTATGTATTTTTAATACCGAACAAAAAAGGGGAGGATTTATGTGTTAAGCGTGTGTTGT
Source organism: Acleris literana (assembly GCA_946894065.1). Taxonomy (NCBI): domain Eukaryota; kingdom Metazoa; phylum Arthropoda; class Insecta; order Lepidoptera; family Tortricidae; genus Acleris; species Acleris literana. Next base: position 18,069,188 of record OX335680.1, read on the forward strand.
GTATGTGTGTGTTTGTATGTGTCACCGTATTCGGACGCATTATTTTTAATGAAGGTATATTTAATCGGGGTGGTTCTTAGTAAGTAATAAAATGACAACAAACGAAAAGATATTTTAAACTCAAACTATAATTCAACATATTTATTTGACAAATACACAACGCGTCATAGGGTTTAAAAAAATATTGATCCTTAACAACGCGTCGCTAAGAAATAATTAAAAAGTTCTGTTGTATAAGGAAAATTAACCATAGATATTCTTAGGTTCTCTTTTATTGTCATCATTCGTTCTATACATAATTTTTAAACTCTTTCAAAGGAGGATTAAGGTGGAAGTACTAGTACTCGTCGCTGTACTAGTACTCGCCCCATACTTTGACTTACGATAACTAAAATAAGATTAACATCAATTTTGTTACCCCTCATTTAAGCGATGAGGAATGTTTGTGGCTTTCATATTTAACACCAATTTTTAAATAAAGAAAAGGATTGCCAGCAAAAGCACCTGACATTTACTCGTACAAGCCGATTGACTAATTATTTTTATCATTTTGAGAAATTTCTATATGGTCACCATATAAAACAATTTCCAACTAACTTTTGTAAAGGTCACGTCTCCCAAATCACATGAAAATGTTTTGTGTAGATGTCTAATTGACCATAATATCACGACGCAAATAAATATTTTCTGTTCGCATGTCGAGCACTCGTACGTTCACCTTAAATTAACTTAAAGTTTTTTATTATATGGAAAAAGGGTAATTAATTACAAATATAAAAAAGGAACTGTTATAAACAGCAAGTTCCTTTATGTTTCAAGTTCAACTTGCATCTTGTTTGATATATTACGTCTTGTTAGGCTTGTGTGGAATCAAATCACAACACAACACAACAGTAATAATCTCATTAGAAACAACAATTTTGTTTAATATTCTAAACATAGTACCTACGTATTTATAAATTTAATTTCTTCGCCGCGTTTGTACGCATACTTAAGTTTTTTTAATTATAACAATTAAATTATAAAAAAAAGGTCAAAACCGCTCAAGTTCCCTGTATAACGTAGGAAAAATGATAATTCTTGTTATAAATAACTTATAGAAAATATAAATGTTTTCAATTTCTATTGTTGACTTCGTTACAGACACGGACAACAAGTCTTTCATTGTAATCTATAGGATGCTCCGTTTATTTCAAAAGTGTATATTGACTGAATAAATAAAACCTTGCAACCGCATTTATATCCTTTCTTCATGTTGCCCACCCTGCACATGTGTCGTTTCGCACACTATGCCAGTTCATGGCGATTAGACAAAATCAAATATTCAGCCGGTAATGGAGTTTAACCGGCACGCGACAAGGAAAATTGGTCCGGACAAAATGGCCGTAATTGATAAATTAGTTGAGTATTTGCTGATTTCTTATTTTAAGTCACGTTAATTTCTTAAGGTTTTTTAAGGGATATTTTTCAGTTTAATTTGTCTTGCTTGAGAAATATTCGGAGATAATCAGCGGGAAGAGATAAGCTCTTTATATTAGTTTTATTTCTGTAATTTAAATATTTGTGTAATGTAATTGTTTTAGTACATATTTTTTTACATACAAAGTGTTTAAAGTGGTGTCGACGCGCTGGCCTAGTTGGTAGTGACCCTGCCCTCGAAGCTAGCGGTCCTGGGTTCAAATCCCGGTTAGGGCCGATATTTGTGTTATGAGCGCGAATATTTGTTCCTGTCATGGATATTTTCTATGTATTTAAGTGTGTATTTCTTTGTATAAGTATTTATATCGTTGTCTAGTACCCATAGTACAAGCCTAGAGCTTAGTTTGGGACTAGGTCAATTGTTGTGACATTGTCCCCTGATATTTAGGTATTTATTTATACATACATAATCTCATACAAATTGACCTAGTGTCCAGAATCAAATATTTATTTGTCGTTTTTGGGAATCAAACCGGGTGCGGTCATACATTCCCTAAACAGCACAATTTAAATTTCTGTTAACATTAACAAACTCTTACATCTAAGATCATAACTTACTAATAATACACTACACGATACGAAAATGTAACACAACATACAACGTTCAAATCACACTAAAACAAACTCTAGAACGCTTACAAAAAGTCAGTTTTACAAAAACAACAGTAATATAAGAATTTACGAATGCAATTATTAATAATCCGGATACGAACACACCCTGTCGCGTGATGTTTCGTAATAAAAACATTAACACGTTAACGGCCACAGCTAGAGATTTGTATGTAATTTTGACTCGTATCTGTGTCACCCGGTACGGGAACTTTAAATAATTCAGCGCCATTTTCCTCAGTGCTTTACAAAATTGACCCCTAACGGAGTCGGCATGTAACTGAAGTTACATGCATTTTCCTACGAACGAGCACGTTTAGGTGTTTTTTAGGGTTCCGTACCCAATGGATGCCAATAATGCCATTCTAAGGCTTGATTTCGTAGTAGCGTACCGTCGGTCGCACGTGCGTACAGCCAACCGGTCAGCTTTGCACTGAGCGCGCGCATAGTGGTGTATAGCGCGTCAGCGCACCGACGCACGCGGCGCTGACGAGCGAGACCGACGCTTGCCATCAGCGGCGCGTAGCAATAAATCTGCCGCGGATGTCAGCGTCGCTGTGTGGTGTCTCATAGAACCTGCACGGGTAGCACAAGTTGTATTTTCTCGCTTGTCGCTCAGTGCGTCTCTATCGTTACGGACTAGATAGGAAGGGAGATCCGAGCGACAAAGAAGTCGCGGGCAACTTGTGCTAGCCGTGATGGAGTATATTCGTACGCTCGACCGACGTCAGCGACCGACATCAGCGTAGGAGGAAATCAAGCTTAAATAAAAAGGACGCATGCGCCTATAAAAAGTCAAAGCCAATTTAGCCCCCTACTTTAAGAAATAAGGTTACTAATGCATATGGGTTCGATGAGACAAGCGCCCTTTTTTCTTATGAGGGCAGAATAACCCTATTATAATACTAAACTTCCGCTGTCTGTCAATCTGTCATAGGGCTGTATCTCATAAACCGTAATAGGAAAAAAATGACATTTCACAGTATGTATTTCTTTTGCTGCTATAACAACGAACAATAAAAATGTAATAAAACTAAAAATTAAAGGGCATGCACTGCCCTCCCTAGAAAAAAGAGCGTATGTCTCTAGAACCTCATGTTGTATTAGAGACCTTATTTCTTAAAATGGAGGGTTAAATTTACTTTAACTATCAAATTGCACAAGCGTCCTTTTTATTTAGGAGGGCAGTACAAGAAACTTGATTTATTTGGCGATTTTTGTTCGACCTTAACAATCCCGGTATCTCTTAAACCGTAATAGGTAGTAACATGATTTTTTCAAAAGTGAGCCGCTATTACATCTAACTATTAAGTAACTAGCGACCTGCCCTCGCTTCGCTTCGGTTTATGTGAGTTTTCTGTAACATCCATCCATAATCCAAAATTTATTATAGGTATATAAAAACTTTCCTCTTGAATCACTCTATCTATTCGCACCTTTAGAATTATAGTGACCTAATTCAATATTTCAACTGTCGACTTTGAGACATATATTTATTACTAAAGAGTAGAGATGGGCCGACTAGTCGACGATTAGTCGGGAAAGCCGACTATTCGGCATCATTTCTAGTCGGTGATTAGTCGGCGACTAGTCGGCAAAAAATGCCCAATATTCTGCACTTTATTGCCTATAGGAAATATCGGCAAAAAATGTTCACACATGCGATTTTCTTTTCGACATAGTTATAAAAAGCACTAGGTAGTTCCTTTTTATATAATTAGGGTCCTAATTTTTTTTTTGTCGAGTTGAAAAAATGTAAACCAAACTGGTCAAAGGTAGGTAACAAAGCGCGACGGACGAAGCGAAACGAACGTTTCCGATTTCACCCGAACTTAGCAAAATCCAACGATCGGCATTGCCGACTAGTCGGCCGATTAATCGGCAAATTCAAAACCGATTAGTCGGCCAACTGGCCAGTCGGCTAGATCCGTAGTCGGCCCATCTCTACTAAAGAGACCTAACTCGAAATCCAACATTTGTGAGTTAGGTCACTATAATTCTAAAGATGCGTATTGGTGAAAACCGCATTAACCTCGTAAGGCCCAGTGTGCAAGAGGATGTACATAATCAAGGCAATTTAATTTGAACTGTGTTGCAATAAGAATAAGTTTTATTTTCCTATGTTCATAAACTGAAAATGGCATTATCGAACAAACGTAATTGAACTTTATTGCCTTGACGGTAGATTCAAAGTCCCACTTACAAAAAACTCCCTGTTTGTAGTATGGTGGGCTTTACGAGGATAATATCGGTTGCGTAGTTCAAGACAGCGGGAGCGAATTTGTTTTTTACTTTGTAAAGATATAAATTAAAACGGACCGAACCCTTTGTGTGCGAAATCGACTCGCACTTGGCCGGTTTTTTTTAATCCAGCTCGCGTTGCATGCGGCGGATAAATAAATTAAGTGTTCAGTTATGTATGTACGTTTGACGTGTCTAACGTGTCTTACGTAAAGTCCGCAGTAGGAACGACTGGGCGGACAAGTGGGGCATTACACAAACGATTACAGAAATCCGACAAAAAATACCAAGTGCGAGGAGTCGCGCACCGAGGGTTCCGTACCGTACAGTACGTATTATTAAATGTGGCATTATGTATTAAAAGGGACCTTATTGTCGATGGCGCTTACGCCGCACTGCGTCACGCGACGTTGTATTTATATCGGAGCTTCTTTAATAATGGCGGAAGCGCCATCGACAATAAAGTCCTTTTTCATGGATAACGTCACAAATTTCGATTTGAATGCTATTTCGAGTCGAATCCGCGCGAGCCCGAGTCACATTTGACCATATTTTAGTAAAAAAAAATCTGCGGGGTTTGTAGGTACTATAATTATATCAAATTTGACGCTTGTATGCTTAAACGTTTTTACGATACAACAAGAAAAAAACTTACGTCGAAAAAAAGTCTCCTGTGTGTAGGGTTACCGTTTAGGAATGTGAAAAGTCCTGATAAAAAGCCTGCCATTTTGATAAAAAGTCCGGACTTTTTAGTCATAAAATGGAATTTATACTCACTTAGTTACAGTGGTATGGTAGGCGTGGTAGCAGAAGCATTCCATAAAATTAAAAAAATCCGGACAATTCAAGACCGAAAAAAGTCCGGACGTGTCCGGACTAATCCGGACGGATGGTGACCCTACTTGTATGGGGGACCGCGTTTATTATTTCACTCCCTCCGAAATGATTTTTTTAAGCCGCTACTGGCCTGAGACCTTCGCGGCACTAAGGCTGAAGATGCCCGTTTCCTAAAATCCGATCACACTTTGAGTATAGCCACATTAAACAGTTGCATTTTACAACACGAAAACAAAATCCATAATAAACACAATTGTCCATCCAACTTCAAAAGCCTCACAAACTAAACCAATGATATAATATAAAAAGAGGTAGATATGTTACCTATACGGTATTCCTCATGTAAAAATGGCCCGGCTTACGCACACATAATCAGTAAATATTGCAATTACACACTAATTCATAAATGACAAGTGAAAGCAGGATGGTATGCTAATTTCCGGGAGCGAAACAGAGACGAGTGTATGTTGCTCTGCAGACTAGTTGACGGCGCAAGACTAAGTAAAGGTGTACCAATTGGCTTGGTTTAAGGCTGCGGCTCCACTGAGGCGGAGCGGAGCGGAGCTGTGCCAATATTAACCAATAGAAGGCGCATGCCGTCACGTCGAGCGCGACTTGCGAACGTTAGTTTAGATTCTATTGGTTAATATTGGCACAGCTCCGCTCCACTCCGCTCATCTCCGCCTCAGTGGAGCCGCAGCCTTAGGGCGCCACTATCGAAGTGCGTATAACATATCTACCTCTTTTTACTATATTATATCATTGGCCTAAACCGATCATTATACCTAGCTCGATCCAAGAATTATCGCTTCTGCAATTTATCCCCAATTTCAATTTAACTCCGAAAACACTTGGCCGGCTTCACTCGAGTCTTTACAATGGCTAATGAATAGCAATTTGCCTTTGTTACTGTGCCGTTTCTATTTGTGTTTCGCCATTGTTACCTGGATATTTATGTTGTTAAGGCATCGCTACCAAAAGTTATTTGACAGCTTAAAGTAGAATTAAAAACGCGATGTTGATTACATTGAATTTTTAAATAAAACTGGTAGTCGATATAACATGCGAGATATGTCGAAAAAACAGATGACATTTCATCTCGAGTCACATGAGAATTGGGGGCCAGGATTTAAGATTTCAAATATAGGATGTCCCAAAAAGCGAAATCATAAGTAGGCAAAGGCTAAAGCAGACATGGACCACGGACAGTCCATAAATCTGTAAAGATTTGCATGAACTAAATACAAACTATTTGTGTTCTAATACGATGAGTCGATGAATTGACCAATATGGAATATCCGCCAACAGACTGCTAGTCTTTGGTGCCGATAGATCATTCAAAGATCAACCAATATATCTAATTTGTTAAGCTATTAATGTTATAACTTTTTGAGATATTGACATTTACATTTATTGATTTTGATTATTTACACCTAACTTTCCAATACAATGCAAAAGACTCCCTCTTATTTATTAACGAACGACAGCTAAAGTGTGCTTAAACGATGCTGTCCTTATCTGTCATTGTGACATATGAATTTGACAGAAAGTGAGCGTTTATGAATTAGGTTAGGGGGATCTTGACAGAAGCTCGTGGAGCTAACCCGTTGTGCTTCATTTAGCCCACAAGAGTAACTCTTTAACCAAACAATAGTTTTTGCATTTGATATCCATCTACTTATTTCTCTAATACCTAAGTCCATTAGCGAAATACACCTTGTTAAAACAAGGGGAATAAGCCATTAATTAACAAAAAGAATAATATGGATGATACTGTATAAATAAAATCTTCAACGTTTACCATAAAACAGCATCATATATACGCAACTAATAAAACGCGAAACGCAAAAAGTCGACTCTCTAAAAATTGCACCGAATACGCTGCCGGCCATAAAAAGGTACTTCGACTTTCTTTTAATCACTGATATCATTAATTGCCCCAGGTCAAGGGAGGCACTAAAACCCGACGTCATTACCAGTTTACGAGTTCCGCGAGTTACGAAGACAACGAGCTCCAATGACGAGTTCCGCGCACTCCAGTGATTAAAGTGGGGGGACGGATGAATTTAAATGGGGGGAGGGGACAAACGCATCGGAGGGTCTTGTGAGTGAATAGTGAGAGTTAAGAGCTGAGTTTACGAAAATGTATGTTGCATTTCGTGATTAATAATGCAAGTGACGGCGTTCGTTAGTTTGAATAAAGTTGAGTTTTTAATGAGTAGATGTGTCGAGGGGTTTGACTAAATTTAGAGTTAATACGAATAGATAGAATATTAATGAAGGATAGAGGATCTTAACATCATGTCTTAAGGCCAATAACTTTTTTCTTAGGCATTTTTTCCACTGACTTATATTCTAAGCGTCATGCCATTTTCAACTTTATGTACACAAACCAACGTTATTTAAAAAACAGCGTTATAACCGAGCGCGTGAACTAATCGAATGCTAACAACTATTAGTCATTAATTTAAAAATCGAACACACCGCCCTGTAATTCCAATTTCAAACTACGTGACGTCATTCAAAGGTCGCGGATCGGCCAAAGGATTTCAATTAACAAATCACAAAGCGCGAGACGGGTGTACGTGATTGGTGGAAAAATCGAACGCGTCGAAGCGGACGTGGCTTTGGATTTTTAAATTTCGAACGGCATTAGAGGTTTCGTGTTTTATTGACTTTATTGTGCAAAAGAAAATACTGGCACTCAAGAAAGCCAGTGAAAAGAGCGGACGTAAACTAAAATCTCGGCATTGTATCCCAATAAGAGCTCGTTCCCACTATGTCGTGTGTCGGTCCGATTTTTAATCGGTCGTTCCAGTGGCAGAACGTTTTATATAGCTTCATATAATTCACACACGTCCGACAACGATTTTGTGTCGGATCCGACAGAAAATATCTTGTGTTTTGCCAGCCCTCTCGTCCGGATAAAAATCGTGTCGGAACTCGCTCGCCTTTGAGTAAGTATGACGCTGTTCACATTGGTCGGATGTCGAGGCCGACCCCGCCCCGCCCGCACCCCTTGTTCCGCCCGCGCGTGGCTGCCATAGTGGCCGACAGCCGACTAGTGTGAACAGAGGCGCCGACACCCGATTAAAATCGGAATCCGACATACGACATAGTGGGAACGAGCTCAGCAGTATCGGTGGGGTTCGATTCTGGCATCGATAATGTCGAGTGCTCGAGTCATAACCGAGCAGACAATACGGTGCAGCGGTGTAAGCTAGGGCTGGCAATAGAAGAGATTTATCGCCATTTTATGGCGGAAAATAACAATGGAAGAGCACTTTATTTACGTGCATACATTGTATTTAACACCTAGTAACAGCTGGTTTTAAAGTAATGTACAAACGGGTATCTGCGCAGCGGACCGTTATATTGAAACAAAGTTAAGACTTAAGGAATACCTCTATATAGTAATAGTTAGAAGAGGTTCTTACTTAATTTTAGGGGTGATATTAGGATTGTAGTATTTGTAGCTTAGTTGACTATTTGAACGAGTGTTTTACTGATGGGGAAAAAGTACAATATTAACGCCACATAGCCGTTGCCTTCAGTATTATAAAGGCTTTAGTGAACAGAGGCGTGGTTTCACCACTGGTGCCTTACTGAGCGACAAAAAAATCTTGGTGCATCATCACGTGCCATGCACCCTTGCATCGTCGTCATCATAATTGGCCTATAATGGAACCCAAGTAGAATTAAGGCCCAGCGAGTTCATTAACATCTTGTGAAATTCAGAGTCGTCTCATTCTTCTGTTAACTAATTTATCAAACCACGGTCCATTACCATAACACATATAAATTCGCAAATTCGCACCTGACACACTCATGCGCACATTCTGGCTCCAAATAATAGAGACATTCTCACCCGCATACAGAGTTCACAGCACTCGAAGCAAGACTCTCAAAACACAAAAAAAGTTACACTTCTCACTGGCAACCCTATCGGCATCCAATTAGCCTCCCACTCGACACCGTCGCTAATGATCCCGCGTGTCGCCCAATCGCTCGGAATCGCTCGTCTTTGTATTACACCCCCGTCTGCTCGGAGATTTTGAATTACGAATTCTGTAATTGGAAAGCGAAAACCGTTGGCTGTTCTATGATAATCGCTGAAATGCGAAGATGCGCGAATTGGAAATATAGACGGTGTTTTAAATAAGATACGCTAATACGCTCCAAAACAATATCCAATGTTCTTTTTTTAATAATAATCCTTAAATAAAGTGCCCCTACAAACAGAGCCAACTGCCAAATCCTCTTATCATGAGCGGATTCATTTCCCAGCGGTGGGACTTATATAGGATGATTATGTTATGTAAATTATGTAAATGTGGTTACTGAATTATCAACAAGTTTTTAAAGTTGTAGGTAATTCTGTAGCTTTGCCTATCCCACTCTGGGATTACAGAGGCCCTACTTTGAAAATCGAAGTTCGAAGTTACGTTAGCTCCATACCTTTTGCTCGATTTAGTCTCAAATGACGAGTGACAGGGATGGAGCTGAAGTAACGTCGAACTTCGATTTTTAAAGTAGGGCCTCTGGCGTGAAGTTCTGTATGTATGCATGTATTGTATGTTATGTAAAACTACCTGTTCACCTTCTTCATGCCATAATAACGTTGGAATTTTATTACGTGCTGTTGATAAATCTAAAAGCACCTTAGATGGTGTGACCACGTAAAAGACCCTCAAAAACACAAAACATTACAAATATATGTTACAGTTCTTTACATGTTTAAATTCCTTGAAACTTCTACACCTCCTAAAAAGCAACTAATCTGACCTGTCAGTCAAAATCACTATTAAAACCCCCGGGTTCAAACAGCGTCCGCGTCCGTTGTAATTTCCCAGTTGATTTGATCTCTGTAATTCTATTAGATAATCTCCAACCCCTTTAATCATCAAGCAACCACGCATACTCACATTAGGCTTAGCAATTTATCATTTTCAATGCCCATCTTACCAATCTCCACACATAATTGGCTCAATATAACACAGTCGGTAGCGAACGCGGTGATTGCGTCTAGCACGCATATTAATCAAGCCTTTGACAGGTGTCAATTGGGGCGTATTAATTAGTCGATTAGACTGTCAACACTGCCGTGTCTTAGGGGAAGTGTCAACGCACTATTGAATATCAACTATCTCCTTTATTACAACGTTGACGAATTTATACGCTCTTTGGCGCATTCTTTTTACAAGTACCTAATGCCATTTTTTGTCAGACGTCTTTTAAAAAATTACATTGAAAATGTGTATGTGAGTATTACCTATGCATTTCTACTTTTTTTTTTATTAAATTGCATCTAAACCAGGGAAATGATATGAGCACAAAACTTCTAAAAGCAGCAATCTTTCCAGACGTACACGGATATAAAATACTGCCAAAACCAAAAAAAAACCCCAAGATCTCAATCATCATGTATATAACGTACAGTCAAGGAAATGTATTCGCGTACCTTTTTCACTCTTGTCACAATGACAATAAGAGTCAAAAAGGTACGCGAATACATTTCCTTGACTGTACAATGTCAGGGATCCAGAACCATGCTAACATTAATATTTTCAGGTTTTTTTTTCATCTATCCTTACTTTTATTATAAAAGGTGTGTTTGTTGAGTTTCCACGGTTTAATACCTCAATCGATGAATGTGACATTAATTAGCTACGGGGAAAGTTTATAGGGCAAAACTTTCTTTATGACCTAGAGGAGGCGAACGACCGCACAAGCCACCTGGGGCACGTTTTATAAAGCTACAAGTTACAATTTTACAGGTCTAAACCGGCAACACTGCTCAAATCGCTGGTCGTCATTGGTCGAGGTTGTGTCAAATGGAAACTTGTCACCTGTAAATTGTAATTTGTAGCTTTATAAAACAGGCCCCTGATGGTAACCCATAGACTAGAGAAGCTCAACGGTTTTAGGCAAAAATGCATTTATAACATAAAAATTGGAACAAATGAGTCAGCTGCTTGCTGGGGACAAAAATTCGGACTTGTGAGTTGTGAGTAACCGTCTATAATGGTGTTTACCATCTAGGACGCAGTAGACGCAGCAGACTTAACATCAGGTGGCTCGCTTGCTCATCTGCCTCCTTTTTCATATAAATAAATTAAAAAAAACCGGCCAAGTGCGAGTCGGACTCGCGCACGAAGGGTTCCTTACCATTATCTATACAATATTAGCAAAAAGCGATTTAATTATTTACTTTTAAAGTGAATATACGACTAATTATTTTTCAAGCGTCTACCTGTTGCCGTTATTAATATCGAGCAAAAAAACGGCAAAATAATCACATTTGTTGTATGGGAGCCCCCCTTAAATATTTATTTTATTCTGTTTTCAGTATTTGTTGTTATAGCGGCAACAGAATTACATCTTCTGTGAAAATTTCACCTATCTAGCTATCACGGTTCATGAGATACAGCCTGGTGACAGACAGACAGACGGACAGCGGAGTCTTAGTAAGAGGGTCCCGTTTTTACCCTTTGAATACGGAACCCTAAAAAGATTAACCCGTGGCGTGTCCTGTGTACCGACGGTGGTCCATAAGAATATTTAATTGATATGACGACGTTCCACGAGTTAAGACAATATCGAATGTTCCAAACTATACCAAATTACACAGAGCTTAAAACCAAACATAACACGTAATCTCTTTCCAAATAGGTCACAGCGACACGAAAGGGTACGAATGTGAGGTTTACACTGAAGCGCGGTGTTGCCATGTTGATTTATGGCGGGTAAAGGGCGGAGAATGTCACTCGGACGACCTTTGGGGTGCATAGTTATGTAAGAGCTGGCAATGTCACCTAGTGCTACTACAGTCAATATCGAAGAAGGTTAGTGATTAGTGATTACATTTGTAAGAGCGTCGGTGGCCTTTTGGGTTGAGGTTTCGAGTCGATTTCGCTAGGTAGTAGATTTCGAAGCTCAGTGCCCGTGTAGCAATGTTTCTTTCATAGTAAGTTACATCAGAAGTTTATAATTATTATATATAAAAAACAATTGCCACATATGTACGTAGGAAGCCTCATAAGACTCGGTGTGGTACTGCAGTGACGGACTCAAATTCCGAGCTGCGGGCAGCTATACCGAACACGGCGCTCTACGTGTCTCGCCTGCACCACTCCGCAACAGTAGACGACGTGGTGGAGTACGTTCGTCAGAAGGTTGGATGCAGCCTGACGGTGTTTCAGCTGCGGTCGCTTCGCTACGTGCACTTCAGTTCGTTTGTAGTGCGCGTGCCGCGGTTTATGCTGGGAGCCGTCGAGTGTCCTGACTTCTGGCCGAAAGGTGTCGTGTTCCGGCGGTTTCGGCGCAACCTACCGGCAGCGACCATCACGCCAATTTTGGCAAAACAGATACCCGCTGTTCTGTGACCTCGGTGTTAGTTTTAAGTTTTATATTGTTATCTATGTTAGTCTATAAGGTATTTGTAACTATGGGCCTCGTTGCCTCCAATAAAATTTATTATTATTATTATTATTATTATTATTATATGTGCCACGGAGTATAACTTGAGAACGGCTCGACCGATTAAGGTATTTTTTCTGTTGTGATCGTCACGAAATGACACGGTGTGTATAACGAATAAACAACCGGGCGACGCCGAGTTAAACAGCAAGTTAAGTAATAATTATAAAGTCTAATCAAATCATCATCATTATCAATAAAGGATGTGCTGAAACTTCAACAGATTTGTCAATAAAACGTTGCCAACACCGAGTAATCAAATGGAATGCGCCAAACACGGAACACAACAGAACGGAAGCTACACAACATTGCGAAAACTACGTATTTGCTGCAAGTTAGCGGGTAAGAGGTGGAAGCGATCCGGACAGACAGACCCTGCACAATAATCAATTACCTAATATATTTACAACATTGACGACTGTACCTATGAGCCAAAACGATTGAACTCCATTTTATCTAACGCGTTGGTTTAGTGGTAAATCCTGCCTTACAGTCCTGAGAGTCATAGATTGGAATTCCGCTAGCGTGGACGAAATGCTTAAATTTACATTTTAAAAACAAACAACACCCTGTAATGTCTTCAAAAAATGCTTATTCAAATTAAATTTTCTGCCACACCCTCTACTTAACTCAATCTTTCCTCTCGCCTGAAGCTAACTTATTAAAAATATCCATTGTATACAAAAAACAAAATACCTAAGAGCTATAACCGTCAAGTATTACGCGGCTTCCCCTCTTGCTTTTCAAATTTTTCATTCACTTAACGCATTCCATTATTTTCTCGCCCATTATCGTTTCGCTCGCAGTGGATGGCGGGCCTTAGAGTATGATTCGTGTTATTAAAATAAATGACCGAGTGTTTTCGTCGAGTTAAAAAACAACGGTTATGGTCGAGGGGAAATTCTTTAAGAAGCTTTAGCAAATAAAGCTTTATTGGTGTTTTTGGGGAGAATATTAATTACCCAATAATCTATAATGCTAAGTACCTGTTAGTCTTTGACCAGTGCGTCCTACCTGTAATGACGTACGGAGCCGAGACGTGGACACTGACTGTGGGGCTGGTGGAGCTTAAAGTAGCTCAACGTGCTATGGATAGAGCTATGCTCGGAGTCTCTCTGAAGGACAAAATTCGGAACGAAGTGATCCGTCAGAGAACCAAGGTGACCGACAAAGCATAATGGGTTTAAGATGTTGTTGGGACTGCCTCGATTCTGTGGTGCATCAGGCATGTTTGCCGAGGCTCGTGTCGATGGCTTTCAGGCCATAATGCGCAAAAGAGTTGCCTCCCTGATGCGTCGAATAAGTGGCAGCTTCAGCAGCCTCCTAAACAAGATTCTTGATAGGTTACACTGTCCAATAGTTCGCCATTTGACCTCAGTCCATGTGGAGTCCAGAGGGGACATTTTATCTTAAATATGTGCCCGTTTACTAACATAGTTTTAAGATTATTGTTACTAATCATCTATGAACTGTATATTCATTATTGTTCGAAATAAATGCTTATTATTATTATTATAAGTATAGTATTATTATTATTACTATTATTATTATTATGTAGTAGTATTATTATTACTTAAGTGGCAGTGGGCGGGGCACATTGCTCGCAGGACTGATGGCCGATGGGGTCAGAAGGTTCTTGAGTGGCGTCCGCGGACCGGGAGACGAGCTGTAGGTAGGCCTCCAACAAGATGGAGTGACGACCTTGTAAAGATCGCGGGAACGCGGTGGATGCGAAAAGCACAAGACCGGTCTGAGTGGAGAGCCTTGGGGGAGGCCTATGTCCAGCAGTGGACGTCTTTCGGCTGACACGATGATGATGATGATGATGATTATTATTATAGCTCTGAAAGTTAGTAGGTTGAAGTGGAAATGGGCTGGTCACGCATGTCGCAGAACGGATAACCGCTGGAGTAAGCGTGTTCTGGAGTGGAGACCGCGTCTTGGCAAACGTAGCGTGGGACGCCCTCTGGCCAGATGGCGGGATGACTTGCATATGAGGGCCGGCAGCGACTGGATGCATAAAGCATTAGACCGGGCTCTGTGGCGTTCCTTGGGAGAGGCCTATGTCCAGCAGTGGACTGCAACGGGCTGATGATGAAGTACCTACTAGTGCTTTAACTAAAAAAAGCTTTATTGTGCGTTTATGGATGTAGGTTAGATGGTAACACGTTAAAATTCCGAATCTCTTTTTTCCGAATATTAATTTGTCCGAATTTTCATTCCGAAAGCTATGTTACGCTAGAGCTATTTTAGAAAAATACATAAATTAATTGTCATTGTGGTTAGGTTTGATTTATAAAATTATAAGCGATAACAAAAAGTTTAGTCTTCTATCAATAAATTGCGTTCGGAATTATGTTAATTCGGAATTATGTACTGTACCCGGGTTAGAATTTTCTCTAGATTTGTAAGAACTCAAGATTTTCCTGCTATTTCCTTTAAATTTAGTTTCTGAAGCCCCAATCAAGACTTCGTTAGCGCTTGTTCAAGGTACCGAAGACTGAATTAACATCGCCGTCGTATGTACTAAGTGTAGCTAGATAGATCTTTAGCTATACGAGTAAATAGCTTGAAGGGTGCTAATGAATCTATATTAATAATTTCGTACTGGTCCACGGTAGACTCTAATGAAATGCACATCAAATTAAAGAGCGTAAAAAATTAGTCGGTCCGAGTTGACAACTTATACGCAGAATATTTGGATTATCGAGTATTTTCAAAATAAAAATGAATAAATTGCTATAATACAATGGCGTTGCTAAGTAAACATGTCAATGTCATCAATATGGCGTTGGTGTCATGTCATCACGTGTCACACGTGTCACGGGTTCGTATTCCGTTCTCCATTGTGACTTCTAAGATTTGATTTTGGGACAGAGACATCATATAGGCCAGTCTATAACGACATCATAGATCGCAGACGCGCATGTAACTACGATTTTTTTATATGTTGTTAGGTCCCTTGAGAGTAGTTTAACACCCAAGTTTGCAACCCAGAAAACCCTGTACAACCATGGTGCTCGAAAAACTGCGAAATTTTGGCCCTTGTATTTATTAAACACAATGAACGATGCTATACGAATATATGCCTTGCTTTGCGTTTAATATTTTTTGAGAACCGATAACTACAGAAATATCTACCTACATTTTGTACCTCCATGTGTTTTATGTAATGCTTATGAGTCACATTTCACCCGAGCGAAGCCGGGTTTTCATCCAGTGTTATATTAAAAGGTAGACTGATTTTGCTTTTCAATTAATAAAGTCTCAGGATTGCAGTCTTAGGGCCGTGTAAATAAACTCATCTTGTTTGAGATGCCCGTCACAAGATACGTCAAAGTAAACGTCAAGTCATAGCAAACTGTCATTTTTGACGCATCTCCAGACGAGCGTTACAGTCTAGATCAGATTATTACTACAGCCCTTAAGATTGAAGTCTTGAGAATGCAAATGTGTATGTTTAAATTCTATTTACCATATTAAAAAAAAAAACTTTCTGCTGTCTTTCATAAATAGTGAACATGCATGTTTTTTTTACAGCTTCAGTAAAAGCTGATTCATGTAACAAACAGGTGTTTTTTTTTTAAATAGCTATAAAAATAACCAAGATATAAGCTAACAAAGATTTGTTCCTATCTCTTTCTAGCAAAACGGAATTTTACGTGGAGTTTATATGGCCGTACCGCACGATGACGTCACCGGTGCACTTCGGATCTCTGTCTAATTAGCATTTTAAAATGCTTGTATCATCCGTATTTCTTGACCGATTTTAATTTTAATTTCACTTTTGGTGATCTCTTTTATGGTATTTTCGTATTTTGTTAAGAAATGCTATTTTTCCATGCATATTATTCCCTAGCCTCGTGTGGTTGCCGAGTCAGAATAGTGCCACTCCATGTCTTCCCGTGGATGTCGTAAGAGACGACTAAGGGAATAAAGGCTTGTAGTACTGTTAGGCGATGGGCTTGCAACCTGTCACTAATACGCTGGTAAACATCTTAGCCTAATTGTGCAAATTGTGGTTATAGAATTATCAACAAGTTTTTAGAGCTGTTTGTAATTCTGTAGCTCTGCCTACCCCACTCTGGGAACGAAGGCGTGAGATTATGTATGTATGTATGTATGTATTATTCCCTATTGCGAGTAAGTAGGCCGTTTAAGTTTTAGAAAACTAATTTGCTGTAATATGGGCAAGGCACCAATAATGAACACTTGATTCTTATTATACAGAAGATAAGGGTTATTCATTTGTTTTGCAACAAATGAATAACAATCAATTTAGGACCGTATGAAATTTGAATTAATAGTGAAGTGTCCATTACTGGTGCCTGTCAGCTAAAAGTGTCCATCATTGGTGCCGTCACCCTATAGCTATATCACTTCAAATATGACTTGATTTAACTTACGATACCGGATTTCCGTTGAATCAAACTCTTTGTATTACCTGAAACAAATTAAATATAATTATGTAGTTTAATACAATATTTACAAAAAAATACAATAATAAAACTTTAAAAACCCAACTGCTATTTGGATAATGTCGTCAATATAATGTTAGTTGTCATTATCATGCGACAAGGACTTTAATTGTTATGGAACCCTGTCGCATAACGTTAATCATTCATTTAAGCGTAATTTCTGTCATGTGGTTTGACGCTGTCATTATGAAAGGGTTCCTTAGTGGCATAACTATTAAAGTCCTTGACTGTACAGTCAAGGAAATTGTGTCCTACACCACTTTGGACTATGTCAAAGTAACACTGTAAATAAAACCATAAGAAGTCTCTTACGTTTTGATTGATTACGTCACTTTGAGATAGTCCAAAGTGGTCTGCGAATCAATTTTCTTGATTTTACATATTTTTTATTTCGCCATTTTCATACATACATACATAAATTAAATCACACCCGTTTCCCAGAGGGGTGAGCAGAGACCACTTCTTTCCACCTGCTCCGATCCTGACAAATCTCTTTCGCTTCTTCCACATTCATACATCAAGTCATGCATGGACGTCGGTTTCGGGTACTTAAGATCCGGCCCTTTTCCAGTATTTATCCGATTTGATTCATAAAAGTACGCCTAGGGCGGCCCCTCCCGACCCTCCTCACTTTTGCTCTGTATATCTCTTTCGTCAATCTTCTTTCATCCATCGCCATTTTCACATTTTAAAACCTAATGAAACCCGCGGCGCTGAGACGGCTCTAACAACACCTTGGTTGCAGAAATTGTGTCATCCGATCAGTTTTTACAACGTAACAGAGAACCATAAATACATACATGTATGCAGGCTTCGACAGACAGCTAAAATACAATTTAAGTTTCCATTATTAATTACAACGTAAATACACAGACATTTCTTTTAATAACTGTATGAAATCAGTTATAAAACCTTATAATAAACATACACACTAGACCGGTACAGTTGACTACAAAGGGGTCTAAAATGAGTGACATAATTATTTTTAGTCATAATGTGCTTTAAGGTCTGTTTATCCTTACTTGTCTTATATAGTAAACAACTTTCTAACCTCAAAATTATCCTTTTTCGGCTAAAACAGCTATTTTAAACAAAATAAAGCAATCACAGACAATACATTGGCCAAGTGATGTCCAAAATGTTAACTCGGTTTACTTTATTTACGATAAAAGAGCTGTTTTAGCCAAAAAAGGTTCATTTTGAGGTTAGAAAGTTGTTTACTATATAAGACAAGTAAGGATGAACAGACCATAGGTCATAATCATCGCAAGTCATAACGTGTTTTTTTAAAGAAACTGTTACTTTTTCAGGATTTTTATAAATCAAACCTAACCTAACCTAGCCTTGTCTACACGTTAGATATTTCAGAACTTTTGAAAAGTTTACAGTTTCAGCGATATAAAAATTATGACTATCAAAAATTATGTCAACAATTACATTATAACCAATAAAACTATGGGAAACAAAGGGCTCCCACTAAAAAGAGATACAGTCCAAAAGTGGAGTGGTGGTGAAAAGTAGATGCATGGAGTGGCGTGGTGGTGGAGTGGTGGTCTCTTTGTAGTCGACTGTACATACATATATTCCAACACAATATACAACGTTAGCTGTACAAGGGATAAGGCCACCTTTGAACATACCTTTGCATTTCTATTTATTTTGTTGTTTGTACAATTGAATATTTTACGAACATACATATACCATACCCAACTCACGAATTCCGAACAACTTTATCAAACAAGTATACATCTTCACCATTTAATCCCCCCAACCGGGAACCGAACCCGCGACCGCTAAGCCCACCTCATCACTCTAAGTGCATAAAGTACTTACATTTCGCACCTGCGCTCAAATCCTTTCACATCTGGATACATAATCAACTTTATTATTTAGCTGTTGCCCGCGACTCTGTCCGTGTAGTAATTCTTGTTCGCTATTACCTCAGGAACTATCCCAGTTTTCATGATAAAAAGTACCCTACTTATATTTATGGATAAATAAATTGCATGAACTTGCGAGCTTCGAACAAATTTCAACAGTTGTATTTTCTCACACTGGAACACAACAATACGAGCACTGCTGCTGTGCGGTAGGTTAGAGGATAAGATGGATCTAAAAACTAGGCTAACTGTGTGGTCTGAGAAGTTTTATATTCACGAAACAAGTACCTAAGTATACAATAAAATGTACAGTCAAAGACTATTTGTGGCCCACCGTAGGTCCAAAGTCAATCTGACATTCTACAACAATAAGGTTGAGTTTCCTCCAATTTACAAATGACTTGGCATCTCTAATGACATTGACGACACCAAGCACATTTTTTTTTGAACTGGGTCCTGATACGTTCGTAACCGTACAGTCTAGTCCAGGGGTCGCCAAACTACGGCCCGCGGGCCAAGTCCGGCCCGCGAGCCCTTCTAATCTGGCCCGTGGGTAGAATGCGGGAGAGCCCACGGTCACAAAATAGATAAGTACAGAAGTCAATCTACATACAAACTGCGCTCGAGCAACGCACACATAGACACTGCTCACGGACACGATATCTCGGACCAGTTGGGACCAGTGCGAGCGTGAGTGACATCCGCTTGAGATACGCGTCTGTGAACTTTTTTGTGCAATTATGGACCAAATTAGGTCTAAAACGAATGGGGCAATGGAAATTGTGTAACTAGGGTAATCCTTTAGAAGTTATTAGGGAATTTCCATAGTGAACATTGACAAACGTAAAATTTTGTACGTTTCTGCTCTGTAAACTTTTTGTATTGTAATAGTAGGTAGGTTTATTGTTTTGTTACAACTAGATACGAGTGCCACTACCACGAATGTGTTTTGTGCATAAGCCATAGTTGACAACCCTAGAGCGACCGCCGAGCGTAGGTATGAAAAGTGAAGTACATACATGTGATTTACTTCTGTACCTATCTGTTTTGTGCCACGGTTCAGCCCGCTATAGCAGGGTCCGACTTTATAAACATACATACATTCTTACATAGTAACTAGTAATGCTCAAACATTCCAAGTACTCTGATCTCAAACCAGTGTATGAGTTTGTTCCGGTGGCGGTGGAGACCGGTGGTCCTTGGTGTGGAGAAGCAAAGACTTTTATTAAGGCTGTGGGACAGCGATTGAGGGATAGGGGCTGTGATCCGGTCCGGTTCGTTTCTGGTCCAACAAATTTCGTTGGCAATACAACGTGGCAATGCTGCCAGTATATTTGGAACCTTTGAGCCAGGCGCTATCCAGGATAGTTATGTTTTTTTTTTTGACGAAGCATGTTGCCGATTACTTTATGTACATTGTTGACGAAGCATGTTGCTGATGATTCTTGATACATATTTGATAAAGTAATAAATTGTAAAAAAAAAAAACTAGTAATTAGTTTTATAAAATCCGCCCCTGACGGTAATTGGTGATAATCATAGCCACTCATGAACATAATCAACACCAAGTGCGTCCCTTATGCGTTATCTAGGTACCCCTAAAACTAAGACTACTTAACTAATACTAATGTATTACCGGGTAATAATTACCCCATGACCAGCCATAAAACCAAAGTCTGGGCCCGCACGAATTTATATTAAGTGTAGTGTGGCCCTTGAGTCAAAAAGTTTGAGGACCCCTGGTCCAGTCGACTACAAAGAGATTCATTTTTGGACCTTATCACAATGCTATAAGGTTAAAAGTGGATACTTACATATTTTTGTAGTCGACTGTATCAGTCTAACCTAAGCGTTGCTGCTCACACGACCACACCCACTACCTAATACCGCGTGGCGCCGTGGATGGAACCCTTGGACCAATTTCGGCCGGCGAAGCCGCAAGAACGCGAGTGGACGGCAACCCGCGGATAGGGCGGGGGCCCAGTTTACGCGAACCAATTTCCATTTAAAATTCACTCTTTTGTGTAAATAGCGTTAACGTTGGAGTAGAGGTCCATGGCGGTTATTTTTGGAACAGTACGATGTTTTTGAATAAAAGTACTCGTACCGTATGTAAACTGTATACGAGTATAACTATCCATTGTACAAATTTCACGCCTGTCGGTTAATAAATGAATTAAATGAATATATACATAAGTAGTATATTATTGGGCGTTTCAAAACACATTTCATGTGTTTCGTGTTTTGAAACTCCCAATCGGTTTTGAGGTGTTCTGAAACTCCCAATCGGTTTTGAGGTGTTCTGAAACTCTCAATCGGTTTTGAGGTGTTCTGAAACTCTCAATCGGTTTTGAGGTGTTTTGAAATGCTCAATCGGTTAAGAAGTTCATACAGTTTTAAAAAACCTGAACATATTCACATATAACTACTCAATATCTTGAAGGTCTACTCTCATTGGGTACAGACATTTCATGCTTACAACACGTAGGTAGTAATATTGTTTTTATATTTGGAAATATGAAGTTTGTGAAACAACTTCAAAACTTGCAATTAGAAGTCGTTTGTCCAGTTCGCCACGATCGCAATTCACGTCATGGAGAGCTTTTACCGAACACAATTCGAAGTATCATTTGTGGTCCTTCTAACTGTGGTAAAACTAATTTAATGGTCGGTCTTCTGCTGCATGAACGGGGGCTACGATTTCAAAACCTTTATCTTTATTCTAAAACTCTCTTCCAACCTATGTATCAGTATTTAGAAAAAATACTAATGTTGGTTCCATCAGTCGAATTTAAAAAATATAGTGAGAATGATGAAGTACTAAGTCCACATGAAGCTAACATTAACTCAATTATTATATTTGATGATGTTGCATGTGAAAATCAAAACAACATAAGGGATTACTTTGCAATGGGACGTCATAAAAATATTGATAGCTTCTACCTTAATCAAACTTATAGTAAAATACCTAAACAATTAATAAGAGATAATGCTAACTTAATAATTCTATTTAAGCAAGATGATGTTAATTTACGTCATGTTTATGATGAGCACGTTGGAAGCGATATGTCTTGGTCACAGTTTCGAGAAATGTGTGCTGAAGTATGGAAACTGCCATATAGTTACTTGGTTATAAATAAAGATTCTACTCGTAATTCAGGATGTTATAGAATGGGTTTTGACACATTTATCATTATGGATTAACTATAATACATGATGCATTATTATGAAACATTTATTGCTTCATAGAAAACCATCAAGATCAGACATGAATCTTAAAATCAATGACGAGAAAAATTTGAAAGAAAAAGTACTTAAATCTGTCGAAGCCGTTAAAAAGAAAGTTAGTCTGATTCGTAATATGAAAACTGATAATGATATGATGTTGGAATCAGTATTGAAACCAATAACAGAACCACTTAATGAAATAGTTAAAGTTAAAAATGAGAATAATTACTTAAATACTAATGATGATGATTTAAATGACGGATTTCGATGGGGAAAGTCAGTAAAAAGATTAAAATTGAGTCCTAGTGAAGAAAAGAGGCAATCTATTCATGATTATACGGTTGTGAGGAAATCTTCTCAATCGAGTCTTGATAATGAAGATCAAGAGGATAACACATCAAACAACGATGAAAGTGATGTAAGCGATGGAGTGGAAAGTGAACAAACTAATGATCAGGATTCAATAAATGATATTTCATTTAAGACGACAGATTCTTTCGCATCTCCTCGTGATGATCCTAAATTTCAAAAGAATTATATTACCAACTTAAATATACCTTTTGGCGTTCGAACGGAACGGGACAAGCTAATGTTGGGATCCTGTCCGGTATACACAACACATGATAAAAAATTAAAAGTAAATGCCCATACTTACTATTTAACGCCAGGTTTAAACGAATTGCTATATAAGAAAGTACCGGATTTAAATATTGTAACTGAGGATGATAAACGCAATTATAAAATCTTATTATTAGAAACTAATGCACATAGAAGAGATTTTAATCCTAATAAACCAATTAAAAGCAACAAAGGCATGAAATATTTATACGTAATAAGACCGCTTTTTAAATTAGCTAAAGAACGTTTAATAAGTGGTGAAGGATTATCGACCATGAAAAAAGTTAAAACCGATGTATCATATGTATATTGGGATAACCCAAACGAATTAGTTGAAAGATTAAAATTGCTTATAGCTTCTCGTGAAGCTGGTAATACAGGATTGGATAATGAAATCATATCTGTTATTGAAGAACTGCAAGAAGCAGGATTAGTTAACAATGTCAATATATAAAACAGTTACTTTACTATTATCGTTAGTCGAGGCAGAACTTTTGACGTGCAAATAGAACATAAAATGAATATAGACAAATTCGGTCATCATCTTCATAAACGCCTGCGTGTATCTGAAGTTTCTGAACTTAAAAATAATGCTTTGCTCCGATCAGATGATGGACATTTCGATTTACAATCATTAAGATTAAAGGGACTTGCACATCCATTGTCACCTGATGATGCAGTTAATAAGCAGTACGTCGATCAGCTCGTTCAGAACCTTTATCAGAAGAAGTATCTAGATTCTATGTTTGATGACATAAATTCTCAAATTCATCAGTTGGCAAATCAGTTGAAATTGAACTTTTATTCAAAAAGGGAAATAGACGATATTTTCAACAAATTAAACAATGGCAAAGCAGCAAGTCGTGAACGAGATACACAGATCAGCTCGAAAAAACTTTAAGCGACGAGCAGTTATATTAAAAGGAATTGATGATTTGTGGCAAGCAGATTTGATTGACTTACAAAATTTACATAAGATAAATAGAGGATATAAATACATTTTGGTTGTAATTGACGCCTTTTCAAAGTATGCGTGGTGTATTCCAACAAAATCTAAAACGAAAATAGAAGTTAAAAATTCTTTCGAACAAATTATTAAATCATCAAAACGAGTACCGATAAACTTACAGACAGACTTAGGGAAAGAGTTTTATAATAATGAATTTGGTCGTTATGTACATTTTTTAAAAATAAATCATTATTCCACGTATTCAATTAAAAAAGCATCTATTGTTGAAAGGTTAATAAAAACGCTCAAAAATAAACTATACAAATATTTTAGTTTCATTGGAAATTATAAATGGGTTGGAAAACCTTTGAATGATATAGTTAAATCCTATAATCAAACTATGCATCATACAACAAAATTTAAACCTTTTGATGTTAATTTTGATAATGAGTCCAAAGTAAAGACAAACATCGAAAACGCGCAATCCAATCTAGGTTATGAATCAAATAAATTTAATATAGGAGATCATGTACGCATAAGCAAGTATAAAAGTGCTTTTCATAAAGGTTATACACCGAATTGGTCGACAGAAATATTTACTATTAAACATGTAAATCACACTCGTCCAGTTACTTACCTTATTGAAGATCAACGAAAAAATACAATACTCGGTTCATTTTACGAACAAGAACTTCAGAAAACAAAGCATCCTGATGTTTACCTCATAGAAAAGGTGATCAAAAAGAGGGGAGAAAAATTGTATGTAAAGTGGTTAGGGCTTAATGATAGCGAAAATAGCTGGATTGATAGAAATGCCATTGTATGAGTATATTTATTAACTTTATTGTATTCAAAATTGTCATTATTATATTGGATATGAAAGGGAGAGGACTTTTAAACAGTGCTATTAATCACTTACCATTTGAGCTGCACTTACCTGGGTATAATTATTGTGGACCAGGTACAAAATTGCACAAACGGTTGCTAAGGGGTGATAAGGGAATTAATGAGTTGGACGAAGCGTGTATGCAGCACGACATTGCTTACGATAAACATTCTAATCTAGATGACCGACACCGTGCAGATTTAGAACTTTATAAAATGGCTAAACAAAGATTAAACTCGAAAAACGCTGGAAAGGGCGAAAAACTTGCATCATGGTTAGTTAGCAAACTAATGAAATCTAAAATAAAAATCGGTGCGGGGATAAAAACATTTAAACAGTTTACATCTAAAATACGTGCTGAATTAAAGAAAAACAAATCTAAAAATAAAGGCACTGCAATTAGCCAAGCTTTCGCAGCTGCAATTAAAGTATTCCGTAATAACAATACGAGTAAATTACGAGTTCCTCGCTTAATACCGATCCCAAAAACTGGAGGTATTTTACCACTGATACCTATTTTTGCTGGACTTTCCGCGTTAGGCTCGTTAGCAGGAGGAGCTGCTGGAATCGCAAAAGCTGTTGCTGATTACAAAGCTGCAAAGAAAAACTTAACCGAATCAGAACGCCATAACAAAATGATGGAATCTATTGCATTAGGAAAAGGTTTACATATAAAACCGTATAAGAACGGCAAAGGATTGTGTTTAAAAAGTTCAAAAAACTAAATAAAAGGTTACCTAGACGAGCTCTCACTAATATAGATCTTTTAAAATACTCAACAGATATTCCTCATTTTCGTGGTGTTTATATGAGAGATAATTTGCCAAAGCGACCTAACAGAGTAGAATGTGCAATCGTTAATTTAGACAGTTCTAAAAACCAGGGGACTCACTGGGTAGCCTATGTTAAAGATAATAATTATTGTGAATATTTTAATAGTTATGGTGATCTTCAACCACCGTTAGAATTAATAAGGTATTTAAAAAATCATGAAATTTCATATAACTACAACACTTATCAAAATTTTGACACTGTAAATTGCGGACATTTATGTTTGAAATATTTAAAACAATTTTGGAGCGACCGTTTAAATGTCTCTGTGCAATAAAAACCTTATCATTCACACGATGTCTTTCACTTTGTCTATAACTGGAACCTCTTCTACCCTGGTTACGAATCATTCACCAGCTCTTCAACTAGATGGTGAATATGAATGTGGGTTGCTATACATGTCAACTTTTAACTCTATACCTAATATAGACTACAGAAACAATAAATTTTATTATGGTAAAAACGAAGTAGTACAAATTCCTGAAGGGTCATACGAACTTCAAGACCTTGACGATTACTTCAAAAGACATCTGCAAGGATGCACATTTTCACTGACGTGTAATAATAATACCTTAAAGACTTCGATAGTATGTTCTAAAAATGTATACTTTAATAAAGAAAATTCGATTGGCAAGTTACTAGGTTTCGGTGAAGAAACTGTACAAGCTAATATATTAACAGAGTCCCCCTTTCCTGTCTCCATTCTGTCTACAACTATAGTGCGAGTTGAATGTGACATAGTGAGCGGATCATTTGTAAACGGAAGACCAAGCCACATTATTCATGAGTTTGTTCCGAATGTGCCTCCAGGATATAGGATTATAGAAACACCGAAAAACGTTATCTATTTCCCGGTTACCCAAAAAAGCTTAAGCTCACTTAAAATAAGAATATTAGACGCAAATAATAATTTACTTAATTTACGAGGTGAAGAGATTCAAATATATTTACATCTTCGGAAAAATGATAGATTTCAATAAAAGCAAAGTCTCGCACGATAAACGTATTAGTAATCACTGTGCTATCAAGAAAAGAAGACCTATAGAGCAATTTACAAAGCTAACGAAAGATAATAAACAATTTTTAAAAAACATAGGCTTGTTAAAATGAGTATACTAAGCTTAATAGATCCATTGAGCTATGATAACACGATTGAAAGTTTCGAATATCATTCATATAAACCGTACGTAACCAGTTTTAATTTAAACGATGAAATCCGTATACCTATTAATCAACAAGATCTTTACGTATTACCATCAGCGAGTACTTTATACATAGAGGGTACTATTAAAGTAATCAATAGAGAAACAAAAGCGCAGGTGAACAGTGTTCTGTTTACTAATAACCCTATACTACATATGTTTCAAGATATTCGATATGAACTGAATGGGATAGAAATAGATAAAATAAAAAACGCCGGGGTTACGACTACTATGAAATCTCTTATATCTATGAATGAACTCGAATCTTCGATGTCAAAATTATGGGGCTGGGACGTTGATGGCACAAAAATTACCAATGGATCATTTTCTGTATCTGTGCCTTTAAATAAAATTCTTGGTTTCGCAGAGGATTATAATAAAATAATTATTAATTGCAAACATGAACTTATTCTTTTACGATCCAATAGTAATTTAAATAGCGTAATATTAAATACAAATGAATACATAGACAACATTACTATATCTAAAATAGTATGGCGTATGCCTCATATTAAAGTTTCTGATCGGGAAAGATTAACTTTATTAAAACATTTAGAAAAAGATCGCGCTATTCAAATAGCATTTAGGAACTGGGATCTTTATGAGTATCCGCTTTTGCCTAAAACCTCTAAACATTCTTGGTCAATCAAAACTTCATCTCAAATTGAAAAGCCACGATTCGTTATAATTGGATTAAAAACGGACCGAAAAAATATGATTAACAAAGATATAACATGCTTTGATCATTGTCATTTGAGAGACGTCAAAGTTTTTTTGAACTCAAACTATTTTCCATATGAAAGTTTAAATGTAAGTTTTGGAGACGAAAAGTACGCTTTATTATACGAACAGTACGCTAAATTTCAACAGTCTTATTATAGACGTAGTCAAGCACCGTTGTTAAGTCCGCAAAAATTTAAAGAGAAAGCCCCTCTCTTCGTCCTCGACTGTTCTCATCAAAACGAAACCTTAAAAACAGGTGCCATAGATGTACGGCTAGAATTAGAGTGTGAACAGGATATTCCCGATAATACTGCGGCGTACTGTCTAATTCTGAATGATAGTATTGTAGAATACAAACCGTTAAGCAACATTACAAAGAAAATATCATGATGACTGACCGTTTGTTCGTGGATCTTCAGGGATTTAAATCGTATAAAAATGAATTTATTGTTAAGGAATTTGCATACAGTACAGATGAATACACGCAAATATTTTCAATAAAACCCCCATATGCATTTTCTACTTTATCGGAAAATGAAAAACGTCAGGTGAACTGGATTGAGAAAAACCTCGGAATTTTATGGCGTGAAGGATATGTTGACTATAGAGAATTTAAAAGAATGATTCATGGTTACTTAGAAAATAAGAAAATATATGTAAAAGGATTAGAAAAAGTTAAATGGGTAATAGAATTGTGTTCTAATTGTACAGTAATAGATTTAGGAGAAAAAGGTTTGCCTAATTTTCAATCTATGCATCAAAAATATTGTAAAGATCTCAGTACATATAATTGTATGATTCATAAAAAAACATGTGCGTTAAAAAATGTAATATGTATTAAAAAATGGTATTCTGAAAATAATTTATCATATTCTGTAGAAAATAAATAAATAAATAAATAATTGCTATTAAATCATTGCATTTTTATTTTAGGACCTATTGCAAACACATATATATTCGTACGTTAAATCTAACAGTGACGTGACGACTAAATAAATTTCATACTTAATCAAACATTTCAATAGTGACATTGATATATTTAACGTGCGAATATTATGATTATGATACACGAAGTAAAATAAAACAAGATTGTTAAAAAACAACGTTTATTCAGTAATGATCACCTTTATTTACAATATTACACCTTAAATCTAACTTGTTTACATTAAAACAAAGATTGATGACCCCAAGATAACGTCGAGGTTTGATTCTTTAGTATAACGCGTTTGTCATCATTTGACGACAATGCTACTTTATTTAAAGACTGTGTAAAAATAACATGTTTTAGTGATTTAAATACAATATTCCTCTTTCTTATCCGCTCTTTATTTAAAAGTACTTTTTTATACTCCTCAAAATCCACACCTCGCAATACATGTTTTTTTGTGCCCTTAGCCTTTTTAATTTGATTGTTTTCAGTTTTTATACAATACAATTTAGACCTAAGACCTACAAATTCGTTTATTATTTCTCCACCAAGTTCGTCCTTAAACAAACCTGGTACTTTTTTATGTTGACGAGTTATACCAAATACGTTACTGTCTGAGTAATTACTAGTATCAAAATAGTGGTGAAATTTTAGTTTTAAATCTGCATATAAATCTTCTGTATTTATGGAATACAGAAAGGAATCTGTATCAGTATAACACAAACTCAGATTAGATGTATAAAATGGTTTCATAACAGAATAGTGAAAATCGTACATATGAGTTTTCGATATTTCCAAAACAGTAAATCCAATGTAAATTGGTCGATCGAGAGTTATCGATTCTGGCTTCATTTGTATGGCAACAAAATTTTCAGTAAAAATGGTTGAACTATGAAAATTGGGTCTCCCTGTTAGCTGCTCAGCTGTATATTTCTTTTTTGTTTTATTTGTAGTGTCTCGCCATGCATTAACTAACATGACATTTAACCTTTTTTCGGGGTCCTCCAACGTTTTTCCAAATATAGCATTGTTAAATAGTTTGCATGAATTTTGCTCAAACACGGATTTAGCTTTCTGTCTTAACTGCGTGTTTAAGTCTATATATTGCTTCAAAAATGGACCTTGTTTAAACTTGATTACTCTATGTATTCTTTTTAATATCAAACCGTGTTTAAGACATATTTTTAAATGCATGTAATGGATGACATATTCATATTTATCATATAAATTTGGGATAAGTTTAGGTTGCTTCGAACCAGGAGGTGTGAATTTTTGAGGACAGAATGGAATGTCATTATGCAAGTCATGCAAATGTTCTGGATATTCTAAATCCACTTCCAAAATATAACCATAATCCGAATTATCAGAGATTTTTAGAATATCAAGTTCATTAATTGCATGCTGTGGTAAGAATTTGAAATCAGCATAAGGTAAAAAACCACACATTGCATAACCGTATAGATTATTACAGTCTATGTACAATAAGAAACTATATGGATTACTGGAATCAAAATTCGGCATGTATTTATTATTTGCCTTTGCATACCGAGTAGAACATAAACATACACCTCCACGAATACCCTTCTGAATCATTCTAATTATTTCAAGGTCATCAATGAGTTGTAACTTCACATCAGTTATGAGTAACATAGCATCAAAACTTAAACTTGGGGCGGTTAGGTAAAAAGCAGGATCTAATCTATAATTAATTTTACAAGTTTGACGAAACTTTTCAAATATGTCAGCTAGTAATAATACATCTGATTTAAGATACAGGTCAGTGTATTCTCCTAAACTCTTTACATCGAAAGATTTCCATACAAGTTGCGCATGCTCATAGTCATATTTTGAAATACTGTCATTTTTTATTGAGTTGTAAAAATAATGTTGCTGCGGTAAACATTGCTCTTTATAGCGACTCCAACTAGTCATATACTCGTATGGATAGACACCCTTTCGTTTCAATAGATCAAAATGCTGTTTTATAGGAAAGAAATGACAGAGGTGAATAAAATCTTCTTTATTTAAGGTGCTTACAAGTTCTTCCAAACTTGCTGATAAAAATTTGAATGAATCTACAAAACGAACAGGCATATATCCGTTTTGATCTGTAATGAAAAATTTCGTGAATGATATGTAATTTTCTTTGTTTTTTGCAATAACTTTGATTTGACCAGGAAGTTCGCCCAACTGACGTATAAACAAATGACTGTCGTATCCAGATAAGTTGTGAAAAAATACTGGCACAAATGATGGTAAGCGGTATCGAATATTACAATAAGAATGGGCTGCCCCCCTATAGCGTCCCGTTAAATGACAATGATCTCTCACGGAGTCGCCAAGCAATAACTTGCGACAAAGAAAACAATACTGAGAATTTAAAAAATCATTATCTTCTTCCTTTGTAATAGATATTGTCTTTTGGTTAGAATATATTTTATGAATTCTACATACATCTATTTGCAAATATTCGAGAAATTTATCTACGCAGTCTTTTCCACGATAAGAAACGAATTTGTTTAGCGAGCTATTGTATGAACAAACAATGTAGTACGCAAATGCAGCTGGCACGTGCTCCTGTAATGTTGTAGTACATTTTGAACTAAGCGTTTCGTCTGTATTTGACTGCAATAATGATTCAAAGTCTGCATAAATTATGAAAGGCATATCTTGCATTCGTTCAAAATTTTTAAATTCAATTTGCGCACCCCGTTCAGGTAAAATTGTCTTAACGCCCCCGCATACGTGAGCATTTAATTTATTTTCACTATTAAAAAATATCATACATTCATCACAAAAAAATATTTGTCCGTTATGTTTTGTTAATTGAAGTTTAAGCAGACGACTTAAATTTTTTATTAGGCAATAATGTGTTTGACGCCCGTTTTCTAACATTAATAGGTTAATATGATGTTGTTTCCGACATGCGGTTTTATAAAGCGGGCCTACAATTTCAGTTTTATTTTTGAGTGCATACACATTAATACTTATATTCTGATTGTTTTTTTCGAATATTTTGATGTCAGATAATCCTACAGGAAAGGTCATGTCCGCGCTATTTAGAACACCTTCATAATGAGGGTATGAAGATACCCTATGAGCATTACTTTTAGCGGGGAATAGTGCAGCCATCACACACCACAAAAAGCAAAAATTATCTTTATTTTGAATATTGATGCACGCACGCTTAAGTTTAATATTTTTAGGCAAATCTATGAATCTCGATGCTCGCAGTGGGTTGTATTTACTGATGTTTACCTCTAGGTATAAATTGCGCATAAAAGCCCAACCACTATCCCTGTCTTGAAATTCATCAATTTTTCGACAAATAGAGTGTAAAAGATTTGAAAATATTTCATTGAAATCATAAGTCTGATGTATCACTATATTTTGAGTCGCAAAAGACTTAACGTCGCATGTATCGTTTTTAAGTAAAGAAAATTCTGCAAATAATTCAAAGTTAACTTTAACACTCTTAAAGACTGATTGTCTTGCATCTAAAATTTTTCGAACGCGGGCGCGAACACTGTGTAAAAACTCGGCAGGAGGACTAGTTTGCTCTGGGCAGTCTTCGTGTCCTCGCACGCGGTAAGACGCTATCCTACTTCGAAAGGCGCTAGCTATTTTTTCAACACCATCACCGTTATCTATAGATATATTATTTTTATGCACGGTACTTCGTAAATGGGCAGAAAAAGCTCGACTTGCAACAGATGTTTCGCAAACAGAACAAAATATTGAGTTAAGACTCATTTTTAAAAAGAAAAATTACGGTGAATATTACAAACAAAGGTACCTATCACATCAATTCTAATTATTTTAAATCGCGATAGAACACTCCATCATCGATGAAGTGCTCCTTACTTAATTTTAAAACTTTATTAATATTTGATACCTCTTGCGAATCCGCATCTACCTGAAGTTTTAAGTTAATTAAAGCCTTCTTCCATCGATCTTCTACCGCAACAGTTTTTATGTCAGCAACATTATACAATTTTAACTCAATAAAAAGATTACCAGACAATTGTGCAGTTCGCCGCACCCTGCCGCCAGGAACTTGCCGTATCAAAACAGACGGGAACACCGTTTCCTTTTGCTGAACACGCAAGTCTTCGTCTTCGCTATCGGAGTCAATTTTCCAGCCTGCAGGCGGATATTTTTGTTGACACGTCTGCGACAACTTTTTTGTGCTGTAAATCGAAACCAAAAATTAATAATACGAACATAGGTAGGTACATAC
This sequence comes from Acleris literana, assembly GCA_946894065.1. Taxonomy (NCBI): domain Eukaryota; kingdom Metazoa; phylum Arthropoda; class Insecta; order Lepidoptera; family Tortricidae; genus Acleris; species Acleris literana. The sequence goes on from OX335680.1 coordinate 18,101,796, forward strand.
TGAGCTAATTATTTTAATTCAGTTTCAAAAACGGTAATTTAATTACTCACCATGAAGTTGGAACCTCTTCTTCAGATTCGGGAAGCAGGGTTTTCGATAATTTCAACTTCTTAGACCTATAAAAAATTAATTTTACATTTTTAAAAGCACATTAGAAGGTTTCAATGTTTCATTTGTTTAAAATATAATTACCGAGGTGTAGAGACTTCGTCCTCAGATTCAGGCAGCGAGATTTTCTTTTTTGAGGGAGCCTTTTTGGAGAGTTTAAGCTTCTTAGACCTATAAAAAACAAATTATACGTTTTATAAAACACATTAGAAGATTTTAATATCATTATACTTGTTTAAAATATAATTACCGCGGTATAGAAACTTCGTCCTCAGATTCAGGAAGCGCGATTTTCTTTTTTGAGGGAGTCTTTTTGGAGAGCTCAACTTGACAGTATTCCGTATCAGACCTGCAAACAAAGTATAACATTAATATTGTGTAAAAAAAGTTAATAACAATGTAATTAAATGTATTAAAAACTTACGAACATTGTTTTAGTGCAGTGTAGGTAGAGTAAAGATGATTGATTCACTGTAGAACGATTGACTGCAACGGTGTCTAATAAAGTTATGCGTTACAACATAAAAAATAAATTTATCGGTACCTACACCACAATACAGAAGTTCTCAACATTTCAATATTTATTACACTCGATTTGTATTAACAGTGCTACTACAAAATACGAACAATAATGGTTTTTATAAAGGTTTAATACCTCAGGCGTCAATTTGCAAAATAAGCAAATGTGTAACAAACAAAAGTATCATGTTAATTATGTTGCAATCAAAGAAGCCGCCGTTTTACAAAGTAGTCGCGAACTTCGCTAAGGCTCATTTTACACTGCATGAATTAAGACTTGTTTAAACTTGTATTTGAAGTGTGTACTTATTTAGCATAGGAAAAATGTTACTGCAACAATTTAATACTCGTATTTTAGTTCTTTTTTGAACGTCAATTTAGACGGTCGCAGTTTTATTTCATTTCCTGTATCTAAAAAATAAGTGTAGTTCTTCTTTGAACGTCAATTTAGACAGGCGTAGTTTAATTTCAGTTCCTGTATCTACAAAATAAGTAAGTACAGCTATCTCAATTATGTACTACTTTTTAATAAAAAAAAAAAATAAAAAATGGTTAGGTAGTTATAAATCTAATTCTATTCATTTATTTTGCAGAGTATGACGAGTTCTCAACCCATTGACTGCGTGAAAGAAATCGATGAACAGTTCCCACTTTTTTCATCTCAGACTATTGCATCATTCGACGAACCATTTTCCTATTGCCAAGACATGGATTCCTATTTGAAGTACCAGGAAAGATGTATAAATCAAAATCAGGATACATCTTTAGCAAATTCTCCGAAAAAATCAAAACGAACATTGAAGAAGAAAACACTGCAAAGAAGGACTCGAACATCAGATATTGGGTTAAACTCGCATGTAATTAGAAAAGCTAACAAGGGGAAGCAAGTAATAAAGATTACTATTGCGAACCTCGAGTCGAAACAAGGTGAGGATTTGACGACGACGGTGCAGTATGTCGTCCAAGATAACTACGATGAATTGTTAAGTGCTACGGAAGAGTTAGTTAGCCGAATTGTGAAAAGACTAAGTGACGTTAGCTATTAGATTTTATTAAGTTCATATTTTAATACTTACCTTGAACAAAATTACTAAGTATAATTATTATGTCTTGTAATTGTTTATGTGCTATAAAGAGTTTACATACATATATACTACATTTAAAATAATCAATTTTTTAATAAATTTCGTTATGCAACTTTTGATTCTCGATATTATTCAAAACCATAAAATTACTACAATTATTGTCTTGTAATTGTTTATGTGCAATAAAGAGTTTACATACATACATTTTGATATTGTTATCTTAATTTGTTTAAAATAAACATTTTTTTTTTTAAACAAATTGTTTCTTTCTATTCAAAACCATTATAATTATATTTTGTGTACCATGTAAACACTGCTTAAGTACATTATTTTGTCGTCTTCATCAAAACAATTAATTATTTAATAGCCGTGTCGCATAGTGATAGATAAGCAAATTGTGAATATGCAAAAATTTATTAAGGCAACATATCAAATGACACTTCAACTGATTGTAAACTTTACTTGTACAGTTAAAGAAACAAAATCAGGTTGAGTAATTTGTAGAGTAATAACTTATTTAAATTTCAAGTAACTTTTTGCCATTGATAATTGTATGTTTAGCGTCACAACTACGTCACAGAAACTAACCAATCGCAGGCTCAGGTCTACATCGCGCTAACGAAGTTTTTATACTTGGTTGATATAAATAAAACACAAAATATGTAACCGACGTGCTCCCACCTTCCGTGACCGACCGGCGGAATGGTAGGGTGCACCAGCAACCTGTGGCTCGGCCTGATCACCCTTGCTACTAACCGCTGAATTTGTTATCCTTGAACTTGAGGAGATTCTGTGCCTATGCGGTGGTAGGTACAGATGACCCACGCCTTGGTGGAAGGCCCCCAAATCCACCTTCATGTAAAATGCAGCCATAAGACCACTGGGAACCTATAGCATCCCGGGTGGCTCGTCCTTGTTGTGGAGATTGATCACCTTCGCAGCAAGTTGTGAAAACACCTTAGCAAACCAAGTCCGTCCGTAGCGGTGCGGTGCGCTATGAGGGTCCTGGACCCTTGCATACATGCTGAGCCTGATCAACTTAGTGTGTGTGTTGTGTTAAGCTTTTGTTATTTTACTTAATAATACAAATGTAAAGTAAGTTACGACTTAGCATGGTGAAAACGCATTCAATTTTGTATGATGTGTTACGGGCACATCGTGAGGCGACACGTAAACCCGATTGAACGTTATGAACCAAATATATCAAAGAACGCAAAGGCGTTTCGAATCAATTACAACTTAATAAAATAACTGCTATGAGTTTCAGAGAAACCGATTGAGCGTTTCAAAACACCTCAAAACCGATTGAGAGTTTCAGAACACCTCAAAACCGATTGAGAGTTTCAAAACACCTCAAAACCGATTGAGAGTTTCAGAACACCTCAAAACCGATTGAGAGTTTCAGAACACCTCAAAACCGATTGGGAGTTTCAGAACACCTCAAAACCGATTGGGAGTTTCAAAACACGAAACACATGAAATGTGTTTTGAAACGCCCAATAATATACTACTTACATACATACATTCATTCCCAGAGTGGGGTAGGCAGAGTTACAGAATTACCAACAACTCTATAAATTTGTTGATAATTCTTTAACCACATTTTGCACTATTAGATTAAGGGCCTGTTTCACAATCGACGAGTAAATGTATCTGCCATATAAAGTTGGCTCTCTCTTTGTCTATTTTTAAGTGTAATAAAGAGAAAGGGCTAAATTTATCTGTCAAATATGCTTAACTTGTCGATTGTGAAACAGGCGGTAAGATGTTTATTCCCATTTATTCCCATTTGTGCCTTTATTCCCATAGTCGCCTTTTACGACATCCACGGGAAGACATGGAGCGGCACTATTCTAACCCGGCAACCACACGGGATTCACACAGCATCAGAGGATAATCTCATTATTATATCTGTCATTGTGACATTTGCATTTGACAGAAAGTGACAACGCATTCCAGTAAAAATGGTGGAATCAACTCCACTCTGCGGTGTTTCTAACTATAATGAAATGCCACTGACCAACGACACTTTCTTGAGTTAACCCGTTTGTTAATTCACCCACTCATAAAAAAAACAGGCGACAGAAAATACTTTACTTCGCACAAATGTAACTTTTAGCGTAATTCCGCTCACAGTGCCACCCCGCGCAGCTTTAACAAATTGAAATAGCGTCTACTCGAACCTCTTAAGAATGGGCAGCCGCAAACGGGCATCTCGAACGTAATAGCCTGACCGCACCGAGCTATTTCATTATCTATGCTTCGCACAGTACGAACTAAACGCCAACTTACTTGTATCTGTGCTTCCACAGCAGCGTTAGAAAAACAAAACTGTCAAATGTGAGACAAAGACGCGGAGACGTCAATATGTTTTTTTTTTGTTGAAAGTTAACATTGTTGTAAAGTTTAAAAAACTATACTTCGTATAGAACAGAAATGCTTACGTGTCTTTAAAAAGAAAATTATAAAAAAAAATTAAAAACAATAACACCAATGGTAAATAAATGAATTCTTATTTAATGTAGACAAGCATTTAAATCAGATTAACCAAAGTGCATGCAAATGGCCTCATCCCGTAGCAACTGGCAACACCAACGAATTTTTAACACATAAAATTTGACTCGACTGGAAAAACGGAAGCTCCAATTAAAAAATTACTTATTCTCAAAGCCACCACTTATTTCTCGTAATTACCGCAAAGCCTTATACGACACACCGAAATTAGAATGAACACCGAAATGATCACGAGGGAGTAGGTGTAAATTAACCTAATGAGCTATTAGCACGTTCAACGAGTGTATTGAAATAAGAGTCGGGAAATGGAAGAATTAATTAAGACATTTACTAACCATTACACGACTTCCGGGTAAAAAAGCGATACCAATAGTAGCTAGATTATTGTAGAGGCACGGAAACTAGGGGATTGTCTGACGATGTGGATAGGTTAGGTTAGGCCTTGGGCCTTATTCTACTTTGTTTTTGCACCTATTGTTTTTAACTCGGCAGCCATTACTGTCAAGTTAATAAAAGCTATTATAATGTTGACAATTCGATAACAATAGGTGTATGTCAATGTAGAATAAAACCAGTGATAAATTAAGAATCAGCCAATGCTCATTTCTACCGGGGCATGTTAGGTACAGTGTTTTTCTCAAACACTGCACCGTGTGGAAATAATACTTATACCTTTTTAAAAAGCAATTCAGATAAGTTCACTCACAATGAACAAATTTTACACAGTTTAAAAATTAAAAAAAACACATTTTGTGTCAAAACGAGATTTTCTTAGTCTTTTTAATTTTGATGTGCTTTCATGCGTTTATTTTACTCCTGGAAAGAAAACGATGATCTCGTATTCTTTTTTCAAACGAAAACCATTACTACGAAAACGAACTCAAAGTACCAACAAAAAGAACGAACGTCTTATAAAAATATTTGGAAAATCGGTAAAAGCCACAAATTAGGTTCTTTATTGTTCTTCCGCGGAAGCGAAACAATCGATACAATCATAATATTTTGGTAAAGTACCTTACACAGCCTCTCTTTCTAACAACTGTACAGTAAGTCGATAGTCCTTGTCTAATTTCATAGCGTTTGTTGAAAGCAAAACACAATAGAAGCATCAAGTATAGCAATGTAGGCCATAGACTTATTACAGTTATTAAAGTGGAAATCTAGTCTATGACAAGTATAAATAGCACTATGGTTATTTTTTATACAATGGTGGTGTTTATATTATAATTAATTAGATGAATAGTCAACTTAGGATTCAATTTCTAAATTCAAACCACAAAATAAAAAAAATAACACGGTTAAAAAATCTCTCACGCCGGAAAAAATAAAAGAAAGCAAAACAAAAGACTACAGACTTAATAAGGTTCTTTATCGAGGCACATTCCGCGAAAAAGGCACCGCATTGAAATAGATGTGCTCTATAAACAACCTTATTAGTCAGGCCGCAGAGAATCCGTGTTCAACAAAACAACTTTTCAATAATATTTTTGAAGATGCAAATGGTAACGAGAATCCTTGTAAGTACATATTGTGTTTTAGGTAGATTTAGCGGAATCAGTTTACCATTTTCTAAGCAAAGCAAGAGATTAGGTAATGTTTTTATGTAAAACAAATCTATGTCAATATCTTGTAGTTATTTAGCACACGATTTATATTTAGAAATATGTTTCTTCGTGTAGTGAAAACAGACGTAAGAGCTACAAAATTCAAAATATATATAAGTCAATGAATTCATACCATAACGCAATTATTACATTTTAGAGGCCCCTTGCAGCAAAAAGATAATCCAGATTTAGTTTTAAGTAATAGCTTAGGTGTCTAAAAATGCATGGAACTGACGTCTTAGATAAAGTTTTCGTCCAAGTAGTGGTCCTAACTCTGGCGATTTCATTGCTAAATCACGTTAAAAATCTTTAAACTGTAGCACAAAACATTTTTCATTTGGTCGGAAATGTGGCGAAAGATGGTCTGTTCTTGGTCCCCAAAACAATCAATAGTTGTACTTTGAATGAGCAGGCCTTCTATGAATTAAAACTGGACAACTAAAACATAGTTGGTCTGTTCCATTGAGCAAGTCGACCAATCACATCGGTCCGCTGATCGCTGATTCGACCAATTAGAACACGACTTGTGCTGCATATGAAATTAAATTGGCCAATAAGAAGTCGTTTTATTTTTTAATAATATTCATCCCTTCACGGATAGGCAAAGGAATCAGATTCCATACAGCCATATATATCTGTTTTTATATTAAATATAGTTCTGGCACGGTCAGAGTCGTCAGTTTAAAAACGCCTTTGAATGACTGGCCAGTAAGAACGGTATCGTTAAAAAATAAAAGTAAAAATTGGCGGGAGAGCGTAATTTTTTTAGTAAGAGTAGTAATTGATTTTTATTTCCTCCCAGTAGTCGTGAAAAACATTTCGTTGGTCTCAAGTTTGGGCACCTGACCTATTTATATGCCCGACAGCTAGGCTTGAAATCCAGCTAAAGGCACGATTTTTTTCTTTCATTAAAAACTTGATTAAACTCTAAAAACTCAAGTTCCCAACCATTTCGACTCCCACCTGCCATCCAGGACACCACCCGAGGGCGACACACGTTCCCGCCCGAATCTGATGCCTTTCAATTACGTGGCAACATCGATTTGCCGCGAATAATGGATTCGAACACTTGGCGGGAATGAGTCATTTTGTGGCGTTCTATTTTCAAATTGTTTTTTTTTTTCGAAAGAGCGCTGGTTTTGTAAAATACTGGCAGTTTGTTTTCTTGCAATATCTTTGATGTTGAATTTAAAATAAATATAATGTTCAAGGTAGATTAATAATCCATTAAATCAGTAAGAATTAAGGCCCATTTACATTATACAACTTTCTTACACATACCATACAATAAAATTGCTCAGTCTAAACCTTACGTTTGGTACAATTCTTAAACCCTATTATTGCAACAAAATAATTGCATACAATTATTGCCGATTCTTGTACAAGAAACTTGCATAATCTAAATGGGCCTTTAGTGGTACTATGCAAAAGGTCGGGTTTAACCCGATTTTTAACCCCTAATGTGTTTTTATAAGTATATCGTCTGTATCTATGTATCTGTATGTCTGTTTATCTGTGTATCTGTCTGTGGCAAGACCCCAAACGGATGGACCAATCCGGATACGATTCGGAATGGTTCTTAGCTAAGTTTCATCAAAATCGCTTGGACCGTTTGAAAGATATCAGTTATAAAAGGGGTCGCCGTTTTTTCGGGGGTTCTTATCTGTGAATTAAAACAGTTGTGATTGACATTTATTGGTACCTTGTCTATTTAATGTCATGTTTAAACTGCCATATATGAATAGTCACAGCGATTAAAGTGACAAGATACTAAAGTGTATACATATTTATAAACTGGAGTGTGCATGCTATGCTTAAACTTGTATGTATGCAAACACACGGACAAATCGGGGTATTCTGCATTTGTAAAGCTTGTTGTTGTATTATTCAAAAACTTGATTTATGATTTTCATAAACCTCATTCGTACAATTTGTCAAATCACTAGGTATAGGTATTGTCAACAAAGACAGCAATTTCGAATTCCATGGTGGCATTTTAGTAAATAAATAACAGTTTTCAACGTAATTTGATCTATTGTCGAACAATTTCAATGCTGTACCATGCAATAATGTACTATTTTATTCAATAACTCTTTTGCTTGATACTTTATTACGTTAATTAAAAATAAAAACGGCATAGAAACTCAAATTATTACACATAGGTAATTATTAACTAAGTTATTCTGTAACAACTCAAATAACTGTTTGACGCAATTTCATATTTAGAACGAATGTTATCCTAACAAACAACTCGAGTACGAAGTTAAAACAATAATAAGCAATACGGATATTCCTAATGGAAGATGATTGTTAGTTTCGTTCCAATTTCGATTAAACCTTTTGTAACAATAATCCACTGCGTCAACTCGAACGCGTTTAATTATCAACTCTATTCGCATCACGATAAGAGAGTTAGATTGTTTTCTGGACGTTGCGTTAAGTTTGTAATTTAGCAACATGCAAACACGCGCGTCTTTGATTCGTTGGAATAATTCTGGAGGGGATTTAATGGAAACTGTTTGAATTTCGAATATGGAATATTCAAAATTGGAATAACAAGGGCGTTTGAAGTGACTCGTACAACGTGGAGGGTCTTTTCGAGAATTTCGAAATTCAAATTAAGAACAAAACGTGCTAGCAAGAGTATGACGGTAACGATCGATTTCTCATAAATACTCGTCGAAGACATTTTGGTTCAATCATATATTTTATTGTATAAATACAGGTGATTGATTTTTCGTTACATTCCTTTGGGGCATAGTTGCTTATTTGCAGCAAAAAAAGGGTCATATGATGTCTGAAAATACTGGGAAAACTTACTACACAGATTGAATTACGCCTTCATAATTTGAAAAAACACGTGATTCATACTTTATTCAACAGATAACAAACTAAGAAAGGTAGTAGTATATTAAAGGTAAACAATTTCTACGCATACATTTATAGCAACAAAATATTATTAAACTGCCATTTTAAAATGACATAAATTTCAAAATTAAATCATACATCTTTGGACTGTGCACTACATGAGCTTTATTGTTGGAAATCACCTGTACTCGTATGTATAGCCAATTTAAAATAACAACGTTAAGAAACGACAAACTCGATTCTAGTCTATCAAGAGTAGAGTTTGACGTTTATCAAACCGAATATTTTGACAGGTCTAAATTTAGCGAACACAGTTCCAAATTCAACCAAATTACATCAGATAAATCCGGTTTTCTACGAAATGACGTTCTTAATTCAAAGTTTCCCGTAAAGCAACTGAACCGCGTCACTACTAAGTGTAGTTTGCCAACATGGCGGCTAACAAATTACAGTTAAAACGTCTTCCAAAAGTAGATTATGGTGTAATGGGAAATTAAACTCGACACCGAATGGACGAGCGGCGCACGCCATTTTAAATGAAGTTTGTGAATAATACTATAAAATACTCATGAATATTATAATAAAAATACATACACGTGAACGTAACTTTGTCCGTCTGTTTGTTATGCTTAACATTAGAGATGTGAAAGTAAATCGATCTGTCTGTTGGTTTGTTACCTTTCCACGACTAAACCGCTGAACAAATTTTAATGAAAATTGGTATGAAGATACCTTTAACCCAGAGAAAGAACATGATATACTTTTCATCCCAAAAATAAAACATTCCCATCGATTACTTTACTAGTTCTACACCGGCGGCGTCGTTTAAATATAAAAGAAAATAGCTTAATAAGGGTCCTAGTGAAAAAGGGTACAAGTCGACTTAACTCGTAATAAAAAAGGGTATATACATGAACAGAGTATACTAGACTTAAACCCTTTTTCACTTGATCTACAGAAGACTTATCCCCTTTTTCACTAGGTCTCCAGTTTATTAAGTTTTTGCAGCAGAACTATCCCTTTTGGCAATCTTGGTGCATTTTACTCGCGCACTGCTTTACTGCTGCTCAAAGTTTCCGTGAAAACGCAGCCTAACCTCGCAACCGTTTTCCCGCCCTTTTAATATCGTGTATTGCCATATCTAAAATTTCTTAAGTACCCAAACGCTTTCGAATCGTAAAACGAACACCTAAACAAACCCTTAACTCGACTACTAATAAATCGACATTTACCAACACTGGCACGACGAGAAATTGCATCAAAGGCAGCTTTATCACCATTGACTTTTGTCAATCCGCCATATTGGTGTGACCAATCCAACTAAACTCCGACTTTATTCCATCAGTAACAGAGTGTGTAATCGATCATCACGTTTCGTTTATCGTAAAAAGTTTTACGACCATAAAATATGTCTACTGGGTCGGTTTGTAAAGAGTCGTGACTGCTTCAATGGCGGACGGGCGGAAACGCTTTTTATGTTGGTAGCATAATGGCGTTTGATTTAGCGTCTCTGTCGTTTGAGGTCTAATTGGATGAGACGGCGTCATTACCGGTGTTAAATCATCGGATTATTGTGTTATTTAACTTGTTACATTAGAGTGACGTGCAGCGTTTATTGTAATTGGTGCATGTGGTCCGAAGATATGATGTTTTGCAGCGGCCTTGATATGACTGACATAAGGATAACTTTTCTTTTTGAGGATAACTTATCCCTGCGTGCGGCTCTATCTAACTAGTGTCATGAGAACGGGATGCACTGAGAACTTAAACTTGTGTAAGTCGTGTTAGGGCCGTTAGTGTAAATGTAATTTTTTTTAATCTTATTTCACGGTTAGATCTATATTTAAAGTTAGGGGATATAAAAAATGGACTTATATAATATAATCAATTTAGGATGATCCCTGTGGCAGCCATATTTCAAACACTTGCCTCCTCTTTCATAAACAGTAAACCTATTTTTCTTTAGGTATTTTTTGTCTCAAATTTCACAATTAAGTATAAGGACAAAGTATATTTTAAGCACCCTTTAAATATCGTGTGTTTAAGAATAAGAGGTTTGCAGGCAGACAATTAAAAAAAGGTTTAATCATTTAATGTCAAGTATACAAGACCTGATGGCCGATGGGGTCAGAAGGTTCTTGAGTGGCGTCCGCGGACCGGGAGACGAGCTGTAGGTAGGCCTCCAACAAGATGGAGTGACGACCTTGTAAAGATCGCGGGAACGCGGTGGATGCGAAAAGCACAAGACCGGTCTGAGTGGAGAGCCTTGGGGGAGGCCTATGTCCAGCAGTGGACGTCTTTCGGCTGACATGATGATGATGATGATACGAGACCTATCAAAACGTTGACAATACGGAAACAAGTTAAAAGCAATATGGTTTAACAGTGTAGAATCTCAGCCCAGTGCATGTCAAGTAATTAATAGCACACAAATTTATTATTTAATAATATGTGTAAAGGAGAATAGGCAAATCTGTATGGAACTTGGTCTATGAGCGGCCAAGGATATTTTTTTTATCTGACGATGTGGTATAGTCCTACTGTTCCTTGGTAAAAGTTTCATTGCCGTGACTTAATTGTAATCAGAATAAAAGATGATTTTCTTCTACAATACTTTGCGTAGTTTTCCCGATTAGATGTTAGATCATCAATATATCAAATGTTTAGGAAAGAAGGGAAATCTCAACATATATTGATGATCTAACATCTCAAAGTGAAGTATTTAACAACTATCAATATGTCATTTATTAACATTCGGCAATAAAGTACAACTTACAGATATAATAAGTATACAAATCATAAGTCACGGTGTATAATAAATCTGATGCTGGTAACAAAATATCTTCTTGAATATCTTGATCGAATTCGGACTTAAGTTTAAATAATTCCTTTTTTTTTAAAGATACAAATAAAAGTTCTTTACAAAAAGTATTCCTTAATATCAGAGCTCTCATATAACACTAATTTCATCAGTGGCCGCCGATAGCCCAATTTGCCCATTCTCCTTTTGGTCCATCGAAGTAACGCGATGGCGCTTCTTATGCCGCAATGATAGTCTTGTCTGAAGCGCTGCTAATACACTTCATATTAACGACGAGTAAAACATTATGAATTTCGAATTTAAAAAAATGTACATTCCAAGACATGTGCTACACGCTCTGTAACAGTCAGTAATTAACCCGCGGCCACACACATCCTAGTTCGAGTTACATAATAAAAAACACATTTCTTTGCAATTACAACATCATTAAAATTATCTTACATTTCTATGAGTGTTTAAACCAAACCTTTATGGCGCGGAATGAGTTTTCCCGCCTTTCATTATTCCTTGTGTTGCCAGCTAAATGTTGTTTTAATGGCCCCGCACAATGTTGCCATGTTAATGCGTTCGCCGAAGCCGGTTTTAGATCGTTTTAATTTGCAGCGGGCAACATTATGCACATGATGTATAAAGGGGGTTATTACGGTCAAAATGGGAAAATAAGCTCGTAAGAGAGATAATGTGTTTTCTTACAATGTTACTCTAATAGCAGTATTACAAGTATTGAAATAGGGTTAATTGTTTAGAAAGGCTCTAATAAACAGTTTAACCACCTATGTCGCAATTATAACTATTATAAGACTATTATATCTAGTAAGGTGATACTTTGAAACCGGCCACGTCTCAATTCGCAAACGAATTGTAAACCGGAATACTGCAATATATATAAATATATATGAATAAAAGGAAAACCTGACTCACTGACTTATATATCAACGCACACCCGAAACTACTGTACGTAGAAACTTGAAATTTGGTACAGGGGTTCCTTTCATGATGTAAATGAGCACTAAGAAAGGATTTTCCAAAATCGACCCCCAACGGGAAGAAATAGGGGGAGTAGCGGGAAACTAATTCTACGCGTACAAAAGATAAAAAAGATAAAAGATGTTTATTCAGTAAGTAGGCCGCACGGGCACTTTTACACGTCAAAAATCTACCAGCGCTTCGCAAGAGACCACTGCTGAGAAGAAACGCCGCAAGAAACTCAACAGTCAGTCGTTTTTTTTAAAAATTACTTATACAATTATAGAACTTAACCTAGCATTATATAAAACAATGAATTTAACATTAAAATATATATATCATGCGTAGTTGAGCAGGAAAATGTGTCAAAACTCAGTATGTTCAGATGAACTCTTAAATTGTAATAATAATAGTATACATATACTTACCCATGACGGTGCAAAACAACCACATAGTTTTGATACATTCTCCTACAGAAACCGTGTCCCCTAGACAATAATTATACCTACAATGTTTAGATATTTTCCTGACTAAGCTATTACTAAGTTATTTAGGTGTTTAATTTAGGCCAAGCATTTTTATCTGTTAGATAGTCCTCGACCCTATAATAAGCTTTCGACATCAACGACTTTTTCAAGTAATTTTTAAGTGCTGGAAATGATAACTTTAAAACTTCGTCAGGTAATTTATTATAGAAATGAATGCATTGACCAACAAATGATTTATATACCTTACGGACACGAAATTTTTTAATAGCAATTTTATTTTTATTTCTTGTATTCAAATTATGTATATCACAATTCTTAACAAAAGAGTCTTGATTTTTAATGACATAAATAATATTCTCATAAATAAATTGTGACGCTACTGTCAAAATACTAATTTCTTTAAATAGTAATCTTAAGGAATCACGGGAGTTTAGGTTATATATGGAACGAATGGCTCTTTTTTGTAACACGAATATAGTCTGTATGTCAGCAGCTTTTCCCCAAACCAGAATACCGTACGACATAACACTATGAAAATAACTATAATAAACTAAGCGAGCTGTCTCAACATTGGTAAGTTGCCTGATTTTCCTAACAGCATAAGCTGCCGAACTTAATTTACCTGCTAGTACTGCTATATGGGGACTCCATTGCAAGTTTTTGTCTATAGTTATCCCTAAGAAAAGCGCCTTGTCCACCATCTCCAAACACTCATCATTTAGAAATATACTAGATTTTACCGGTCTAACATTAGGCAAAACGAACCTAATTTAGGCAAAACGAACCCAAAGTCGCGGGCGTCCTCTAGTAGTTAAATAACATAATACATTCTTAAATATGGTTTGTACCCATTTTTATACCACATACCTACGAGCGGGTCCTTTTTCAGAAGCGAGTTCTCGAAAGTAGAAGATATATTGCATGCGAATTAACATCACAACCAACCCCGAATTACAAAACATATGATTGTCGAATGTTGGATTCTCAAAAATTTTCCTGCTGGGCCTTTTATTCTTTTTTGGCTTAGTCCATCTCGCTCCAACATCGTAATCATATAACTGGCGTTACGACAGCTCTTACAACGTCAACAGGGCCTCTATTCTAGGCGGTAAAAACGATATAGTCTTTGACCTGTTATGGTATTGTGTTTAACTCGGCCGCCATTACTGTCAAGTAAATAAGAGCTATCAATACGTTGACAACACGATGACAGGTCTTGACCGCCTAGAATCTCGGCCCAGTGTGATGACGACATCGAAGCAAGGTCTGGGGTCCTAGTGAAAAAGGGTGCAAGTCTGAAGATCAAGTCGCACTGCTAGATCAAAACAGTATTAACTCAATATCCTCGTTAGTGTCGTTTCAAGCTCATTGCAGTTGTATTAAAGTTGATTTTAAAATACAGTTGTATTTTGAGTTATTACTGTTTTGATCTAGCAGTGCGAAGTGAAAAAAGGTTTAAGCCTAATATACTTCGTTTATGTAAGGTCTGTTCATCCTTACTTGTCTTATATAGTAAACAACTTTCTAACCTCAACATGAACCTTTTTTGGCTAAAACAGCTATTTTAAACAATATAAAGCAATCACAGACAATATATTGCCAAGTGATGTCCAAAATGTTAACTCGGTTTACTTTATTTACGATAAAAGAGCTGTTTTAGCCAAAAAAGGTTCATTTTGAGGTTAGAAAGTTGTTTACTATATAAGACAAGTAAGGATGAACAGACCTTACATACTCGTACCCTTTTGTAGAACAAGATAAGTCGACTTATACCCTTTTTCCCTAGGTACCAAGAATTTACAATGTAGAATTCAAATCCCAGCCCATTCAAAAATGCACTCGTCCAAATCAATAAAGCTGCACTCCAATCGGAGCTTCGAAAGCTCGGGGAAAGCTCTTAAACTGGACGATCGCTTTTAAGGGGGTTTAATAAGGGAAGGACATAAACCGCCCGGATTAAACACGGGTAAAAACGCGAGGGTACCGGACCCAGGGTACGGGAGTGCGGATCTTCGAATATAGCGTTGTTGAGATCTTAATCGGGAAGAAAACTGGTCAAGTGCGAGTCGGAATTGCGCACTGTACCGCTCGACTGACACTTGGCAGGTTTTTATTATTTGAAGGGTACACGAACATTGTACAGTCGAGGACTTTAATTGTTGAACCACTATGGAACCCTGTCGCAAAACGTTAATCATTAACTTTAGCGTAATTTCTTTCATGTGGCTTGACGCTGTCATTATGAAAGGGTTCCATAGTGGCTTAACAATTAAAGTCCTTTACTGTACAGGCAATTAAAACAAACGAGATTTTTATTTCAAAATGTAGAGTTCGCAATAAACTATTCACCATTCACTTAAGATATAAATCTTAATCAATATAAGTAGTTTTTTTAATCAAAAACACCTGAAACCGACGTACAGTCAATCAATTTCATTTCTAGGCCACTATGAACTATGTTAAGTGACGTTGACGACCAAAACGTAAGAGACTTCTTATGATTTGGTTTACAACGTCACAATGACAAAGTCCATAGTGGCCTATACTCGAAAATCTAATGTAAGACCAAAAAACTACGACAGATACGTCACTGTCATAAGTGTCAAAGTCACTTATGTCAGTGTCCATCGAACATTTCAGAGTTAGCCAACCTTTTTGCATTGATAATCAAATTGTTGTAAATATTTGTAGATAATTCTAACATTTTCAATATCATAAGTTATATTTAACAGTAGGGAATATGCATTCAATGTTTTTTCTACCCGATATTCAAAACATTAAAATATCCCTCCCAAAACAAATATTTTCTCATATAGTGCGTTAAATCATTAAATGGCGGGTGTGTGTGTTCAATGGCGATTTTTTTATCAGCTAAAACAAAATGACAAGCTTAATTCGGATGCCTTACACTTATGCTTGATTTAAACTTGACAGTTACCCATGGACCCCATAGTATGTATTTTTTTTCTCCTAACGTATGAAATTATAGGACGAAGACGACAATATTACTAGAGGACGCCCGCGACTTCGTACGCGTAGAATTAGTTTCTCGCTACTCCCCCTATTTCAACCTCTTAGGGGATGAATTTTCAAAAATCCCTTCTTATACTACACCCCTAGAATATCTAAGTAATATTCCCTCTAAATTTCAAGAACCTAGGTCCAGCGGTTTAGGCTGTGCGTTGATATGTTACTCAGCCACTCAGTCAGTTTCTTCTTTTATATATTAAAAACATAAATGTGGCGTTAACTATGTAAAGGGACCTTATTGCGGATGGCGCTTTCGCCATTATTAAAGATGCTCCGATATAAAAACAACGTCTAACACTTGTCCTCTTTTTTTTACTAATAGCTAAGGTTAGATGAACCACGACCCATCTATCACAACGTTTAGTGATGTAACGTTGTTCACTGTGGCCGCCCGACCGCCTCCGTGCCAAATATCGCGTAATGCACGCTCATTTGCGGTAATCGCCGCCGCTTGCGCCTCTGCCAACGATAAGCGGTGCGTTCTTCGTAATAACCGGCGGAGACGGATTGGGTCTTGTAAACATCATAATATAGGGATGAATGGCAAAAAACCCGTCTGCGTAAAAAAACTGAGTAGCTTACCTACAGTACCGCAGCACAATATCAAGAATACAATTCTAATTTAGTATGAACGCGTCGGCAATGGTTTAAAAAAAAAAAACTTTTTTAAACTACGATATGTACAAACATTTATTATATACCATCTTGTACCTTATGTAGTCAGCTAATGAATTGAATAATAGCGATACAATGGTCAACTAGTTCTTGATTGGTTGTCAATTTTGGTGAGTCACATTTGTAGGTAGGTAATCGTATGAGGTGTACTATCACGAACGTTAATTTGTGACTCAATTCAATTCAATTTCAATTTTTAGGAGAATAATGGCCCCATCAATGTTTTGATGATGCTGCCAGTGTCGAGGTTGGATAGTGCACTGCCATATGACATTTTAGTCTTGTACGGTGCGTTGACGGTGTTCGGTGGGATACCAGCAAAAATATAATATAAGTACCTACTTAAATATAATTGTTTTGAAAATATATATACTCAAGTACATACATATTTAATTAAAGTTTGATATTATTTTTAGCAAGAAATTTATTTAAAATTTTACAATACGACGTAAATACTAATGTTAGTAGACGGATGGACATTAATTGGACGGCTAATACAACGGGGAAGGAGATTATATAGAGGAACAGATATTTTAGGACAATCCAAAAATAAATGTTCCGAAGGCACATTGCCTTCAGCCAGACCGCACTCACAAATCGAGCTGTCCCTAATAATTTGTGACTCAATTCAAGAAAATTTGACTTGACGTCGTCAATATCAATACAGATGCCAAATCATTCCTAACTTATAGGAGACTCAACCTTATTGTTGTAAAATGACAGAATGACTTTGGACCTAAGGTGGGTCCCAAATTTAAGTTCGTGACTGTAAGGACAAAGATTATATAATATTTGCCGGTAGTGTACATATATTGTTATTTAGAGCGTTCTATCCTCGCACAAACCCTTGAGTGGTTTATTTAAATGTTAAATAGTATTCTTGAACATAGAATTAAATAAAATGTCGTAATAATCTTTGCTAACGCCAAAAATGGTGGTAGCAACTCACGCATGCCCGTTAATAATTCGAAGACGAATCGAAAAGTGAGTTAAAGTGAGTCTAGCTGAAACCAAAGTCGTGTAAAATCGGTAACCGATATAAATGTGTCGGTAATGAGCGGATGCAGAGCCGGGTAATGGCGTGTGAACCCGATACGGCGCAGGCGCGTTCGGACCGGCCCGGGACGGGTTAGTAGCGGGGTTTAGTAGCTGGCAGCAAGTAGTTGAACTAGAGAGAGCACTCAAACTCATAATATTGATTTGATGACACACTGCAACGCAACAGACAGTAAAATAAAACATGAATAGAGCAAATTTAGAAACGTTGCGCTGGAGTGTGAAGTCAAATAGGGCTCAGCTCAGCATGTTCTGCAGTGGGAGCCACAGCACTGCTTTTCTATAATACTTTTCATAAAATGTATAAGGAAACCGACCTATAGCAATGATAGATATTTGAAGTAGGTATGTGATAATATAACTCAATTATTTTTATTATAGCGCCATCACCATTGAAACCATAGACGATTTCGAAAACGAAATGAAAACGAAATTGATTCAACGATTGATCGGTAATTTCGCACCATCTGTGCTTAGTGAGAGGGATCTAACATCTTCAATTTACTGTTATCCTAACGGTAGACTAAGGACACAAATCTATCTATCCCTCACAATCCCTAACAACGTTTGTCCTAACATATCGTTTGTCCGAATTTTCATTTGCCCTAAACTGGTTTTCAGATGAATTAGGCAACTTTTTAAGTTTTCCAATTATATCAGCGGTTCGGTTAGGTTAGGGTTGTATTATAACAATACTAAAAAGTTTTAAAATTTAAGCGGAAATGGCGTTAGGGTAAATGAAAATTCGGACAAACGATGCATTAGGTCAAATGACGATTAGGGCTTCCATAGGAGAACCGAATCAAAGACTAACAAGTCAGTTATAGCTGATTTACATTGGTCCAGCAAAAACATGCCAGTACAAGTACATTGACGAGTTGGTTTTCACGATTGAGGCGAGAGCTATTGTGACGACGCAATGTACGTCTACTGGCATGCTTTTGCTGGAATGAAAATCAAATAAAACCCGTGTAAACGCAGCACCAACTCGCAACTTCTCATACCGTCCCACTCATTACCGTATTGCTGGAAAGAGAACTTTTAAGTCGGAAGGTAAATTTCGAATGGGGGAGTTTGACGTTATTGAAAGTTCACTCTTAACGTTCTTATCGCTTCATGAATGTAAAATGAGATTTTAACGGAACAAAGTGCATTTTTGTTCCTGTAATCTGTGAAGTTTGGAGCGAGATTCTATTCTTAAGGAACACAGCCGTATTATGGTCTTTGTCGCGGTGGATCAAGCAGCCGTCGCTCTCGCACTTACAAGCTGGTCAGAGAGTGACGGATGTTTTATCTGGTATTCTGAGGATCTCGATGGAAAGCTCCTATGCTAATAACTAACTGGCTGTTTTTCTAGCATTGTAAGACCCGGTGTGTAACAGGATGTATAGTCAACAACTTTAAATGTTGAGCACCTATAGAATCCTGTCATAATGACAGCGTCAAGTGTAATAGTAGTTTATCTACGCACAAATCATAAGTCTTCACGATGCATTCAGGAGCCGCATATTCAATTTTAACCGGTAATGGCGGTAATGAAAAGATTGAAAAGTTTTCTGGCAGCTGTCATAGTTTTTTTTAATTCAGAGACAAACTAGAGTCGGCTCCAACTATCATATCGTTCGATATCTTACTTACGTGCAACATTTGTCAAATTTGTATGCAAATTGACAATTCATTTCGAACTATACGTCGTCTCGACTGGCATTAGAATAGAGGTCAAATCAAATTTCTTTGTTTTTCAGAGATGTTCGAAATTTGAATGTCATAAGAACATCGAAATTGATGTTCTTAAGAATCCATAAGATTACTGCCGCAGATAAAAAATATGCTCTAACAACAGAGTTGATTATTATGCTGGTCATAATTTGCAGTTTTTGAACGTATCATAGAGGGTTTATGATATGAGTGTAGATAAAATTAAATTACGTCAAAATTTATAGTCATAAATTACCTGACGTACATTTAAAGTTACCCTTTCCAGCACTTTTGAAAAAGTCGTTAATGTCTAAAGCGTACTATAGGGTCGAGGACTATCTAACAGACAAAAATACTTGGCCTATACTCGAAATTTGTCATGTTTTCCTGCTGAACTACGCATGATATTTGATATTATATTTATAGTTTTATATTTATATAATGCTAGACTAAGTGGCATCATAGTAGTATGAACTATGGTTAAAAAATGACTGACTGCTGAGTTTCTTGCGGCGTTTCTTGTCAGCAGTGGTAACCTCTTGGTCTCCTCTAGAGAAAACAAACCAAGTTGGCAAATGAAACGGTTGGGAAACGATACAATTTGGCAAACATATTTCGCCGAAACAAAGGTAGTTATATCTACAACGATCAACACAACCATAATACGTTGGTGCACTCAAAAAAGGTGAGCCAACAAAGAGAGATTTTCTCTTAGTTGGCATAAAATGAATACAATAGTTAAGTTTTTTTTTTTTATTTTTTATTTTTATTTATTAAATAACTTAAATCTATCATTACAGGTTGTTACCTAATGCATAGACAAGTGAGCAATATTAACAGTACCTACATTCATAACACAATATTTATACAATTATTGAGTATAGCATAGTACAAACATAGTGGCCTTTGCGAAATCGTTCAGGGAGCACACAAATATGTCTAATGTGAGCGCTACCTTATTAATTGTTCGAATAGCCCGCGTTAGCGGTGCGTCCTTCAGCAGCTTCGTGCGAGCTGCGGGCTCGGCCAGCAGCGGCGGCCGGCGGCGGCGCCACACGAACCGGTCCGGCACGTTCAGCGCCAGGGCACCCGCCACCCCGGGGTTGCACAACTCACCTCGTAGTACTCTAACTACATACGAAGCGACGGCCTGTTCCCGCCTCATTTCTAACTTAATGTACCCCACCATTCCTAACACGAAGAGAGTAGGATACAACAGCGGATATCCTGGATACACGCCATACAGCTTGAAGTAAAGAAATCTAACATACTTGTTTTGGATACGCTCCAACATGAGCTTGTATTTAGCTTCACGTGGACTCCAGATTTCAGCACTCCTTTCGAGGTGACTCTTTATGAGAGCTTCATACACTGCTTTTATCGCCGAGATGTTTGTGAAATCCTTCGCTTGGCGTAGCAAGAAACCGAGGTTACGAAATGCTTTTTTGCAGATAGAAATGATGTGCTCACGAAATGATAAATCGGCTGTTAGGCGAACTCCGAGATCACGCACCTCCGTCACTCGCTGCATTGGCTTTCCACCGACATCATAATGATGGTGCAATGGGCTGCGCACCCGGCTGAACGAAATTATATTACATTTGGATTCGTTAAAGTAAAGCTTATTGTGCACACTCCAGTGCACCACTCTGTCGATGTCCTCCTGCAGCCTACGACAGTCCGAGATATCATTTATCACTCGAACTAGCTTCAAGTCGTCAGCGAATAAAAGGCATGTAGAATCTAGCACCACATCCGGGAGATCGTTGATCATGATTATGAACCCTAATGGCCCTAAATTGCTACCTTGACTCACTCCTGATCTAACATAGTACGGCTGAGATTTCCTGCCCGCACAATCTACATACTGCTGCCTGTCTCGCATATAGCTGGCTAAAAATTCTAACGTATGTGGCGTGCAACCGAACGTCGCAAACTTCGTTAGTAGAATGTCGTTATCCACCGTGTCGAACGCCTTACGAAAATCGAAGTACGCTATGTCAACCTGTTTACCGGCATCCAAGGCCGGTAATAATAACGTCATAAGATGCAACAGATTTCCAGTCGTGCTGCGTGCTGCCCGGAATCCATATTGCGCCTCCGTAAGTTGAGCACTTACTTGCGACTGCAGCGTCTTATGTAAAGCCGATTCGAAAACCTTGGCTGGTGCATTTAGTACCGCTACTGGCCTGTAGTCACTGGTATTCGGCCCTCCCCCACCCTTTGGGACAGGTACCACCCTTGTAACTTTCCACCTCTCGGGAAATATCCGTAACCTAAGGCAAACATTAAATATATAGCACAATGGTTCAGCTAGGGTGCCTCGACAGTCCTTCATGAGAAATGATGGTATCCCATCTGGCCCAGTTGATCGCTTGGATATTAGTTATATCAACCAAAGCTGATAGCAACAGCAGCAAGTTCTTTAGTGATTCAACTTACATCGTAGTTGGTGTAACAAACGTCTTGTTAGGCTCATATGGAATCAAGACTACTGATGTGCAAGTTGCGGAAAGTTTCCAAAAAGTTGGAAACGTTCTGAGAAATTTCCGGAAGCTTTCACTAGATATATAGGAAATTTAAATTTAGGAAACGGAAAGTTTCTATCCCCATACAAAATTGTGAGAAGTTTCCGAAATTTTCCTACATGAAACTTTTCGCAATTTTAGAAAGTTTCTTTGTCAAATCAGTAATTAAGACGCCTATGCCCAGTAATCAGAATCACAGTCTTGTTAGAAACGACAATTTATTTTTTGCAGTGTGTGGATTTGGGTTGTGTCATCAAGCAATTTTTCCTACTTTTATTTTATCCTCTGTATCTGTATGTCCGTGTATCTGTAGCTTTAAAACGGATGGACCGACTTGGATGCGAAAATGGGATGGGCCGGGTCGGCCGGCTTTAAGTATATCGAGCTGTTTGGGACTAGGTCAATTAATGTGTCATTGTCCCCTGATATTTATTTATTTTAATTCTACAAGTAAGTCGCGGGCTTTCTCTAGTATCTAATGCTTACTTAAAACTATGCTAATATTTATTTCTAAAACACGAAAATAGCGTTTTCACCGACCAAGTCAGTCCGGTGTGCACACACCCTTGAAAATAGTATATTTCAACGCTATAGCTTATGCATTCTCATCGAGTACCACCGCACGCTTGTAATTATCAAAGGCTCAAAAGAAATAACTCACAATAAAAAATCATGTGAATATAATCCATAACATGAGTTCCATAAGGTTTAATATTAGAGAGTGGTAGTGTTGATTTAAGTCGGTTTTTTTTCGGCGGGTTGTTTGCAAACAATATAGTACTAGGACTATTAGGGTTGCCTCGCCGACGTTTCGAGTGCCCTCTGTGGCATTGTTTTTAAATTATTATTGAATAGCGAGCAGTTCAGAACAAACTGGGTTAATTGGAAAGTTGTGGAACAAAAGATAGCGCTGTTTAAATAAAACTAGTGACCCGCCCTCGCTTCGCTTCGGTTTATATGAGGTTTTGAAAAACCCGTAGATAATCCAGAATTTATTATACATAAAAACCTTCCTCTTGAATCACTCTATCTATTAAAAAAACCGCATCAAAATCCGTTGCATAGTTTTAAAGATCTAAGCATACAGAGGGACAGACAGACAGCGGGAAGCGACTTTGTTTTATACTATGTAGTGATAAGTTGATTCTTTATAAAATCACGCACATTTGAATAAATTGAATAAAAATCTATCTATACTCCATTTGTTTAGTTACTGAAATAAATGTAAACAAGACCGAACCACGTGACATCCGCCAGTCAAATGTGTTGTTGATGTTTGACGTAACTATTAATGTTTTAGCCGTGTTAGGTACTATATCACTGGGTTTCTTTCATTTTAATTTTATCTCAGAATTGTATTCTTGAGATTGTCCCATATCCCACTACCCATCAGGTGGCCTATGGGCTCGTTTGCCTTCCCAATGCATTAAAAAAAGATCCTACAGATAATAGAGACATAAGTATTATCAGCTCAATGAAACTCTAACTAATCATAGAACTGTGTCACATTAACAGCAACAACAATTTGTTTGACACTGCCAAGTCTGAATTATAACGTCACTGTGACACAGTTCTATGGTGAGTCAGTGTTCCATTAGGGTTATTAATGCCTAGAGCCAAGAGCTTACTTTGGGACTATATGTGTAAGACTAGAGGACGCCCGCGACTTCGTACGCGTAGAATCAGTTTCCCGCTACTCCCCCTATTTCAACCCCTTGGGGGATGAATTTTCAAAAATCCTTTCTTAGTGCTCACTTACATCATGAAAGGAACCCCTGTACCAAATTTCCAGTTTCTAGGTACAGTAGTTTCGGCTGTGCGTTGATATCTAAGTCAGTGAGTCAGGTTTGCCTTTTATATGTGTAAGATTGTTCCCCGAAGTATATTTATTTATTTCTTCAACTCTAGCTACTAAAGGCAGTTTAGGGCAAGATTTTCAACAATTACTCCCCGCCGGCCATTCCCCGTCTCATTAATAACCCAAAATGTTTATTCAGTGAAAGATATCGTTTCTACATCGTTAGCTAAACGCGAAATCTGCTCCGGGTCCATTAACAGAGGCAACGCACTTAAGGGCTTATGGCGAACAACGGGAATTTTTTGGGGCCTCCTTAATGCTTTTAGTGTATCGAATTGGTTTTTTTTATTTACCTATTTAACGATATTTAAATAATAATAATAATGCCGCATTTGTCGAAATACCGAATTTTACCGAAAATAATTTAGGCATACGCAGCACCTTCTAACACTTAATACCAAACGACGACGACGACACGTGAAGTGTCCATTACTGGTGCCTGTCAGCTAAGAGTGTCCATCATTTTGGTGCCATCACCCTAATTTTATTCTAATTTTTCGAATGTCGACTTTATGAATATGAGTTACAGTTCTAACTTAACCTAGTTTTATTAAATTAAGCATTTACATGGCAATAACTCCAGCATAATTGCCCGTGCAGAGAATATAACCCGGGACCACTAGCTTTGTCTCCAAAGATCTTTTACTATAAGGCCTTCATAAACTTCGTTGCTATAAAGCCATGCCCCAACAGGGAATCGAACCCTCCGAGATTAAAATTTGTCCGCGTGTAATGAAACCGCACGGGCCATTACGCCGCCGCTGGCCGTCGCCGGCGCAATTACCCCGTGTGAGTTATGGCAGTTACGTCATTGATCGGACCGTCATATTATGGCAGTTACGACATTGATCGGACCGTAATATGACGTTTGGTTTAAGCGCCAATTTTTTTCGCAAGTGACAAAATTGATTGTTAATTGGCTTAAATCTCTTCGATTTGCTTTTTAATGATTCAAAAATTATTTGGTATTTCGTAAGTGTATCGTATAATTTGAGAAGTTTTGACCGTGACAACATGACACTTTCTAATTCACCGAGGTAGAAAGAGACAATGTCGCACCTCCGATAAAATAGGGTCCTAACTTGAAATAGCGTAATTTTCAGTATTCGTCAACATGTGTCGCTATATTCATATTTTTTTTATATAATGCATATATTTTTTAAAATAACTCAGAGTGTTATATATCATTTTAAAGCTCATAGTGAGCCTTATTAGGTGAAATAAAGAGACCAAACATATTCTCAAAGAAATTGCGACTTATGACCCTATTTTACAAGGAAATTTAATTAATTTTAAATAAAAAAACTGCTGTTGAGATAAAACAATCTTTATTTTCATCAAAAAAATAAGAAATTAAATGCAAATCTTATCAAAACAAAGTTTTGTCACTTACAAAAATTATAATACGTAATTACAGAGTTATTCTACTCCAAATAATACTGTTGTTTAAGGTGAAAAAATACAGGGGTGCGAAATTAGAGTAAAATCACAACTAACTAGCAGTCTTTCCATTGCAAATTAGCCTTTTTTATCTTACTTATTATATATTATATATTAACTACTCGGGGCTCGTCATAGTCTTACTTTATGGTTTAACCATCAAAAAACATCTAGGTATGAGACTAACAACTAATCAGCAGTCTTTCCATTGCAAATAGCCTTTTTTATCTTACTTATTATAATATTAACAACTCAGGGCTCTTAATCCCCTTACTTGTCGGTTTAACCAACAAAATAGTATGTCTAGGAGTGAAACTAGTAATCAATATCCGTTTTCACCCAACGTTAAAGACTTCTAAACCGTAACTAGTGATAGTTAACGATAGTTTATCATAGTATTTAGAAGCATCCATTAAAAGTAGTCAAAAATGGGTACAACAATAATTAAAATCTACAAAAATGTTAAAAAAGTCAACAAATCAACAACTTGTACAGCTTATCCTTAATAAGTTTAAGTATTTCTTATGCATATTAAAACGATGTAGGTAGTAAATGACGATCACAACTAAAAGTTTAATAAAAAACTTAACTATCAGCCCTTGCGTTTAAAAGAGTTCGTTATTATTTAACTTAGGTTCAAGAATCAGTCATGCATTTCGTTCCCTAATGTTAATGTTTAATCAAGTTAGGGTACGGTCAAGGAAATGTATTCGTGTACCTTTTTCACTCTTGTCACAATGACAATAAGAGTCAAAAAGGTAAGTACGCGAATACATTTCCTTGACTGTGTACCAGTATTTAAAATTATAAATATTTAAAAAGTCAAATCCAAATTACACAAATAAAATCTACTATTTTCTTACTTAATAACAATATTATTTATACGTAACGAGTATTCATTCACTGTCGTAATCGAATTCACGTTACTGGCAAACGTGTTGGTAAAATGCTGCATAAAACTGAGGTATATGGTTACTATTTATAAGACTCAATAAGTCTGTTTTTTTTCTTTCGGGTAAAGAAGGACGTCTCTCGAATGCCATTTTTGGTTCAGGCAACGTTTGAGGGTGTTTCCGCCATAGCTTTGCTTCATAAAACGTACAATCATTGTACGATTTTTTATAATAAAGTATATCTGGTGATTCTTTTGAGTATTTCAAAATTTTTACTTCCGTTATCTTCATGCCGCCCACCCCCATTTTTAAATCAGATATCAAAGATTTTAAAGAAATGAAATCACTGAACGAAAGTTCGTTTACGGAGTACGGACACCCAGTTTTTTTTGCCGTTCTTATTATTTGTGCGTATTGTGAGGGAACATAAATAGGTCCAGACTTTAGACTTCGCTTTATACTTTTTTCGATAACTGAGTGAACGGAATCACCCTCATTTTGGGTGTGACCTGGAACCAAAAACTTGTGGGTTATAGAGTTCAGATTATTGAATTTCAAGACACAGTACACATACAAAGCTATGATAAACTTATTTTTATTCTGGCCCCCACAATTATCGGAATAAAACGTTATATCGATACAGGTTGCATCGCCAACGGCCGATAATCTCTTTTGTATGAATTGAAGAATGCCACTGCCTATCTCATCAGAACCACGATTACCTTCGCCCTCATGCCAAAAGTAACATTCAGTTTTTTTATCTTTTATATCTGTTATAGTGAAATTAAGGCAATTTAATTTGCTTTTGTAATAAAAAACAGAAACGTCGCCTTTAGGTAAAGGTAGTACAGCTTCCAAATCGTACACGGCGACTATATACTTCTCACTTGCATTATCCTTATCTTTCTGTTTTTCTTGTCGAGATAATTCCTTTTCATTTTGATGGCAATCATACTTTGTCTGTAATTGTTGCTTTTCGGATTGTTCACAATTTTCATATGCTACACACAATTCACAACGATCTTTTTTAGGTGTGAAAAATCCTAAATTAAATTCCGTATTAAAAATGTTGGCATACATAACATAATTAGCGTAGGGTTTATTAATATTTATGCAATACTCCTTATAATCACGATGTAAGTCTGCAATAGTTTTTCCACCATCAATATACTCTCTACTAGTTTGCTGTCTTAAATAGTGACTTTCAATACGAGGGATGGAATTTATATGTGTACGTACCGACTCCTTGACACATGCAGGTAGCTTACGGTGATTTTTGTGTTTGCCTCTGTTGTCTTCTTCTACAGTGTTAACTGAGGTTTTCTTCAATGTTACAGTTTTGATGACTCTGGTATTAATGTCTAAGGTATTCATAAAAAATAATTTACAAACCCTTATTTTTTGTCCCATGACCTCAAAATAGAAAGCATTATTAAAGTTTCTCCATTTTTCATTTGAAGTATATCTATATTTTCGTATAACGGGGGACATATGTCGATTAATAAAGTCTCTCTGGCGGTTTATGTCATTTAGGTTCCAATAATCATCAAATATATTTTTCCTTTCAACTTCTGTTAGTTTATCAGTACATTTGAAAAAGCATTTCTGTGAACAAGGGGGTTTTACATGTTTTCGTTCTTTCAGAACATTCTTAGTCGTAAAGTATGCTTGTCCTGAATTTCGGAGATTTTTACTTTTATTTTGTTTCCATTCATTTGGGTTGGCCTTACGCTTTCTGCTTCGAGGCTTTTTTGATGAAGATGGGCTTTCTGGACTTAAACTGGTTACTGTACAAGCAGTGGAAGTTGTAGGAGTCTCTAAATTAATCTCTGTGTCAGTCATGTCATCTGCGGGGTCAAATAGATCTGGAGTTATTTGAGAATGTGGTTGTTCTAAACAATAATCAGGGTCTTTAACGGAATCATCGCTATCCTCCCCTGAAGAAGAGGAAGATGACGACGAAGATGACGACGAAGACGATGACGATGAACTAGAAGAGTCTGAATCAGATGATATTATCTTCGGGCAACGTGTAGTTTTAGTACCAATATCTTGCAGTACATGAACAGAGTTCTTTTGAAGTGAATGAGTTGAAGGCAATGACGATGAACTCGATAAGCCAGGGTCACCCATATTTAAGGAACTTTGGGGCTGAACATTATTTGGACTGTGATCTATATGTGCGGGATGGTTCTGGGCTGACAAATCAGGAAGGAATATATTCATCCCTGCCTGTTCACTGTTGCTTGTATTAGTCAGTTCATGCCCTGTAAAAAGAAACAAGCTAAATCATAACTGATACTCATTACACCTTTTAATTTACCAAAAATATTAAACAATTTTATTTCTTTCTTTCTCCTTGATGACAACAACAGCACAATAATAATTAAGATAAAAACATAATAATTATTTAAACCGATCAGAGGTAGCCTTATTTAACAACAATTTGTTAATAAAATAGAAAATTAAACATTCATTACTTACCAACAATATTTCCTTGTCCGATGAATTCTTGATTAGGCACATTATTTTGTATCTGAGCATTATTGGAACCGTTATCTATATGCGCGGGATGGTTTTGGGCAGACAAATCAGGAAGGGATACATTCACACTTGACTGTTCAGTGCCACTTGATTTTGTCGGTTCATGTCCTAGAAAAAGAAACATAGGTACTAAATCATTACGTAGGGCCTGTTGTTTGATCAGTAGTTAAACTAACTAATTGTTAAAAATCGTAACTAATGCCTTAATCTTAAGGAAATGTGTCAAATTTTCGACTTATATTCAAATTTTAACAATTAGTTGAGTTAACTACAGATCAAACAATGAGCCCCAATACTAATAACTCCGTTTAATATACAGTAATATTTAACAATTATTTATATATTTATTTCGTAAGGACATCAAGAGCACAAGAATACAATAAAAACTAAACAATAAATAAAACCCATCAGATATATCATCCGGTTACCAATACACAATACAGTAGAAAATTAAACAATCATTATCAAACTTACCAACAATATCTAGTCCAATGAATTTTTGATTAGGCACATTATTTTCGTTTGTCCCTAACGCTAAACGCAGTATTGCCGCACTTCGCTTCATTTTTTTTCTGAAAATGTTGTTTAATTAGTTTTTAACACTAATGATACAAAAATATATAACATTTACAACTCGATAAAAACATCACGATAATACAAAATATAGTAATATATTGACTTATTACGCATAAGACTATAAGGTATTTTGCTTTAATACCGATACATTTCTATTTATACCAGCAAAACATGTAATTTATGTCTAAAATACAGTTATAAATTAAAGATAGCACTGTATTCGTGAAGATGTAATAGAATTAATAGCTTTATATTATTCGTGAAATATGGTTATATCTCGTAATGTTACCAAATATTTGAAAATAGAATGACGAGTTTCGTCTTTTAACTCGTTTCATTACAGAAACATTTAAGGTTAGTGCCATATAGGGCAACACTTACATTAAAAAAAGAGAAGATACTGATAATAATAGTGACATAAATAATTTAAAATGTCCGCAAATGCCACTAAGAATAAAAAACGAAAAAGTCTAGTACCTACACACTTTTTAATAATGATAAAATCTATCTATTACTACGCTCATAACTATGTGACCCTAAACTTTTGCGATCAATTCAAGAGCTCATTTAAGTGCGTTGTTTTAGTTCTTTAGGCACCTAAACTATCTACCTACATTCAAGGTCGGCGGACGTTCGCACCGCACTCCATGGGCACTTATTTGTTACCTACTATCAGTAAGTATCTATAAGTTAGTATTTAAAGCAAAACATCTTACAAATCAGTTAAATATTGTACCTAAATTGAATGATGTTAATTTTACTGGTTGCTAATCGTATATTTTAGTAAAAAAAATCTATAAAAACATATGTTGTTTTGCAATTTAGCCCTACATTCTCAAACAAAACTGTATTTAAGACAAATACGGGGACAAATTTGTTAATAAGCTAATCATATACTGTAACATAATGTTTTATTTCTATATATTATTACACGGATAATGCAAAAATCATTGTCAACTATCCAAAATAGTGTTACATTTCGAAATTAAACTGTATTGGAGATAACTTTTGCACGAAAAGAAAGTGTTATACCATCAAACATTGTTGCATTTCAACTTAAGACGGTTTTTTACATAAAAAAATAAGTTAAAAGATACTTACTTGTTAAAAAAAACAGCACTATTTCGCGTTATCACATTATTTTGCACTTGAGCGTGGCGTCCGCCCGTCACAACTTCAAATGGTACACTAAATGAGACCACCCGCGTAGGGGCCCCATACAAAAGACTGACAGTGTTAAACTGACACAAACGCCATCTCTCGCAAACTAGCCGTACTACAGTTATGACTCTTTTTGAGATAACAAAATGGAATTTTGGCTATCTTTTTGTATATTTAACTCAAAACCTCATTTTTTCAAGTTAGCACCCTATTTTATCGGAGGTGCGATGTGTCTGTAGGTTAATAATGTATCCACTTTTGGACCTTATTAAACGCAATAAGGTCTTAGAAGTGGATACATATTTTTGTAGTCGACTGTACAGTACCAATGAAATTAAAATAATTTAAAAAGAGAGAGTGTCATACAAGATCTCATAGCAGCAAATCGATTATTTTTGTAAAAAATACTGGGCGGGGGGGCAATTTCACACACATTGACCTAGTCCCAAACTAAGCTCTAGGCTTGTACTATGGGTGCAAGACCATGATATAAATACTTATATAGAGAAATATATACTTAAATACATAGAAAACATCCTCAGAAATAAATACTCCTCGTAACGTGCGTTACCCAAACGGTTGTTTGTCAATGTTTTGTTTACTTTACTGCATAAAATATTTGAAGCGTACAAAACATCTTCTTTGATGGCTATTAAATATTCTACTCATAACGTGCTCAATATTCCTTTAATAATTTCGTCAAAACCGTAACAAAAGGAAATAAGAATATTCGTAATATTCAAATACAACAATATTCGGTCCTTGAGACATCACGGTAAATAAACCGAATATAAGGTACATCAGTCATTCAAAATTGGGCTTCAATACTCAAATTACATGGTTGAAAATGACGTTGAGATTTTTGTGGCCCCTTAAGGAAAAAACTTATAAGAATCGGCAGAATGTAATAAGGTGAATTGTTATAATGAAAATCGGTTACACGTAAAATTGGTCTCGTATGAGAGTTCCTTGTGTATTAAAAATAGATATTTTTATTTGGTAGCTTTATACCCGACTGCGTCAGAAGGAGGGTTATATTTTTCGAGTGTGTGTTGTGATTTAACAATTCACAAAATTCACACTCACCACTATTCATATGTTACTTATTTTCTAAAATCACTAATACTGCCTATACACGTCTTTTCCTACATTGCCCACTTTTTCATTCAATTATTACTCTTATGAAAATGTAAACTTGTAATTATATGGAAATGAGGTAGGTTTAGGTTATGTTTGTTTTGCAGCAGGGTCGGAGGGCCAAACCACTCTTAAATATTCAAATCAATTAGACAGTGTCGAAGGATCTGAATAGTTACTTATATCATTTTCACAGAGTCGACGGAGCTCCGCTAAGGCGGAGCTCCCATTTCTAGGTGGTTTAGCCCCCCGGGCCTGCTGCAAAACGAAAATAACCTAAACCTACCTTATTTTCATATTTACACGTTTACAAGTGGGAATTTCAGGAGGTAGATATTACATGAAGTGTGAGTTTAAGTAAGTGTCCAATGTGACAAATGGGTAATTCTACTAGCGTTTCAACCGCTATCACTTTCCTGGGCGCATTATTCACCATTTCCCTGCTGGATCGGATTACCATTTTGAGTTGTTTTGAAGAATGCCTGGACTCCTGGAAAATAACCGAAAATGGTAATCCAAACCTACAGGGAAATGGAGAATAATGCGACCAGGAAAGTGATAGCGGTTGAAACGCTAGTAGAACTACCCAAGTACGTAAAATAAACCCAGTGTGAATTTTGGGAATTGTTAATCAGAGGAGTTAGGAACTTAGGACACACGCACCCAAAGGGCCTATCCTTCTTTAGCACGCTCTGCAGCTTACATGTACATGGTGGATTTTAACATACGAAGAGTCGTTAGACTCCTCTCGGTCGTGGGAGTGACGGAGGCTAACTATTGTGAGGGGGAGTAAATGTTGTTTATCATCTATCAACGACCATATTAAAAAGTGCAGTCAGACAATATTAAGAGGGTAATATTTGTGATCCGTATGCTTGTATGTTTGTATGGTTCCTTGTTCCCTCGTAGAGCTTGAACTGAATGGCCCGATTTCGATAAACGAGATGTCGTTATATTCTTTTTAGTTTTATAAAGTGTCACTGGATACCTTAATCATCTTTTGCCGTTCGTTAGTCTCGCAAAAACTCTTAATATGAATAGTTTAACAAATAACATATTACCCATAAATACATAAAATGCATAAACAATACCCTCCTTTTTTTGCACTAGTGCGAAAATAAACATCGTTTATGCAATATATAGACTGATTTCGTTACTCCGAAATGGGCCCCCAAATTGTACTTAATAGAAATATGTAAGTAAATTCCATTCTGGCCCCGTGAGCTGGAAAACAGCACGAGCGGGAGCTCGTTATCTGGCGGGACCTATAAAAAAAACTCTATTCTTGTAGGTTTTCTTTATAGCCGACTTTTGTGAGCTCCGGAAATTGGTACGACGTCACTTACGTTACTTATTTGATGTATGTGCTTACCTGGAAATAAAAAGTTTTTATTAGCATATGGTGAGAATAAATAAAGGTACAATAATATATGCACATGTAAATAAATAAAATAAATTGTAAGTTTAAATAAATGAAAAGTTTTGTTAATATGTCACATATATTTTATGAATGATCATTTGAATTATTAAACAGCTAGTCAAATAAAAACAAAGAAATCGTTCCAAAAACAACAGCCACATAAAAGAAGAATCTAAAATAAAATTTACGAATTATTATTTCATTTTATGAACATCACAACGTTTTATTTGGGTATCGCATCAAAATATGAAAAACACAATAAATTTCACGGTGGCTTTTAATTCAAACCCCACACAATAATGTAACTACAATGAGTAAAGCCACCAACAATGACAGACAAAATTAATACGATGAAATACAACCGATACGCAGTGACGGGCGAACAGCGAGCGTCGTAAATAACATTTATTACTATTTACTTACTTCCATATGGGGTATTTCAACGTTAGTATTGAATGAAATTAATTGAATTAAGTTTATCTTTAATGACGTAAGTGACATCGGACAAAATATGTACACCAATAATCTAAATACATCTAGAAAAGGAATGTGAAACAAAAATAAATAAATGCCCTTCACTTTCCAAACATTACCGCCTTTAACGAAATCAAATTAGATTCAATCGTATCTTTTGTAAATAATTAATCATAGGAATAACAATATTTTGATGAATATTTTTCCATAATTATCTTCGTTATTCAAAGGAACGAATGCGTAAGTATTGTATCGTATTTATCATTCAAGAAAAAAGTTTTTATCCACGTAAAGTTCGTTTTATTGTTTAAAATGTAAAAAATCATAAATTTAAAACCAGTTGTTCTTTAATCCGATGAATCGGCGGGCGACAAACAACGGAGCGCTCGTAAATATGTCCGACTGTCATTTATTCCTACATAATAACCGCTCAACTCGTAATGGAGGATTTTATTAAATTCGGGCCTGTTTGCCAAACGGATCCGGGGTTCCAACCGTCACAACACTAAAAGACGTATCTTACATTACGTTTATACAGGACATACGTCTTTATGATTACGAACGGTGGTCTAACTCCTACAACACCAAATGACGTAACTCCATTTACTTTTATACATCACGTACGCCGTTGTTATTTCAAGCGGTGTTCGTTCACACGAATATGAAAGTTTGAAAAGGTTCTATCTACAGTTATGTACACAACACATACGCCCTTCTGATTTTAGACAGATGGTTTCACTCCGACCCAAAATTCCGATTAATATCGAGCCTCTATTCACCGATTGGGTGCCAATATTAAATATTTCTTGGGGATTAATGACGTATTGGTGTTTGCGTCATTGGGGTTGGAACACTTGAATTTAGAACGAGTATGTCTTCCGGGATCTTGACCATGAGATATTTATACATAAACGAACCTGAGACAGTAGATAAAGCACCCGTCACTCTCGTATTTAAGACATTTATATACGTGTCAGAAAGTGACGGATGTTTTATCCACATTTTGTCACGTGATATACGCCGCCATATTAGGGCCCCCTGGATAGGTAAGGTCGACACTACCAACTAGGCTCAACGCGTGTTTAGTACAACACAGCACAATATGTACAGTCGAAGAATTCAATTGTTTAACAGTTTGACATAATACGTCAATTTGCCGGTTTATACATTTTCCACATGTCATTAGTCTTTTCACGCAGGGAAATGTATAACACGACTAGTTTACGTGTTACGTCAAATTGCTAATCAATCTATCTGCCTGTCTACACAAATGTTTTACTTAAAGAAGAAAAAGACGTAAAGACCATACAATTCAGCACCAAATGAGGAACAATAAATCTTGTTAATACCTGTACTTTGTGTAATTTCTTAATGTACATAAATACATACATAAATAAGTTCTAGTGAATAATGCACGTTTAAGTCCATTATCCTGATATACGACCCTAACCATTATAATTACGTAATATGAGACGTAATAATAATTTAAATCACCCATAAACTACTAGAATAAACCATTTCATTTGCATAAATAGCCAGTAAATTGCATTAAGCTGAAATAATTTCGGTCAAAAAGTTGATGTAAAGTTGACCTGGGGGAAATCGCAGATGGGCTGCCGACCTTTGCAGGAAAAAAAAAGCAGGGCTATCTCTTAAGGGTCCCTGTCGTAGCCACGCGATCGCCGCAGATGCTGCAAAGACCACACAGTGGTTTGCCATCCATTGAGGAGGAGGGGACGAAACCTAGCTCGTAACCTGAACAATGCATCGGAACACTCCCACATCATGGATGCGTAGAAAAATGCAAAGCTCCGCAACTCGGATACGTACCTCCGAAAATGCGTTAAATAACATACATACATACATAATCTCACGCCTTCGTTCCCAGAGTGGGGTAGGCAGAGCTACAGAATTACAAACATCTCTAAAAACTTGTTGATAATTCTATAACCACAATTTGCACAATTAGGCTAAGATGTTTACCAGCGTATTAGTGACAGGTTGCAAGCCCATCGCCTAACAGTACTACAAGCCTTTATTCCCTTAGTCGTCTCTTACGACATCCACGGAAAGACATCGAGTGGCACTATTCTAACTCGGCAACTACGCGAGGTTTGCGTTAAATAAGAAATCATAAAAACCTAAAAAAAGGTGGTTTTCTTTAGTTATGGAACCAGAGGAAAGACTTTCATTTTAATGATTACGTAAGCTTATTTTATAGCTACTGCAAAGATAATAAAGATCATTTAAAAAACAAAGAACGCCTTTGCTACGCTCGTAATGTCGCCGATTTAAAATTCATAATACGCTATACGGTATATAGTGGTATTGACAAGTCTTGCCCCACTGTGCCATTAAAAACTTTATCGAATACCAACCTTATTCCGTTAACTTAAGCGTCATGGTATTAGGTATGTCTGTACGCTTTAAATCAGGAGCCGGCTATTGTGCCCGTCGGACATTTATGGTGCAATTTATATTTATGTCCGGACAACGTCCCCTTATCGTGTGTGATTACGCGTTGTCAAGGATCGCATTCAGACTGTCGCTGTAACACATTCAGAACTGAGGACTCCGTATGAAGCCCAGTTTGTTAGGAAATTAAAGTGACGGGCGCTTTTAGTTTTCATACTGTTAATACGTTTTGTTGCGAGGAACTCGATGTGGAGCAGATAGGGAGAATAGGGAGGTTAGTTTAGTAGCAAATGTGTTGAATGCTAAGGATGGTTGAGTGACCTGTGAGGCTAGAGAAATTGCTTAATGCCAACGTAAACGATTTTCGAAAACTGTCAATATGTATAAATGAATAAATAAACAAAAATCACGGGACTATGTCACACTAATTGGCTACGTCCCAAACTAAGCTCTAAGCTTGTACTATGGGTACTGCACAAATATAAATACTTATATAGAGAAATATATACTTAAATACACAAAAAACATCCAGCCTCAGGAACAAATATTCGTGCTCATCACACCAATATCTGCCTTTACCGGGATTGAACCCAGGACCGCTAGTTTCGTAGGCAGGGTCACTACCAACTAGGCCAACGCGACGTAACGCGACCGTCTGACAGCTTACGTCAATCCTATAAATTTTTGATAACGGTAACGAACGTCGAACTTGTCTAGGGCCTCTAATGTAATGTTCGCCGTAATGTCCTCATCGTATAAAATTGCATTGGCCTTGTAAATACGTGTATGTATTCAATCTCACACAAAGACTGACGTATCTGCAAACATAAACGTCTGTAATACCTTTAAGTAATTTGATAATGCCGTAAAAACATCTCATTGGTTGTCTTCACGGTGATGTGGGTACGACTCACTCAATATCTAATTACGTATGTATGTTGATATTATTGTTTATGAAACAATGACGTACGTTAAGCCGTTAATTTCGAACGCTATCATATTTCACAGCGTCGGGTAATTTCAACATTTTAAGCTCAACGGTATAATTTACGATAACATACGACATGTCAGAGGCATTTCAAACTATGTGGGGCATATCACCGCAAATGTGAGTTACGTTGACAATTATTATTTTAATAAAATGCAATAACAACGTAACCGCCGTCGCTTAAACATTGCCGTTTAAATGAAAAAGGACCTAACGGTTGATGGCGTTTACATTATTTTGATTGTTGTTACAATTTTATTTGTATCGAAGCTATGATCATAACAACGCTTTCAACAGTCACTATAAGGTTCATTTTAATTCGAAACCTTATCCTCGAAAATCGGCGCATCGCTATAAAACAATATTTACGATCGACACACGAATGCCCTTTTTATTATGCTAATTTTATCGTTTTAATTTAAAAGGGGCCTTTATGTAACTAAACAGCCACACGATACTTGACTTCTTGTAATAAAACGAATAAGGTCGCATTTTCCAAAGTGACTTAATGATAGATAGGCCCTTTTACTCGTAAGGGTAGAATTCCGGGCATAGCCAGCATTGTCCTGTCTAATTTACGGTTCTGTCTATTGTAAACGACACTTCGCTGCTTCAATATTTTAATGCAGTATGTATTATTTTTATGGCTTTCGATATTACACCTTATTTTGTAACAGTGAACATTGACTTTTCAGGGTTACAAAGTTACTGTCGATTGAATATCGTTTCAAGCGTGTATATTACTCTAGGAATATTTTGTTATAATCGCATCCCACGAGATTAGGAGCCAACATGTCTCTTGCCAAGAAGCAAAGGTAGAGTTTTAATGGGATCCCCTTGGATCGCATAATTTGTTTTAGACTATTATTGTTTCGCATAATTGATTTGGCATAATAGTACTGTGGCATAATTATACTTTGGCCTAATACTTTTTTGGCACATTACGCTATTAGAATAATTTCAGTTGGACTAATATGTATTCGACTAATACACATTATGCATATTATTGTTCGGGCTAATAATTATTTGTTATATCTGTCATTAACCATAATTTCAGTTTTCTAAATGATTAAACACAGTTTCGTTGTTACATATTAGGTA
Source organism: Acleris literana (assembly GCA_946894065.1). Classification (NCBI taxonomy): domain Eukaryota; kingdom Metazoa; phylum Arthropoda; class Insecta; order Lepidoptera; family Tortricidae; genus Acleris; species Acleris literana. Next base: position 18,139,763 of record OX335680.1, read on the forward strand.
AGGTTAAATTAGGTCACGTTAGGTACATTAGGTTGGGTTAGGTTAGTATGATATCCAGGCGCGAAGCGCCCAAGCAATGCAGAACTCCATCGACCTCGCCTTAGTTCCTAAATATATAAACACAAAACCAAAAATAACCTTTTCTCGTAGTACGTCTACGACTTTCGCTATAGCAGTTGTATTGCTATGTGCCATTTGTACATGACTATTTTTTACGACAATACTGTTATGCATTTTGTAATGATGCCAATTTATTATTATCCCTCGTGTGGTTGCCGAGTTAGAATAGTGCCACTCCATGTCTTCCCGTGGATGTCGTAAGAGACGACTAAGGGAATAAAGGCTTGTAGTACTGTTAGGCGATGGGCTTGCAACCTGTCACTAATATGCTGGTAAACATCTTAGCCTAATTGTGCAAATTGGGGTTATAGAATTATCAAAAAGTTTTTAGAGATGTTTGTAATTGTGTAGCTCTGCCTACCCCACTCTGGGAACGAAGGCGTGAGATTATGTAGATGTATGTATGTATGTATTATTATGACTTTTTATATTTATGCTATTCGACGTTAGTCTTCATGACGCTTATGCTTTCTGTATTTATGCTTTTTAATTTTATGCGTAAAAATATATGCGTAAAGATGATTATGCACATCGCTATTTCGGCTAAAAGCAATTATGCGTAACAATATTATTACAAATAATTTTATGCCATCCAATAGAGAAACGTTTTAATTTATTAATAATTTTAATGACGCGAAAAACGGACATTTGCTATCTCAAAATTGGGTGAACTGGCCTATTGTTGGCCACCTACCAATTATTGGCCCCATGAACTTTAACATAAGGTAATAGAGACGATAATTCAACTGGTGCCGGTAACTGGTATTTTAGAGAAATGTTTTACCCTTGTGAACGAGTTCCCACTTACGACTTGAGTGCTCGTGCAAATTTGATCGACCTTATTTATAAGGAAATAAGGGCTATCACTGGTAATTCTGGTTGCACAAAGCACTATTTGGTGATATGCCTCAATGCTAGACACTTGGTGATTTAACTGCGTATCCTAAGTTTTAACAATGCTAGTTAGCGGCAGGATTAGCAGATAGTGATATACTAGGTTATATAATAATAGCCTCTTGAGATTCGAGTGGCTAGGTTAAGTCACGAGGCGAATGTAAAGGCGAACGTAAAGGCGAACGTAAAGGCGAACGTAAGACGTGTGCCCTAACAACAGACACGAGTGAGTATGGTAGAAATTTTATAATCTGTTTGTTATCCACACAAATATGCGAACAAATAGCTACCGTCTCCTACAAGTCACAAGGATGAAATTGCAAATTAACTCTCGAGTGGATAACGACCAGCTTTTAAATTTTCTACTATATCTTAAGAGCTAATTACTAATTATGCACCGTTGCTTTTTTATGGCATGTCTAATGCAAATGAGCGCACGGGCAACGATGATTAGTGGGACTGTGACCCATAGACATTTATTTGCGTTCTCAAGCAAGCCTAAATGGAGCGAAGCTAAAGATGAAGCTAATAATTAAAAAGCAAGCTTTAAAAAACCCTACTGTTGTTGCTAACCAACTTTAAATCGTTATAAATCCTAAATTATCGTTCGAAAATAAAATAAAAAAATTATTAAAGAAACCTGAATATGATTTTTAAATACCTATTCAATGATACACCATTTGTCATAGTTGTCCGTCGACTTTATTTTTTTTATTTTTTACAATATGGCGTCTAGTTGCCGCCATATTGAATTTTAAACACTGTCATATCTTTAATGACTCTAACGAGATTAAGACAAATCGATTGACATAAGAATCATCAAAATCGGTCCACGCGTTTATTTTCTAGAACGCCACAAAGGAACAAACATACCTATATAGGCTGTGAAACACAATACCCTCCGGCAGTCGGGTAAAAAGGTTACGAGCGAAGAGCGCCGCTTAAAATCGAAGTTTCGGCACTTTTCCCATGTTTCCCATAGAAAGTCTATGGGAACAGATTTTCGGTGATTATCATCTATGGCTAGATGTATTACGGGCTAAATTTGATCCCGATATCTCTGATAGTTTGGGAGGAGTAAGCGGACAAACGAAAATCCGAATCGGGGAAGAATGGAGCTTCGCTCCAATTAACGGGGAGGCTTGGACCCAACCCAACATGCGTATGACAATAGCAAAATATATTTCAGAACAATACCATTATTGTGCATGTTACTATAATTAAATAGTTTCCTAACTTGTTGCATTATTCATATTATTTCCATTCCGACTGTTACCTGTCAAAACTATCACACCAATTAGCGCCTGTCAAAGACACCCTAATTGAGTTACGGATCGATGTCGAAATGATAACAGTTTCGACATCACGGAAATTACAGGTAAATAGGTAAACCTTTAGTAAAGCGCCTTTAGGTAGCACGAGAACCAAAGTCGTCGACATAGACCAGTCCGTGCACATTCAAATTAGTAAAATACCGTCAATTGTTACAAATAACTCCATATAGTTACAATAACTGTATGAAAAGCAAGCTTTAAAAACCAGTCGGGTTCTTAAAGCTTGCTTTTCATATAGTTTGTCGTCGATATACCTACATATATTATTAATTATCACCTTGCTATTGTTGTTATTTCAAGGTTAGGTATCCTATGTCACCCGGGATGACGTAAGGATTCTAACGATACCTCACACATCTAAATCGGTCAAGGGATTTAGAAGTTATAGTGGAATAAAGAAACTCACATACCTACATACATACATACAAACATGAACCCTGAAAACATTACACTCCTTTTTTGGGGCAGTCGTGTAAAAAGTCTTGTCGTCCCAGACTTTAGATCGCAAGGCGCCGTAAGGAATATAATTTTTTGCATATAGGCTAAGAAAATTCTAATTGTTTATGTGCAATAAAGAGTTTACATATATACCTACATAGATAAGTACATATATATGTAAGTATATACATCGTTACATAATATAAAACAAAGTCGCTTCCCGCCGTCTGTCCCTCTGTATGTACAGTCAACAGCATAAATAAGTGATCATTTATGTACCTTGTCGCTTTCAATCGTTTCACAATTTTGTATGACATTTCAGACACGACGTTAATGTGACATGGTACATAAATGATCACTTATTTATGCTGTTGACTGTACGCTTAGAACTTTCAAAATACGCAACGGATTTTAATGTGGTGTTCATCAATAGAAAGAGTGATTCAAGAGGAAGGTTTATATGTATAATAAGTTCTGGATTATGTATGGGTGTTACAGAAAACTCTCATAAACCGATGCGAAGCGAGGGCGCGTCCATAGTAAAACCAATAAAAATATAAGTACTAGGATTTGTTCATGTATTGTACCTATGCTTATCTGCTCGTACTTGACCAATACCGTATTAAATTTTCTGAAACGGGGATGACGACATACCTTAATTATAACATAAAAATCACATTTCCATAAATGAATTAGGTAATATTACATTATTGCCTAGGCATGGAAGTAGGCAATTGCGGGCTAAGTATTGGATTAAACGGACGAGCTTGCGAGTCCGTTTAAAAATACGAAGCCCGCAATTGCTGTTCCTGCCGAGGCAAATATAGTGCTTTTCTCAAAAATCGCAAGAAAAAAATTGTGTTGGAGTCAAATCTTCATCGCTTGAACTCATTTTTTGAATTGCATACAAACAGAAACTTCATGTAAAAAAACCATCACTCCTTACCGCCTTTTTAGCTTATGACAAGGAGAAACGCAATTCTTGTTTTAAAAAAAACATAAGCTATTCCAGGCACAAATAAAAAAGTTGTTTCGAGTAAAATTTGGATGTGTAAGACTTGTGCCCTCATTTTATTATGGCCCTTTTCACTTTTAAAAAAGTTACAAGGTAGATAGTAATGGAATTTGTATGCAACATTGCGGGCTTGTGTACCGAGCACGCAATGTTTTTTTTTTTAAATTTGAGAACTGTCAGTAAACTATGTACTTCGCGTCTCAATATGTAGATAGGAATGTCAACATTTCCGGACATTTTTGAGAAAATTATATTATACACCAACTTTAATGAAAATAAGAACCACTTTTAATTCCAACTTAGCAACCTAAACTGTTTGCAAACCGAATCCTTCCACGAAACTTGACTTATTATTACATTAATATTTACTTGCCTCCAAAGTGTTATTTCATTAATAAGACCTCGTTCTAATGAACCTAGAATTATTAAATAGGCTTGTTTTTCAAGTTTTTTTATTGCCAAAAGAGTAATTAAAAAGGCTCAAGTTACGTAGTTACTTTTTACGAGGCGTAATGAAGTGGCGGCCATTTTGTTGGCACTGTCAAAGGTAATACTGAAAGTTAGGAGGTACCTAATTGGGTTGATTGCTTTTACTTATTCAACAAAATCGAAGTTCTTATTTAAGCTATACAGTGTATAAACGGAATACGAGCAAACATTGAAACTAGACGTAGGTTATGTCTTTACAAGTCATGTAAATGTGGTATTTCGGTAATAACTCTAATACATAGAGCGCTATAATTTTTTCAAGGTCCCATCGAGCAGCGTTGTAGAATGTAAACGAAGATTTAAGTCTCCGTTAATTGCAGGTTAATTGGGCTATGTCTGATACATTGCGTGGCGAATTAATTCGTATGAAAAAAAGAAATACAACTTATGTTAACATTACACATGTTTTTATGTTAATTAGGATGCATTATACCGTCGTTAAAATGTTTGTTCGTAGTCCATTTACACACTGTATATACCCGCTTGGGAGAAGAATCTTTATTAGATATCTATGATTCCGTCAAGCTGGCATAGATCTGAAATTTCTCACTACTTTCTACATTCTATAAACTTTAGACTTAATTATCTTTTGTTGCTACTGCAAGGGCTCTACTCTGCTCGATAAAACTATATTGTTTATGTCATGTTATCATATAGCCAACGTTGTGATAGATCTTATTTACTTGTCAGTAATGGCGGCCGAGTTACAAACAATAATATCACATTTCAAAACGTCGGTGAAATTGCAATATCGCGTAACTAACAAATGTAATAAGTCGCAAAATGTACCTTACTGACTTGCCTGCTAAGGTGTATTTTGCATCTTATATAATAAGTTAGTTAGTTGTTAACAATTAGAATAGAGGCCCTGTAAGTGTCTTACTCTAACATACAACGAAAAAGTATGACAGGAATAGTCAATAGTAGTGAAAAGTGGATCGACCCCCCTTAGATAACCACCCTCGTGGCTAAACCCTTTGGGGCCGAACGGCACTCGCCTGCACCTAATTGATGGTAATCAGGGAAACTTCCCAACTACTGCAACTGATGACGGTACTTGTAGTTTACGGGAGCGGGAGCGGTAGCGGGGGCGGGAGCGGGATTAAGAGGATTGTGAAGCGCCGCTAAAATCGTGTAGCTGTCAAAAAAAAACCATACAAAACTAGCTCCGGGCGAAAACGTTTCTCACACCCTAAATGAAGTCCGATTTCCACGATTTTTGAATATGTTGTAGTTATTATAAAGACCTAGGTCTGTACGTTTCTGTTTTTTGTTTTTTAAATTTGTTTCGTTCTAAGAAATATTTTCTTGGAAAAGAAAACGTACAGACATAGTTTTTCATGATATCTACAACATATACAAAAATCGTAAAAATCGGACTAGGTTCAAGGGGAGAAAAACGTTTTCGAATTTTATATGGAGAATTTAGCTTCACAATCCTCTTAAAGGTGTTTTATAAATAAAATATGGGTCCAGATTAGATTAATCTAGGCTTATAGTCAATGAGAAAGCATTAGAAGTCGTATCGCTTAAGTACTCACGTCACACTAAAGTTTGGAGGGAATTTTCCTTGGATATCGTATGGGTACAGTCAGGATTTTTTCAAAGACGCGGGTCCTCTAGTCGAAAATAAAATAAAGCATTCGGTTGATTACCCATTACCACAAACTTAGAACGCTTGCAACATTAGAAGCATCATAAGAACCCGTTGCCAATCGTGATAAAAATAAAGGGGTTTGAGTTGGGGCGAGGGAGGGAAATGCAAACACGTTGTAGCCTCAACGTTTATGCCTCAAAGTAGCTAGTTGCAAATTGCCAAAACTCTATCTGTGTGCCATATCTACGATCGATCCGACTGTAGCTCCCGACAAACTCGTTGGCTATACAGCTGTCTAGTTAGCAGTGTAGTAATGTTAGTTTGTGATACGATTCAGTCGTTCTCTTTATCTCTAAATACGTAAATGAATATTAGGAAACAATCTCAAAAGCTTATAATATGGGTACAGTCAAGGAATTAAATTTTTTACCCACCCACCTTAGGACCACAGTCAATGACATTGACGACTTCAAGCATATTTTTCTTGAAATGGGTCACAAATTAACGTCCGTGACCGTACTATATTAAAACGATAATAGTAGTTTATGTGGCTGGTGCATAATAAGAGGCATTAAAGCACGAGCGTGGTTCATAATAAGATCACACGAGTGTTTTAATGCCTAATTATGTATAGCCGCATACATAACTTTATCTACATGCATATCATAAGTTTTCTATAATATGTATTATATATTATTAAGTTAGTGTTACTGTTAAGTTGTTTGTAGTACCAAAGCTTAAATAAAAAATTATAATGTACAGATATGGCTTGCATTTTCAAGTTATTGGTACAGTATTACCGATACTTTAATGTTTAGGTACCGACACTTTAATGTAAACATTACGATGCACTATACTTTAATGTAAACATTAAGATGCAACCACAGATACAGGTTTCTTAATATAGGCGATTTGCTTATCGCTTCTGAACATATTGTAGGGAAGTTATGATATGGATGTAGATAATAGTTATTTATGTAACTGGTACATAATAAGCTTCTTAAGGTACGAGTGCCGAGGTTAGAGTGCGAGCTTGCGAGCTAGATAAAGGTACTGTCTTACATACAGTACAACATGAAATTTCGTAGTAGAATTTCGAAGCTGACTTCCGACCTTCGCTTGTCGGGGAGGCGTATGAATAGTAAGAAAGTAGGAGCACATATGAAAACCAATTATGACGTCTTCATGGGAGTGATCGAATAGTGTTCCGGTATGGGGATAAGAAAACCAGAGAATCTTGATAGTGCAAACGCCCACTTACCATCAGGTGGCCTGTGTCAAAGTAGTTAATAGAAAAGTAAGTCGTCTCCAGCTCTTTAGGAGTTTATATTACCTATTGGCGCTCGGGTGCTAGGGTAGCGTACGTCTATGCGCGTCACTCGATACTTAATACGCACTGAAACAAACGCAGCGACGGCGCAGCCCTGACTAAACCGGCTTGATCCGTCCTATTGAGTTTGCTTGTGATGGCTCGGGGCGCGTACGATCGAGGCACGCACACATTCAAACCGCGGGATATACCTTCGGTCGAAGACGAACTACTGTTTATACTGTGTCATTATAGTTCATTTCATATACCAAGGCCCGATTCCACTTGAGAGTCATTAAGCGTGAACAATAGGATTAGTGATAACAAGAGATTATTGAAAGAAGTTGAAGTGCCCAGTTAGTAAAGCAATTAGTCAACAATAGCTAAACATTATGACTCTCATTGTTAAGTCTCAAGTGGAATCGGGCCATGGTATTTGAAATGAACACCCTTGTTTGAAGACGAACTACTGTTTCAACTGTGCTTGTGTGCTCTTGCCTTCAAGATACGAATGAAAATGTAAGCAGTAGTAAATGTACTTTGATAATTTCCCGTCGAATTTCCAAAGCTATCTTCAATTTGAGGCTATCATCAAGTTTATCTAAACCCAACTGCACAGAAAACCGAGTTTCTTGTACAATTAAGATCGGTTAGTCGAGAGGCGGGGACCTAGTGAAACGGTTCAGTCTTCTGAGGTTCAAGTGAAAAAGGGTATATGTCTAGCAGTCTCCGCCTATGACTTATACCCTTTCTTATTATGAGCAAAGTTGACTTAAGCCCTTTTTCACTAGGATCCCAGTATGGCGCTTTGAATAATACAGGCTGGCCTTTGAGAAACCTAAGACTATCAAAGGACCTCGCCTCGGGACTTCCCATCGAGTTGTTAATAGACTGGGGAATCCCTGGAGAACGCTGCATTCGAATTTGGTTTATTTTAATTACTTTATGATATCATTGAGTTTATGGTCGTTGATTTTTAACCTACTGCTAAGTTTACTTTGTTTTTCTGGTGTGGGAGCAGGACAAGACAACTGGTCAAATGACGAGCATAGAGGCATTCCATCTTATGGCCTGTTGTTTGATCGGTAGTTAAACTAACTAATGGTCAAGAAATGGTTAAAATCACAAGGAAATGTGTAAAATTTTTCATTCCTTTTTCGAATTTTAACAATTAGTTAGTTTAACTACTGATGAAACAACAGGGCGTTAGTCATCAAGGTTGGCAACGCATTTATTGTTTATTCGATGCACATTTTATTTTTCGCAATCTCTCAAGGGTTAGCTGGAAGAGATCCCTTTAAGGGGATAAGTTCGTCTTTGTACATATTTTATATTAATTGTTTTGTTCTGGTTTTTCTTTTGCATACATACATACATACATACATAATATCAGGGGGCAATCTCACACAAATTGACTTAGTCCCAAACTAAACTTTAAGCTTGCACTATGGGTACTAGACAATGAATATATACGTATGAGTTGATAAATATCAAAGTCCAATATGTCCTTGAAATTCGGTAAACGAATTTAAAACTTAATTCGAACAAATTAAGTTTTATATTCGTATACCAAACTTGAAGGACATATTGGAGATATATACCTAGGATAATAGCACCAGTGTTGGTCACTTTTAGCTGACAGGCACCAGTCCACCAGGACCCTTAACTCTTAATTCAAATTAAATACGGTCTGAAGTTAATTGTTACAAAACAAATGAATAACCCTTATCTTCTGTAAAATAAGAAATTTACCATAATGTTGGTCGTGACCCTGCCTACGAAGATAGTGGTCCCGGGTTCGATTCTTGGTTCAGCAAATATTTTTTTGATGAGCGCGAGTATTTGTTTCCAAATCTCGACTCACGGATGTTTAAAAAAAACATTTGTCTAGTACTCATTGTTCCAGCCGAGAGCTTAGTTTGGGACTATGTCAATTTGTGTGAGATTCTCTCCTGATATTTATTTATTTTATTTAAATACATAGAAAACATTAAAAACTCCGCAACTACTCGAGCTCATCACTCAATTATTTGCTTTCATCGGGAAACGAACCCTGGACCAATAGCTTCGTAGGCAGGATACCAACTCGGCTAACTGCCTGCATTCGCGGTCTTAAGGCTGTAGTCTTGACATTGCAAATGTCTATGGATCTCAGATCTCACATACTATCAGGTGGCATGTGTACATGTTTGGTTCAAGTGTCAGGATGTTACGGTTCATAAGTCAGCCCGCTGACAAACAAATAGACAGACAGATGGATTTATTATGGGCCTTGTGAGTCACTTCGACCATTGCTGATCTTTTGTGGCAGTCCTTTTTTTGGAGCTCACTGCAAAGGCCCGTTGCGTCCAAGAATTTCCTGATGCTTTGGGCAGTGAGGAGTATCTCTTGTGGGTCCATGATATGTAAGGTCCGACCGAGATCTCGGTCTGGGTCTCGGTCTCGGCAAATCTCGACCAAAAATCGTGCCGAGATCTCGGTCTCGGTCTCGGCCCAAAACGGCCGAGACACCGCGACAATCGATTATTTTTTTTTTTACAGGGTACCATGCCAAAAAATTGCTTTGTTTTGTCGTACAATAAGTATTGTTCTTTTAAATTTTGAGTATTAAGTTTTTTAAAACCATAATAAAACCTTTTTTTCATTATTAACGGTTTTTTTTACAGTTAAAAAAAACGCAAATATAGAAAAAATACCCCGTTTTCCGTGTCTCGGTCTCGATCTCAGCCGAGAATTTATTTTATTCTCGTTCTCGGTCTCGGTCTCGGTCTCGGCCGAAATTAAAAAAGCGGTCTCGGTCGGACCTTAATGATATGTCGCGCTAGGTAGATACTTCTTTTGAGCATTAGTGGTCCGCAAGAACAGAGGATGTGCATTGTTGTTTCCTCTGTCTTCTGACAGAACCTGCGTGTCGCGTCTTGTTTCATACCCATTAGAAACAGATGTCTGTTCAGTTTGCAAGGCCAATTAGGCTGCGGCTCCACTGAGGCGGAGACGAGCGGAGCGGTGCGGAGCTGTGCCAATATTAACCAATAGAAGGCGCATGCGGTCACGTGGAGCTCGCCTTGCGCACGTTAGTTTAGATTCTATTGGTTAATATTGGCACAGCTCCGCACCGCTCCGCTCGTCTCCGCCCAAGTCTTTTCAGTTGTAGAATCTCTTTGGAGAGCTTTTGAACCATTTAATTGACATATAGATAGCGAAGGCTTATTAATACCCTAACTCTAATAAACGTTTTGAATATTACTTAGCTAATGTCCAATTCTGGAACAATTTCGACGTATTCAACATGAACCAATAATTAGAAACCGGACTCGAACCCCGAAGAATCCCTTGTAGGATCCCTTTGGTCCTATAGATGAATTAGCGATGCCTTTCAAACGTTCCGGAATTCCGGAATTTCTATACATTCAGCTAAATCGATCGCCATTGCTTTACCATACGCGTTTTCACAAATATATGACCGTTAATGATGTTGAAAATTTCCGATATAAATGGCGACCCTTCCTTTCAGACCTGACGTCTCATTAACAACCCAACCGATTTCTAAAAACCGCATCAAAATCTAACTGGTAGTCTTGGTTTTGCACAAACAAATGTTTACTGCAGCGCCCCTGGTGAGTTGTCACCGTAACACCTATCTTAGAACATGCACCAATCAAACCCGAATCCATCGCTAAAAACCGCATCAAAAACGGACTAGTAGTTTATTTTTAATAAAACTAAAGTACTACATGAGTTAAAATAAAATTGTATCATAGTGTGCATAGAATCCGCAGAGAGGTAGTTATTCATTAGGCATAATATACATATATTTTCTCAGATTAACCTATCTGTTTATCCCTACTCTTTTCTTAAATCATTCCCGCACCGAAAACCCCGATGTATGCATATAACCCACACCTACATACACAGAAATAACCACTTTAATAAAAACTTTACCCTTTTTGGGCACTTGGGCACAAACAATCTACTTTCCTCCAGCGTAAATAATCCTCAAAAAAGTACTTTCACGCACCTTCAAAGACTTAAGCCAGGAATCCTTTTTTTTGGATCTCCAACTAAGGTGTATCCAGATAATTTCCCTAAAAAGGGGGCCATTGTACGACACAAAGGAAAAGGCGCTTAGAGAAAATCGTTCTTAACAATATTTAGAGAAACAAATAAAGAAAAGGGGAGAGCAACGTTTAAAGTACATCAAAGGGTTTAAATACTCGAGTTTGAGGGTCTTATTATCAATAATTGTGAGGGGTCTATCGCGACTAGCGATTACGACGCGGGAGATGCCGATGACATAATTGGTGATAAAATTTCGAACGCTTTCAGGAATGCGAAGGTATTTTAATTTTGGAATAACATTGGAATTATTCAAAAATATTTTATATTATTTTTTAGGTGAAGATAAAACGGACACTTTTAAATTAAATAAATGCGTATTCGTTAACGTTTACTATTTCTGCATAGAGTTCAATTTGACACACGGAAGATTACAGAGAATGGCATATTTTGAATTTTTGACGAAGAAGACTTTTTCTTCTTAATTTAAGTAATGGCAGAGCATTCTTCTTATATCTTCAACCTTATTCTATTTTTAGCATCTTCCAGTACTAGAACACCAATAATCAGAAAAACTCACAAGCAAACGTTTCGCAAATTATAGCAACTCGAAATGCTGACTGCTCGCACGGGGTCCTATTCTAGCGCCGCACCCGACTCGAGTTATTTCGCCCGGATGACTTGCGTTCGAAAGTGAATGAGCCCGCTCCCGAATAACGAGGTTTGTCGAGTCAGCCCGCACGTGGCAGTATTCCCCGATGCCGAAGTGTTAGTCGTGACGAATTGTAGAATTTCGAACGATGATTACGTAATGAACATAATAGCCAGTCAAGATGCGTGGCGAGATCGTTATCGCTATCGAAATTGTATAGGATTGACGTAAGTAACAAATTAAATACTTAACTATGAAGCTAAATAAAGCTAACCATTCAACAGTATATAATATTATAAAAAAGTTAAATAACAACAAAAGCCCTGGTGCCGACAATATCCGTGTCTCAGACCTAAAATATATAATAACTGAGATAACGCCCTTAATTACTCATTTAATCAATTGTTGTATCACCACGTCCCATTACCCTGACAACCTGAAAATTGGCATAATACGTCCTATTCATAAAAAGGGATCATACACAGACTACAACAACTACAGACCAATAACCATATTATCATGCATCGATAAAATAGTTGAGAGGTACCTCGGGACTGAGCTCAATAAATTTTTAAGCAACGAAGAAATTATAAACGATAAGCAATTTGGCTTTCAGCAAAATCGGAGTACTTCTCAACTACTAGCTAAATTTACAAATGAGGTGAATGGTTGCCTGAACGATCGGAAACATGTCATAACTGTCTTCATCGATTTTAGTAAGGCATTCGATACGCTAAGTTATCCCACGTTATTTGCAAAGCTCCAGCAGAACGGTATACAGGGACCCCTGCTGAAGTGGTTCCAAGACTATCATAATAACAGACATACCATGGTCAAAATAGCCGGAACACTCAGCAGCCCGCTTCAGACTATACAAGGCACGGCCCAAGGATCAATAATTGGACCAACCGAGTACTTAATTTATGTTAATGACATGTGTAACATTTTCCGCGGGGGTTCCGTATACCAATTTGCTGACGACACATGTCTAGTTGCTGCCCATCAGGACTTATACAAAGCTCAGGAAGAAATGCAATATAACTTTACCCAAGTGTGTAAGTGGGCCCACGATGTAGGTCTAGTAATAAATGCTAGTAAAACAAAAATCATACATATACACTCGGCCTACACAAAGGAGACGCGGATCCCTAAAATCGTGGCGCACAAGCATCAGTGCCTGCACGGCGCGCGCCGCGACTGCACGTGTCCGGCGCTCGAGCTCGTACATCAGCACAAGTATCTGGGTCTAATTATTGATAGTCAATTTAGCTGGAGACCACACATAGACCACATTTGTTCCAAACTGAGATCCATCATGGCTAACCTGTCTATATTAAAATATAAATTACCTTATAAAATCCTACGGATGCTTTATCTATCACTGGCGGATTCAATCGTTTGTTACGGAATAAGTAGCTACGGGCGGACTTACAAAACCTACCTGGAGCAAATATATAGATTACAACTTGCGTTAATAAAAACTATAGTACCGAGTAAAACAAAAGCCAAATATGTTGAAGACTATTCCGGTTTGTTTAAACATTGTCAATTAGTAAATGTCTTCAGTAGGTTTTGTTTATCGTTGCTAAGTGAAGAATGTTATAGTATTCCGACACTTGAGCGGAAAACGCGGCCCGAACGGCTGCGCTGTCTAGAATACTTACCTGTATACCAATTGCCAAGTAATAACAATGTTTACGGCAGGCGAACCAATAAGCATGTGATCCCATTCATTCTTAACACCTTACCAAAGGAATTGTTAGATATTCTGCATAAAACTAGTAATAATAATGTTAAATTTAAAACTCTAATTAAGAAGTATTACCTGGAATGTACAGCAATTACAACATTAGTTTAATTTAGTTACCTCTTATTAGGAAAAATATGTACCTATTACCGCGGGCCCTACCGCGCGAGCTCGCCAACTATTACATAAACCAACTGGGTTTTCAATAGTGGCTAAAATGTACACTTACATGTTCTTTATTTTATAAGTTTGAAAATAAATCAAAAAAAAAAAAAAAAAAAAATATGGTGCAAAATGTACCTTAGCAAGAAAGTCAGCAAGGTACATTGTGCAAGTTATTGATTTTTTTAGTTACGCGGTATTGCAATATAACCGACGTTATGTCAGTTCCATATTTTCGAATATCGTTTTCGTTTCATTAAGCATCTTTTCTTGGGAATCTGAGGGCCCTGCCAAGATGCATTGCGCTAACTAACGTTTCTATTCGTTTCGTTTTTAAACCAATTGCGTCACTGCACGGCTAGCACAAGTTGCCCGCGACTTGTTTGTCGCTGGGATCTCTCTTTCTACCTAGTCAGAAACGATAGAGACGCACTGAGCGACAAGCGAGAAAATACAACTTGTGCTACCCGTGCTGGTATATCACGTGACTTTTCGTATCACGTCATCTTCCAGTTACGGGTCGAATAGAAACGCTAGTTAGCGCAATCTTGGCAGGGCCCTCTGGTTACTTTTACAGTACTATTAGTACATAGTTATCAAAAAATTTGATTCGTCTATTTTTTTTCTTGAGTTACTGTTGTTTATGGGTGGTGATTACTTCCCATTAGGTAACCCGCAAGCTCGGTTGCCTCCCTCTGTTATAAAAAAAAAAAAACTGTCAGTTGCGAGTACTGTACAACTTGTCTAAGCCCATAGACCTTAGGTCTATTTCACCTGGCCTAACAAAACTGCTGCTAAATTCATATCAGTGAAAAAGATAGATTTAAGGTCAAAAAGCTCTATTGCTTTTTGAATCTAATCAACTTTTCACATTTATTGATGGGGCAAGATCTATATGGTTTTAAATATCAATAAAACGATGTCGCACCACAGAATAACTCCCCTATATGTAAGGAATATCTTAAATTAAGGAAAATATATACTGCTCCAATGTAGAATTTTATCACCATTTTTTGAACCTTAACGTCATACCAATAGAGTCTAGTGGTAAGGGACTTTCATGGTTGAGACTATACGTACGTGAGAACACGTGTCCGATGTCAATACTGCAAGGACCAATGGTTTGCGACTGGCGAGTAGCCGTCGGCAACATTTTTCCGAGCGACATATTTTTTATTAAATGGTAATATGACATATTGGAAGCGTACCTCGTTGACAGTTACTGCTGTAGCGGAATCTCGAACGTGTTTGAGAAATATATATTTACACGTCTTCAGAATGTAAATGTCAGAAAAGAAATATAAATGGTTTTCTTGATATGTTACAAATTTAAGTAAGCTTTCTACCTTTTAGAAAATGTAATCTTTAGGTTATTGACTAGTTTTTGACAATAAAACGAAGATAGTTGTTACCATAAAATAAAATCTTAATTTTGCTCTGTCTAGCCGTATTGTCCTTAATGGCCAAAACTGTATTGCTTTCATTGTTTCAGCTTAGCCCAACTGCTTTTTTATGTTTTTTATTGGTGTTATAAGTTTAACGTAAATATATATGTAAATGTTTATCTCTTTGTTGAATCGGGTCTTAGATAATTTTAATGAAAATTGGGTTAAGGCGTTATCAGCTCTAAACGTAGGGTCACAAATTCGGTGTTTCTATAAATTCAATACTCGTAGTTATTGCGCTACGAAACAAAGCAAGAAAGAAAAGCGTAACGGCTAAATATTCATAAACCGACCGTTAACAATAATCGCTTAGACGGTCGAATATAAGCGCAACGTCTGTGCATTAATACGGCTGCATTACGCCTAATCCTAAGGCAACTTGAGCCTTGGTGTTTCGTTACACACTTAACATGGGTAAGCTTACTTTTAATCCGATATGGCTGTAGTTCCCAGCGTTAACATGGTACATGTACCGTCTCTGTACCGGTATCTCGATCTCGCACGTGGGCCGTAACGCGGGGACGTGACACGGTACATTTAACGACGCTATCTACGCATCGACGTCGGTACATAACGGTCCTATCTATGCATCGATTGGACGGAGTCGGGAACTCGGAAAGGTTGCGAACCACTGATCTTAATACGGTGTATAGCCGATTAAATCAAGTTTATAATAATATAGAACCATGTCGCTATGATGGTATAGTTTTTATAGCGTTTTCGGTGAAAATAGGGTGAACTGCCCTATTATTGGCCACCTACCAATTATTGGCCCCATGAACTTTAACATAAGGTAATAGGAACGATTCAACTATCACTTCACTGCCACATGCCAGTAACTGGTATTTTAGAGGCCAGTAATTAGGTGTTTTACCCTACTAGCTTAAAGCCTTCCACCTTTCAGAGTTAGAAACGCTGCATTGTTATTTACAGCCCTGGTGGACAGGGGTCGGCAACCTTTTGAGTCGGAAGAGCCAAAAATTATAATTTTCAAAATTTCAAAGTTTTTGCGCAACCACATTTCACGCGTCGTTGTATTTATATTGGAGCACCTTTAATAATGGCGGAAGCGCCATCGACAATAAGGGCCCTTTTCATAGATAACGTCACATATACCCTTTTTTATTACGAGTTAAGTCGACTTATTTATACCCTTTTTCACTAGGACCCATAGCACAAACACTATTCTTCTATCATGAGATCTGCCTCAGAGCTCACAAAGTGCCTATGTGCCGCGGGCCTTTACAAATGTCAAAAAAAAACTATAAAGCGATAAAATTGTTTGCATTATAACTTCGAAACTCATTACAGTTTGCGACTACCATTTCTAGTTTTGTCCAAATCTGCTGTTATTAAAACCGCGAAAATCGGCACATACGACATTACGTCCTTTATGATAATTTCCCAGGGTACGTCGTTATGACAGAAGTTTAGTTCGGTTTAGTATTTAATTTAAGTTGGGCACTGAACACATTATAGTTTGCAACAATCACTGGCGATTTTCTAATACTTCGTATTTTGGCCGTGTAATGCAAATCGGGTTTAGTCGGTTATACTCGCATATCCAGTATGTATTACTCGGCTAAATTATGGAGGTTAGCAAGTGGCCTAACATTCCCGTGTTGTAACTGTTAAGCCACGAGATTAAATTTGGTACCCACCTTAGGTCCAAAGTCAATCTGTCATTCTACAACAATAAGGTTGAGTTTCCTATAAGTTACAAATGACTTGACATCTCTAATGACATTGACGACTTCAAGCATATTTTTCTTGAAATGGGTCCCAAATTAACGCTCGTGACCGTACAATAAAGGCAAAATCGAGAAGTCCTACGTAGTTACCAGTGTAACTTGAGCTCTGCGTTCGCAAATAACGCTTTGAGTTTGGTATCAGAATACTTAGTTAGATTTGGATGGTGTATGAAAGGAACAGAGATTCTATTTTGGGAGTAAAGCACTGAGCTTTGTCCTTTTTAGGGTTCCGTACCTGAATGGCGGCCAATAGGAACTTATTACTAAGCCTATTAGCCTACGCTGCCCGTCCGTCCATCTGTCTGTCTGTCCGTACTAACTTTACAAAGATGTCTCTTTTGAACCGTAATAGACTTCTGGTTGATATTTTTTCAAAATCTATTGTTACGGCAGATTTACTAATTTTCTTTTTAAGAAAGTGAAATAATAAAGGGGGTTCCCATACAAGAAACGTTTTTTTTCATAGTTTTTTATTTTTGTTGTATCGTAAAAAAGGTAAAAACTACAGCGTTAAATTTGGTATGACTATAGAACACACCCCACAGAAAAATTAAAAATACGAATTGGAAAATAAATTGTTTAAAAAATCACTTCAGAGTAAAAATATACAGTAGTAAAACATAGAGCATATCTATGACTTCTTTGTTTCTTACAAGAATGACAGCTCAGGACATCGACCCGTGAGTCAGCGACGGAAATGCAACTAATATTATTAATGATTAACACAATATCACTATTAATAACAGAATGATTCATTGCTGACAACGATCAACTCAGCGAATTGCTTGATAGTACACGACAAATACAAGCACATTAATATATGTAGGATCGGTAATAATAGACGCTTTATTGCGAATTTGGTGTATGTTATGTTTACAATCCCACTTTTATGTAAATCGGAAGCACTTCATTTGCTTAAGGCCATCTTTACATGTATAAAATGAAGTCGCTCCCGCTGTCTGTTCGCTTAGATCTTTTAAACTACTCAACGGATTTTAATGCAGTTTTCCGCAATAGATAGAGTGATTCAAGAGGAAGGTTTATATGTATAATAAGTTCTGGATTATTTACGGGTGTTACAGAAAACTCACATAAACCGAAGCGAAGCGAGGGCGGGTCGCTAGTAACTTGTATTATAAATATTTCTAGGGCACTCCATGCATGTGAAAAGAAATGATATATATTTTTCAGCAAACATCATCATGTGGTACATATTTCTTTTAAAAACAAGTGAATATCTTCGGAAATAATCGCTCCGAAAGTTGCATAAATTCTGTCCTTTATCTTTTACACCGTACGTCCAAAAAATATGAAAAAAGGCCCTTATTATATACCTAACTTAGTTGCGAAATACATTAAATAAATAAAACGGATTTACGCCGGCTTAACAATTTCAACTCTAATATAAAATCGCTTTTTCCGCACAATTAAAATGTTACGCGCCAATGGCAAATTTCCATTCCCGAAAGAATTTTATTCTGCCACAGATAATAACGCGTTTCTTTATCGGGCGCTCGGGCGTTTTTCGGCCGGCCTCTCTCGTCTCGCGAGAGATTGGGTTAGGTTGCGGCCGCCATGCGGGTAAAAAACTCCTTTGAACAAGGTACTGATACAGAGTGTTGCAGGCAGATTATTCTTTTTTTGAAATGCAGTCTTTAAAAAATATAAAACGTGCAGCCATTTGTGTATGTGCGCTTTGTTCTTTCCAACTACGGTTAGCTCAGTCAGCAGGTATTTTGGCCCTACAAAAGGTGGTGTAGAAAATGTTATAATTTGTATTACCTAAGTATAGGCTAGTCATGTAAGTTTCAGTCAGTCAAAAATGTAAGTTTTCGATCTCGAGGGGTCACAGCGTTAGCCGCCATCTTGAATTGAAGGGGCCGAAATTGGTTATTTTTTACAAAATGCTCCAAAAGTTGACTTTATGTCAAAAATGTCTATGAGAAGTATAAAGACAATAATCCAATTATTTTTTGTATTTGTATTTATTCTGTACGTCTTATAGATACAAAGTTACAAGAGGGAGAAAATTATATACTAATCAAAACAAAATAGGGGCCATGCTATGTTCTTTATACAAAATGACTGTTTTCGGAGAAGGATTTATATATATTATAACATATCTTAACCTGTAATTTTCAAATTTAGTATCACTCGAAAACTGTAATGTTCAACTTACAAACTGTGTTTTTAATTTTTTGTCAATTGTTTTGTTTATACCGTGCGTGTGGTTTTTTAAAACAATTTTCAAATATAATACAAAATGAGCAAAAAAATGCAACTTTTTTAGATAATGTATTTCGTCGGGTTGGGTCAGTACCTGGTTAGGAAAATAAACTGATGTTACATTAGCCGATGCCAGCTTGGAAATCAGTATTTTTTTATTTTAGTTTTAAAACACTTACTTCTATGCTGCTCATCTGGGGCTCTATTCGACTCGGCAAAACCATATTGCATTCACATATTATCGGTTTGTCAACGTTACGATAGCTTTTATTTACTTGACAGTAAAGGCTGCCGAGTTAAACGATAACATGTGGACTCTGATCAATCGACTACCTGCTGGTATTGTTTTCCCGTTTCAAACCAATGTTTATTTAATTACAGCATATTAATTTACTTTAAGCCGTTGTATAACAGAATTATTAAAACATAACAGACACAACTCTAAATCAAACTTGGCGATATGAATCACTCGGGCTCACGGCTCAAACCTGACTTGGCGCCGTGTCTAGAACAAAGGCTCCACCGGGCTAGAACCACTTGGCCAATAATTGCTTGGCGATCCTAGGTCGCCAAGGCCGCGCAACTAGCTACACCCTGTATATAGCAGGGCTGTCACTTTACCCTCATGTACAAGAGAATGGTTAAAAATAGTACATTATTGTAGAGGCCGGAAAGCACGCAGTTGCTGGGCGAGTATAAGTAAGCAAGAACAAAGCCGCAGGTAAGGTCGCGCTAAACGTGTGTACGATTCCAGCAACTGCCTTTCCCAACTAAGGCTTATATTACAGTGCTTTTCATAAACATGCGACGTAATCTAACGGTCTTTAGCGTTGGTCATTTATACCAAATACCTACATACAATTTGTCCGTTTTCGAAAATGACTAACGGTAGCTATAGATATGCCTTGTCTAGGTGTAAAGTTTACGGTTACAACAATTTTAAACGGCAAAATGGCGATCTGGGCGAGATTGCGGGAAATAGTAGCATAAATTCGTCGAGGAGATCTTTAGGGAAGCCCTATGCCTAACAACGGACGTCTTGATGATGATGATGACCAGTGATCGGAATAGGTAGAGCTAATTTGCCTAAACTTGACGCATATTCATTCATGCGTGAGAGAGATGGGAGTACATTATTGAATGAACATGCATCAAGTTTAGGCAAATTAGCTCACCTATTTCCGATCACTGATGATGACTTAAATATTTATGGAAAACAACGGGTTCCCAATCGACAGCCCTATGCGGTGTGCGGCGGTATCTGCCCGCATGATCGTCGTCGAATAATAGCCCATACAGCCGCGCGAATACGCTCACTTGACACACGCCGATTGGCTAGACTGCGGCTGAATGGGACCTAGTCTGCGTCAATTGATTTAAAAAGTAAAACGCATATACAAACTTATTTTATTATAATTAAATGGTTACCTATCTCAAGTTCCAAAAACTTTTGTCCGCTGTTCCATTTTTGAAAAGTTAATACTCATTAAGAGAAAAATGATTTTCGGACGACAAACGAAACAGCGGACAAAAGTTGAAACATCGATAGTTACCGCCTCAACCAACAAACAGCTTTCGGCATGATGATGATGCAGTGGTAACCTATCGATGTTTCGAAAAACTTTTGTCCGCTGTTTCGTTTGTCCGAAACTTTCATTTGTCCGAAAATAATTTTTCTCTGAACTCATTAACTTTTCAAAATGTTTAAAGAGATATACCTACAGAGCCAGTAGGTGAGTAAGGTTAGTTTTGTAACAATCCAGGAAAATAAAACGGCTTCAGAGAAAAAGGATGTTCGGACAAACGAAACAGCGGACAAAAGTTTTTCGAACTTGAGATAGGTGTTGAGGCCCTACCAAGGATTGTGGTTGGACCTTGCGAAGTCCGTCCGGATTGCTACCACCATGTTACCTACCATCCTACCCTTTAACCTACCACCAAGCAACAGTGCTCGCGTTGTTGTGTTCCAGTGTATAAGAAAACCGGTAAAATTATTAGCACAGAGGCGTTATATCTTAATCCTCAGGGTTGGCAATGCATTTGCGGTTTTAGGAGTCTTAAGATTGTAGTCTTGGGAATGAAAATATCTATGGGTCACAGAACCTACATGCCTGTGTGTGCATTCGCCTTCCAATGCCAAGTTGCCTGATCCCCAAGTTTATAACCTCCTTGTGCCACTACAGCATCAAACAATACCCTAACTTTCATGAATTATTTACCTCCACATAACACTTTCAGCCTCAAATTAAGTCGCATCAAAAAACCGTTATCCTATACATAATAACCAGAGGTCGGAATAGGTAGTGCTTATTAACCTAAACTTGACGCATGTTCATTCATGCGCGAGTGAGATGGGAATACGTTATTGAATGAAGATGCAGCAAGTTTAGGTTAATAAGCACTACCTATTCCGACCTCTGATAATAACCGAAAATCCGAAAGCGTCTATGTATTTGGCAGACTCATTACTTGGGGTCATCGGACGTACACGTCTATACCGAATATTTACTGATTCATTTCAAGGTGAATCTGCAAAGAAAATAAAGGAATTCTGGAGTAACGACGCGAAAGAAATTAGCGTTCAAGAAACTCAAGACTTATTTAATATTATTATTGACTGACAAATATGGAAGCTGTTTTCTTTTATTTCCAAAGTACCAAAATAACGATGCGATTGGAAAAGTTTTCGTTTAATAAATATAAATAACGATACGTACAATTGATATTTAGAGAGACGAATTCTCATCTTAATTCGTATTCATTCTCAAACTTGAATAGGCCAAAGTACAGTCACCCAATAAAATGTTGAGCATACTTAGAACCTTGTCATTGTCAATGTCATTGTCCTTGTCCAGTGAGTCATTTGATGTTCTGTTTGAACTTTACTATAACAACGCACTAAAGTGCTTAACATTTTCGTTGGGGTACTGAGGGCCCTGCAAAGATGCACTACGCTAACTAACGTTTCTATTCGTTTCGTTTTTAAACCAATCGCGTCACTGGTAGACCACGTGACTTTTCGTATCACGTCATCTCCCAGTGACGCGATTGGTTTAAAAACGAATCGAATAGAAACTTTAGTTAGCGTAGTGCATCTTTGCAGGGCCCTCTGGTGTGTTATTCTCTCAAAAAACGGCGGCCGGTCCAACGGACGAGCGAATAAAAGCGGCGAGTTTAAGTAGTCCCGTCCGACCCAACAAAACACATTTTAGCGCGTGCATTGTCAATTAGGGAGCCTTATACGTTGGTGAAGTCATGCTGCCAAATTGAATACACGCGCTAAAATGTGTTTTGTTCGCTCTGTCGGGACTACTTAAACTCGCCGCTTGGACCTTCACTCGAGCGAACGATCACCTTTGCTTGTTGAGAGAATCAACACCTACATTCAAACAAAAGGCCAGTGAAATAATAATTTTACTGTAAAACAACATACTGAGGACACTAACACCATTCATATTATAACAATTACATTACGCATTTATGTACAAAAACACCATCAATAATACATTTCTAATTTCATACAGCAACATGAAACCATAGTTGCTAACTCAACCCATTGTGTACCTAGACTACCTAAAGCATTAACAATAAATCTAGATAAACCAGTGACCTAGACTCAAGGCCGGACGGGAAATGGACGAGCTTTGTTTTCCAATCCGACCATTACGTATTGGTTGGCAACAAGGCATTGCTAGGTATGAATTTTCTATTATTTCGTTTACATAATAACGACGACTAAGGGTGAAGACACAGAAGCGTATTTTTTTGAGTTTTCATACAAAAGGCCAGGGGTGTGATTCTCTCAACAACGACGAACGGACGGACGAACGAGTGATTGTCCAAGCGGCTAGTTTAAGTAGTCCCGTCAGAGTGAACAAAACACATTTTAGCGCGTGTATTCAATTTGGCAGCATGACTTCTCAAACGTATAAGGCTGCCTAATTGACAATGTACGCGCTAAAATGTGTTTTGTTCGGTCGGACGGGACTACTTAAACTCGCCGCTTCGATTCGCTCCTCGTCCGTCCGACCGACCGCCGTTTTTCATAACACGTCAAAGACAATATAGCTTTTACGACGTTAAACAATATTGCTTTTGACGTGTCATGGTATTGTTATTAACTCGGCCGCCATTACTGTCAAGTAAATTAGAGCGATCTAAAGGTCCAGCCTCATTCTCATACGACATGCCACTATACAACGCCGTGGAAAGCGACCGCGCACGTCACGTCTACGCGCACGCATCCGGTGTGGCTGGGCCTTAAACGTTGACAACACGATAACAGAAGGCCTTGCCAAGATGCACTACGCTAACTAACGTTTCTATTCGATTCGTTTTTAAACCAATCGCGTCACTGGTAGACCACGTGACTTTTCGTATCACGTCATCTACCAGTGACGCGATTGATTTGGAGAAACGCTAGTTAGCGCAATGCATCTTGGCAGGGCCCTCAGGGCCGAGATTCTAGGCAGTAAAATAGTATTTGGCCTGTTATTACACGCTGCTCCAAAAAAGGAGTGTAATGTTTTCAGGGTTCATGTTTGTATGTATGTGAGTTTCTTTATTCCACTATAACTTCTAAATCCCTTGACCGATTTAGATGTGTGAGGTATCGTTAGAATCCTAACGTCATCCCGGGTGACACAGGATACCTAAACTCTTAAAATTGAAATAACAACAATGGCAAAATGACAATTATTAATATAATGTAGGTATATCGATGACGGTATAAAAAATGCTGTCGGGTTTTTAAAGCTTGCTTTTCATATAGTTATTATCGTATTGTCATCGTTTTGATAACTCTTATTTACTTGACAGTAATGGCGGCCGAGTTAGAAACAATTTCATAACACGTCAAATACGATATCGTCTTTAGAGGCGCAGGTCAAAAGCAATCTTGTTTGTCGTCGTAGAATCTCGACCTAGTAGCCTTTCCTTACTTTATTGCCTCGCTTTTCTATATTGTATATCTATCTATGACAAATTGTCCCCATCAAGGGTCAATACCACTCAAAGGCCATTGATTGGAGAAATCGAGAGAAACCGCAGTTTGATGGCAGTTATTAAGCGGCTATTATAAGGAACTGTCTGATAGAAAGCGTTTCTATGGTTATACGGAGACATGTCATTTACCATCGTTATAGTTAACGAGTTATGATTTATAAGACGCATGGACATGATTAAGACCGAAGATTTGATCAAATCCTTAATATATTTGCCTAATCGTCTCGTTAAATGTGTTATTTTGGTGTTGTTTTTACACGGCTGCCCAAGTAATGTTTTCAGGGTTGTATGATTATTTATTCCACCACTACCACCATGTGTAATAGTTAGACATATGGTATCGCAGACTTTTTTGTAGAAATTGATGTCCTCTATAAAACTGTAGTACATCACTTTGCTCTATAGTCAACAGTTCCCGCAGCGTACGCGATGTAAGGTTTTTTTTTTGGTATATTTTTCACACCTTGTGTTACATTATGTTTTCATACGGATCCCTAACTTTTTTGAAAATATTCTATAGCCTATGTTCATCAGGAATAATGTAAGACATAGGAATCCAGGAGGCAAAATTTTATTACAGGTAGGGAGTTCCTATATCGATAAACTCAATTATCGATACTTGTTTTATATACTAGTGATCACTCCAAGTTTTGCCTGTAAATCATTTTTTTATTAAAAGTGTAAATATTAAACAAAATAACAACTTTACTCATCATTATTTTTTTCTTCATAATTGTCCCATATACAATTGTTAAAATAAACGATCAGAATTTGTTCCAAATTTTCGGGCATTAAACCTCTCCGTCTGATAAAAGTGATAAATCTATTTCAGGTGGCTAAATAACTTTTCAATTTCTGTGGAGGTACTAGGGGCAGAACATTTTTTTTGAATATGATTTGTGAACTTCATACTTATTCAAAAAAATACTTACAAAAAATACATACAATGCTGGGGGCGATCGATCACTAGTATATGGAAAAAGCATCGATAATTGAGTTTATCGATATAGGAACTCCCTACCTGTCATAAAATTTTACCCCCTGGATTCCTATGTCTGCTTATAAGTAGGTAAATAAAAGCTACGAGTATCGTAACGGTGACAATACGATAACATGTCAAATTCAATATGGATTTACCAATTAGAATAGAGCCCCTGTTCATTACATACAATATAAACGCCAAAGCCTTTTCAAAACACTAACCCATTTGTCAAAACACATTTCTCATAAAATCGCATCACGTCAAAACGTCGCAGTCACAAAATGGCGGCCGGACTCCATGTTTATCGACGGCCAGGGTTGCCATTAATCATGTTTAAATCACGCCGATTTATCTGTCGACCCTCTGTATCGGAGGATCTTTGACGGGAATCCTCTCGCGAGTTCCTAGTTTTTTTATGTTGAGTTTTAAAAAGGTTTGATAGAGTTTTATTAAGTTTATGTATGTATGTAAACTTTTTATTGCAAAAAAATGTGCAAAGGCGAACTTACCCTTAAATGGGACCTCTTCCAGCTAACCCTCAGGTAGATGAGTAAGGACAATGCATGCGGTTGGAAACATACAAGTTTTGCCCAAAATATAACAAAAAGAGATGATAATAGTTAAAAATAAATATATATTAACAAAAAAAAAAGTACGTAAACAAATATAAACTAACATATATAGTACTATATTATCAATAAACTGTTTAAAATATTTTTATTGTAACGTTTCTAAATCAAAGTTGACCCTTTGATTTGAATTTATTTATTTAACGATTGTTATGCTTATACAAAAATAAAACGAAACAAAATAATTAGCTGTTATTGAACTCTTATTCAGCTTAATTTTGCGCGTAGGCTGTAAGCACTACTCGTAAGGGTGAGTATCCACCACACCTGTGCGACGCTTTGATTTCATTACGGCTTCATTTCGTTTTATCCTTTTACCAATACTCCTAGATCTGGAAAGGACTAAGTGTCAAAATACCTAAATCCCAGAATACCTAAAAAAAATTCTCATAACACCGGATTCTCAATATGGCTGAATTTTAAAATGTCTTAGGCATATAATAACCAAACTTCACAACACCTTTATCTCAAAACATCATATTTTCAAAACAACCAAATACCAGAATACCTATATGTTAAAAGTCTAGTTAACCTTCATGTATGATTGTTGATTGCTTTACTTTACTATCTTCTCTAATGCTGGCCACTTAAATTGAAGTCCTGATATAAAGAGGTTTACCCCCTATGCAACTTGGAGGATTTCATTGTAAGAGTATGTGAAAACGAATTTAGTCATTTTGAGACTGTGTCATTTTACCATTCCGGTGTTTTCGGCTTAAAGTTATTTTGAAATTGTGACGTATCTATGATTTGGTATTCGAAAGAAATGTACATTTAAATATTTAGGTATTACGGAAATTAAAGTTTTTAGGTTAAAGTCATCTTGATTTTCCATCATTTTAAGAGGGAGGCAATTTGATATTAAGGTTTTACAGGGACCATGACAATTCAAAATTTCGTCAAATTAGAGAATAAGGCATTATGCAATTTAGATTTATTGAAACCTAAGCTGTGCGACGTAGCGGCGCGAGGACAAAATCAACCAATAGCATTCCTTGCCTCGCCCCGCGCAGCTCTCTTATTGGTGGATTTTTTTCTCGCACACCGCTCCGCTGCCTCGCACAGCTCTGGTGGATATTCACCCTAATACAGGCTTAATAACATTAATAGGCCACTTGAGACTGCCCTGAGATTTTGTAAGTACAGATTAACTATTCAAGATGCCCCTAATTAGGTAACAAATACAAATAAATCAGATACTTCAATGTATACGTTCAATTTTATATAATTAGAAAGCAGGATTATAATTTTAATTGGTTGAGAAATGCTATTTTGGAACGAAGTGGTGAAAATGTCTTCTCTACTTCTCTACACGGTTGTGAGACGCTTTACGTAGCTAGCACATGTTGTCCGCGAGTCCTTATCATCATCATCATCATCATGTCAGCCGAAAGACGTCCACTGCTGGACATAGGCCTCCCCCAAGGCTCTCCACTCAGACCGATCTTGTGCTTTTCGCATCCACCGCGTTCCCGCGATCTTTACAAGGTCGTCGCTCCATCTTGTTGGAGGCCTACCTACAGCTCATCTCCCGGTCCGCGGACGCCACTCAAGAACCTTTTGACCCCATCGGCCATCAGTCCTGCGAGCAATGTGCCCCGCCCACTGCCACTTAAGTTTGGCTATTCTTCGGGCTATGTCGGTAACCTTAGTTCTACTGCGGATATCATCATTTCTGATTCTATCACGCAGAGAAACCCCGAGCATAGCCCTCTCCATAGCCCTCTGAGTGACTTTGAGCTTCCTTATAAGGCCCATTGTTAGCGCCCACGTCTCGGATCCGTAAGTCATCACTATCCTCATTGGCTCATATAAAATTGGTCTTTAGATTTTTTATACAAATAATGATTTGTGTCTATACTTATCATTTCTCCGAAAACATTGCTCATACTTTTTTGTTCATACTTTTGAAGTCATAATTATTGCAATTCATAATGCATTTTTTCAAGAAACTGTTAATTTTTGAGGATTGTTATAAATCTGACCTAACCTAACCTAATTTTATCTACACGTAAGATATTTAAGAAATTCTGAAAAGTGTACGGTTCCATGAATATTGGCGTTATGAATTCAGATGAGTATAAGTTCCGATCATTAGTATTAAAAAATATTATGAAGAGTATGAAGAGTGATCACTATGATGTAAAATGGTATGAGAAAAATTTTCGGAGTTCCAATAATCGAAGTTGCAATTTTATATGAACTTTGGCGCACCCGTTGTCCGCGACTTGTTTGTCGCTCGGGTCTCCCTTTCTATCTAGTCAGTCACGATAGAGACGCACTGAGCAACAAGCGAGAAAATACAACTTGTGCTATCCGTGCTGGACGGAAACCGGTGGAGGCAGATCATCTACTCCAGATGTAACTCTGAAACTGACCAGGATCCTCAGACATGAGGGATCGACCCCAGAAAGAGAGGTAAGGCAAAACACGCATTCTGGAGCTCTATTCCACTGGGTACCATATTGACTTCGACATGTTATCGTATCGTTTTAACATGGCTGTCTTTACCGTCAAGTACATAAGCTATCGTAACGTTGACAATACGTTAACATGATATGTCAAAAGCAATGTGGTTTTGTCGTGTAGAATCTCGGCTCTGTTTTGTCGAGCTTTGGTATAGCAGTTCTGCTTCTATTACTCGAACGTGATCACGTGATTTTTTTGTTTACATTTGTACATAAACAAATGGAGTAACTATTATAAATGTAAAAATAACTCTGTCTGTCTGTATGTCTATTCGTTACGCTTTCACGGTCAAACCGTAGAATTGATATCGATACAATTCGGTATGGAGATAGCTTGACTCCCGGGGACGGTTATAGGGTACTTTTTATCCCGAAAAAATTAACAGTTCTCGAGGGAATACCTATAAACGACGTCTACGCGGACGGAGTCGCGCGCAACAGCTAATAGTTGCATTCTTCTTTGTTTTTTCCCTGGTGACTACTAAATTGTGCTCAGTTTTAAACACATACAGGTATATCTTTACCTATCTACAAAAACACCTCTGTTTTCCTCTGATATATTCCCACCCTAACGATATTCCCCGTATATTTGAAAATTGCGATCTCGCCCGAGTGGCCAGGCGTAAAAAAGGAAACCCCACATTTTCCGCTGGAAGCGAGCCGGATAGCTTCCCGGGCAGCCGAGTGGGCAGCGATGGGTTTTATGGTGTTTAGAGAGAAGTGTCGTGTCTGCGATTTTATATTACCACTATAGGTACAGTCAGCATCACATATCGTATCAGCATAAGTGGCCAAATAGTTCGTCACACCATACAACATTGGGAATGCAAATAACCGGTTTTAACCGATTTTAACCTGTTATTTTCATAGAAAAATGGTTAATACCCGGTTAATTTGCATTCCCTATACAACAAATACACGGTGCCCGGGAGGATTGCGAAAGATTTTAACCCAGCATTCCTGAGGTCATAAGGAGTAATTAATGTTATATGAACCTAGGTCGAATTATGCATTTTAACTTTTTTAATTTTTCACACTCAATAAATACATAAGGTGTTTTATACTGGAAATTTCATAACAACTTTTTACAAAAAATTAAATATCTGAAAAACCAAGCCGAATCCAGCCTACATTATAGCACATTTTTATCTTTAAATATGACCAGGGGTGTATTTTGTATTTTCTCAAAAAACGGCGCTCGATCGGACGGACGAGCGAATCGAAGCGGCGAGTTTAAGTAGTCCCGTTCGAGCGAACAAAACACATTTTAGCGCGTGCATTGTCAATTAGGCAGCCTTATACGTTCGAGAAGTCATGCTGCCAAATTGAATACACGCTCTAAAATGTGTTTTGTTCACTCTGACGGGACTACTTAAACTCGCCGCTTGGACAATCACTCGTTCGTCCGTCCGTCCGTCGTTGTCGAGAGAATCACACCCCAGGAATACTCTGTTAAAATCTTTAACAATCCTCCCGGGCACCGTGTATGATGTTCAGAGATCGGAATAGGTAGAGCTAATTTGCCTAAACTTTATGCATGTTCATTCAATAATGTATTCCCATCTCTCTCACGCATGAATGAATATGCGTCAAGTTTAGGCAAATTAGCTCTACCTATTCCGATCTCTGATGATGGCCATACACCGGATTGCCGGGGGCAAAAATGTACCAGTGCTAGTGATTAATTAAAATATCGACTAAGTTTATCGACAACTTTTTTCGTGACATATGGATCTTACATTTCTTACAAAAGTAAGTCGTACCTCTAACTTTTATATCTGAATGATCACCTTTCCATGAAGATAACCAATCTTTTTTCTTTCGATTTTTAACCGACTTATAAAACAAAAAGGTTCTCAATTCGTCGGAATGCTAAAGAATGTTGTCCTGAATGAATTTGTTATTCAATGTAATTTCAATGGTTGTCAAAAGTGACTCGAGTCCAGAGTCAATGTCAGATATCGGTTGTTATAGTTGCGATAAGTATAAATAAAAGAGGTTTGCACATAATTAAAAGGTATTCAAACTTGGCCATTACTTATGATAATGATGATAAAAAATTGCTTTTTATCGATGTCGATAAGTTTAGTCGACATTTAATGAATCACTAGCACTGGTACATTTTTGCCCCCGACAGTCCGGTGTTTGATGATGTTACGAATTATTTATAAATACTGTTATGTATTTTAAAGGAGAATGGGCAAATCAAATGGCCGCTCATAGACCAAGTTCCATACAGATTTGCCCATTCTCCTTTAAAATACATAACAGTTTTTTTGTCATATACTTCTAACATTAGCTTTATTCTCAACAACTGTAGCTAAATCTTTTGTCGAATACTTATCTTAGGGTACAGTCAGCATCAAATATATTGTAACAGCCAAAGTGACCAAATAATTCCAAGAATCCTTATAGGATCACTTTGTTGTCCGTCTGTCTGTCCGTTTGTCCGTCTGTCTGTCAAGACCCCTTATCTCGGGAACGCGTGAAGGTACCGAGTTGAAATTAAAACCATATACTCAGGTTCACAGTCCCTTGAAGCTGTGAAAAAATCAAACTTCTTATTTAACGCAAAAAAAAGGATACGGCCGTTTTTGCCGCAAAAAACGTATATTTCGACTCTCCCAAGGTAATGAAAATTTATAGGGTATTTTCCGTTGACCTACATCTATGAAATTTGGCAAGTAATACCGTCTTATAGTATAAAAAAAAACTAAAAAAAATATACATTTTTATAATCAAATCACAAAAAAAAAACAGGGTCCTTATGCAAGGAACGACGTTCCAAATTTTGAATTGAGTTAACCGTGTCAGGTTTGAAAGCCTCGGTGGGCAAGTCCGACTCGCCCTTGTCCGATTTTCTTATGTAGCCATAAATCAACAAAATGTGTGCCGGCATAGTATAAACGACGACACGTTAGCCTATTTGGTCCCGGGCTCAAATCCCGGTAAGGGCAGATATTTGTGTCCTGAGGCTGTTTTCTATGTATTTAAGTATGTATTTCTCTATATAAGTATTTATATCGTTGTCTAGTACCCACAGTACAAGCCTAGAGCTTAGTTTGCGACTAGATTTTGTGTGATATTGTCCCCTGATCAAAAAAAAAAACTTAATCGAAAAGAATAGCTCGTCTCCGGCCCTTTAGGGTGCGGCTCCACTGAGGCGGAGACGAGAGGAGCGGAGCGGAGCTGTGCCAATATTAACCAATAGAAGGCGCATGCGGTCACGTCGAGCGCGCCTTGCGCACGTTAGTTTATATTCTTTAATATTGGCACAGCTCCGCCCCGCTCCGCTCGTCTCCGCCTCAGTGGAGCCGCACCCTTAGGAGTTTCTGTTAACTATTGCCGCTCGGGCGCTAGGGTTGCGTCGATGCGCGTCGCTCGATACTTAATACGCACGCAACCAACGTGGCGACGGCGTGGCCCGACTAAACCGGCTTGTTGCGTCCTGTTGACTTTTCTTGTGATCGCGCGGCTCATACGATCAAATACTGACAGTATATTTGTTACTCGTTTACTTCAATGGTTTACTTCATACAAAAACGAAGATTTTTCTATAAAAACAACTACCTAGCGATAGCTCTTCGAACTCACTCGCTCTCATACGCTTTTATTAAGAGCGAGCGAGAGAAAAGTACAAACCCGAAGTACATTTTAAGTGCTCACAGACTGTAAATTGATTTTTTAGTACCCATAGAAGCCCTGAGCTTATTTTAGTACTAGGTCTATGTGTGTAAGATTGTCCCCAGACTGAGATTCACAACAATACCATTTAAAAAAACAAGGAAAAGAAACGGCATGTAGTGCTGATTGTTGCTAAAACGTACGTAAATATCTGTGCACTGCCCGTGACACACATCGCGTAATCAAATCACACACAATTTGCAGTCGGCGGCAACGAACGTTAATTAAAATTAATGACAAAATATCAAATTATGTGCGCAGGATTCATTATTCCGGAGTCATTTGTCGGCCGATACTCCTCGGGGAACAAAAGTCTCATTTATTCCTACCCTCCTTTCGACACGCTAGGGTTGCCGCGCGTTTAAATTAAATTTATTTGCAAGAGGTAAAGATCTAAAGGTTACTTTGCTTTTTAGTATGTTAAGATTAATGTAAGCTATATAGAATCGAAAAGCATCACCATCGATCGATAGATATATTGGTCGATATAACGTACGTAACGTACCTATGTATACTCGTATTTTGGACCATAACAGCATCTGGAACTAGGAATTTAGTTTTTTTTATGGCATTATTAAGACAAAGGAGCACAACGGCCACCTGGGGCCTGTTTTATAAAGCTACTAATTACAATTTACAGGTTACAAGTTTCCTTTTGACACAACCTCGACCAATGACGACCAGCCATTTGAGCAGTGTTGCCAGTTTAGACCTGTAAAATTGTTAATTGTAGCTTGATAAACATGCCCCTGATGGTAAGTGGGATCTGTGAGCCATACACATTTGAATTCTCAAGACTACAACCTTAAGACTGCAATCCTAAGACTGTATAATGCGTAGCCAACCCTGAGGACTAAGATGAAATGCCTCTATGCTAGTAATTTCTTTTTGCTTTTGTGTTTAGTGTTTGTTACGCCTTCACATCGTTGTCCAGATTTTTATGAATTTTGTTTTGGAGATAGATAGCTTGGCTTGAATTGCGGGGAAGGACGGTTCTTATTGCCCCAGAATATTTGACAGTGCCCGAGTCGCAGGCAAGTGTTTCACGATAGACGAATAAGTAACCTTTTATTTCCTTACGACAAAAGACTAACAGTGGCAACCCTAGAGCACAAGCGTAATATATTCAGTAGGCAGGGATTAAGATCCGTACTTATTTCCATTAGCCGGCACAGTTTCTATTTCCAACCAATCAGGGAACACATCGCTCTGCCGCAGAGCTCTGCAGCATATGCTAAATATTCTGAGAATATGTCCCGGAAATATGCAAAGTGCCGCTTGGCGTGAAGTGACACCCCTAAGTTCTAATGTTTTGTGTAAGTTCATAAATCAAATTCAAGGAATTCTTCACAAAGTTTGATATAATGACATAAACAATTATTTAGAGCAAATTGCTTTGTCCGCAAAGCTAGCGGTCCTGAGTTCGATTCCCGGTATAGGCAAATATTTGTGTGATAAGCGCATTTGTACCAGGGGCCCTAATATGGCTGCGTTTATCGCGTGACAAAGTGTGGATAAGGCATCCGTCACCTTCTGACACGTTAATAGGTACGAGAGTGACGGATGCTTTATCCACATTTGACAGGCGATATAGACGCAGCCCAATAATCATTCGAATAAAAAATAATTCGCAATATTGTTATTCGCGAAAAATTTATTCGTCGAATAATTTATTTGCGTATGATTTATTCGCGAATAATTTATCCACGAATGAATCATTCGACTACTTTTCGAATAAAAATATTTTATGAATTTATTAGAGAACAATGAAGCAGGTATAAAAGTAGTACATAATAATTATTCGTGGCAATTCATTCAACGAATAAATTATCCGCGAATAAATTATTCGCAAATGAATTATTCGACGAATAATTTATTCGAATAAGAATAATCATTCGAGAATTTCATTCGTTATTCGCGAATAATTTGGTTATTCTTATTCGTTATTCGTCATTCGAATAAGTATTGCCCATCTCTGACGCAGCCATACTAGGCCCGCATATGTATTCTAAGTATTTAAGTATGTATGTATTTCACTATTGTATATCGTTGTCTAGTACCCATAGTACAAGTCTAGAGCTTAGTTTGGGACTAGGTCAATAAGTGTGAGACTATTCTGATAGTTTCACACAATATTGAGATACACAGGTACAGTCGCAACACGGGAATGTTAAGCCACTTTTACTACTTCTTCTACACTTCTTAATTTAGCCGAGTAATACACACTGGATATACGAGTATAAAAGACTATAATCGTAAAATCTTATCCATGCTTACATGATCACACAATACACAATCATAAGGCAGCTGTCCCACTGTTGTCAAGGAAGAGATTAGCTATCGACTATTTTCTCGCTCAAGAAACGAACAAAAACTGTAGATTCCGTGTCAATAAAAGAGACACAAATATTAATTCTTGATCGCTAGCATTTGACGTTTCCCGTGATGGTTGGGAGGATCTTGCGCAACGGAGACAGGAATGGCGTAGCTCTGTTCACAAGGCCGTAGCAAACTTTGAAATATCTCGTGTTAAAGATCTCGAAATAAAACGCTAATATTTCCGGAATTAGCTGGGTTCGCCGTTGACGGATACGTCTAGGAGGACATCATTATCATCAATAATCATCACCATCATTATCACACAGCCGGCGAGAACTCGTTCTACTAGTCTGACGAAAAAAAAGATATAAATCCCGTATCAATAAAAGAGACATATATTTATTGTTGATCGCTGACTATTCACACTGCCGGCGAGAATTAGCTCCACTAGTTTGTCGAAACAAAAGATATACACTGGCCCGTAAAACTAAGTAACACACTTTTAATACTAGCTAGTGTGTGTGATACTTAGTTTTGCGGGCCAGTGTAGAGATCCCGTGTTAATAAAAGAGACAAATAGTTTATCGCTTGCTCTACTCGCTTCCCGCTCATTATCGGCGGTGGGACAAGTGCCTAAGATAAGATGCACATTGGTGCAACACAGCAAGGCACGTAGGAAGCCTCGTAAGACTGTGGAACTGCTGTAACGGAGCCAAATTCCTCGCTTCGGGCAGCCATACCACAGTATAAACAGTAATTCGTCTTCAAAGGACAAAGGGCGATATATCGCGCGGCTTGCATGTGTGCGTGCCTTGTCCGTACGCGCCGGCCACCACAAGCAAACTCAATAGGACGCACCAAGTCGGTTTTTTCGGCGCTGCGCGTCGCCGCGTTTGGTTGCGTGCGTATTAAATATCGGGCGACGAGGATCGACGCAACCCTAGCGCCCGAGCCGCAATCATCATGATCATCATCATAATTTCAGCCGAAAGACGTCCACTGATGGACATAGGCCTCTCCCAAGGTTTGCCACAAGGACCGGTCTGACGCCGCTTGCATCCAGCACTTTCCCGCAAACTAAGCCACGTCGTCAATCCACCTTGTTGGAGGCCTACCTACGCTGCGTCTTCCGATATGTAGACGCCACTCGACAAGTATTTGACCCCATCAGCGCTCTGTTCTGCGAGCGATGTGCGCCGCTCGCTGCCACTTAAGACTAGGACTATGTCGGTGACTTTAGTTCTCTCGTGGACCTCATTTATGATGCGATCTCGCTAAGATGTTCCGAGCATACACTGAAAAAAAAAAGGTCGCTTGTAACAAGATTGTGATTGTTGTGCATAAGCGTCTTGATCCCATACGAGCCTAACAAGACGATAGATACACCAACTAAAACGTTAAATATATCAACCTAGATGTTAGTTGAATCACTAAAGTAATTGCTGTTGTTACTATCAGCTTTGGTTGATATGACTAATATCTTAGCTATTGTATTAATTTTTTGTCAACTAAGTGAAAATCTCTCTTTGTTGGCTCTCATTTTTTTGAGTGTAGCCCTCTTCATTACCCTTGACCTTGACGTTTTCTTCTGAAGCCCATCGTTAGCGGCAATAGGTAACAGAAACTCCTATAGGGCCGGAGACGACTACTGTTCTGTTTATACTATGGCCATACCGAACGCGGCGCTCTACGTGTCCCGCCTGCACCACGCAACTACTCGTACGGCAAATGACGAATGGAGAACGTCCGTCGGAGGGTTGCATTC
This sequence comes from Acleris literana, assembly GCA_946894065.1. Taxonomy (NCBI): domain Eukaryota; kingdom Metazoa; phylum Arthropoda; class Insecta; order Lepidoptera; family Tortricidae; genus Acleris; species Acleris literana. The sequence continues at coordinate 18,175,849 of OX335680.1, forward strand.
TGACGATGAACAAGTTGGGTAGGACAGTCAAAGACTTCAATTTGTGACGAACCTAAGGTTCAAAGTCAATCTGGCATTCCACAGCAATAAAGTTGAGTTTCCTATAAGTTACAAATGACTAGGCATCTCTAATAACATTGACGACTTCAACCAATTTTTTTCGTCTTTTTCGGTTCGTAGTGTCCTAAATATGGTTTTCCAACGACGAGGCGAGGAGATGATTTGGGTTTGCGTGAATTTAAATTTGTAAGGCTAAATTTATATTCTCTTTTAGCGCATCCTCAGTTGAAATGGTGAAAAGCAATTGGCAAGGATGCGAGACAAGAATTGAAATATCCGTAATATTGAACCGTATTACTGATACATAGAGTTTTAACTCTGCAACAGAAACAATTATCGCAACGGCGAGCGAGGCCATGCGCGGGATTGCGCGAGTTACCTTGTCATTTGTATTGATATTAATCGCGAAATGGAGACAGCTCGTGATGTCAATTTTTGGTTGAAATAGACCGATAAAATTTCAATTCTTGTCCCGTCTCGCCTCGAGGCTATAAATTCACCTTGACTCCTACCTGACCTAATGGTGGTAACTTTCCGAATAATATGACGTCAGCTTTAAAATAAATACCGCGCTATTTTGTCACTTCTAAGTTTGTAGTTTATACAGGGTGTCCCAGAAACTGACGTCAACCCGCCTAGGGCTGATAGACCAGCTAAAAAGCTATTAATTTAACCCGTATGTATGTTCAGCGATTTTTACTAGTTTCGGAGATATTGATCATAATCTGAATTTTTGTAATTTTCCCTTATGTCCATGTCTCGAAAAATCATTAATTTCATGTTTTATTTCATAGGTTTTTCTATGGTATCTTACATAATTAGAATCATTGCGAGTCAGCCAAGTTTTTAAACCTATTTGCCCCCTTTTTTTCAGTAATTTTTTTGAGTAGTCACAAAGTTTGTTTCTCCATACTAGGTGTCCCAGTGTTTGTATGAAAGAAACAACTTTAGGTGATTACTTAAAAAAATTACTGATAAAAAAACGGGCGCGAAACTAGCACGCTGAACATACATAGGGGTTAAATCGATAGCTTTTTAGCTGCTCTCTGACGTCGGCTTCTGGGACACCCTGTATAATTAAATAAATAGATAAACATACTAATATAGAGAAATAAATGCTTGTATACGAAGTAAACACCCAAGCCTCAGAAACACGTACGCTCATCACAAAAATATTTGCCCTGACCGGGAATCGAATCCATCACATGACCCACCACCATCAAATATTAGCCCCATCGCCTGTTACATAGGTTTCGTATTTGTATTTCAAATACATACATACAATAACGTAAATAGTGATATTAAAACGGCCTGTAAAGTATATCGTTGCACCGACCGCTGCACGCAAGTGCTAGGTTACATCCACGTGTATCGACCGCATGCAAATGCACCAAGGATCGCGATGCAACGCACGGAGGTGCGACGCGAGTGACGTCAGCCGCGACGTGGTTACACTTACACCGTAACGAATTAGTTATCTTTTACAACGCCATCAAGTATTTTTTTAAAGCCAATGACGGCTATAACTTTTAAATAGATAAATACCCAATATAATTATCCTTCCGGGGCAGTGGTCCAACTGCTTTGTCCAACTGACCAATAATTTCCATTTTATTTTAATATCAAAGTAACAGGAACGACGGTGCTCCGCGTTGCGGAGCTCCTATTTCTGGTTGGTTTGGCCCTCCGGGCCAGCTGAAGAACTAACATAACCTAAACCTACCTCATATTTATGATACTTATTTTAGTCAGTTGAACAGAGCAGTTGGACCACTGCCCCGAAACTATAATTATGACTTTACGGGCCGATATTCAACCGATTTTTATGAAACCTAGTTAAGAACGATCCCGATTTAAACGCGTCTGTATCGGTACTCCGTTTGGGAGCTACGATGCCACAGACAAACACACAGCTACACACGTTAAACTTATAACACCCCTCTTTTGGCGTCGAGGGTGAAAACAAGCCTTTCTTAATAATACATTCGCTACACTACGACCTTATAGGGTAAATGCAATTAAAAATAAATAAATCAGGGGATAATAGTCCCAAATTAAGCTCTAGGTTTGTACTATGGATACTAGACAACAATAACTCTACTTAAATACATAGAAAACAACCAAGACTCAGAATCAAATACTCGTGCTCATCAAACAAATATTTGCCCATACCGAGAATCGAACCCGGGACCGCTAGCTTCGTAGGCAGGGTCACTACCAACTAGGCTAACGCATCATATTGTACAGCTACTTCTGAGTTCGACTGTACATGGCAGGACTTGAACCCGAAGGCGACGAAGCAATATACGCTCTCCCTTTCATTGCCACGCTCTTTACGGTGTAACAAAGTTGGAAGCGAATCGGCGCAGCGATCCTATCGCGACTGGCAGCGCGCGCGCCGATAGCTGCCAAAATATTAACACGTAACCAAATAGAATTAACCGACAGACATATCTAATTTTACCCGACTGCCGAAGGAGGAGGGTAATGCGTTTCACAGCCTATATATGTATGTTTGTTCCTTTGTGGCACTATAAAAACTAAACCCGTTGTCCGATTTTGATGATTCTTATGTCAATCGATTTGTCTGAATCTGGTGAGTGTCACTGAAGATATGACAGTAATCAAAATTTAATATGGCGGCAAACAGACGCCATATTGTGCAAATTAAAAAAAAAGTCGACCGAGTATGACAAGTGGGGTATCATTGAATACATACATACATACATAATCTCACGCCTTCGTTCCCAGAGTGGGGTAGGCAGAGCTACAGAATTACAAACATCTCTAAAAACTTGTTGATAATTCTATAACCACAATTTGCACAATTAAGCTAAGATGTTTACCAGCGTATTAGTGACAGGTTGCAAGCCCATCGCCTAACAGTATTACAAGCCTTTATTCCCTTAGTCGTCTCTTACGACATCCACTGGAAGACATGGAGTGGCACTATTCTAACTCGGCAACCACACGAGGCTATCATTGAATAGGGATTTAAAAATCATCTTTAGGTTTCTTTCATAATTTTTCATTTTTAATGATGATTTTGGATTTATAACGATTTAAACTTGGTTAGCAACTGAACAGTCGGGTTTTGAAAGCTTGCTTTTTGTTAAAGTTATTATATATTTGACCCCTGGAACCATAGCACATGTTTGAAAAGCAATATGACTTTACCGACGTACCCAAAACTACTTAAATTTAAAAACCTACCTAGTCCTAAACTAAGCTCTAGCTAGCCAGACGTCCCGATTTACGCGGAACGTAAAGATTTTCAGAGGCTTATGGACACGTCCCTATTTACCCTTGATCGGGACGCCAATTGTCCCGATTTTAGCACATTCCTAGAGTGATCATGAATAAGATAACAAGTGCAGGTCAAGAACGGTACGCCATATTGGTGGTTATAACACGGTTGTAAGTCGCGCGATTTTACAACTGTAATATTTGTGACGATTTAATTCCCAGGACCCGATTTTTTATTAGCCCAGTCCCGATTTTCGAAGGACTTGACCTGGCAACACTCTAGCCTTTTACTATGAGTACTAGGCAACTAGAAAAATCAACCAACGCTAAAAACCAAATAATCGCGCTCATCACACAAATATTTACCAACACCGGAAAATTGAACCCGGGACTACTAGCTTCGTAGGCAGGGTCACTACTCACTACCAAATAGGATATAACTCAACTACTAGCGACCCGCCCTCGCTTCGCTTCGATTTATGCGAGTTTTCTATAACACCCGTAAATAAACCAGGGGCCGTAATATGGCAGCGTTTATCGCGTGACAAAGTGTGGATAAGGCATCCGTCACCTTCTGACACGTAAATAAGTACGAGAGTGACGGATGCTTTATCCACACTTGACACGCGATATAGACGCACCCATACGAGGCCCGCTGGATTTATTAGACATAAAAACCTTCCTCTTGAATCACTCTATAATACTCTACCTATTGATGGAAACCTCATTAAAATCCGTTGCTCACTTTAAAAGATCTAAGCCAGAGGTCCCCAAAGGTTTTAATAGGTAATGAGCTGTATTGAATTTGCTGTACCATGTTTGTTTTTAATGTTGCAATGCGCTCACGCTCAGGCAGGCATCCACAGATTGTAAAGATGCATGGTAGTTGGCACAGTAGTGTAGAAGGTTTTTCCTCTGTTTGCCACCTGAGCGCTGCCTGTTCTAATGAACGACTAACACACGCGTTAGCCCACATTCGCACGGACGTTTTTTCAATGCGCGTTGGAGAGGCGCTCGTGCGAATGAAGCCTTAGTATCCTATATTGTGTTTTTTTTTTGCTTTTTTTTTAATTACTTGTAATGTGTGTCACCTTCCGTGTTTTCACCGAGCGGTCCCGACGGTAGACCAGCGTTGGCTTTACAGCCAGCACATGCTGAGTTGGGCCCGTTTCGCAACAATTGCACTTATCTGTCGTTTCTTTTCCTTCTTTTTTATGTTATATTTATGTGTTATTGTTGTGAATGGCTCGTAGACCACTTCGCAATTTTTTCGGTTTTGGGTGGACCCTTTTCTTACTTAATATTTACATTGTCACCTAAAAACTAAGCAAGAAATCTTCGGGATTTTTGCACGTATAACGTCGGAGGTCTAGTCGGTTAAAAATTGACAAAGGCTACAATTAAAATAAAAACTTACACGCCGAGAAAATTCAAACATAATTTATATAGATACATTGTATGTATGTTTATATATTTATTAGAAAGTATTACATGTACCTACGTACAGTGCGATAGCTCAAAGAAGGTGCCTCGGGTTTGTACTTGTCTCTCACTCACTCTCATACGCTTTTATTAAGAGCGAGTGAGAGAAATAAAAACACGAAGCACCTTCTAAGTGCTCACAGACTGTACCTAAGTACTATCGGTGTATGAATACATTATTCCATTAATGGAAAGGCAAAAGTTACGACCTGCTTAAATGGAATCCACTGTCGTGGACCCCCATTTTCATCTCATGGACCCCCATTTATTTCATTCATCTCACATGGACCCCTTGTAGGTGGTCGTCGACCCCTGGGGGTCGATATAGGCCCCTAAATCACTGATCTAAGCGTACAGACGGCGGAAGCGACTTTGTTTTATACGATAATTTATAAGATACCGTATTTCCGTATACCAATCGAATTATACTGTATCTATACGTCATCACATGCTTCTAGAAAAACTCTATAAAAAAGCCCGAACCACGTGTGATTTGCCGCGTGGCAACACTAGGGGGCGTCCCCTCCAATTTGCTTTAAATATTCACAGGCACTGCTCAGCCATCGGCAGTTAAGGGTAAGTAGCGCTTAATGCTGCCGTAAGTGGTCGGCGATGTTGCCAGTGTTATGGATTTTTTAATGCGGACTCTATGAATAGCCTGCAAATAATCAATATTGTCTGTTGTTAGTAACGCCATGATTCGTCTCTTTCTGTATTTAACTTTGTTGGCAAAGCAAGATTTAACCTTTAAAATATATAGAAACTGGTCGATATCAATAAGTACTTATCTGTAAGTAAACTAATTGAGAAACTAAGAGGTTTTTTTAGTGTATTATGTATGACAGTAATGGTCAGTTTAGTTTTATTGGATTGCCTCTAGGCTAATAAAAAAATTCAAATTCAAAATTAATAAAATTTATTCATCAAATAGGCCACATGAGGGCTCTTTTACACATCGGTAATATAGAGTGAATCTACCAGCGCTTCGGACAAGACCATCATTGCGGAGGAGAAGCGCCGCAATTACCCTATGATGCGACAAATTACCATTTGTTATTTTCTGTTATTTTGTAAATTTGCCTATCCTCTTGCGTTGTCCTTGCTTATTCTACTCTAAAGTTAACTGGAAGAGATCCCATATGGGATTAGTTCGCCTATGTAAATTATCTATAGTGATGCAAAAATGATTTGTAATTGTCTGTGTGCAATAAAGAGTTTACATACATACATACAAATGTTTCGACTAGAATGTATAGAAAGACAGAACCACAACAACATTAATTCTACATAAATTCTTCTAAACAACAGGCCAGTAGAACGAATTGGCTATTTCCTCGACAACTAACTGTGTTACCATCATATCGGTTGATACGGTGAAGAGGATCATCATTGGTAACCACAGATATAAATACACATAGATAACGCAAATGCACCTCCTTCGCGAGTCCGAATCCGGACTTAAACCCCGACCAAGCGTCGGGTTTGGCCGTCGCTACTGACGTTCCGCGCGCCTGTTGTTGCAGTCGGCCGTGAAAATAAAGAAAATGCCTCGTTGCGTGATAATAAACTGCAATAGCAAAAAGCGAAGACTTTGAATCGATTTTGCGCGGAAAACGGAAAATTCTCTTCTCTTGGTGTGTCCCACTTGGTAGCAAAAAGTGACACGTTTGGTTTTCATATAGATTGAGGTGTTTAAGTTATCTATGTGTATTTATATCTGTGTTGGTAACGCATTGCTTTTCTGGGTTTGACATAATATACGTTGGACTTAAAATGATGGACACATCAATGTACCATTCAACATTCCACTTCACCCTTCATCAAAAATCCATTTCCCAAATCGACGCGTCACTACATATTAACAAATCCAATTTGTTGCCATAAACGCCACAGATGTTGCCAAGCGGCGAAGTTGCCACTTGCGTCGAATAAAATAGGGTTCGCCTTAACACATCCAGGAGTGCCCAAGACACCGATATGGAGCTAAGTTGTATGAAAATTGGAATGTATGGCTTTGAACTTGTGTTACATAGAGGGCATAACGTAATATGCTATTATGCGATGCATAAATTACGCTGCCACTACACTCTAATTCAAAAGTCTTACCCACTACAGAACTCTCACAGCAATTACAACCATAATAAATCGATATAGAGTTGAAATTTCTTTAGCGTTTAAATGGTAGATGCGTCTTTTTGTAAAATAGGGTAGTTATTAGTTTGTCAGCTGTCAAGCAGCTGATTGCGAGGGCTAGTGACGTTGACAGTCGTCAATTTTCCATCGTTTGGTAAATGATGTAACTTAGCGATGTTTTTTTTAGTTGAAGGTTGACTGTTCGTGGTAGAAAGACATGTGCCTTGTAATGAATGGGTGTCCTTGATAATAATAATCGGGGTAGAAAAAACGACCCGCAGGCCTTTCGCGTAACACACTCGCAATCACAATCGTTTTCATTTTGAAAATCGAAGGCTTGTCTGCATACAAAATGAAACCAATTGTTTTGTTTTGAAGCCGATCACGATTCCGAGTGAGTTACGCGAAAGGCCTACCGATCGCAAGTGGCGCGAAACCGACTATCGTAGAAATTAAATAATTTACTCAGAAAATTTTGGCCACATCAGTATGGTTGTGTTTATCGCGTGACAAAATGTGGATAAAGCGTCACTCTCGTACTTATATACGTGTCAGAAAGTGACCATAGGGTGACGGCACCAATGATGGACACTTTTAGCTGACAGACACCAGTAATGGACACTTCACTCTTAATTCAAAGATCATACGGTTATCAATTGATTGTTGCAAAATAAATGAATAACCCTTATCTTCTGTAAAATAAGAATCAAGTATCCATCATGGGGTCCTTGTCCATTACTGGTTCCACCACCCTACTAGGCCCACTAGGCTCTTTTACAAATCGGTAATATAGAGTTAACATACCAGCGCTTCGGACAAGACTATCATTGCAGAGAAGAAGCGCCGCAAGAAATAGCATAAGGTAATTTTTATTAACCACAAAAATCATATTTAAAAGTACCTAAGTAACATCAAAAGGTAATAAAGTAATAGAAACATCATAGAAGGAAAGATAGAGGGAAAGAGAGGCAGAGGAAGACCAAGAATAAATGACTTTGAGCAGATAAAAGAGAAGGTTAAGGTGGGGTCGTATCAGAAAGCAAAGTAGTTGACGGAGGACCGGCGCGGGCGGCGATAGGGAATATATGCATGTTCTTTTTACAGCTTCAATAAAAGCTGATTCATGTAACAAACAGGTGAGAAAAATCATTTTTTGAATAGCTATAAAAATAACCAAGATATAACCCAACCAAGATTTGTGCCTATCTCTTTCTAGCAAAACCAAACTTTACGTGGAGTTTATATGGCCGAACTGCACGATGACGTCACCGGTGCACTTCGGATCTCTCCGTCTAATTAGCATTTTAAAATGCTTGTATCATCCGTATTTCTTGGCGGATTCTAATTTTAATTTCACTTTTGATCTCTTTTACGGTATTTTCATATTTTGTTGAGAAATGCTATTTTAAAAACCAATGCTCATTCCCTATTACTCCACGAACAAGAGCATGGCTCTTAAATAAAGAGAGAGAGAGAGAGAGTTACACGCACGCACACTTGCGAAATCTCCGGACATAGCTAATATCACTCTACTATCTATTCCTAACTCTGCTCACACAATTAGCATCCATTTTACACTTCACATTCGGTACCGGTCGGCCTGATTTCCACACAATTTGGACCCGATATGGAGTCAGTTTACCATGCTAACCCCCACTGGACTAAACGATCGACCACCTTAATGTCAGTTTTCGACCGCCGCTGGCCGCGAACTAAAACCTCTAATTAAAACTTGACCCGTGGTCCAAGCCACGGGATACAGAAGTATACAAATAAAATATGTATCCTAGACATATTTAAAATGTCTAATTCTTGTTATTGCTTGTCTTTAGTATCATACCGCTTTGCGTCGTCGCTTATACGTCGGACCATTTGTGGCACCCTCACCGGGCACCATAAAAGCAGACCTGAACGATAACTCCCTAGAAAACCACCAGAAAGAGTGGAAAACTACGGTAGGCTTAGGGCATGTAAAGCTCTTTATAGAAAGAGTTGACCAGAGCTGGACCAAAAAACTTTGGAAACTCAGCAGAAGACTACTCCGATACATTATCGGAGTGTTTACTGGGCACTTTGGGGTTAAACATCTCCTAACTAAGATGGGCCTTTATATCAACACAGATTGTAGAATGTGCGGCGAAGAGGTGGAGACAATGAAACACTTGTGTGAATGTGATGCCCTCGCCAGAGTAAGAATGAAAATCCTCGGTTGTGGATACCTAGAGCCAAACGATTTCAAGGCACTAAGCTGCCATTGCACTCCACTATCCGCTTTCTGGAAGAGGTGGAGGCTGCATTGAATTAGGCGCTAAAAGAGGGGTAATTGGATCATTGGTCTGAAATAAAATATTATTATTTATATATATTTATTTATTTAATTTTCTGTACATTAGGTTTTTTATAACAAATATTCAAATATAAAAGTAAAATAACAATACTGATACAAAATAAATAGACATTATAAAAAACCTAACCTACGAGTACCGCCGGCAGCGGGGCAGGGCTCAAGCTACCGGTGGTTAGGGCTGCAGAGAGAGGAACCTCCTCACAATACATGCCGTGTCGAGGAGTACTGCCTTCTGTATCTGGCCCTTGATCCAGCCATCTAGCGAGAGTCTCTTGAGGTGTTGGTCGAGACTCTTCGCTATAAGACCGTTTGCCGAAACAACTATCGGGACAATGATAGTCGAGTCAACATCCCACATGGCGGTCACCTCGTGAGCCAAGTCAAGGTACTTGCTGAGCTTGTCCTTCTCGGCCTTCACAAGGTTCTCGTCATGCGGGATGGTGATGTCGACGGTTATTATTATTATTAAACAAAAGATCCCATAGTGTCGAAGTGTATCCGTAAGAACCCCAACAATAAGATAAGATAAGAAACATACAGCTATACGTAGAATTTATAAGAGACAGCGTTTCGCTCGTCGCTTGCACCTTGTGTATGTTTACTCAGCGTGTAATGATCGGACGCAGTCAGGACACGTTTAATATCAGCTGCTAATAGAGCTGATAATATTATAGTTGTGGCTGCCCTGTGACACAAAATAACAGGGTTTATTCTACTCGGTAAAGCCATATCGCCTTTGACATGCTATCGTATTGTTTTAACTCAGCTGCCATTACTGTCAAGTATATAAGAGCTATAGTAACGTTGACAATACGATAACATGACCAAAGCAATATGGATTTACTAACTAGAATAAAGTTCTGTAGTATGTGTAAGCTTGTGTCTTAAAACATTAACATATCCTCGTCATCGAGAAAGAGTGTATGGCGATTGGTGAAAGAGCACATAAAAATGATTTAAGAACGTATTTTTTTTAAATTTATTAAAAAGTAAGTTATTTCATGGTATATATGTATACACATGGCTACAGAGTACGGAACTTTGAGACATTTTGCAAACTCAGGTCTAAATTCTCAGGGCTGCAGACCTAAAATTGCAAATGCATTTTCAACCCTGAGCACCAAAAGTAAACGCACGGAATTTTATTAGCTGTTATAACCCCACACCGGAAACTGATTTTGTTCATTTTGGGACAATAAAAAACATTTGTAGTCTTTGGATTTCAGTCTTCAGATTAGTCTTAAGAACGCAATTAGGTCACAGATCCCTCTTACAACAAGGTGGGCTGCGTGTTCACTTGCCTTCTCTACATTTAAAAAAAAAACTTTGAAAAGAAAACTTGAGAAGTCTACGCGAGCGACTACGCCGTAGCAACAGAGTGCTACGGCCTACGCGTCGTAGAAGTTGAGGCGTGTATTCAATTAATAAATCAATAAGCGATAACACTGTGCCTGTATTCTACAAGGTAAAACGACATTGCCTTTAACACCTTATGTATGGCATTGACATGACATGTAATATTTTTAATTTTTACATTTATTTGTAATGTTGTTATTTGTGATAGTTCTAATAATTTATATTTGTTGCTTTATTACCTTGTAATGTAACTTACTTTTAAGTATTATTGTATTTTATGTTTGAAAAACTGACCTTCTGCTGGAGTTTCTTGCGGCGCTTCTTCTCCGCAATGATGGTCTTGTCCGAAGCGCTAGTAGATTCACTTGATATTACCGACGTGTAAAATAGCCCCTATGTGGCCAATGTACTGAATAAATATTTTGATTTTGACTGATTTTAACTCGGCCACCATTACTGTCAAGTAAGTAAGAGCTATCAAAACGTTGACAATACGATAACAGATCAAAAACAAAAAGTTTTTACCGCTTAGAATCTCATCCCACTTTTCTTTTACCATATCGCTATCATCTTGTTAATGCTATTACAGTTTTTATTCGCTTCACAGTAAAGGCGGCCATATTGTGAAAAGCAAATTTCGTCATCGGTAGAAGTAATAATCCAATGAGGTGTACAAATAACTCTATGAAAAGCAAGGTTTAAAAACCAGACTGCATTTTATATACTGTCGTCGATATACCGACATATGTTAATAATTGTCATTTGGCCATTGTTGTTATTTCAATTTTAACAGTTTAGGTATCCTATGACACTCTCGCTGCGAAGACGAATCAAATGATACCTCATTTGTCAAAATCGTCCAAGCCGTTTTTGCTGTAGCGGGGAACATAGAACTGGACATACATGACGGTGAAAAACATAACCCTCCGCCGCAGTCGGGTAATAAGACCTTGCCAACGTGACTAAGGTGGAATATCTCTATGCTAGTAAATGCTCCGGTTGTATTATCCCCACACCGGAACACAACAATGCGAACACTGCTGCTTGGCGGTAGTTTAAAGGATAAGATGATGGTAGCGACGGACGTTGCATAAAAACCCAGTATCACTACGAGGATATCACTGAAAAAACCGGGCAAGAGCATGTCGGACCATGCTCAGTGTAGGGTTCCGAAGCCGTTACTACAAACAAATTAGACCTCGCGACAAACTTAACTTTGCCGTTGGAAAACGGTTATCCCCATACATCGACATACGTCGCGGTCAGTTTACCAACACCGCAAATAAGTTTTCGGTAGGTATAAACATTTAAATCGTTTGTAACTCAAGAACCAATGAAGTCTACTTAGTATAGTAGTTTTCCTATTAAATTCATTATATGTGCTTTCATTTAAGATATTTTTCAGATTTTTAGTATTTGTAGTTTTGGCTGTAGGGGACACTTGATTCTAACAAAAAAATAATATTTCATAAACGGATACCTTAATCGAAAAATTGTTTCCCCAACCCCGCAATATTTTTGAAAGATCTATCCGCACTATGGGGTAAACGAGAAAAATAAAATACATCCCCAAGTTACGTGTAGGGGAGGTACAGTAAAAAATTTTTTTTTTCAAGTTTTTATTATACCACTTTGTTGGCGTGACTAATATGCATATTCATACCAAATTTCAGCATTCTAATACTAAGAGTCTGTGAGCTAGGCTGCGGACGGACGGACATGGCGAAACTATAAGGGTTCCTAGTTTGACTACGGAACCCTAAAAAAGAACAGTATGTAAAACCGAATAAACCTGAACTATCACTGCTTTGCACTGAAGTATATAAACCTGACATTTGAAGCAGTAATGGTTACTGGTTTAAAAACAATTTAAAGCTTGCGGCCAAATTAAACTGTCCGGACAGTAAATTGAAATGTTAATAGCATTGTAAATATTGTAAATTAATTAAATAGTATTAATAGTATTAGTATTAATTTGCCGAATTAGAATAGTGCCACTCCATGTCTTCCCGTGGATGTCGTAAGAGACGACTAAGGGAATAAAGGCTTGTAGTACTGTTAGGCGATGGGCTTGCAACCTGTCACTAATACGCTGGTAAACATGTTAGCCGAATTGTGCAAATTGTGGTTATAGAATTATCAACAAGTTTTTAGAGATGTTTGTAATTCTGTAGCTCTGCCTACCCCACTCTGGGAACGAAGGCGTGAGATTATGTATGTATGTATGTAATTAAATAGTATGCTCAAAAAGTAAACATAAATGTTTTGGGTTTAACTGTTTTTCAAACACTTGATAATACTTTTCGTGATCAGTTGTGTTTTTTGATCGACAGTTTTTTTTTCATAGTATTCTTAAAAATGGTACATAAATATATATATATATATATATCAGGAGACAGTGTCACACCAATTGACCTAGTCCCAAACTAAGCTCTAGGCTTGTACTATCGGTACTAGGCAACGATATGAATACATATATAGAGGAATATATACTTAAATACATAGAAAACATCCACGACTCGCGAACAAATATTTCCTTCGTGCTCATCACACAAACAAATATCTGCCCTTACCGGGATTTGAACCCAGAACCGCTAGCTTCGTAGACACCAACCACCAACAAGGCCAACGCGTCGTCATAACATTATTACAGAGATCGGAAAACAAGCAGTTTCTGGACGTCTTTTTCTCACAAAGACAATTGGATAATAATACATCGTAATTTTCATCGCAAATACACCACGACCTTGAATAAACCGATCCGCGGGTACCACTAGTGTTGGATAAACACTGGTACTGTTCTTGGCCCATTACCACTTCGTGACAGATTGGATAAAAAACGGAGGTGTTTGCACAGTTAATGCACGGGTCAACACCGCGCGGGCACAGGGGAAACCGTGCTCCGTAGTCTTTAGCAATAACGTCTCATCTAATATTGGGCGCATAAATATCTGAGACCTTATAAGGGTTTCCCCAGACCTATCAACGCGGAATCGGCTTGAGTCGGTAGGAAAAAGTTTTATATCCTTGCAGTAAGAGTGAAAAACGCGTCGCTCGGCTCGGCTCGGCTCGATTCGGCGTTGCGAACGGAACTACGTCGTTTTCGCTCTTAAGGACAGACTGCCAGCGGGACGGTAGCGGGGCGTGACGAGTGAATGATGCGGGCGGGACGCCCGGTCACACAGAGCAAGCGCGCATCGCGCTGGCCTCGCGCCATCAACCCGCCAGGATCGCGCCATCAACCCGCCAGCATCGCGCGCGCGTCCCGCCCGCATCGTGCTCTCCCGCTCGCTCTCTGTGGTTTGGTCATTCGTTTTGCGCTGCGCTGTCTAACGTCACACAGACTGGTCGCGACAGAAGCGGGGCGTGATGCCGACGGGGCGCAGCCTGTTTGACCACGCTAGCGGTTTGTATGGAAATATCGCGCGGCGCGTCCATCGCGCGCAGGCCGCGCGCCCGCGACGGTGCTGTCTGGCCGAGCCTTTATTGCATGGACATGAAACTTTTTCTTACCGGCTCAAGCCGTTTCCGCGTCGATAGGTCTGGGGAGATCCTAAGATATTGTTTAATTGACACGAAAAAAGTACAAATTGAATCCTTGATTATGAGCTAGGTCGGATAAAGCAGAGTTACTGAAATCTATCTCATCTCCCATATTCGAGTGATATACAAGTACCTAGTATTCTATTTATATAAGTAAGATGCGCATTTTTTACATTAAACAAGAATGTGTGCGCGAGAGAAATTGTGTGTGTGTGTGTGTGTGTGTGTGTGTCTAGGCGATAAAATCCAAATCGTATATAACATGGTAAAAACAATATTGCATTTGATCTGTTATCGAATTGTACAAGGTTTTGATAGCTCTTATTGTCTTGACAGTAATAGCGGCTGACGTCATAACAATAATAACAGGCAAACTACGATATCGTTTATACCGCCTAGAATAGAGGCGCTGTTATGGAATTGTTTCTAACTCGGCCGGCATTACTGTCAAGTAAATAAGAGCTATCACAACGTTGAAAATACGATATCGGGTCAATAACGATATGGTTTTTACCGTGTCGAATAGAGGGCCAGTAATAAAGACGTGTCAGATATTTTTAAGTACAATTTGAGAGATGTGACCCATATAATAATAAATAATAATATCCCAAACTAAGCTCTAGGCTTGTTCTATGGGTCCTAGACAACGATATAAATACTTAAATAGAGAAATATATACTTAAATACATAGAAAATATCCAAGACTCAGGAACAAATATTCGCGCTCATCACACAAATATCTGCCCCTACCGGGATTTGAACCCAGAACCGCTAGCTTCGTAGACACCAACCACTAACTAGGCCAACGCGATTTGAACCCGGGGCCGCTAGTTTCGTAGGCAGGGTCACTACCAACTGGGCCAGCGCGTCATCAACAAAAATTATGGTTTTACTTAGTAGTATAGAGCCCCCGGAAGCAAACAAACGCCAAAATCCAACACACCTCAAACCATAAAAGCTCCAAAAGCCCGAAATAACTTTGCAAAAAGCGCTCACGTCAAATCCATAACATTCTCGCAAAGTGCGGGTTCCTAAATCAGAAAAAAACCCGGCCAAGTGCGAGTCGGAGTCGCACGCGAAGGGTGCCGTACCGTTTTTGTATGGCCCCCTTATGTTTTTCATTACGTTTTGTAATGGCGACAATAGCATTACTCACTTTTTGAAAATTACATCTACCTATTACGGTTCAAGAGAATTATAGATTGTTATGGTCGAGCAAAAAACGCCAAAAAATCACGTGTTGTTTTCCCTTTTTTTTTATCAACTCTCTACCTACTACGGTTTATGAGATATATCTTTCTGACAGACAGAAAGACGAACAGCGGAAGATTAGTACAGTGCGATAGTCCTTGGAAGGTGCTTCGGGTTTGTACTTGTCTTTCACTTGCTCTCCTACGCTCTTATTAAGAGCAAGGGAGAAAGAAGTGCAAAACCGAAGCTCCTAATTGCTCACAGACTGTATAGGTGAAAAACTGAAGTAAATGACCTCTTGCATGTAGTTGTAACACATCTGTATAGACCGTTCATTCCAGATTTGAAATTTGACGTAAATTCCATATTATTTTTGTACACAACGACATGCAAGAGTTCATTTACTTACGTTTTTCACCTATACATCTCTCTGATAGACGGACAGACAGAGGTTTAGTAATGTACGGAACCCTAAAAAAACCGCTCTTTTCCGCCGAAATCTCCCCCCTCAATAATGGCGGAAATGTATAGAGTAGTGTCCGCCGCAGAATAAGATTCTCCGGGAGGAAAATGTATTAGCAAATTTTCCCCGAAATATGGGATTGATTGTGAAATTTGATATAACAGACAATATTTATATTACACTGGCTATGGGAATTGGTTGTTGGATAAAGAATCATATGTCTCTTTAGAGGTATATTATTTTGAAAGACGTTCTTGGAAGTTTTGTGTATTACAAATACGTACCTATTCAGAATTCAAAGAATTAGTAAATAAACCGGCGGTTTATGTAAGTTATTTGTAACAGACGTACATAAACCAGAATTTATTATACATACATAAAAACTTTCCGTGGAAAATTATCTTACCGCATGAGAATCCGTTCTGTAGTAGACGCGGCGAGGGACTTTGTTTTATAATATGTAAAGGTAAGACGCGCGGTTAGCCTATAGTCGGCACCTTTTCCTTCATAATCGCGTACTTTTGAAGTTTGAGCATGGTCATAAGTATTATTTATTTATTCACTCAATCATTGTCTTCAAGGTCATTTTGAAATAGTAATCTGATCATAATTATGATGTATAGATATATTCAGTAACTAATTTGAGGTATGGTAAAAATCACTGTATGGGTAAATATTTGTATGATAAGCAGCGCATAAGTGCTCCCGAGTTATGAATGTTTTATTTCGCTATTTCCCTTGCGTTTTTTTTACAAAATTAACTTTTTCACAACACTGCTCGGAAATATGGCCAAAGATGGTCTTGTTTGGGGTCACAAAACGTCACTTATAAGGACAGACCAAGAATGTTTTTGTCGGCGTGTTTGCTGATTGGTCGAGAACATTGTTGTCCAACTTTAAGAACCAATGAAAATCGCTCAATCAATTTTTGTGTCATAGCTGCTTAAAATGAAAAATTTAAATCGACCAATCAGAACACACTATTTTGTGTCGTAAAATATTAGGTGTATTTTTGCTAAAAGATACACAGACTAAAAACTATGTCACTGCTTTTTTTAAATGTAATTCCAACTCGAACCACTAGAGATGAAATTACATGGGGCGAAACAAATACAATTTTATATGGAGTTGACATCTTCATCTCGCATGTTTGTTTATTAATCTCGAGTGCCACGAGAATGGGGGTCCAAATTTAAAAAAAGTTATCTATGGTAAAATGGGCGGTGATGTCACATTAACATGAATTATGAGTTTTTGAATATGAATTTTTATTTTATTTCCTCTCAGTAGTTGTGAAAAGCACTATGTCTGCCTCGGTAGAAAGTGCAATTTATGGACTCGTACACTCTATATGACTCGTCCAAAAATCGCGTACTTTCTATCCTCTGCAACAATGTACTATATTACAATAGTTTTACCAACGATCTTTTAGATTTAAAAATCAAATGAAATATAAATTTCCACCATTACAGTTCAATTTTAAACTATAGTAAAAATCCGAAGTTCAGTGCACACGTTACAGAATAATGTGACAATACTGACAACTATCATCAATATCATCATCATCTTTAATGGCGTCGATAACATGTTACAAAGGCAACATGGCAGCCCGCATTGGCTCTTACGTAGTTGCCCCCGCACGAATCATCTGCAACAAACGTACAGAACCCGGCCGTTTCCAGGATTCTGCGGCACTTCGAACAAATGCCTGAACAAAACCTAAAAGCGGTTAGCTTCCCTGGTTCCATTCAGGGCTTAGTGTGGGCTAGCTAGTTATGGGCGGGTTGTAAGTTTCGAGAGTGAAACTTTCACTTAAAGAATATTGTCTTTTTTTTCAGCGGCCACGGATGATTTTTACATAGTTATTTAGAGGACCTCTAAATACACATAGATATATATATAATTTATGGAGTTAAATAATATCGGAGCGGAGATATTAAAGATTTAAGTATCCAATTTTTGGTACTATCTGGTAGGTACTATTTGGTATCTCGGTTACGATGCACTTAAGAGTACGTATTACATAACGTAAGAAAATATGTTTATTTTGAATAATTCTTGTCTAACCTTGAAATGTATGACTTTTTCAAATGACAACACTTTTATCCAAACCCCTTTCTGCAATATTCTGAAAGTTTCAAAAGTTAAAACGTTTAATTTCTGAAAATTAATATAGTTAACGGAAATTTTTCACGAAATTTACTTGTGTCAAAATCATTTCCATCTATCCTATATAACTTTCAGAAGCTGTAATTTTCGGAGTTAAGGAAAGATTTCCAATGTTTCAGAAATCGCCCATCACTAGTGCTAGCCAACATATGTGCAGACTATGTTAACAACGCTATTGTGAAGGTATTCGAAGTCTCTGTTTGGTACAAAGGGGTGTTCATGTGTGTGTCTGTTTGTACTATCGTAGCTCCCAGGATGGACCTAATTGTATGGAGTTTTTGTTTCAAGAAAGCTAGTTTAATTGGGATGGTTAGGTTGGTTGGCTTCATGAAAATCGGTTCAGCCGTTTATGAGATATCAGCTCTTGAAGGACTTACCTTTTCTTGGGAGTTTTTTATCTATTTAATTAACTATTAATAAATAACAACAGGAACTTTTTAAAAACGTTTTCTGAAAAAAAACATGTTTATAGAGGCTTGTTTCAAAAGCAATATTTTTTTTGTTATTTGTTTACTGAACAAATAAATAAACAAATTTCTGCTAATGGCTAAAGAGTTTAAACGCCACCTGGAATTTTCTACATCACCTCTAGTGCTAGACTTAAAAAAACGAAACGTTACAAACAAAATGACGTCATTCCGACCATTACTAGTCCAAAGCGGTCATAGCTAACACTGATAATATTCAATAATTTTTTTCTCAGTAAAAGTAAATAGAAAAATAGAAATAGAAACATTTATTAGACGAGCCATAAAAACAGAACAGAGAAAAACATCAAAAAAATGAATAGGCAATTTTTTTAACAGCACAACTTAATAAAAACCTTTTATTAATTATGCGCTCATACACGCATGCAAACTTAACTTAATCTCAACTTTCATCAATTATCTTTAAAACAATACGGTAGTAATATTTTTTAATATTAATACACGCCCAGATGCGGGGATTACAGGCGAAATTAATTTCGCCGTAATAAATTCTGCCGTATCGAAATTATGAACATATAAATTATGTAGGCGCTGGTTATTGTGCCGAGGTGAATTTATTCGCTACCCCTTAAGACTCTTAACGATCTAGTATACGTATAGCTTTATGTAGTGAAATATCGCGAGTGCGTCCGCGCATATTGTTTATTGCTATTCCCTTGAGAACTGTCAGATTATCCAATATAAAAAGTAGGGGTGCACTACATAACTCCGAAGAGTTATCATTCCGAATTGATCAAAATCCCGAATTTTCATTATTCCGAATGCAATATTTATTTAAATTCGTACTAATGAATATTCGGGAAAAAAAATCGGAATTTTAATGTGTTCCCAAAAAGTAGCCTATATCTGTAGCCGTTATGGGTTAGGTAGTTTCCGTAAACGTTGTTTTTTACTTGTCTACTCGATCATTTTAACCTCCAACAAAAAAGGGGGGTTATGTGTAAGTATGTCAATCATTTCCATCTAATTATGTAACTTTCAGAAGTTGTAATTTTCGCAGTTAAGGAAAGTTTTCCAATGTTTCATAAATAGCCCATCACTAGTGGTAGCCAACATACATGCAAACTATGTTAACAACGCTATTGTAAAGGGATTAGAAGTCAGTTCTGTTTGATACAAGGGGTGTTCTGTATCTTTGTATGTCTGTGGCATCATACGTCCCAAACGGAAGGATCGAATTAGACGCAGTTTTCATAGAAAAAGTCGAAGGACGACAAAGTCATCTTATAAGCGTTCCGTTTTAGTTGAAGACTATTGTTACTTTTTTTATTAGTCGTCGCCATTTTCGTACAGCTGGAGGTCGCGGCTTATTATAATGTATATTAGCTATTTTATGCGCTCGGTATTTACATCACAACTGGGTAACAGCACTTAAAAACCTTTTGTAAAGGACACCAAAATACGGCGCCAGCAAACGGCGTCCATTATACTCTCGCATTTATCTCGCCTGACGTAAAGGCTTCGCACACCAAACGCGTGTCAAACGCAGCGTAGGTTAAACCCGCGTGTGTTGACTTACCTGGAACGCTTTCAACTCGGCACACTAAAAAGTAGCGCGGGGCGCGGGATATTGTTTTTAACTCGGCCGACTGTCAAGTACATAAGAGCTATCAATACGTTGACAATACTATAACAGGTCATAAAGACGATATGGTTTTTACCGCCTAGAATAGAGGCCCAAGGGCTCTAAGCAACAGTGAAACCATATTGCTTTTGACAATTACCGTATTGCCAACGTTACGATAGCTATTTACTTGACAGTAATAGCGGCTGAGTTAAAAACAATATCATGACATGTCAAAAGCGATATTGATTTACCAAGTAGATTAGAGAGCCAGCACACAGGCCACCTGATGGAAAGTGGACTCTGAAGCTCATAGACATTTGTAATCTTACGATGACAATCTCAAGCCTGTAATTATGTTGCCAACGACGACTTAAGAATGCCTCTAAGCTAGTAATTTCACTGGTGGTCTTATCCCCACACAGGAACACAACGAACACAGCAGACCGAGCAGCAGCAGTGGTCCTACCACTACTACCAACTGGTCCACCATGTATAAATCAACACGCGAGGACCCGCGTCCAACCCGCGCTGCTCCTGACACGCGTTTCGTGTGGCGAAGCCTTAAGGCGCACTAAAACTTGAGAATAATAAACACTCGGAATAAATATAATATAAGATATTTTTGTGGTAGTTATGAGTAGTAATAAATGGGTGTGCTATGTTAACCTTTTCTCATATTTCTTCCATATATTTCAGCACATGAACAACAGCGTGGCAGTTAGTTTTTTTTATGTTGGGTGTTTTTTTTATACCATAATCTTTTTAATCTTGAGGCAGTGTCAATAGTCATCATTATCATAATATTTTTTCCAGAACTATCTAGCCTAAAGACACGCAGCACCACAACGACTGGTCTAGGTTTAGTTGGTGATATGCTAGTAAAAATGGCTAGGCCGATTTTGATGAAAGGATTAACCAAGCGGGTGATCCTGTAGCGATCGGATCACCTTTTTTTTATTGTACCCGTGCAAAGCCGGGGCACAGTCGCTAGTTACAAATAAAGTAGATGACTTTTGTAAAGTGTCGCGTTTTTCCCTACTAGAGTGAGTGCAGGCGAATAACGGCGTAACATAAATAAACAAGTTTTATCACACCATAACAGCACTCGTAAAAAATTCAATTTGCCGCGTCCAGACATCTATCTGCGATACGGGCTTAATTAAATTTCATTATGATACTGACACAAATAAAGCCCCGGGCACTATTGGGGACAATACACTATGGCAATGCACTATGAACCCAGCCGTCTAGGCTTAATAAATAACAAATGTCAGAGTCAGGGGACGTCTTAAGAAACTGACCTAGTCCCAAACTAAGCTCTAAGCTTGTAATTACGGCGTTATAGCTGCATTTGTACCTTGTCGCTTAAACACATTTCACAGATTAGTACAGAAGTCCAAACATGACGTTAAAGGCCCAGCCACACCACTTGCGTTACGTGCACGTGCACGTTCGCTTTCCACTGCGTTGTATAGTATGAATTCTCATTACGACATGTCACTACACAACGCAGTGGAAAGCGACCGCGCACGTGCACGTCACGCAAGCGGTGTGGTTGAGCCTTTAATTGACAAAGTAGTCAAGTGTTCAGTTACTCATAAGACCGATCGTACTATGAGTACAGTCAACAGCATAAATAAGTGATCATTTATGTACCTTGTCGCTTTCAATCGTTTCACAATTTTGTATGACATTTCAAATACGACGTTAAAGTGACAAGGTACATAAATGATCACTTATTTATGCTGTTGTCTGTACTACAGAACGATAAACATCTTTATATAGAGACATGTATGCCATATTCTGATATTTTGCAACGTATCGCAACGCAGTATTTTTACCCGACTGCCGAAGGAGGAGGGTAATGTGTTTGTGAGCCTATATGTATATGTAGGTTTGTTCCTTTGTGGCGCTCTAGAAACTAAACGCGTGGACCGATTTTGATGATTCTTATGGCAATCGATTTGTCTTAATCTTGTGAGTGTCACTTAAGATATGTCAGTAATTAAAAATCAATATGGCGGCAACTAGACACCACATTATAAAAAAAAAAACAACGAACTATGACAAATGGGATATCATTGAATAGGTAGGTATTTAAAATTAATCTTTAGGTTTCTTTCATCATTTTTCATTTTGAATGATCATTTAGGATTTGTAACGATAAGACCGAGCCACGCCGGATGCGTGACGTGCACGTGCACGTGCGCGTTCGCTTTCCACTGCGTTGTATAGTATGAATTCTCATTACGACATGTCACTATACAACGCAGTGGAAAGCGAACGCGCACGTGCACGTGCACGTCACGCAAGCGGTGCGGCTGGGCCATTAAAGTTGGTTAGCAACAACAGTCGCGTTTTTTAAAGCTTGCTTTTTTATTGTATTTGTTTCTGAGTTTCTTTTCTTTCTTGGATGTTCTTGTATTTAAGTACGTGTATGTGGCGTTATCTATGAAAAGCGACCTTATTGTCGATGGCGCTTCCGCCATTATTAACGATGCTCCGATATAAATACGACGTCGCGTGACGCAGTGCGGCGTAAGCGCCATCGACAATAAGGTTCCTTTTCATAGATCACGCCACATAGAAGTATGTATATCGCTGTCTAGGGCCTAGGTCAATTTGTGGAGCGACCATGATAGAGTTGCATATGTTGATATCAGATAAAAGGAGACTGCCCTAGTCTTCCAAGTTGATTGCAACGTTGCTTTATTTCGGTCGACCACTAAACAAGTTGCAGTGATATAAATGCATCCATACTTCAAATAATATCTAATAAACAACATATTGAAATAATGCATCCCAACCTAACACTCATAATAATCTTACTTGTGGGTTTCAGTCACATGAATGTGGCTATAAATTGCCAGAGACCAGCGTAAACACTATGGATAATAACGAAATAACTAAACAAACACGCTAATATAAAATAAAACCAAAACATATGTAAGTAAAGTTGAAAATACAACTGTTTCGTGTTTAGTTCTTACGTTATTGATTGATAAGTAACATGTAAACAAAATGCAACGATAATCCAGTATTCATGACGCAGATTCCAAAGTGAAATGTTGGCAATGTGTTTAGACTGTGGAGTCGCAGCATATCGATCTTTCGTCCCGCTTGAATCGGTTGTTTGTGACAGAGAGGGAGAAAGGAATGCGTGAGCGCATTTATTACGTCTAATATTTTAGTATTAGATTTGTTTTATTGGTTTAATACGGTGTAGTGGAACTATTTGGATGGAAGTCAAATTTTATTACATTGTTATTGTTAGTTTATTTAAATTGTAACCAACCATGCATATACACCCCCTTGCAATGAAAAATGGCACTTTCCGTCTTTTTAAATAGCTTAAATATCCTATGTAAGATTTTACGCTTCAAAAGTAAAGAATCTATCATTAACAAAAAAAAAATAGTTTGATTTTATAAAGCAATAGTGTCCGTTTTCTTTGCAAGGGGGTTTATATAAACTGAAAAGAAATCCTAACGCCCTTATTAATAATCGTGGAGAACCCGTGAAGTAGCTAAGTCATGTTTTCTCTTTATCTGTCATGGTGACATTTGAATTCAACAGATAAGGACAAAGCATGGCTTAACTACACCACGGTTAATCCCCGTTTCTTAATAATGGTGCTCCCACACCACGGTTATAAAATGTTACATAACATTCAACTAATGTTGTCGTGCTATAAAATATTACAAGATGTTTCACAAGTATAACCGCAGTGTGGGAGCACCATAAGTGCACGGTGCTTTAGATTTTTCAAGTTTTTGCTTACTCTTAATAATATACATACCTACTAGCCCTCGTTTGCGTAGAACTCTTCTTCAAACTACGTACCTACTACTAACTTTCGAGACAACAAATATCAATAGTAATAATGCTATTATACAGGGTGTCCCAGGAAGTAGTGTCAAGCGGAAGTCCAGAGGTAGTGCACCTCAAGGGGCATCTGAATCACCCCCATGTATATTCCGCGATTTTTAGTATTTTCAGAGATATCTATCTTTTAATCAGAATTTTTGTAATTTTTCCTTATGTCCATGTTATGAAAACCCCTTGAGTTCATGTATTATTTTAATAGTTTTTCATTGGTTTCTTACATTGATAGAATAATTATGAACTTAGGATGTTTTTAAAACTACATGATAGCTTTTTTTTCATGATGACTTTTTGTGTAATCACACATAGTTACTTTCTCCATACTAATTGTACCCCATGTTTGTTTTTCAGCTAGTATGGACAAACAAACTTTGTGTGATTACACAAAAAGTCATCATGAAAAAAAAGCTGGCATGTAGTTTTAAAAACATCCTAAGTTCATAATTATTCTATCAATGTAAGAAACCACTGAAAAAATATTATAATAATACATGAACTTAAGGGTTTTTCATAACATGGACACAAGGAAAACTTACCAAAATTCTGATTTAAATGATCCATATCTCCGAAAATACTAAAAATCGCGGAACATACATGGGGGTGATTCAGATGCCCCTTGAGGTGCACTACCTCTGGACTTCCGCTTGACACTACTTCCTGGGACACCCTGTATAATATGTTATTACTTAATTATGTGCATAAACAGCACATGGATTATCTGTATACCGAATTTTCTTCAAATCCGTTTAACCGTTAATGCTTAATTTACATACAAACATCTAAACATTTTCACAAACATTTCAGATGAATAATATTAGTGGAATACTAGTAGTAAAATACCTGGTACACCACCGGTTCACGTAAAACGTACCTGAAAACAAAGGCATCCATAAGTAAAAGTGCATTAGAAAATGGCGTCTTTTACGAGCATACCCTATAAATACTTCTCTTCATGGCAGTACTAAACCTTAGCGTGTTGCATTTTGAATGATACCCATTAAACTATTTTTTACCACCGACAAAAGAAGGGGTGATATAATTTATCTGTGTGTTTCTGTTCATGGCATCATAGCTCGCAAACTTATGTACCGATTTGGACGTGGTTTTTCGCTTTCGGAAAGCTAGTTTAATCGGGATTGTTTTTAGCTAAGTTTCATGGAAATCGGTTGAGCTGTTTAAGAGATATCAGCTCTGAAAGAACGGAACGCCTTTTTTCCTCGTAAGGCCCAACGACCTAAATTTAGGACATTTTGTCAAAGTGACTTTTGACTTTCGTTGACCGACACAAGATTATTTTTCGAACTAACGAAATTTGAATTGGGCCTTACAAGGATATAGAGGGAGTTATTGTAATATTAACCATTGAATCTTGTAATGTTATATATTAAGGAGCGTCCCCACTGAGAGCATTCGCGTGCAATGAGCATTCGGCGCGAACATCGAGTTGTGTGTAAGCTTTGTAACGCTCGGCTCAACGTCCACAGCACTCGAATATTCACACGAATGCTGTCAGTGGGGAAGCTCCTTTAAGTTTGTTTATTATGGAATTGGAATACATTAGCAATGCTTAAAGTAAAAAAAAACTAATATTACTAAAAAACGAAATAAAAATAAACCAAAAGGAGCCGGTAATAGATCACGGAAATGTGCTGCCGGAAACTACCGGAAACTACTGACTTACTCTTACTTCGCTAGACAAAGACGCCCACAGTTGCTGATTCTACATTGCACTAAAACAGAAACTTGTTGAGAAGCCTCCTAACTTATTAACTAAATCTAACACTTATAAGCAAGAAACAAAATATACCTAAACAAAAACTAGCCATAACATAACTACATCATAACAGACTACTTTAAAACCTACCCACGTCACAGTTACCGCGTAATTTACGTCAGGGCTGCCAGCACGGAAAAAGGGCTCCGTCCGGAAACCGGCGCGTGTGGAGAGCGTGATGAATGTTCCGGAAGCGACGGAAGGGATCGTGTGGCAACCCTACGGGACATAATTACGTGCGCACACGACAGTTCTACCACTACAAGCAAAAGAAATCTGCTACAGGACGGTCACAGAAAATGCAACCTCATTTGTGACGAAATAGGATAGAATCTCCTTTAACTGATAAATCGTACTTAAATAAATATCATGTACGATCTCTCACAAATGGAACCTAGTCCCAAACATACTTATATCGTTTTGACTTTGAAAAAAAAACTCGTATCTCATTTTTCGTGGCGTACGATTTTAAACTTAAACGTGAAGAGAATTAAGTTCAAACTCATGCATCCCGAAATATCAGATAAGAGTTTTTTTTAAAGTAGTAACGATATAACGAAATACATAGAAAACATCCAAAACTCAGGAACAAATACTCGTGTTAATCACACTAATATTATATTTTCCCGTAATGGGAATCGAATCGAACCCAGAACCGCTAGTTTTGTAGGCAAGGTACACTCACTACTTACTAACCTATAGGTCTGCTAATGTATAAACTTAGGTACCTATAACTGAAAGGTAACAAGTAATTTAAAATATATATATAAATACTTTTGTTGGAACTAGCGACCCGCCCTCGCTTCGGTTAAGGTGAGTTTTGTGTACCACCCGTTCATAACCTAGAATTTATTATGTACATAAAAACCGTCCTCTTGAATCACTCTATCTACTGATGAAAACCGCTTTAACCTCGTAAGGCCCACCATACTACAAACAGGGAGTTTTTTGTAAGTGGGACTTTGAATCTACCATCAAGGCGATAAAGTTCAATTACGTTTGTTCGACAATGCCATTTTCAGTTTATGAACATAGGAAAATAAGCCTTGTTCTCATTGCATAACAGTTCAAATTAAATTGCCTTCATTATGTACATGCTGTTGCACACTGGGCCTTACGAGGTTAAAATCCGTTGCGAACTTTAAAAGATTTAAGCGTAGATACAAAGGTACAGACGGCGGGAAGCGACTTTGTAAATATAATTCAATTTGGATAACATCCAGAAATATACCAGCTGTTTTACTGTAGTTTATATGTTCTAGTCAACAACGTCACAAGTTGCCTTGCAAAGCCAAATCAATTGAACGCTTATCTCAAAGCGTTAAGACTGTAAATAGATTACAGCGTACCACGAGTTGTCGCATTGTTGGTTCAGAAACAAGCAGTTTAGTGTGTTGTGACACTTGTGACGTCATCGATCTGTTATCACATATGATAAGATAACCTCAGGCGAAGCGTGACACACATAAACTTAGACCCTATACACATAATATTAATTTTTCAAATCAAAATGACTTTATCATATGTATGAAAAGTGCCTAACTACTCAAACTCAAAATTCGTTGTGTTGTGAGTTGTGATCATCAATTTACCTTTATAATTAAACAAAAAAATAAGAATAAAATGTAAATGTACAGAGTCGCGAACATCGATAAATTTCCATTGTTTATCACTTAAAACATAATATTGACGTTTGTCAATTGTTTACCACGTTGCTCCTAACGTGACCTGCATTTACATTCTGAGTTACATCACCACTAATTCTATCAAATAACAAGTTTTAAAAAAACAGCATTGTGCTAAAAGGCGTTAAGTATTTTTTTTATTTCCATCAAGCTTAAAAAATCTAATTTTAGAAAATAACACAATTTTAATCATCACGACCGAAGATCACGACACTATAAGAAACTAAACTAAACTGTTTTTGCCTTTGGTTGGCAACATAACCCCAAAAAATCAGCAATGACACTGGCAAATAACAAATCGCCATATAAAAAATAGCCTTTATTTCAGTGCCCAAAACCCGAATACAAGTCATTTCACACGTAAATCAAGAGCCTGGCACTCTAAGTAAAAAAACCTTTAACAGATTTACATACTTATACTTACACACAGGTTATGTAAATTTCATCTTTACTCTTCTAGTAATAAAAGCGTTGTCAACTGCTAACGAATGCTAAGTAATCAACATCTCAAGCACAAGTTCCACAGGATTTCTTTCCAATTTGAACTTTGGACTAGTTTGTTTAGAGTTGAATTTCGAACGGTTCGTTTGGGAGTTATCCCGTTTTGCTACTGATGTGTGATTTGTTTTTAAAGTGTGCGGTAGGCGGTGCAAGGTCGTCGGCGCATACGGCGGCCTCGCGCGATACGTTGCACCGGTTAGGGTTGTCAATACTCTTTGAACAGTAATAATAAAAAAACCTGTTTTGACAAGAATTTACCGGGTAAGCCCGGAGGCGGTAACGCGGTATGTGGTATTAAAAATGTATAGAAATGTTACAATTTAAAAAGTACTTTCATCTTCCGAAAAACAATGTTAAGCTTTAGCGGTAACTGGTTTTCATTTAATTTACTGGCTGACATCAAAACAATACCGTAACATGTCAAAGGCAATATGTTTTTAGCTAGTTGAATGGAGGCCAAGGTTGGTAATTTATCGGTTTGCAAGTTTGCGGTCAGGTTCACTTTGTCCATATTCCCATCTCGTCCACATACTCATCTCGGCCACATTCCCATGTCGTCCACATTCCCATTTCGTTCACATTTCCATCTCGTCCACATTCCTATCTCGTCCACATTCTTATCTCGTCCACATTCTTATCTCGTCCACATTCTTATCTCGTCCACATTCCCATTTCGTTCACATTCCCAACAACTAGTGAACAACCGAGTGATCAAATAGATTGAACAGCCCTACAGTCTTAAGTTAAGTTGTAGACGAGTTAGGAATGAGGACGAGTTGGGAATGTGGACTAATTGGGAATGCGGACGAGTTGAGAATGAGGACGAGTTGAGAATATGGACGGGACAGGAAGTGGACAATTTGGAATTGGTATGTGGACCACTTTGGAATGTGATCGAAATGGGAATATGAACAAAGTGAACCTGAGCTATAATTTATTAAGCTCTTGCTTTTTCTTAATCTCACAACTAAAAAAGAGATAAAACAATATGAAAATGGTTAAATTCACTAGGTATATCTGTGATATAAGACCACACAAAAAATAATTACTGTTCCTTCAGACTTAAATACTTACCCAACACGCTTTAAATTTTTTAAAACAAAGTTGATTGACCCACAAAGAAAAGAAACTTAGCCGGGATAAGTCAACCTTTTGCAATTCTAAGATAAATAACTAATGGAATTCAACCGGCAAAAATGCTCTATCAAATCGTTACGCCAGTTTTGCGTCATTATAATCAAACTGGCAACCCTGCGCACCAAGGTCCCATCACGTGGTGCTAATCATTCTAGATTGCACCAGATAGCCCGCCGTCCTGTTTAAATGCAATTGTGTTAATTCCACTAGTATGCCTTTATCGTGTTAATTTTTTTTTTTTTATTGTATGAAAATGTTTCAAATTCTGGCGCAACGGCTCTCATTTTTACGGTATTAATGTTATTAATTGTGATGGTTAATTAATTAACCTATATAAGTACCATGTTATAACACTGACTGAGACCATAGTGACATTGCAGATGCGTGATATAAGAGCTTTTCATCAGTTGTCTTCAAAACTGGCTCAGGGTCAGTTTAAAAGAAAAAACTTGAAAAAAATATCCCAGTTTTATTGAAAGATATTTTAAACAGACGATATTTTAGGACGCTAAATCTGCAATCTGTCATTTAATTTTTTTATTGTCTATACTATTACTATTACATAAAAAACATCGAAAAAAGTTTATAAAACGCATGTATAAAATCTGTCAATCAAATAAATATATGGGTTAGCAACCCAATTCTTTTTAACATTGTACAGTCGCCTACAAAGAGATGTTATCCATATAAGTAACGTTTATCTAGTACCCATAGTTAAACCCTAGAGCTTCCTCGTATTTTATGACTTGATCACTTCGTCAAGGTTCCCCCTGATGTTTATTTAATTAATATATCGTCGGCAACCCTGACTGGCCAAGGTCATCTACGTGGACCGATGCACGTACGCTTGACGCTCCCATGCATTACATTTAGCCGCCAGATGTCTGTACATATCAACATCAAAACAAACAAGCAACTCCCGCGCAAATCGCCGCCATTATCAGTTATTCATTGCCCTTACCGTGAGTTTTCATTTTATGAGTCGAATACTCAGTTCCTCTCACTTTATTACAATACTGTGCGGGACAGATCATTCGACTCCCTAGCGAGTTCAGTCACTGTTTACTCATGGTAAGGGGTATCGTGTACAGCTGAGACGATAGCGAAGAATAACGACGTCTTCCAACATACAAGTTATAATATCAAACATATCGTTAAAAATATTATTACAAAATAAATAAATATCAGGGGACAATTCACTCAAATTGACCTAGTCCCAAATTTAGTAAAGCTCGAATCACACTGGCTATAAAAGTAGATGGCTGTCTTTCTTTAACTTCAATTATGGAGCGAGAAGCACAATTTAGCTGTTTTTCCGCTCAGGTCTATGTCCATATTCCCATTTCGTCCATATTCTCATCTCGGCCACATTCCCAACTCAAATTGTCCACTTCCTATCTCATCCATATTCCCAACTCGTCCGGATTCTTGTTTAGTCCACATTCCCAACTCGTCCTCATTCCTAACTCGTCAATTCGATCACTAGGTTGTTCACTAGTTGTTGGAAATGTAAACGAAATGGGAATGTTGACGAGATAAGGATGTGGACAAGATGGGAATATGGATGAGATGGGAATGTAAACGAAATGGGAATGTGGACGAAATGTGGATGTGGATGAGATGGGAATGTGGCCGAGATAAGACCATTCTCTACTTGGCCACATTCCCATCTCATCCACATTCACATTTCGTCCATCTCGTCCCCATGGACGAGACGGGAAAATGGACAAAGTAATAGTGTAGGTTGTGCATGATGAAGCCAAATCTAATCTTAAAAAGTAACAAATGTACCCCGCACCACGTCGATTTTAACAACATTCCTTAAGAATCCATGTAACTCGTGCCGTTAATATTTCTCTACACGCGACGTATTTCGTCCACATTCCATCTTGACCACTCAAATATAAAAGGTTAGTAGTGTTAGTACCTATGTCACGAAATTTTACTTAAATCAACATCGTAGCGATTGCAACAATGAATTACTGAAGGTAGTTGCAGTGGGACACGTGTTTACAACGTCATCAAACTAATTAATTAGACATTTACGAACTTTGAATAAAATATTATGAAAACATAAATGCCCGTGGAGTAACTAAACCATGTTTTGTCCTTATCTGTCATTGTGACATTTGAATTTGACAGATAAGGATAAAGCATGGTTTAGCTACTCCTCGGTTACTCCAAGTTTATAAGTTAGGGCATAAGAGTAAAATTTGTGGTATAAAGATGTCGTCTCTTTAGTTTTTCCATTCTCTCTCTCTCCTCTTAGGTATCTTACTTAATAATTAAAATGCTATTTTTTGGATGTTTGTTACTAAATCACACCAAAAGGGCTGAGCGGATTCGGATGGAATTTGGCACAGAGACAGGTAGATTATAGTCTAGAGTAGCATAAAGGCTTATTTTTATGTTTACGAATACTACGCGGACGAAGTCGCGGGCAGAAGCTAGTTTATCTTAAATGAAGACTGAAATATTGTTAGGTTTTTCATGCATGAAGGATTCCAGCGATAAACAGATTATAACCGCAAACACATTTTGTATTGACTTGACAGCTGTCAAAAATGCGCCTATTAGAACGGCGCGACTATAATTTGTTTACATGTCCTACTTTCATTAAGCAAGAAAATAAAACGGCTGGCTTCTTAACAATTTCTGTAAAAACTCGTTCCGCCTGAAATAAAATAGATTAGTTTTTTGCTTATAACCATGACATTATTCTAACAAACGATCGGTTATCACGTGATAAACCAATTGTTATATTATATAACATCAAAAACAAATAAGGGGTCACACCAACCGCGCACAATCGTACGTTCACCTCACCGATAATCCCATGATAAAGTATCAAGATCCGGCAAAAAAAACACAAGACATCCACACTGCCCTCATTAGAAAAAAGGGCGTATGTCTCATAGAATCGCAAATGTATTAGTGATCTTATTTCTTTAGCCAGGGGGTTCTGTTTGCTTTAACGACGAAATTGTGTATGCATCCTTTTTACTCAGAAGGACAGCACAGTCGAACCAGAATAACACTTCAATGTCAATGTCAAACAACAGCTGTTCAAATAGCCATTGTAAACTCGGCCATGTGCCACGCGTGTAGAGTTTAATTTGGAACAGGTGCGTCCGTAATGTCGGCCGAATTATAAACTTTTTAATCGCAAATGACGTAAGCGATAAAGTACTTTCGCTTCCGTGAGTCACGGAGTGATCGAAGTGGAATTGTGATCTGATTATTTGGAGCTCCGTAGGATTTTTTGTTGAACGACTATTCGGTTGTCTGTTTGTCTATCTCTTGTTTACGTACCTAACTGTGTGTCACAAAAAAAAACCTAATAGCACCTACCGCCAAACAGTGTTGGCATTGTTGTGTTCCGGTGTGGGGATAAGACAACCGGTGAAATAACTACCTTAGACACATTCCAACTTAGTCTTCTAGGCTGGCATCGCATTTGCTGTCTTAAGACGGCAGTCTTAGGATTATAGTCTTGAGGATGCAAAAATGTCTTTTTGTCACAGATCCCATTTACCATCAGGTGGTATCTGCGCTCGTTTGCCAACTCCAAACATAAAAAAAAGTTCAAGTTTGCAATGTAACAAACGACATCATATTTTTTCGGATGAGTTCGAATTAATTGATCTCTCTCTTTCGCTTTAGTACCTATAAATAAGCTAACTGAGACAGCAATACACATGCTTCGTGAATTTTTTGAGCCGTCTCAAGTAAAACGAAAAACCTTATTTATTAAAATGTACAGTCAAGGAATTTAATTTGTGACCCACCTTAGCGCCAAAGTCAATCTGACATTCTACAGCAATAAGGTTGAGTTTCCTATCAATTACAAATGACTTGGCATCTCTATTGACAATGACATCTTCAAGCAGATTTTCTTTGAAATGGATAGCAAATTAACTTCCGTGACCGTACCTACCTACATAAATA
This sequence comes from Acleris literana, assembly GCA_946894065.1. Classification (NCBI taxonomy): domain Eukaryota; kingdom Metazoa; phylum Arthropoda; class Insecta; order Lepidoptera; family Tortricidae; genus Acleris; species Acleris literana. The sequence continues at coordinate 18,208,824 of OX335680.1, forward strand.
CTAAAATATGTCACTAATTGCAAAACCAGCAACAATTCAGAAATAACACGTAACATTTCTGCCCTCCTAAGCAAAAATGCAATAACTAAATTCAAGAGCCAAAGCAGATTCAACTCTCTTCTGTTTGTAACTAGGTTGCAATTTCTACAGATGTTTTTTCTGAGATATCGCCATTATGCTTAGTAGGGCAGATTTGATAACAATCATTTGACATAAACAAACTGTCATACCAGCTAAAAAAAGAATCGCCTAGTCAACAATTATAAAAATACTATCCCGAGGTATCTTCTCCTATTTCACTATTTATAATTATGCTAAAGACCCAAGGCCACATAACATCTGTGCCTTTCGCTGTCAGTACAGTACAGTCGGCGAAATCACAAACAAAACAACGATCACTCTTAATACCAACGTCATAAGGAATAAAATGATATATTACGAATGCCAACTAAGCTCACCAACTGTATATTATCAACTAAATTTGACTTGTCAGAAAAAATGACGCAGGTGTCAACGAAAATCAGAGCTTTGATTTATAGCGCGTCCGAAACGTTCAGATACTGAGCCTTGAAATGAGTGACTTAAGGTTTAATGTTGCGTGACTACTGATTAGATCGTTTGGTTTTTTGGGTTTAGGGCGGGCGCATACATTCCGTTTTTAAATTCCGGTTCGGTTTTTTACGTATATTATAAAAAAAATTAGATAGATTGTTGTATGGAGTTTATCGTATTTTACTTAGATAATCTTGAAATCTTTGAACGGTGCAATATCACGAATAGATGCTTATTACATTTAGATATTTAAAAAAAATGGTTCCTTACATATGTTTTAATTTATACTAACACATTATGATTTTTTATGGACAGAAAAAATGCTTTTCATTTCAGATACCTGCAAATAATAACAAAAAAATATTAAACGTTATTTGTAAGAGTTCTAAGGACAACGCTATCGTACTTGAAATTCTGAAGAGATGACCTCTCGTAGAGTTGACTAAAGCAAACGAGTGAAGAAATCTGCCAACAATGCAGTCATATGCAGCCAAATGCAGTCGTTATCTACGACCGCAAAATGCAACTTATCAAAATCGAAAGACATATTATAGCATAGCATCACATACTCCCAACAACACGTCCGGTTTTCAGACCACACCAAAAATCCGGAGCATGCGTAGCCGGCTTAATCGTTCATTATAAATGTAGGTAGGTACCCTCGCTTCCTTGGCATTTGTTTCTGACATTTAGGGCTTGTAGGTCACGTTTAATCGCTGTCTAATGCCTGTTTGGATGCCCTTTTAATGGTTGGTCTATAAACGAAACGGAAAATCCAGAAAAAACCGGTTTTAAACAGCGACCTGTGAAAAACCAAAGTTTTGTTTTAATGTAATCATGCGCTTGCCCTACAATACTAAGCGAGTCCTCTCGCCTCGCTTCGCTGTTGGAAAAGCACCTTAAGTTTGCTGATGTTTGATGGTGTTGGTATGCTTTGAATCGTTCATTCGACCAACAATCATTTGACCTTTGAACTAGTGTGCTTATGCGGCTTTTAGCTTTAGCAGACCTAATGTCAAATTACCAAGGTCAAACAGGTAAGTTTGTACACATCAAACCCTTCTTAGTACCTACTAGATCTTTAATAACGGCGGATTTTCACAGAGTTTTGGCATTATTCCTATAGGCATAGCATTATTCCTAGGGTACAATTAAGAATTACAAAGAACAATGAACAAGCTATATTAAATTGGATAACGCAAAACATGTTTTTTAATGCTACAATTTTAAACAAAAACCTTCCGTGACTGAACTGTCACTGCGCAAAGTTTGCGTGAAAAATAATATCAAAAATTCAACAAAAAGACCGACGGAGAACTAAAAGTCAAGGCTCTTATAGTAACCGCATAAGGTTCATAATTGCTCGATGGCGCAGTTCACGTTTCGCGTTAATTTTCCACGTGTAATTTGTATTGGAGCTGACTGTACAAACTGACAGCCACGCCAGCAAACTTTTAATTAAATACTATTTTGAATCTTAGCTTTTAATTTAAGTGGCTAATTGTTTTCTGTAAATTAATAAGTTTTAATTAAAATTGTGGAAGATACTGTTTGTTTGGATACAAGTTTTCTAGGAAATTAGTTTTACTTTATCTAATTACATGATTTAAATGAGTATGCTGCCCAACCTGCCCCCTATTTCAGCATCCCGACAATGACAGGTGACATTTCAGTGAACATGTCGCAACTTATATGAAACCCTCTGATGTATCAGCTTGTTAACTTTGCAATGTATACCGAATTGTCACCTGTCATATGTCATTGTCAAGATGGTGAATTATGGGCTGATCTTAGCCTGATTGTGCAAAATGTGGTTACAGAATTATCAAAAAAAATTAGAGTTGTTGGTAATTCTGTAGCTCTGCCTACCCCACTCTGGGAATGAAGGCGTGAAAGTATGTATGTATGTATGTGTATGCTACTCAACTTTAGTGGTGGTAGGACCTTGTGCAGGGCCGTCCGGATTGCTACCACCACCTTACCCTAACCTGCCGCCAAGCAGTGTTCGCATTGATGTACCGTTGCGGGGCAATGACTAGCATCATGCTAGTCATGCTAGTAGCATGGCAGTCCATCTAAGTCCTCAAGGCTGGCCACGCGTGCAGCCTTGAGATTGCCATCGTAAGATTACAAATGTCTACGGACTTCAAAGTACACTTACACTCAGATGGCTCGTTTTACTTTCCATGTAAGGTACGTTGGGGTAAGATCGGATCGGGTCAAGACCGGATAATTCAAATTACTACTAAACTAACAAAGGTTTTCGATTCCTGTCAACACACCTGCGTACGTTATCTTGTTGCGCCCCGCAGCCTGCAGCGCCAGGGATCGAAAACCTTTGTTAGTTTAGTAGTAATTTGAATTATCCGGTCTTGACCCGATCCGATCTTACCCCAACATACCATATTAAAAAAATATTAATCTTGATTTTCTTTGCAAACAAACTCAGAAAATATAGTTGCAGCAGCGAACTTAAAGGTGGCTCACTACACCGTACCATACCATGACCGTCCGTACTATGAACGTATCAGGCCCGGAAGGTAATTAGCAGAAATAGGAATCCAGGGGGCAAAATTTTATGACAGGTAGGGAGTTCCTATATCGATAAACTCAATTATCGATGCTTGTTTTATATACTAGTGATCACTCCAAGTTTTGCCTTTAAAAACATTTTTTTATTAAAAGTGTAAATATGAAAACAAAATAACAAAATAACAACGTAATTCTCTTCTTCATTTTTCAAAAAGATTTTTGAAACTTTACCCATCATTATTTTTTTCCTCATAAGTATACTATTGTTAAAATAAACGATCAGATTTTTTTCCCAATTTTCGGGCATTAAACCGCTCCGTCTTGGCTGATAAAAGTGATAAATCTATTTCAGGTGGGTAAATGACTATTCAATTTCAGTGGAGGTACTAGGGGCAAAACATTTTTTTTGAATATGCCATGTGAACTTCATACTTACTCAGAACTAGGGCATGCGTCCCGGTATTCCGGAATCTCGGAATTCCGGGATCTCGGACGATTTTTTCCGATATTTCAATTCCGGGATTGAGCGTTTCAATATCGTAATTCCGGGATTGATTGAAGACTAAAATGTATCTTTGTTTAATTTTAAAATAAGCTTTTGCGTTGCCATACTTGCCATTTGGGACCTCGAGCAGGTAGTAGGTAAATTAGTTGTTAGACAAAGGAATGTGTTGTACCCGAGAACCTTCCTGTATTTACCTCTCTCTTTCTCTCTGTATTGTCCGGCTAAGACAACTCGTATCATATAAGAAAACGAGGAGTGATTGAAACTGTGATTAAAAGCCTATTTATTATTTGTAATTAAAAATACGAATGGCAAATGTTGTTTTATTTTATATACCTATTCAAAATCAGCATGCGTGGGGCATTTTATAACCTGAAATAATAAAAACCCAATCCCGGAATTAATACCGGTATTCCGGTATTGGGATTTCAATATCGAAACTCAATACCGGGATTGAAAACCTTGCGATATTGCATGCCCTACTCAGAACAATACTTACAAAAAATACATACAATGCTGGGGGCGATCACTAGTATATGGAAAAAGCGTCGATAATTGAGTTTATCGATATAGGAACTCCCTACCTGTCATAAAATTTTACCCCCTGGATTCCTATGTCTGGTAATTAGTATTAAAATGTAGGTCGGTGACGGAACAGTGACGGAACGGTCTTGTGGGCAGTCTCATACTTTTCAATACAAATAATATTTTTTTGTCTGACACGTTCCTATTACGCGCATCTTTAGAATTATAGTGACCTAATTCACAAATGTTGGATTGCGAGTTAGGTCTCTATGGTAATAAATATATGTCTCAAAGTCGACAGCTGAAATGTTGAATTAGGTCACTATAACTCTAAAGGTGCGCGTCATAGTACGGTCATGGTATGGTACGGTGTAATGGTACCTTTAGGTAAATTGACTCCTGATCAGCTTAGCACCTCACAACACGTAAATAACGAGTACCTAGTGATTTGTTTAGAACACATAATAAGAACCTCAACGGGGACTATCTACATATATGTCGCTACGCGTAGGCTAGTACGACGAACCTGAAGTACGGCACCCTAAAAAATATCACGTTATAGCACTTTCTCAGTCATATCATTTTTTAAAGCAAAATACCACACGTAATTCCATAATTCATGCTGTGCAAAATTTTACCATGTTACCATAGTAATAAGATTGTATTTAAAATAATGAAAAAATGACATTATGACTTTTTTAATAAATGCCTACTTGATAGATTAACAGTTACATAACCAGTAACATTTCGACCTTCAGGACAAACAAGTTTATCTGTTTTGTTAATCTTATCAAAAAGAGTGAAAGTTGATATAATAAAATATATAATAACAGTTTGTGCATAGTAACATTATATGTGGCGTAGTCTAAAAGGGACCTTATTGTCTATGGCGCTTACGCCGCACTGCGTCACGCAACGTTGTATTTATATCGGAGCATCTTTCATAATGGCGGAAGCGCCATCGGCAATAAGGTCCCTTTTCATAGATTACGCCACATATAAACAAGGACAACATTGTTTTATAACCTTGACAGTTATATATTTGTGATAATATTACCTACATTTTCATAACTCATATCATGTTTTAAGCAATCCCAGAATAGGGAATATGAATGGATTTTTTTAAATAGCATTTCTCAACAAAATATGAAAATACCGTAAAAGAGATTCCAAAAGTGAAATTAAAATTAAAATCGGCCAAGTAATACGGATGATGCAAGCATTTTAAAATGCTAATTAGACAGAGATCCGAAGTGCACCGGTGACGTCATCGTGCAGTTCGGCCATATAAACTCCACGTAAAATTCTGTTTTGCTAGTCGGTCTTTGTTAGCTTATATCTTAGTTATTTTTATAGCTATTCAAAAAATGTTTTTTCTCACCTGTTTGTTACATGAATCAGCTTTTATTGAAGCTGTAAAAAAACACCTGCATATTCCCTATTCCTTGACTTATGCGGTCAAAATAATATTTTATGAAGCCTTCCATAGATACCTACCTACTAACTATTTAATAGTCAGTCAGTGAAAAACTTCCAATATAGCGGTGTCCCCTTCTTTCGGAGCTAACGCATTCACTGCCACCGACACCGACGCATATATGCGTTCACTCTCATACAAGTTTGTTCCTAGGCCACGCCCCCTGGCAGTGAATGCGTTAAGCCAATTAACATTGGTCAAGGACAGTAGACAGTGGACAGTGGACAGTGACAGTGTACAGCACAGTAATGTAAACCGATCGGACAGTAGCGAGTCAAGTTATTGTTATTTTTTCAAACATGCTCGGAAATAACGGTTTTCCGATTGAAATACATGGATGGAAAATGCCTCTTTTTACTCCTAGGAGTAAAAAAACCATATGAAAACAGTTTCCGTCCATGTCTATATTGTTTTTTAAAATTGCTCTCTATTGCGTATAAAATCGGATGGACCATGAAAAAAATCCCGTACACCCAACTTGTGGGGGCGCAATGTGGGGCGGCGGCGCGGCGGGGCTCTGCGGAGCGGCGGCGGCGGGCGGCGGCTCGTTGTGCGTGAAACTATCTTAACTAATACTCGTATGACGCAAACAGATATTCTCTCCGAATTTGTCAAAGGCTTTTAAAAATATTTATAATCATGTATTTGTATAATTTCCTCGTATTGTTTGAGAAAAGCATTATGTATGCCTCGGCGGAAACGAGGATTTCCTGACTCGTATTTTAGCAGACCTCGCTGTTGCTCGGCCTGCTAACCACTTCGTCAGGAAATCCCTTGCTTTCTGCGCCTAGGCAACAATGTACTATTTTTCACTCCACTGTCCTTGTCACTGTACTTACCACCACAGACCTTAATCTAACTAGATAACGTAAACACCTCAATTTGTATGAAAACCAACCGTGTCACTTTTTTTCTACCTGCTGTGACGTCACAAGAACGAATTAGTGATGTGAATTCCCCGTTGTCCGCGCGAAATCGATACAAAGGCGCCGCCGCCCGCGCCGTGCGGCTCGTATCAATCAGTCAGTATGAGGTCAGTCTTTGTAGTAAGAGGTGGCGCGCGTGTTGCGCCTTGTCGCCGTGTCTGCGTGGCTTGGAAGTTGATAATTTCACCGCTCTTTAGGTAAGTTATGATGTCACATATACGTAAAAAAAGATGTGTATAGTTACTAGATCTTTTCGATTACAAGAAAGTGACCGTAAGTATGTAATTGTTTGACAACAAAGAGATAGATAGATATACACACTATTGCCATAGAAATATTTACTAGAACACTTACAAAATTGTCGCAAGCGATCGAAGCAATTACAAGCGCGAATTTAAGTGTCCGTGAATTTCTCATATCGATTTTACAATCGATTTGCCAGAGGAATGATAAAAGGACAGAAAAATGATAAATCTTATCTTACTCTTAGGTAATGGCAGTCATTTTCAGTTGGATTTAATCAAAATGCTTTCTTATGGTTTGTAATGATTCACGTTACTTTGTTGTAGGTAAATTATGTCTAGCCAAATAAAAAACCCAGAGAAGAAATTTTATCTGCGAAAAGAAAAGCTAGTAAATTACGTTATGATAAAATAAAATCAGATCCAGAACTCAGTCAACTTAGAAAAGAAAAAGATAAGGAAAATTACTTAAAGAAAAAGAAAAATAAGCAGGTGACGGATATAAGGATGAAAAGCGTTATAGAACAGCAAAATTTACCTACGTGTCACAAAATACCTAAGCGTATTATCATTCCTGTTTCAAGAATCGGTTAGAATCGTAAACAATCGGAAGGTGTACATCACTATTTGCTTAATTTGACAGAAAAATGATAATAGTACTCGTACCAAGAAGCCAAGCGACACAAGTTAAAAATCGACCGTTAACTTTCCATTGCGCGTTAATATAGACAGGGCCTACAACTTTGCAAGTAAAGCAGGCAATGTATTATGAACATGAAGTAATCCCACACGGTATTATTTTTCATAGTAAAACCACGACCAACCTAAAATAAATTATCTTTAAATAGATAAACGTAATTTTAGAAGAAATTTAAGTACTTATGGAAGGAAACATGTCCATTATTTGGGTCAGCTTTTCCTGTACAGTTTTTATAACTTAATACGGAACAACTAGTCATTTTTCTAGATATCGGTGACGTCTGGAGGCGGTAACGGTCGAACGCGTACTAAATGAAGCCGCGTAGAAAGCAGACATTTAGACTGCTTTTTGACACGCGAAGTACGTACACTCGCGGCATCTAGTTAGATTAAGGTCTGTGCTTACCACTGTCCTTGACCAATGTAAATCGGGATTTAAACAGCTCAATCAATTTTCATGAAACCTAGCCATAAGCCATAAACCATCCCGATTGAGCTACCTTTATTTTAGTAACTAGCTTCTGCCCGCGACTTCGTCCCCGTGGAATAGTTACTTTGGGCTAACTTTAACCCGCGACTTTGTTAACGTAGAAGGTTGAAACATTCTTGATTGGTTGCTCAGCTCCTATTGGTCTTAGCGTGATGATACATAGCCTTGCTCGATAAATGGGCTATCTAACACTGAAAGAATTTTTCAAATCGGACCAGTAGTTCCTGAGATTAGCGCGTTCAAGCAAACAAACAAACTCTTCAGCTTTATAATATTAGTATACTAGATGCGTCTAAATCGATCCATTAATTTGGGAGTTACAACTCCATAGACAGACACAAAGACACACGTTAAAGTTTCTTGTCGGGGTTTAAAAGGAGCGGATAAGAGATCCGTTAATTTACAAAAGGTCCTTCGAACCGGATAATCTTTAACCTTTAAATTTGGAACGCTCCTTCAGAACCGTTGCCTAATCGATTTAGTAAATTGACCATGTAATGGGTATCGATCCCAAGACCGTTAGCTATTCAGACTCTACCGGACTTCCTTTGGCACTAACCAACCGTGGCTTGAAAAAAACACGGAACTAAAAAGCAACAATAGAAAATCTTTAACGAAGTCTAATTCTAATAAATATAAATAAGGATAAATTTCGCAGTTAGGTATAATATTAGAAGCATAATCGCACACAAATACTGATGTGCAAGTTGCGGAAAGTTTCCAAAAAGTTGGAAAAGTTCTAAGAAATTTCCGGAAACTTTCACTAGAAATATACGAAATTTAAATTTAAGACACGGAAAGTTTCAATCCCTATACCAAATTGTGAGAAGTTTTCGAAATTTTCCTACATGAAATTTTCCGCAATTTTGGAACACACAAATGAAAAAAAAAATGAAAAATATTTATTGGCAATTAACTTAGTACAATTTATCTTTAGTCCTGGATCCTGAGCTAGGAAGCCCTGTGTTACAGGACCCAGTAGAATACAATTTTAGAGATACACTCTTAATAACTAACTCTTATTATAAATAGACCTAGTTAGTCCCAAACTAAACTTTAGGCTTGTACTTAGGGTACTCGACCACAATAAACATACTAAGTAGAATACATAGAAAACATTAAAGACTCAAGAAGAAATACTCGCGCTCAACACACACATGGTTCGATTCCCGGTAAAGGGAAAACTTTACCGAGAATTGAACCCCGGACCACTAGCATCTTAACTCATCAGGACGGCACATTGATTTAATGTAAAACGTCCCTTATTTACAAGTAAACGCCATATCGTCCGTTCACTTTCTCAACCTCTTATCTGATTGAATAGTTAGATAGAAAAAAACACTCACGTTCCAAGTTTTATAAAGACTACTTTCCTATAAAAATATTCGATCAGATAAGAGATCGAGAAAGTAAAGGGACGATATGATGTTATACCTGTAACTTTACCTTATGTCAATATACTCTGTCTTGTCACTGTCTGTGTTCGAGTTTGTTTCCAATCCTTTCCATTAAAAAATATTATCTTTAAATAACAAATATTATCTTTAAATACACAATAAAGTACATGTACTTACTGCTAATTTCATCCAAACCTAACTCTCAAGTCTAAACACTTAGCTCTCAATATCGAAACTAGATAATTAAGTATGCAATGGCCACAGTTAAAACCTAACTCCACGCCACATAAAATATCACACGCATTCACCTTTCACTCAGAATGAAACCTTAGCTTCCACCATCACAGTTCATAGTACAATAACAAAGCATCACAATAACTATCGTTCCATAGGAAATTAATCTTTAACGGGTTGGGTTAAGGTTGGTATTGGTGTGTGAGTAAGAGTCGGCCGGCCAGACAGTATGGCGGCAGGATACTTTTCGCTACGCACGCGATTTTACAAAGCGTGTAGGAAAGGGCCGAAGGCATGTGCAAAAAGTCGTATATCTATCAGTTTTAAATGAAAATTACACCCTTTTGGAATGGAAGGTATTCACTGATTACATAACTAGCGCAGAGGAGCAAAAAGTTGCATATTCATTAGTAATTCTATGGAACATACGGCTTTTATAAATGAAAGGGCATTAACTGATTACGCGGTTAGTAGGCAGCAGCGCAAAAAGTCGTATGTGTTAATATTTCAATGAAACTTACGTCATTTTAGAAATGATAACTATTTACTGCCTATTGTGTTTCATATTTCTATGTCGACATTATTCTTGTCTGATATTAGTAACACAAATATAGCAAATGGAACCAGTGTAAGTATATCTAACTTTCCTAATACGAATATGTCTCATGCTTCGGCACGAAAATTTTAATCATACGTCACGCTTTTTAATCGCCTTTACAATTCGAAAACCTGTGTGCTTATTGCCTAACGCAATCGCAATTGTTTTCAATTTGACAGTCCGAAGGCGAGTCTGCAAACAAAATGTAAACAATTGTTCCACTTTGAAGTCGATTGCGATTGCGAGTGCTTTAGCCATTATGCCAGCTGTACTGAACATACATCCGTAGCACGAACCCCTAAAACAGACTTAGGTTTTCATATATTATTTTACAAAGACAAAGGACAAAGACATTTATTGCCAGAAGATACTAATTATACAGATCTTCGTGGAACAGGATGTGCTTATGTTCTGCCTTAATTAGGCATGCAATATTTTACAATGCAGGTGTGTTATTCTCTCAAAAAACGGCGGCCGGTCGGACGGACGAGCGAATAAAAGCGGCGAATTTAAGTAGTCCCGTCCGATCGAACAAATCACATTTTAGCGCGTGCATTGTGAATTAGGGAGCCTTATACGTTCGAGAAGTCATGCTGCCAAAATGAATACACGCGTTAAAATGTGTTTTGTTCGCTCTGTCGGGACTACTTAAACTCGCCGCTTGGACCTTCACTCGAGCGAACGATCACCTTTGCTTGTTGAGAGAATCACAACCCAGATCGTTTTTCATCAGACCCGAACGGAGTAAAATCATTTTTCCAATTACATACGTATTCTTCACCTTTACTACTAGATGACGATTCGAAAGTCAACGTCAAAGTCAACTTGCTATCATCAGAGATGGGCAATATTTATTCGAATGAAGAATAACGAATAAGAATAAACAAATTATTCGCGAATAACGAATGAAATTCTCCAATTATTATTCTTATTCGAATAAATTATTCGTCGAATAATTCATTTGCGAATAATTTATTCGCGGATAATTTATTCGTTGAATTAATTGCCACGAATAATTATTATTTACTATCCATTGTTCTCTAATAAATTATTCGTTATTCGAAAAGTAGTCGAATGATTCATTCATGGAAAAATTATTCGCGAATAAATCATTCGCAAATAAATTATTCGACGAATAAATTATTCGCGAATAAAAATATTACGAATTATTTTTTATTCGAATGATTATTCGAATAAATTATTTATTCATTACTAATAATTCGAATAATGCCCATCTCTGGCTATCATACGTTAACGTTAACTTACTGGATGGAAGGTAAATTTGGAACGCATTTGAAGTCTTAGGATTGCAGTCTTGAGATTGTAGTCTTAATAGTTCAAATGTCAATCAAATACCATCAGGTGGCCTGAGTGCCCATGTGCGTTCTCCTTGTCTATAAAAACAATGCTCGGGGTAGTACCCAATGCTATCCCTAACTATTAAAAGGAAATGGGCGGTCATTTCTTCATACAAACGCTCTAGTCCATTAAATAAATAACAACTACTGTAATGTCCAGTGTGCAAATTTTAAACTAAACAAATCCATCTTACTTAGTTATATTTTCGAGTCAGTGCGTCCAGTCAGTCAAATGACATTGCATGGTTCGTCCATGTTCGTCAATGTATGAAAAAATTACACTACATTTTTAAATGTAGTGCAATTTTCTGTCTCTCATTATTTTAAATTACACTATATTACAGTACATTCTTATATGGATACGCGGAAAACATGACTCTCTCATACAGTTGAGTAATTATCACAAATTAATAGACAAAACCATGAAACCGCAAATTCTCACCAAATTAAAAATAGTCCGTTAAAACGAGAATTTCATTTCAATAACACCGATCACTTGGCACTAATCATTTGCAAACATTTGCAGCGGTTCTCAAAATAAATTATCCATTAACCCCCCTCTACCTCCCCCTTTTCAACCCCTAACTTAATTATTCTCGCCCGGGTTTTCCAATTTTTTTTTGGTGTATTCCGACAGTTTATCTGTCATCCCAAAATCGCCGATGAAATGGAGATTCGGAGTTAGACGTTAGTTGTTTTTTTTCGTTGAACGACTTGGTTGTAAGTAAAACTAGATATTGGAACCTAGACAGTAAAAAAAAAACATTAAAATAACTGTTATAATAGCTAAGCTTTCACGTCGCATTTTTTGTTTTTCCTGATTATTAAAGAGAAATTCAACGAGATCCCCAAAATGTAATTTATTTAACTCTTTGCATCTGGTATTTGTGTATTTAAACGGTGTCATAATGTGGCGTATACTTATACAATTTTTAGGTTATATTTCAAATGTATCTTTACATAATATAAAACGAAGTCGCTTCCTACCGTCTATCCCTCTGTATATACAGTCAACAGCATAAATAAGTGATCATTTATGTACCTTGTCACTTTAACGTCGTGTTTGAAATGTCATACAAAATTGTGAAACGATTGAAAGCGACAAAATACGTAAATGATCACTTATTAATGCTATTGACTGTACGTTTAGATCTTTCAAACTATGCAGCGGATTATACTGCGCTTTTAATCAGGAGAGAGTGATTCAGTTTTTATGTATATTAAATACTGATTATGTTCGGGTGAGAACACTCACATTAACCGAAGGGAAGCGAGTAGTAAATCGTACATTTTTGCATTTTTTTCTTAATTAAGTACCCAGTGCGTTGACGTCCAAACGTAATCATCTACACAATGACAACGTGTGTTTGTGTGTGTGTGTGTGGCCCCATTACACTGACACTGCTACCACAGGATCATAAAACTTGATATATGTCATTTGGTGCGTTAACAATGACAAAGAGCTTTACTGTGTTCGCGTTAATGTTATATTATAATTATCATTTCCAACTGTGTATTGCCGTTAAAACTTGTTAAAATCTTGAGACTATAAGGTTTTTTTTTAATGGCAAGGAGAAGGCACACGAGCAAACAGGCCACCCGACATTAAGTGGTATCTGAGACCCATAGACATATTAATTCTCAACACTACAATTTCGTTACCAACCCTGAATAGGTACTAAGTTAAAATGCCTTTATCTATGCTAGTAAGAAGATGGTCAAAAAGTATATTAACTGTTTTTCGAGACCAATTTAAGAATTCCAAAGTCGACCTAGATTGGTCTCGTTCATCAAGAACAGTGGAAATGATTGGGGCCGGTTCCAGAAAGCCACTCTGCAACTCTGCACTCTGCAAATCCACGATAATGCAAAGTGCAGAGTAAACGTGTTCCAGAAAACACTCTGCGTAATTTGCAAACTCTGCAAAGATTCTGTTCCTAAAAGATACTTTGCAAATCCACACTTTGTATTTGACTCTGCCTCTTCAACTCTGCAATAGCTTTGTGGAACAGAAATACGTTTGAATAGTGGGATTTGTGGAGTGCAGAGTTGCAGAGTGTGTTTCTGGAACGGGCCCCAGCTTACAGGTACCGTAATATTGCATTGTCATACACAAGTAATTTCAGTTTATTCCAAAAACCAGATGATACTTCAAATTTTCAGATCTTGCGACGACACTCAATTACGATCTCTAATTACACGACTGCCAAAAGAGGCTAATGTTTTAACATACATCCCTTGATTATAATAAGCGTTTGAAACAACTTTGTTCAGGCAACGTAAAACATTATATTTTTAACGCCTTTTTACCCCTTTAAGAGCATATTAAAACAGCAACGACCGTTTTACCGACATGTCATAAACACATTTAGCCGTCGCAGAACATTTGTTCACAAATAGCCACCATTACAGTTTAGTGCATGCATTGCTAACTTTAGTTTACGGCCCTTGGTTCTAAGAACATCCATTATATTGCGAGGAATAGATCTTGCAGGTATTTATTGCTCGGACGACAGCTTTTCCGGATTGGAAACACCTTCGGGTTTCCGCATTGCTGACAGCTCTGCCTTCGGGTCATGAGGTGTGTTTACGACTGTCCTATTTAAATCCACAGTTATATGCTAATTTCGTTGATAGAATTTCCTTCATGGGTCGGTACGTACGTTACAACGGCCAAATTTAAGATGCGATATAATTATTATATTATTGCTTTGGACCACGTGATTTCTCGCAGGGATTAGGAAAAAAAAAAATGATCGCGAATATTCGTTTCTGAGTCTTGGATGTTTTTTTTTACACTTTAATGTAAACATTACGATGCACTATACTTTAATGTAAACATTAAGATGCAACCACAGATACAGGTTTCTTAATATCGGCGATTTGCTTATCGCTTCTGAACCTATTGTAGGGAAGTTATGATATGGATGTAGATAAAATACATTTTGGAATAGCCCATAGGCTACCTTTTATAAAGCAAAATTAATCGCGATTAACGACTTCTACGCGGACGGTTTCACTCACAAAAAGAGGGAAGAAATATTTAAAAAACTACTGATTTTCAATTTCTTGCCGAGTTTCTTCTCAGCAGTAGCCTCCTGTTTGGAAGCGCTGGAAGATTGTTGACGTGTAAAAGTGCACGTGCGGCCTTTTACTGAACAACGTCTTTACTTTTTATATTTTTATCTTGTATACGCAAATTTATCGTTCCCTACTTAGAACCCAAGCCTAGAGCTTAGCACACGGTCAATTCTATAAGATTGTCCCCTAATATTTATTTATAACACGAACCAACACCACTGCACATAAACTGCATTACTGTCGAGTTGCAGTGGAGGCTAATTTGTCATTATGTTTATCAGTAGCGAACAACGGTTTAATGAATTCATTATTTATGCTAAAACATTTAACGCTTTCGTTTTGTTATCAATGAGAGCGTGTAAATAATATAATAAATTACATAAATTATAGAAAATAATTCGATGTTTTACATTTTTTTAACCTGTGACGAAAAGAATATATGTGTTATAAAGTTTGAAGTGTATATATGTGTGTGTTTGTCTGTGGCATCTTAGCCCCCAAACGGATGTACCGATAATCGGGATGTTTCTTAGCTATATTTCATGAAAATCGGTTGCGCCGTTGAAGAGATATCATCTCTTAAGGCCCAGCCACACCGCTTGCGTGACGTGCACGTGCGCGTGCGCGTTCGCTTTCCACTGCGTTGTATAGTATGAATTCTCATTACGACATGTCACTATACAATGCAGTGGAAAGCGAACGCGCACATGCACGTGCACGTCATGCAACCGGTGTGGCTCGGCCTTTAAAGAAGGGGGTCGCTTATTATATAGGGTTTTTTTAATATATTTAATAGTTATTTGCTTCACTGTAAAGAAAAAAGAATAAAAAAGTTCTAAAAAAATTATTGGAAAAGGTAGTTAAGGGTTATCAAATCATGCACAACATTTCCGAATGTACTCGGGGCCTTTTTACTCCAGTAAAATTGGGGATTCAAAGTACGGCGTCGTACCCAAGACTTACAAGACTTTTTAATTTTGACAAAGTTGCGTTCGGCGCTCGAGGTCACAAACTTGGATTATTCACTGGGCCAACAGCATAAACAAGTCTGCAAAAAAATCAGAACTACTTACCGGAATTGACGTACACACATGTTGACTAAAGTTACTAGAGTACACACATCAAAAAAGTTTGTACTCTAGTAACTTTAGTCAACATGACTGAGTATCCCAAGACAAATTTGATGTTTTGACTCAGTTGTAATTAGGGTTGCCACCCGTACTTTATTATAAAGTATGGTACTCTATTTGAGCTTCCCGTACGTAATATTTTACGCAACACATAAAGTACGGCAAAGTACTTTATTTATGACATTCGGTTTTTAGTGGATATTTTTTTCTAATAATTAATAAATTTAAATGAAATTGTACCTCAACGCAACCGTCAAACACCCTCGACATAAACTTTGTTTTGTCATGTTTGAACGCAATTGATAGGTTCTTTTATCGTTGCCAAAAACGGTGTTAGAAAGCAAGGGCTGATGGGTGATAACACTGATAACTTGATATGAAATATGTAGGTATTTAAAAATAAAGCAAAAAATACTTTTCATTTATGCTGCGTACTTTATTTTTCTTCCTCTTTTGGTAAATAATACCTTATTTTGTTAAAAAAAAGGTGGCAACCCTAGCTGTAATATGCCAATAGTGAAATGGTCAAAACTTTCTAGGGTATAAAAATTATCCCTAGGCATTTTTGATGTGTATATGTATATGCTTGTATGTAGGTAAACACTTTACTGTACAAAAGAAAACCAAAAAACCAATGTACATAAAAAAAGGAATGTATAAAGGCGAACCTATCAATTTAGAGGATTTCTTCCAGCTAACCTTTGAGAGATTGAGAAAAATGAAAGGTTGTGTTTTGTTATCGTATTGTTAACATTATCATAGCTCTTATTAACTTAACTGTAAAGGCGGCTAGTCATATAACCAATACGATTGTAATAGGATTAAAACCAAAGTAGAATAAGCCCTCGTTTATTTTGTTTTTATTTTTTAATTTGCGTGTCGTGTCAAAAGGTCATAATAGTCAGTCGCACATGGCGAAGTATTAGGTGCGAAGGGGACCAAATGCACCCAGGGGGAATAAACAACTCTAAGCCATAATTAATGTCGCAACTAATTCGAGAATTTATAACGAGGTGCCATTTATATGTAATTAAAGGTTCGGTCGCTAGATGGCGCCACCGTATATCCAAACAGATGTGAACAACTTCATGAAAATCAATAATAATCAGTAAATTGATCAAGTCTGGTTACTTACTCTATTAAAAAAAATACAGAGGCCTTATTCTAGTTTCTCTGTACACGTTTTTTTTTAACTCGGCTGCCATTTCTTTCAAGTAAAAAAAGCTATCATAATGACGGTGTTGACAAAACGATAGCAATAGGTATAAATACAAAGTACAATAGGCCCCAGGTTTACCTACACGGGGAAAAAACCCAAACTTTGTAAAAAAAAACCACGCAATTTTGTCAACTTGAACGTGCAAAGTTCCTTCCTTTTTAAGCACACTTCAGCTATTGCGTGTTTGAATACAACGGTAAGACAATACAATATTAAGGTTACTAACTAAATTCAAGTAGCATCTAATATGTTTCAGAAACATTTGATTTGTATGAAAACACTATCCCCCTAACTTATAAACGTGGAATAACCTTGGATTAGTTAAACCATGTTTTGTCCTTATCTGTCAAATTCAAATGTCACAATGATAGATAAGGACAAAACATGGTATAGCTACTCCAGGGGGTATACGTTTAAAGAGGTACTCGAATAGATAATAAAAATCCTTCGACCAATCCCGATTTCAATCGACTCAGTTGTAAAACTCAGCTGTAAACGTCGTAAATGTTCATGAATGTTCAAGTGAATATTCATTCATTCAGTGAATAGATTGACGGGTTAAAGCCTTGTATTATGTCTTATAAATGGAATAATGAGCACTTAATCGTCCATTATTATATCGATAAGAAATCCGAAGTAATGTTTAGTTTACACGAGTTTAGTACTTGTCATTATGATCATCCATAATATTAAAGTAACTTTGTTTGTATGTTACCTTTTCGTGACAAAACGGCTGAACGGATGTAAATGAAATTTAGCAAGAATAGCTTGTGTCGTAGGGAAGGACAGTTCTCGAGGGAATGGCGATGAACTACTTCAACGCGGGCGGAGTCACGGGCAACAGCCAGTTTTTAAATAAAAAAAATATAAGTTTGAGAAATTACAGAGCAAGTGAACAAGGGCTCGATTTTGCATTTAGGTATGTTATATCATGTTGGCAACACATAACATAGATTTAAGGCTCATTTATTTATAATGGCAACTCATTTTCCACCGGCCAGCAAGCTGACCGTATCGTGTTTCCTATATAGATTGAAATATATGGTCGTTACTGATTGATTATTTTATACAAAACGACGTATTTTACTACATATAGCCACGCTTCCAACAATATATAAAACGGATCTCTGTCAAGATTTGTCATAACATTACTTAACGAGCAGAAAAACGTGAAAAAAAAATAATCTCATTATTCAAAAAATCCCCAAGGCGCCAATTTAAAAAACCTAAATCAGACCGCAAATTACACAATTTTAATCACTCTAAAGTTGTCGATGATTACGATTTGGCAGGGCCCTTGTAGGGCCGCTTTAGCTGAGATATTTTGTTGCACGATGTTACGTTGAGATAGCCATAATATTTTTTAAATATTAAAATGGAGGCAACGCACGCACGAATAAAAGGCCAAACCGGTTCACTATCTTGATCTATAAATTAACACCGACCATAGAGTACCCCTAAACTTTTTTATGCAATTATGTCATTATAGCTGCGTTCAGGATTAGGGTGTCAACCTGCCGACTCAATTTGAATTTTTGTTGAATGCAGCGTGGTTTCGAACGGGGTATCAGTCGAGTGTGGCCGTGTGAAAATTTAAATTTAAAACTAAATATATGCACCCAATAAATGACCATAGTTTAAAATTTAGCTTTTGACATGTTTTTTGTAGAACTTGTTTGCCTCCCGTTACAATAAAAAAACAAATGATGTTAATTTAAGATATGGGTTGTCCTTTTTACACGACTGCCGAAGGAGGAGGGTAATGTGTTTCACAGCCTATATATGTATGTTTATTCCTTTGTGTCACTATAAAAACTAAACCCATTGTCCGATTTCGATGATTCTTATGTCAATCGATTTGTCTTAATCTGATGAGTGTCACTGAAGATAAGACAGTAATCAAAATTCAATATGGCGGCAACCAGACGCCATATTGCGCAAATTAAAAAAGTCGGCCAAGTATGGCAAATGGGGTATCATTGAATAGGGATTTAAAAATCATCTTTAGGTTTCTTTCATCATTTTGAATGATCATTTAGGATTTATAACGATTTAAAGTTGGTTAGCAACAGTCGGGTTTTGAAAGCTTGCTTTTTGTTAAAGTTATTCCAAATTGATATTATCATACATTGCATACTGTTTGGGCGTAATATTTTTTGCCGAATGCATCATTTCCCACATTTTTACATCCTAAAAATCCATTTGTATCATTTTTGTTTTACATCAAGGATACCGGAACGGCTTGTTACGCCTATTCGGAGTTACACTTGTGACTAAGTTACATAAAAAGCAAATCAACTGCGACGTCTGCGACGGGAAACCACTTTTCGGCAAAACAAAATTTGGGAAATGATGCATTCGACCAAAAACATTTCGCCCAAACGGAATAGACCCCCATATTAGATTAGATACTCTAAACGTGGTAAACTTCCACTGCAACTACAATCTAAACTGCATCTGTCTGAGACGTACCGCTTTACAACAACAACATATGACAATTTTGATTGAGCCTTGAAACCGACTGTTGAAATGTCATCTAAACGTCTACAGTCTAAAGTCTAGACGAATAAAACAATTTTACGCAATAGAGATCGATTCGTTTCGCTTCACATCAATGCCTATTCTGTTTTATTAGATCAGGTGCTTGCATTTCTGTTGTCTGTTCGTAATGTGGATATGACTGTCGTGTGGACTTCTCTCACCTTCTGACTGAAGTCCAGAGGGCCCTGCCAAGATGCATTGCGCTAACTAACGTTTCTATTCGTTTCGTTTTTAAACCAATCGCGTCACTGGTAGATCACGTGACTTTTCGTATCACGTCATCTACCAGTGACGCGATTGGTTTAAAAACGAAACGAAACTATTCTTGAGGTTTCAAATGTCTATGGATACAGATCCCACTTACCATCAGGGGCCTGTTTTATAAAGCTACAAATTACAATTTACGGGTTACAAGTTTCCATTTGACACAACCTCGACCTATGACGACCAGCCATTTGAGCAGTGTTGCCAGTTTAGACCTGTAAAATTGTAACTTGTAGCTTTATAAAACGTGCCCCCGGTGGCTGTGTGTACGTTCGCCTTCTTTATGCCACAAAAAAACATGAAACATTTTCTCTTTTATCCCAAATGGCAAAATGACAGATAAGGACAAAACATTGTATAATTATACCACCGGTACTCAACGTTTATTAGTAAGGGGGTCAAGTACAATTGTGAATAGTTAATTGTCAGCCGCTATTTTCCTAGATGAATTAGAAAGATCTCCTAATGGAACATCCAAGCCAATCAACCACTTTGCAACGGGTGTTAGCTCATAAGTTGTTTAGACAGAAAACATTTGCCTTTCCACTGAACGAGATCACTACAGAACTATCTGTGCCAAGTTTTAGATGACAATGACACTTCGCACCATAACGCCCACATCATTTAACTCCGTTCCGGAATCCGTAAGCCGCATATAGACTAAGCAGCCGACTTCGGTCGCATGCGCGTCTATTTCTGTGGAACCTTGACATTGCGCGCCCGTCACGCTCCGAGCGCTGCGCCGGCGCACCCTGACACGCGGCACAGACAGGCTTAAAGGCAAATTGCGAGTACAGTATTAAACATATGTATGAGAGTGATGGTAGGTCCTTGTGCACCACCAAGCAGCAGTATTCGCATTGTTGTGTACCGGTGTGGGGATAAGACAATGGGAAATGACTAGCTTAGAGCCATCTTTGATGACGCGTTGGCCAAGTTGGTTACCCTGCCTACCTAGCTAACGGCTCCGGGTTCAAATCGCTGTAAGGGCGGATATTTGTGTGATGAGCGCGACTATTTGATCCTGAGTCATGGATGTTTTCTATGTATTTAAGCATGTATTGATCTATACAAGTATTTTTTTCGTTTTGCTAGTACCTACCCACAGTACAAGCCTAGAGCTTAGTGTGGGACTAGGTCAATATGTGTGACATGGTGGCTTGGTCCTCAGGGTTAGAAACATATTTGCAAAGCTTATAGTCTTGAGTTTGTAAATGTCTAAGGGTCTCAGATCCCACTTACCTTCCATCCTTCTCATAGGTATATGTATATACTAGTGACCCGCCCTCGCTTCGCTTCGGTTTATGCCAGTTTTCTGTAACACCCGCACATAATCCAAAACTTATTATACATAACAACCTTCCTCTTTAATCACTATCTATTAAAACCGCATCAAAATCCGTTGCGTAGTTTTAAAGATCTAAGCATACATAGGGACAGACAGAGGGAAGCTACTTTGTTTTATACTATGTAGTGATTTACATATGTCACATTTGTACAATCGGTAAAATATAACTCTGACTCACCATACAAATGTGTCACGGTGACATTTTGTTTGACTTTCTTACGATTTCACTTATAACGTCACTGTGACACAGTCGTCTAGTGGGCCATGGTACCATTTTGCCGATGCTTAGGTGCCTTTCCGTTACCTTGTTCCTCGTGGATAACCAAGTTTGATAACTGGTTATCTATAAGGAATAAAACATTAATTCCTCAAACTAATCAACATACCAGTAAATGAACGAGTACAATTATCCCAGTTTTATATGAGGAAAATACAATCCTACTATATTGCCATGATAGTTGGATTACCTGCGAGGTATTCGTTTTCCTAAAAGATAACTTGTAGTTACAAAACTCAGTTATCAAAAAGAAATAAGGGTGTAATTCACTTGGCAGTTCCTATCTACATGGTAAAACTAACATGCTATCGGATTGTTTATTACTCGGCCGCCATTACTGTCAAGTAAATAAATATACACAAAAGTCAGTCAGATGTAACATAAAAAAATCTAAAAACTAACATTATGGTTTTTACAACACTGCTCGGAAATATGGCCATAGATGGTCTTGTTTGGAGTCACAAAACGTCACATATAAGGACAGACCAATAATGTTTTTGTCGGCGTGTTTGCTGATTGGTCGAGAACATTGTTGTCCAACTTTAAGAACAAATGACCTATTAGCTTTTAATATAGAACCAAATACATACAGTAGTACCCAGCCCCAACAAGCCATTATTGGCAATAATGCCTTGCCTCATGATTTAAACTAAATTATAAGACAGCGGAAAAACCCTTGAATATAAATTTAATTCACCAAAATATTCAAGGTTTTTCCAGCAAAGAACTAGAAATAGGGTTGTTCTTAGATAATGAAAATGTACAAATTATGTGCATTACTGAACATTGGCTTAGACAAGAGCATTAATTTTTGATTTTTTAAATTTT
This sequence comes from Acleris literana, assembly GCA_946894065.1. Classification (NCBI taxonomy): domain Eukaryota; kingdom Metazoa; phylum Arthropoda; class Insecta; order Lepidoptera; family Tortricidae; genus Acleris; species Acleris literana. Next base: position 18,231,047 of record OX335680.1, read on the forward strand.
AAATTAGTTAGTTATTTTGCCAGAAAAAGTGCCATTCATGGTGGCTCTTTTATAATTGTAAAAAGTACTCTTAAATCAAAAGAAAGAAAGGATATTGTAAAGCTATCGATAGAAAGGATTGTAGAAATTTCTTGCGCAGAACTGGAAAGTTATATAATAATATGTGTTTATAGACCGCCGTTGGCTGATTTTTGCACATTTGAATCTACTATGGAACATGTGTTAAAATTAGCATGTAATACCCAGAAGCATGTTATAGTTTGTGGAGATTTTAATATTAACTTACTCGAAACGTCAAATAATACCACTAGGTTACTTAGTTTATTTAAATCTTTTAATTTAGGTAATCTGTTCTTAGAACCCACACGGATAGGTGTTAGTAGTGCAACCTGCTTAGATAATATTTTTTGTAGTTGCGAATGTTTGGATAAAGAAATATTTAATTGTTTTAATTCTGACCATAGTGGTCAGAAGGCATCTTTCATCTATGATTTTTATCAAAAACCTGATACAATAACATACCGACCTATAACTAGTAATCGTTTGGAATTATTCAAAAATAAAGTTCAGAGTAATCTTACAGTGTTACCGTTTTTACAGAATGAGTGTAATAGTATTTATAAAGACTTCTTCGGCGTAATTCTACATAAATTTAACAACAGTTTAACAACAATTTTAAAATGAAAACTATTTCTAGGTCGAAAACTAAATTTAGTGAATGGGCTACTACAGGCATTCATAAAAGTAGAAATAGGCTTTATGACCTATATAGAGAGAGGGAGGACAATAAGAATGCTGACTTCCTAAATTATGTTAGGAATTATTCAAGGACCTTTAAACAAGTTTGTTTAACTGCCAAGGCAAATTTTCTTAGTCTCAAACTTAAATCATCTGACAACAAGGTAAAAACTGTATGGAATATTATAAACAGAGAAACGGGAAAATCAAAAACTCGTGATAATCAAGTCACTCTGAACACAGGTGACCAACAAATCACGTCAAATAAAGACGTTGCCTTAGCATTCGAAGATTATTTTTCTAACATAGCCATTAATACTACGAAATGTCTTAAATCATCCGCGGTTGAAGCTCAATCATTACTTAGCACTAATGTCAGTAAATGTAATATAAACTTTGATTTCAGCCCTGTAAATTCAGATTCAATAGTCAAGATATTTAAATCACTTAGTTTAAAAAAGACTGAAGATTTGTGGGGCACATCAGTTAAGGTACTCTTTCATATCATAGATGTAATTGCACCCCATCTAGCATTAATCTACAATAATTGCATATCATAGGGGGTCTTTCCAGATCTCATGAAATATAGTAAAGTAATACCTCTTTTTAAATCGGGCGAGATGAGTGATATAACGAACTTCCGTCCCATTTCCATACTACCAGTTTTAAGTAAAGTCTTTGAGAAAGTAATGCTAAAGGATATGTTAGGTCACTTTAACAGAAATAAACTACTTAACAATAACCAGTTTGGCTTTACCAGAGGTCGATCAACAATTGATGCGGCATCTGTACTCATTAAACATATATATAACAGTTGGGAGAAATCTTGCGATGCAGTAGGAATATTTTGTGATCTTTCTAAAGCTTTTGATTGCGTGGATCATACGACCCTTATTTTAAAATTAGAACATTATGGATTGTCCAATAAAGCTTTAAGCCTTATGTCTTCTTATCTAAGTGATAGAACTCAAACAGTTGTTGTAAACAAAACGCAATCTGTTGGAGCTACAGTGAAAATAGGTGTGCCTCAAGGCTCTATTTTAGGTCCTTTTTTATTTTTGGTTTACATAAATGACTTGCCACCAACAGTAGATAAACTTTGTGATATTGTACTTTTTGCTGATGATACTTCACTAATTTTCAAGGTAGATAGAAAATCCGTAGACTACAGTAGGATTAACACCACACTAGTTAAAGTACTTAATTGGTTTACTAGCAACAATTTGCTACTAAATGCTAAGAAAACGAAATGTGTTAGGTTCGCTTTGCCTAATGTTAAACCGGTACATTCTAGTATTTTTCTAAATGACGAGTGTTTGCAAATGATAGATATTCAATAAAATCAATGGTCTAGAAAACACTCAGCCATTATTGAGTGTTTTCTAGACCATTGATTTTTTAATACAGTCATTAGTCATTACGAAACCGGGACCTTTTTTTTGTTTTGAAATTGTGTTAAAACTAATCATTATTTACGTTGTTGTTAAGTTACTAACGCATTGCAGATAAATAATTTGCTACAAGTTTAAACTAGTATAGCGATCGAATAACCGCAGTAACTAATCAATATTATTAAAGCAGGAAACCGTGGAATATAGACTAAGCTACCACAGACAATAAACTAGCCGGGGCATAGACAATACGATGACGTCGCCGGACATCGGCAATCCTAGGAACGTATTTGTACAACAACTGGTGGATTATTCCATGGTTGTGATTGTTTGGCGTACCTTGGTGGCGAAATGGCGCCAGGAGCTAGACAATAACATTAATTTAACAATCGGTGTGAGTGCTGGGCGTATTTTTGTTCAATAATAATTCTATGAAGTAAATTCTGAGTGTGAGCGTCACTATTAAATGGATAAAAAAAATCGACGGGCGGCTCATAATTTCAGTGCTGCTGGCCTAGTATGGTTGCGTTTATCGCGTGACAAAATGTGGATAAAGCATCCGTCACTCTCGTACCTATATAATGTCAAAAAGTAACGGATGATTTATCGAGATTTTGTCACGCGATAAACGCAGATGGCTGCCCCTTGATAGATTAGGCCCCTAGCGGGCCGCCATACTACGTCTATATCGCGTGTCAAATGTGGATAAAGCATCCGTCACTCTCGTACTTATTTACGTGTCAGAAGGTGACGGATGCCTTATCCACACTTTGTCACGTGATAAACGCGGCCATATTAGGCCCCCTGGAATCTTTCAAGGGGATTGTTAAGCTAAAGAAATCCGTACAAAATGCCGAAACATTTCGCTCTCCTTAAACCGGACTAGGTATGTGATTTCTATGATTTTTGATTTTGTTGAAGAACTATGAAAAGCTACGATTACCGCTTTTGCAATGCCAATTGTGACAAACCGTTTTTGGCCTTCTCGGTTGTTATAAAGTACACTGGCGATGTGCTTAAAATCGGGACCACTGGCGTCCCGATCAATGGTAAAACGGACGTGCCCATAGATAGTTAGACAAACTGAAAATCGGGACGTCCCGCGCAAATCGGGACGTCTGGCAACACTAATGAAAAGACTTGAAAAGACGTAAGATACACCAAGATAAAAAATATATATATCAGCTACACAAAATTCTCACTAGTTGGCGCTCGTTTTTTGCGCCCATTCGAACTCATAAAACTCGCCACCTCCGTAGCGCCGGCGCGCGTTGTCAAATATCCGTCGCGTTGCTAGGCGCCCGCGCAGGTCGACAACCGAGGATCAGCCGGACCGCGGGTAACAGCCGCTCCACGGACACATGGATCAACGCCGCGATTATCGACAAGGTTTTGGGGAAATAGTAAATCGTCCGTTTACTTTCGCAAACTCTTATCTGATCGAATATTTTGATAGGAAACTAGTCTTTATAAACCTTGGAACATGAGTGTTTTTTCTATCTAACTATTCGATCAGATAAGAGGTTGAGACTCAAAAGATTTCGGTTTATGGCATGGAGAAGGCACACGAGCACACAAGCTGAAGCTAAGTGTGCTCTGAAACCACAGATATTGGAAATCTTAAGACTGCAATCTTATGACTTCAACTACGTTCCTAACCCTGAAGACTAAGATGGAATGCCGACGTTAGTCATTTCAATGGTTATTTTATCCCCACGCCGGAACACAACAATGCGAACACTGCTGCGTGTAGGTAGGTTAAAGGTGATTTACTTAGTTATTCATGTAAACTTCTTTTCACAATACAAATAAATGCGAAAGTACAAATGGTGGACTTTATGCCTATACGCATTGTCTACAAACATGGAAGCGATCCTGACGATCCTTGCACAAGGTCCTACCACCTAAACCTACGAAGCAAACGGTCCCCAATGTCATGTTCAAACTGCCATATACGAATTATCACAGCGAATAAAGTGACAAGGTACTAAAGTGTACGAGGTACGACTGTACCTTACAAACCTAGCTAGAGCATAGTTTGGAACTAAATCAATTTTCGGTCGTAGTCGAACACGCAAGCAAAACCTTCGGCCCTCGCTAACATCAGTGTGGAGGGAGAATCACTGGGTTTTTGGTAGGTATTCCGGCCACTCTCACTCTGTTGGTGAGTCCAATAAAACCACATTGCCTCCCCCGGGCCCAGGTGGTGGCAATATTTACCCAGCATAAAAAAGGGACTAGGTCAATTTGCGTGACATTGTCCTCTGATATCGATTATATATTTAAGAATCAATGTCGAGTAATATAAGTGCGTCATTCAAGTTTTATACCAATACTTCGGCAGCCGAATGACAAATCAAGATGTTATCCGGCGTATAAACATTTTACGCCCCAATGAAATCGTCATTACGGGGCACTAAATAACAAGTGAACGTCTGGCGTTAACTTAGTGCCGCTGGAAATGATTCATTTTACGTTTTTAATATGCTGATGAGCCGCCTTTAATATTACTATAGCATTAAAATCGAGTGAGACAGAAGTTCAAACCCGAAGCGCCTTCAAGTGCTCACATTTATGAACTTTTGTAATTCGTCTGTCTTATCCGGGAATCGAACTTGTCGAATATGATAGAACAATAGAGTCGTGTTCTTTTTACGGTATTTTTTTAGTTTAAAGATGTATGTGTAATAGATATAAATTATCACTATCAATGTCTCTTTGTATTATAAAACACGACTCTATTCTTTTGTCATATTCGACCGCAGTACGATTCCCGGTTAAGTTAAGGCAGAAAAAAAATCAAAAATCCATAAATGCAAGTTTTTTTTTTCAAAAATAAAATTACATATGTCTCCTTTGCGTAGAATTTGCCATTTCCAATATTTAAGGTAGTTGCCGTCCATGTGGCGTTAGTTTTTTCCACCCTGTAAGTATAGTGTTGATGATAGTAATAGTCAAATTCGCTGTTGTCGCATTCGACAGTACTTTTTTTCTTTCGTGTTACTCGCTACGCTCGTCGTCGCACATCAATTTTGTTGTTGATGAAATTCCAAATTGATTTAAAATAGTAAACCGTTCTCAGATCAAGAAAACAGACGATAAAAAACTACAATAGAATCAAGATCAAGCAAAAGCAGAAAATAACTAAAATAGACAAAAGATTTTTCGTTTCAAATATTCTTATTTCCGAAGATGTGCGGAATACCCCGAGGCGCATTATTTACGACCGAGTACTGTTCAATGAATTCTCCCCATTAAAATGTTTTTACTAATGGACCGAGTTGCTAGGAAGGTTTTTCAGTACAATAAAGGTATTGATAAAAATATACTTGCTTTCTACGAACGCGAGGCGTGGGAAGCGGCGATAGTGGCATTACAATACAAATGCTTTATTGCTTGAATTCTTAATGCAAAGTAAATAATGTATTTTCCATGTCCACATTAATGGATAGATTTCAGGTTAAATTGGAATTATACTTAAACTAAGTGAAATAGATGTAACGTAACGTGAAAATACTGCGTAATTTACTATGGATCTATTATATTCGGTAATACCATATTGCATCTTATTATCGTATTGTCAACATTATTTTAGTTCGTATTTACTTGACAGTAATGGCGACCGAGTTAAGAGGCCACTGATAAAGTCTGTAGTTTCCGCGATCTGGATCTCAATAACCATAACGCCTTTGTATCGTTCTTTGTATATATCAAACTTGATCATATTTGCTTGAGACTGGTTAACATGAAAACACGATTAGAAATAAATCCTCGATAGTTTTATTTTTCAAACATGACACCTTTTTTGCATGTTTTTGGTTGAATCTTCGAAACGCTATAATCTTAAACGATTAATTTCTATTCAATAGTTGAGGATATGTAACTTCTTAATCCTGGCAAACCATTTTTTCAATAAATGTTGTGGTTTTAAAGTAAACAGCTATTAATTGAATTTGACGCTGCCATCAAGGCGCGCGCCAACTATCTCCATCTCACATTCTTCGCGCGGAAAAACATAAAAGCCATCCCTTTTCATTCTTGTAGGGCGTGGCAGCATAGGTGGCCTCTGAAAGACAATACGATAACAAGTCAAAAGCAATATGGCTTTACCGAGTAAAATAGTGCCCCTGGGGGGTTATTATGACGTGGCTATGCAGTTAATTTTACGGTGAGCGTAAAGGACAGAGCTATAGCAGTTGTATAGCTCTGTCCTATTCTCTCATCGTAAACTGAATTGCATAGCTATGTCATATAACCCCCTAGATCTATAACTGCGCCTCTATTCTAGGCGGTAAAAGCGATATCGTAATTTGCCTGTTAAGGTATTGTTATGACGTCAGCCATTACTGTCAAGTAAATAAGAGCTATCAAAACGTTGACGATACGATAACAGATCAAATGCGATATTGTTTTTACCGTGTTGAATAGAGGCGCTGAACGATTTTATCGTACGTAAGTTGGCCAAACGTTAATGAGCACTAATGCTTCATTAGGACGTCACTCTCAAATTCACCAACGTAGAAAGTTACAGACGCCACTTGAGGCGACCTTGATAATGATCGGTTTAAAAGGTGTACCAGAAACAGGAAATTTGATATACGCATTATATTCCTGTAATAACGTAGACACATAAAAATATTTTTGAAAAATCGACTCCGTATCTCGAAGAAATGGGAAGAGTTCCAGGAAATTAGTTCTGCAAGTGTGAAGGCGAAAATCGAGATTGTATGAGAGTAGCATCATTCGTGCGTTCAGGAACAGACAGGTATAGTTGTAAATAAACATACGACATTATATTAGGTCGGAAAAGATCTTCGAATTTGGAAAAACTATCAATAACATATAGAAATTAGAAGGCCTTTCCCTGCAACGTAAGTTTGCTGGTTAATACTTCGTTGATAAATTCAAATGTGAGCTATCAATCGATCGATCGAGTGAGCGAAGTCATACGAGCGGACTCACTCGACGGGTTAAGCGGGTAAGTTGAGAATCATCATCATCATCATTATGGTGGCATTTTGGTGATCCAATCTTGGATGTAGACCGATCTTGTGCTTTTCGCATCCACCGCTTTCCCGCGATCTTACACTCCGAGAGTTGAGATTACACTCCGTTAAATCTGAGGTAAAAACAAAGATGGCGGCTAACTGTATAGTAAAAATTTAAGCATTTTAAATGATATGTGGTTACCAATATTGTAATGAACGTTCGACTACTGCATTGCAGTTAGCTGCCTTCTTTTCTGTGTAAAATGGATGTCTATACGCTCTGACGAGACCACTTCAACTCGCCGGATAATAATTGATGCGTCGAGTTCAAGAGCGAGTAATTTAAGAAAATCACCTAGGTACCAGTTCGTAGGTACTGTCTTCCCCTAAACTATTTCAACTACCAAAACAATGCAAGTACATCTAGTTCTATCTTCTTTACAATGCAAACACAATCTAGAATTTCCAGTTTCCAACTCCCATTACTTTAAAATGTTACAGTTATAATATTTCGTTTAGTTAAAGTACAATCGGCCACACGTGACCGAGCACAAAGCGATATGAACTCGTATTAATCTTACAAAGTCGTGCTGGGGCGATAATACACATCTGACGTGGCTCGCTTGTACTCGGCATAAAAGGAATTCTTATTATATGAGTGTTGTACAAAAGAGCTGTGATAAAATAGAATTATATGCTGCAGGTAAAATAACTGGCATAGAGGAGCTATCAGACGAGACAGGATGGTCAATACGAGCTTTACGAAGCATTAAATTAGAATACCACAAAAACATATAAATATCAAAAAAGACCAAGTTCTCATGTGCCACCAAAAGAAGTGAGATCTAAGAAGGTGCCATGAGTGCCACTGAACAGTTTAGTTGGACCAATTCATTGCCAATAAACGTATTTTAAAACTTATCGGTTTTCTACAGAATATACGTATGATAATATCGTGAAAAGTTCAGGCTCGAGATACATTTTCCTTTGTTCCTTTTACTTGTTATTTGAGACTAAATTAGGTACGTTATTCTCTAAAAACTCGACGGACCAACATTTTACGGCGTGTATTCTCAATTTGGTAGCGTAAAAGTTAACTCGCTTGTGGAACTTGGCTCGCTCAATCGACCGTTCACCAAGTCTTAACAAGACGATTTTAAGAGAGTAACATCTAATGAGAGAGGGATAATAGTACATTATTGCCTAGGCATGGAAGTAGGCAATTGCGGGCTGAGTATTGGATTAAACGGACGAGCTTGCGAGTCCGTTTAAAAATACGAAGCCCGCAATTGCTGTTCCTGCCGAGGCAAATATAGTGCTTTTCTCAAAAATCGCAAGAAAAAATTTGTGGTTAGAGTCAAATCTTCATCGCATGAACTCATTTTTTGAATTGCATACAAACAAAAACTTCATGTGAAAAAACCATCACTCCTTACCGCCTTTCTGTTTATGACAAGGAGAAACGCAATTTTTGTTTTTAAAAAGAACATAAGCTATTCCAGGCACAAATAAAAAAGTTATGTTTCGAGTAAAATTTGGATGTATAAGACTTGTGCCCTCATTTTATTATGGCCCTTTTCACTTTTTAAAAAGTAACAAGCTAGATAGTAATGGAATTTGTATGCAACATTGCGGGCTTGTGTAGCGAGCACGCAATGTTTTTTTTTTTTAATTTGAGTACTGTCAGTAAACTATGTACTTCGCGTCTCAATATTTAGATAGGAATGTCAACATTTCCGGACATTTTTGAGAAAAGTAACTTAACTTCGATTTCCAGAGCCAAGTCACTGTCAACGAGTTTTAAGAGCTATGCTTTTCGTTATAAGAACAAAAAAATGCCGTAGAGAAGGCAAACGGCGGGCCATCTGAATAGTTACGTTGACAGCTGTCAACGCAGTATAAAATATAACCTCAAACACATATTTTGTACTGAGTTGACAGCTGTCAAATCGGCCCTCTTAGAAGGACCAAACTGTTAGTATGTGGTCTTTCAGGCTCCTTATACATTGCGGTGAAAAGATCTAGATCAAAAGTTGTTCTGTAGATTCGCTATTAGTTTGTATATGTCCGTCCGTACGAAAAGCCTAAAATCGATACGGATTTTTCTGTAAATCTAGCAACACTGCGTTACATCACCGACAACCGTATCTGGGCGAATATTCGGGCGTTTCAACCGCCCTCAATACCGTTCTCAAACAATGAAAACATACAATGATAATCACCAACTTCCGACGTAATTAAAAGCAGAACTAGGATTACTTTCCATTTATTTCAGAAGTTGGTGGTAATTATCATTGTTTTCTTCATTGTTTTGAGAACTTTAGTGAAGGCGGTTGAAACGCCCGAATATTCATTCTATTAAATTGTGATGTACCAATATTCAAGACAGAAGGCACATCCAGCAGAGTGTATCAACGAAACCGAACGCACTAAAAACTAAACGCAATAACCGATGGTATCGCCGCAGTAAACCGTCGCCGGCGGCGAAACGACGCGTTACGTTAAATAAACGTCGCCCTCAAACTGAGGGTATTGTCACACTAGTTGGCAATAGGGAATATTCACTTTTCACAGCTTCAATAAAAGCTGATTCATGTAACAAGAGAGATTTTTTTTTTCGAAAAGCTAATAGGTAACCAAGATATAAGCCAACAAAGACTTGTTCCTGTCTCTTTCTAGCAAAACAGAATTTAACATGGAGTTTATATGGCCGTTTTGGTTGGTACAGTCAATGACTTTAATTGTTGCCACTATGGAACCCTGTCATAATGACAGCGTCAAACCACATGATGACTATACATGACGTCACAGTGCACATCTGATCTCTCTGTCTAATCGCTGTCTAATTAGCGGTTTAAAATGCTTGTATCATCCGTATTTCTTGGCCGATTTTAATTTTAATTTCACTTTTGGTGATCTCTTTTGCGGTATTTTTATATTTTGTTGAGAAATGCGATTTACAAAATCCTATTCCCTAACCCTAAAGAACAACAACAAAAACCAAAAAAATTACAAGTGTGATTAAGACTCGAGCTGATTTGATTCGCATTTACTTAAGTTCAAATCGCACGCGACCTTTTTTATAAAAAAAATACTCGGCTATGTCCCATGATCATGATCACGCATTTATCATGCCATTAACTAAGGTGGCGAGTCCATAAACCGTGACGAGATGTTACAAGGAAAATGGCGTCATACGTAAAATGCAAAACCATGCAATTCTGAAATAAACAGAACCTACATTTTATTAATGATATAAGAATCAAAACTATCGCGAAATATAAATCCAAACTGTGGCTCTATTCCAATCGGTACAAACCATATTGCTCTTGACTCATATCATATTTCAAGGTGCGGCGACCGAGTTAAAAACAATAGGTACGACAACCTAAATAAATATAAATAAATAAATATCAGAGGACAATGTCACACCAATTGGCCTAGTCCCAAAGTATGCTCTAGGCTTGTATTATGGGTACTAAACAACGATATAAATACTTATACTTAAATACATAGAATACATCCATGACTCAGGAACAAATATTCGCGCTCATCACACAAATATCTGCCCCTTACCGGGATTTGAACCCAGAACCGCTAGCTTCGTAGGCAGGGTCACTACCAGCTAGGCCAGCACGTCGTCAATGCACATGTCAAACAAAAGCAATATGACTTTACAGAGTAGGCTAAACTTTTTATAGGTTAGGTAACTAATTGGAATGTTACTCATATAAGTCATATATTAATCATCTAACAACGTAACCCTAAAATCAACCATAAACCCTTAATAGACAAGTAGCAATCTTCTAACCTTTAAAAAAAAGCTAGGCAAGTTTTCACCAGTTTATTTGCGATCTGCGTCGGCCACGGTTGAACCTGGGTTCAGCGGGACCGGCCCGACCGGTCGCGGGCAACTTTGTACCGGCGCCCGCGCTGCTTCTCAAACTTTAGCTGAATCATGGCGCTTAACACTAGTAGCAGGGCCGAGATTCTAGGCGGTAAAAACCATATCGTTTTTGGCCTTTTATCGTGTCAGCGTTTTGATAGCTCTTATTTACTTGATAGTAATGGCGGCTGAGTTTTATATACAATACAGGTCAAAGGCCATAATTATGGTTTTTTACTGCCTTGAATAGAGGCCCAGCAGGCCTATTACGTAACTCACTCGCAATCGCGATCGGCTTCAAAGCGGAACAACTGGTTTCATTTTGTATGCAGACAAGCCTTCGATTTTCAAAATGAAAACGATTGCGATTGCGAGTGCGTTAGGAAATAGAATCTGGTTTGAAATAAATGTTTAAGTTTTTTTTTGGGGTGAGTATATTAATAAAAGCAGCTTGCTCTAGAACAGGAGTTAAAAGAAGACAGCTGTCAAACTTTATTTGTCTACGCCGTGGTTAAAGTTTGTATGTTTATGTTGTTAACACGTTTATTTGTAGGAGTTTGACGTTTCTTTAATATCAGAGACTGGGAGGCGTATCCCCTTCAGGGCCACCATACAACTTTGTCAATGGAATATGAGCCTATTGTGAATATCATAGAGTTCATTTTCTTATTCGATTGTCAGTCATAAAAACAAAGGAAAATCCATTTTATTTCCATTGCAATGGACCTTTATTCCAAAGGCTGTATTATGTATATTTTTCGTACGCGAGGCCTTTCGAGGGTATTTGTACTGTTAGGCGATTCACTCAAACAACTCTTTTAAATTCGTAAGCGAATTATTAACAGCTGAGCAACGTCAGAGCAGTGGTATGTAGGAAAGGGACGTACCTGTCTGCGAACGAACTCTGCTTAATGTGCCTGCGAGTGCGCACGGCAACTTACTTCAAAATTGAAAGAGAGTTGTTTAAGTGAAAAATACCACTGATTTTTTGTGAAAACGTTACAAGACACCCACAGTAATGCATCCCATATCTCCATTTTCTATAATAGCATAAAACCGCCGCTAGTAAACTACGCAATAGATTTTAATTTCGTTGAAGATGTTTTCGGAAGGTTGATATCTTTACTACACATAATTTCCACTGGGCCAAAGCCAAAGCGGGTCCGCTAGTCCTTACATATCGTTCCTACTTTAGAAAAACTCATAACTGATATTTTGAAATGTATGACTTTGAACCTAATTCTCTTCACATTTAAGTTTAAAATGGTACGTCACGAAATGTGAGATACGAGGATTTTTCAAAGCAATGACGATAAAACATGGTCATCGAAAGTTTGAGCACCACAGCGCGTCTATCTCGGACGATCTAGCCGAGAGATATAATCGCCCATTACGGCCGATGCGGTCATTGTGCCGTACCGTTTACCTATCGCCTACCTCATTTACTTTATATGGCAACACCATATTTTACACTAGTTCCATTATAGCTCGAAGGGCTAGCGACTAAATAAGTAGCACCTTTTTGAAATCAGAAGAAGGCAGCTTATGGCGGATAGACCATAAAAGTAGATTGTTCAACAAGAGACTAAAACAAGCCATAATGACAAGAGATCTCGCTCTCGCTCGCTCGCTCGCTCGCGTGGCTAATAGTTCGAGTGTCATTATGGTTGTTTAGTCTCGCGTTAAACACTCTACTTTTCACTTTGAATGCGAGGAAAAAAAACTACGTTCTATACAAAATGTGTAACAAAGTTTCTGACAAAGGGGTTTGGGTAAAAGTGTTGTCATTGGTAAAAACCATACATTTTCAAGGTGAGCGGCCATTCGTAAAAGTGGTAAATTATAATAGAATTATTAAAATTAAACATATTTTCTTATGTCAAGTAATACTCTTAAGTGCATCGGAGCCGAGATATTTAAATATTCATACTTGGGCGTACTTATGTCCTAAAAATTAATTACTTTAATCTTTAAAATCTCTGCCCCTATATTATTTAACGCCATAAATTATATATATCTATGTGTATTTAGAGGTCCTCTAAATAACTATGTAAAAATCATCCGTGGCCGCTGAAAAAAAAGTGACAATATTCTTCAAACAAATTTACCCAATGCGCTTTGTTTCGCGGTTATCAGTATTTTGTTAAAGTGACACAAATGCTTGCATATTTAGCCAACAGATACAAGCTTGAAAACTATTTGGACCATGCGTAATAAAATAAAATTATCCTTAATATATTTAAATAGATTCATATTCCTAATCATTAATCGTATTTCACTAATTTAAATCGTCATTTTGAGGTTATTTCCACGGCCTAAAATGGTCTATACACAATCTCTGAAAATGGTGATAATCCTCCATTCACAAACACCGTGATTGGTTGTTTAGGGGGTTCCAAAGAAAATTAAAAAAAAAAACTTTAATCCCTAGAGATTAATAAGGAGCTTTAGTCCCGATGCGCAGAGATTAAAGTAACATTTAAGAGCATGATAAGTTAAAAATAAATAAATGTAGCGTAGTATAAAGATGTTAAAACCTGTCATTTTTAAAGCGTTTTGTTGCCCTAGGAATGAAGATATTTTTGAGCACTTTGTTAGCTCTGAAATTTTATTTGATGGTGAGCACCGAAAAGGTTTTAAGCCCCATTTTAATAATGTAACCTTTTAGTTAATACCATTGTAAATCATTGCAAAAACAATCAATGTAATTAACTCACGACTTAAGAATGCTGCGTATTTAGAAAATTGATGCATTACCTGAAACAAAAACAAAACATGATTAGTTTAATATAGTTTGCTATTGGTATGTAGAAGTAATAACTGATTCTAACACTTTATTTTTTAATCGATTAATTGACTCAATTCTTTGATTTTTAGTCAAGAAGACGGCTTACACGGCACACGAGTTCGCAGGTTACTTGAGGGTAAGTAGAATTTCTTGCATTTGTCTTGCATTCAAGTTAGAATCTGTTATTTATCGTTGACATTTACAATGGTCTGACATTCCGTACATATTATTATGTGAACCAGATAACAATGCCATAATACTACATTTATTGCTCGTATATTGTCTAGGAGCTGGTCTAATGATAATAATAGAAGGTTATATTATCACTGCGTCTTAAACGTAGACTTGGCGAGTTTAAACTTGGTCGATGAGTCAAGAAGGGCATTTGATTGCTAATATACGGTCTATGCACTTCCAAACGGCATCAAAAAAGTCGACACTTACTCTAATTTTCAACTAAATTTTAACTTTCATGTAACACCTTTCTTCATCGTAACTAAGGTTACCATTTACGAATCTGAAAAGTCCTGACAAAAATCCTGAAATTTCGATTAAAGTCCGGACTTTTTAGTTACAAAATGGAAACATTACACAGTGACAGTGGTATGGTTTCATATTTCATATTACTTAATATGTAGTCCGGACAAATTAAAGAGCCTAGAGGACTAGAGTCTAAAAGTCCGGACATGTCCGGACTAATCCGGACGGATGGTAACCCTACTCGTAACGCTTATTGACGTTTTAATAAGCCTTGTGTCAAACTTTTTAATTAAAATGACTAGTACAAGTTCTGATTCCAATTAACGTCTTTTTTGCAGCGACCATTACGAGGTTAAGTACCTTCTGCAACATACCTGTCTAAGGGTGCGGCTCCACTGAGGCGGAGACGAGCGGAGCGGAGCTGTGCCAATATTAACCAATAGAATATAAACTAACGTGCGCAAGGCGCGCTCGACGTGACCGCATGCGTCTTCTATTGGTTAATATTGGCACAGCTCCACTCCGCTCCTCTCGTCTCCGCCTCAGTGGAGCCGCACCCTAATACTTCTAAGACCAAAGGAAAAAGTGTCCCATCGTTGGGCAAAGACCTCCCCCCTATTTTCTTCATAGTCTGCGTCCTAACTTTATTAAAACGTAGAACATCAGTATTCCGGGACCAACAAAACCTAAACCGAAACACTTCGCCCGGCATCCGTAATGAGATGGCTACAGCCGCGGCAAATTCATAACACCTTTTTGTGGAAATCAAAAAATAAAGGAGTTGACTACGACTCGACTCAGGGTTGCCAACGGCCGGCAACATTTAGTTTTAAATTTCATACAAAGTAACTTGGTTATATTGACATAAACAATTCTTATAGTTTTTGTAAAGTCCTTGAACTTACACGTTCTTGAAGAGTCATATGACATTATAAAATCGGGTCTATAGTTCAGAGCTAGATCGTCAATTACATTTTGTCAAACTCAGTAACCGTTTTTTGGAATTGATAATAGATAAAAATTGTGTATTAAATAAGTAGGACGCACTCGCACCTTACACGTTAAATAAAATCTACCAGCGCATCCCAACAGGAGACCTCTGCTGAAAAGAAGCGCCGCAAGAAACTCACCAGCCCGTCATTCCTCAACATGTGAATCATTATTATTGATTTTTATAGTCACCGAATAAAATGTCTTTAACATCCAACACAAATGAATCCAGTCTCTACAACTAAGCACTAGGTGACTAGGCCTACAATGGGTACTAGACAACGATATTAACATACTTAGATAGAAGAATAAATACATAAATATATGGATAACAACTAAGACTCAGGAAGAAATACTTACTGTTTATTTAGCCCGGGACTACAGCTTCGTAGGCTGCATCACTACCAACTACGAGTCGCGTCGCCTAAAGCCATATCCGCATGCTTGGTGTTTGCCGCAAACTCAGGACGCAACTATATGTTAGAGTGAGCAGCTCACCCCAAGCTGCAGTGTTTGTGGCAAACACCAAGTACCTAAAGATAATGCGGCTTTGTAGCTTTGTTTTTTATTTAAAAAGATCGCGGATGCCCGCGATTCCATCCACGGAATAATAAAACTTAGTCTATGTTACTCAGGGATAATGTAGCATTACAATTATGAAAGTTTTTTTAAATCGGTCCAATAGTTTTTGAGTTTATTCATTACAAACATACAAAAATATAAATCTTTCCTCTTTCTAATATTAGTTAGTGTAGATAAATACTGATAAAAATAGATTTAACAACTAACAATAATTAAATAACAATAATTTATTTTTAAGGTCTGGCAACCCTACCGCCAAACCGCGGTTTGGCTTCATCTCGTCTCGGAAACAAAGGAACTTGAGATTGCAGCTTCCTACTCTAATATAAGTAATATAATAAAGAGGAAAGTATGTTTGGACTTTCTGCTAAATGTCTGGCATCTCAGCGACTATTTAGAGAATCTTTTCAATGAAGAAAAAATGAGCTGTAGGGTTTAATTCTTGCTCGGGGAAAAATATTTGAAACGTTACAGATTTTTTTATGTAAACTGCTTTGTACGGTCAGGGGCCTGTTTTATAAAGCTACAAATTACAATTGACAGGTTACAAGTTTCCATTTGACACAACCTCGAATAATGTCGACCAGCCATTTGAGCAGTATTGCCAGTTTACACCTGTAAAATTGTAACTTGTAGTTTTATAAAACGTGCCCCTGGAAGGTTAACTTGTGAAAAAAATATGCTTGAAGTCGTCAATGTCATTAGAGATGAGTCATTTATAACTTATAGGAAAGTCTTACCTTATTGGTGTTAGAATGTCGGATTGATTTTGGACCTAAGATGTGTCCCAAATTTAAGTCTTTGATTGTAAGTAAATTAAAATTACGAGAACGTTATAGTAATCGAAAATGTATAGAATTGACGTTAGTTGCCGGACCGTCGAGTGCTTATTCCATACATTTTGATAGTTTTCGACAATCGTTTACGCCATCGTTAAGCATTCTAGAGCCACCCACAGATACGAGTATTAACGAAACAAAGGGGAACTAATCTATGGGTCTCAGATCCCACTTACGTTATCAGGTGGCCTGAGTGCTCGCGTGCCTTCTCCTTACCATAAAAAAAAACCCTTTTTAAAGGATCTAGCTAACCTATAATCTAAAGATGAAAAAATATCTTGGCTGCAGACAATACATTTTAAAACATACCAAAAAGTTGTTATTACAAATAAACAATAGTTATTTATGTAACTGGTACATACTGAAGCTTCTTAAGGTACGAGTGCCGAGGTTAGAGCGCGAGCTATTTTAACTGCTATTTAAAAATTGATGTGTCAGTTGATCACCAAACACTGACATTGACCATGGTAATAACAATGGTATAATAATTATTATAGAACTGTTATTACCATGGAAACGCTCATTATGAAATTGTTGTCACGGTTCGGTTAAAGGTGGTATTCTGATACCTTTAACGATATCAATATAAGCGGTTTATAGAAGAAAAAATATTAAAACAAAGGGGTAACACTTAACACCCTTTTATGTCGAGGGATAAAAACTTTGGCCGCATTTCCGTCTGTCCATTACCAATATTACAACGAAGGCAAGTCACAATGCAGAGCCAAGACAATGATTCATTCTTTAAATTATTATAATGGCCAAGATGGGCACAAGATATGAGTAAATCTCTTTTTTTGGCTACGCTTCGCTATTTATGACTTTCAGTGACCTTTAATGTTGTAATTGACAAGACATTAAAGTGGTTTGGGTAAAAGTGTTGTCTGTTGTAAAAATTATATTGTTTTTTAAGTGAGCGGCCATTCGTCGTCATACAAGTGTATTATATTATGTAGTAATATTAGTCCTTTAAGTACATAAAAAAACGTCAATTTTCAGCTCCACAGATTTCTCTAAAGATTTCCGTTCAAACACATCCCTACGCTGACACATAGTGTTGTACACTTACGGTGTTTACCGACTCCGGGGCGTACGGCGATACGACAAACAGCCACGTGTGAAGAGCCTTTACAAAGGCCTCAACAGATGTACGCTAAAGTGCCTGGCAGCATGTTTCGAGCACGGATTTAATTTAAAAAATTGGAATTCTTGTTTTGGATATTGGATCGGTTTCTTGTCTTAAAGCGCGGTTAGATGGTACATACTTAATAATTCCTTATGTAAGGAATATTTTTAACATACATTATGGCGCCTCTAAGTTTAGGTACCTATGCGTTTTTTTATCATCTGGCGTATTGTGTGTTGTTTTATTTACAGATAACTACTATACATTACGTTGTGTTTAGAAAAGAATTCGATCACTTGTTATAATCTTACCTTACTTATATTATATTATAAATGCGAAAGTTTGGATGTTTGTTCACGCCAGAACGGCTGAACGGATCTGGATGAAATTTGGCACAGAGATTGATTAAAGTCTGGAATTGCAAATATGCTTTTTTATATATAAAAACGATATAAAGTAGCCTATGTAGTACCTATATAATAAGGTACGGAAAAATAACAGTTAAAAATTAACTCTGAAATTTTGTTAATGGTCTATAAGATTATTTTACATAGTTTAACCGAATTAGACGATAAACATTAATATTATTGTACCAAAACACGCATAATGAATTGCAAAAATTAATCTCTTAGATAAAATCTACAAATAAAGTCTCAAAAACTTATCCTGCGAGAATCGAACCCCGAACAGTAAACAAAATGTAAACAAACCAACACCTAAATAAACTTTACTTATCTACACTCAGACCAGGCTCATAGAAACACATACAAATCGGGGAACCAAAATGTCTACGTTAAAAATCGACAGCTTCCACCCCTAAAGTCATTGGTCGCTATAGCATTGTTCTAAAATCAACTCTAATTCAAAAGCTCCAGGATTGTTCTTGAAACAACAGAATAAATGATGATACGACTGTTTGGGAGCGTGCGGTCGATATGACGTCATAATTCAATTTGTGAGTACAGACAGGGTGTTTGTTGTCCCGCTCGGCTCCTGGTTAATAAAGGGAGAGAGCCTCGGGCTACAGATCACGACATTTTTCTTTAAATTAAGGAGTTGGGAATGTATTTTCGTAATGGAACATGACGACAAAGAATATAATTATGATTTTTCGTCGAAATCTGGTACTTTTGAACATACTAATTCTTTGTTATTTTTCTCTACTCAATTTTCCCTACTTACTTCAAACATACACATTAGATCATTATATCGGATTAACAAACTACTTATAATTACAAAGAGCTTTAGAAAGAGCTATGCTTGGAGTTTTATAGCAGAATCGAATCATGTTTTAAGTTTAAGGGGTTTGAAATATCGACAAACTATTTATCGAATTTTATTTCATCGAAAGTGGTTCATAGAATATTCAGTACTAATATTTTCTCTTGGAGAAATTTGGCTTCATGGACTATGAAATTAACTTTGAACTGATATTCCATTAAAAGTTTGTCGCTATTTCAAGGGTAGGTAAACCAAGTTCACTTTCATTGCCAGGGTCTCTGATTTTCATACAAAATGGACCCGCTTAGGGGTCGGCGGCAATGAAAGTGTGAGATCCGAATAACCAGTCATCAATATATAGGTCTGCGAATGCAAACCTAACGGCACAGTATGAGGTACAGCACTAGCAGAACCGATGGCCGTCGGGGGGGATAGTTTCTGGAGTGGCGACCACGCACCAGAAGCCACAATTCTACCAGACTTCCATAAGGAGAAGGAGGTAGGAGTTACGGGAGGCAGCTGGATGAGAGTAGCACAGGACAGCCATGTTGTGTCCATTCTTTTAAGGAACTTTTCAACTCGACGGTTGTTTAATTAGCCGGTGAGTTAAGTTGTCCCGTCAAAGCATATAAACAAATTTTAACGCGTGCTTTCTCAATTGGGTAGCTTAACCGTTGAGTGAGCTCGCTCGTATGATCTCGGTCGCTCGATTCACCGATCGACAAGAAGTTTTTAAGAGATAAACACTTCATGTGACCGATCATGGTGGAGATCTTTGGGAAAGTTCTTTGTCCTGCGTATTTATCGATAAAATATATCACTTTCTGACCAGTATGTAAGTGTGAGAGTGACGGATGCTTTATCCACCGCGATAAAGGCGACAGTAATACGAGCCCAGCAGTGGCCGTGGTTGATGATTTCCACGTATTACTCATATGGTCTTGGCACGCTTTTCTTTTGTCAATATTCTTATTCCGCCCTGTAAACTCCTACTCCCCATATTTGTCCTGTGAGGAGGAAACGCACAATTCGTGCAAGAGGTATCCGCAAACATGAGGAGGCAATCGCCTGAGGGAGGATACTTGAACACTTTTCGGATTAAGTCTGTTACGCACAACCCTATTGGAACAGGTTTGTGGGGCTGTCTTTAGTTTACATTCATAGACAAAAAAAAAAGTATCTTGTCTATGATACTCAAATACATAATCAAAAGCCGATAAGGACCTATCGTTTGGTTCTATTAAACCTTTTTTCTGAAAGTTATTCATTGAAATATAAATGAGAAATTATAATATAAGTACATATTTATGTCTAAGTATTTGTTAATGTATATTTTTTATGTTTATGTATTTGTTTACGCAGCTTTAAATGTGATTTCGATGTTTTCTTACGATAATGCACCGCTTACAATTTTCGTCTTTGCCCAAAGGTCAATTGTTACAAAGTTCACCTTTTGTCTTAAAATTTTATATTTTTGGTAAAGAAATATTAAATAAACAAACATGTGCCACATGCAAAAAATATTTCACAATGCCACTATAACCCTCACGCAATTATTAAATAAGAACGTAATGTGTCATTATTCTAGCACTACAACTATAATAGTAACAGCCCTGTAACTTTATAAGTCCTACATAAATCCCGTTACATACACGCCGTCCGATATGATATCACTGATTTACTTCACTATAAAGTTACATTACGGCAAGTGTGAACGCAGCCTTGCGTGTGCCGGGTACATCGCGGTCCTAATTGCAGATTCAGTCTAATCCGGGCCCTAAATTATTGCTGGAAAATATCGCGTATGTTCGCGGTTCTGACATTAATATGCCGTTTAAGCGTTTTATTGGGCCCGTTACGTAGTCCTTGGGCAATTGTTATTTGGGTACATACATCATAGCCGCGTATTCATATGCGTATAATGTGTTTAGAGTCCGATTCGGAACTGATGATCGCTAAATTTCTAACGAAACGTCAAAATCTATTCTTGCAAGACTAGAATGGAATCAATAACTTTAAAATTTTCTAAATTCAAATTGAAATCATAGAGTAATAGATTTCTTGAAATGATAAAACTAAAAGAAAACAACGTCAATAAAACATCTTGCGTACTGGCCACCTATAAAAAAGGAAATCTTTTTCTTTTCTCACGCGCGCTACCATTCTGTCTGGCCAGTTAGAAGCGATTGTAAAGCGCGCAGACACGGTCCAAAGAAATCTAGGCGACGTGTGAGCAAAACCCTCCCTTGTTATAAAAAGCTTATCAGGAATCCCCCGACATAGTTACAGCGCAAAATTGGATCTGATATAAAGTTTCAGCCATTTTTTTTGTGACTCGTAAAAAAGATATCAGAGTGAGCGCCTGGAGCGAATGTCATTGAATTTTCAACGATTTGAGCAGTCGGGTTGTGTACGATGTTTATTCGTTTGTTCGGGAACGTTTGATATTTATGCTGTAAGAGATGGAAAAGGTCTTTGGGCGTTCCAGTATTGTATTATTTATTTACCCGCATTGTGTTTCATTAAAATCTGTTGCCTAAACGTATCGGTTATAATTGCAATATTAAAACAATTAAAAACATTATATACATTAATTACCTAAGTTGATTCAAAGGCTAACTTTCTTTAAAAAAAGAACATTTAAAAAATCGACGTTCGAAATTTAAAATAAAAACGGTTCTTTTTACCTTTTTTACAAAAGACCGCATAGAGTTCCAGAGTGGCCAGGCCAGTATTACTTTTAGTTTCAAAGGCAAATGTTAAAACACCAGTATTGCGCAGTATTTTTTAACGTAGCTTACCCACTTGAAGTATTGCAAAACCAACCTAGTACATTTAAAATAAAGTCAAATTTCGATACCTACACGATAAGCGTAAAACGCTTCCAACAAGTTTCCGAGTCCCATTCCTAAATGAGCTACACAGGGTGTAGTTCGTAACTTTTTCAATTGCAAATTTTCATGTTAAAAGTTTGTGGCCGGTCATTGAACGAATGAACGCATGAATGAGTGAATGAATGAACGAATTAAATGTTCCCCGTTTGTAAGTCGTTCATGCGAATGGGGCTGATGGTTTGGTTTTATAAAACCGCAGTAGTTTATTTGTGCTTCCCAATTATACACAACTTGTTTTATTTGTTTATTATTGGATTAAAGTTTCAACTAATAAAGAAGAGGGTTTTCTGAAATGTAATTTGCAGTTAAGAAAAGACTCCTGTTATCGCATGGTGCCACTCCCTGTCTCAAAGCTAGCAGAGTTTTATTATTCAGTTTATGATCTTCCCAAACACGGCTTATTATAATTTCTCCTTCCAGCATCTCCCTCACGCGTTACATATCACACCACACTTGATCAAACCTTTCAAAATCCACTCCAGTACCCCCCTTATTACGTTCGGGAGCGATCGGGCGTCGTCGGCAACTGTCGGGGGCAATATGGCGGCATCGGCTCGCCTGTCATATCAGGGCACTCCCCAATTACTCACCACCTGAGGTCTACAGTTGCTTCTAAATTCAGTTTTCAAGTTTCATCTCGTAACTTATTTACGGGTTGTTACGGTGGATTTTATTAGCGAAGTTGCCCCATACCAACGTTAATGCGACAGTTAAAATGACAAGAGATCGCATAAATTAACCAGTTTGCGGGTAGTTTTTTGTGGCAACCCTTTGTCTTGCGCATTTCATTGTGTGCGCGAAGTTATAAGTGTTTTGTTTATTTGTATTTTCATTAATAAATTCTGCTATTTTATCTTAAAATTGTTGTAAGTGCGTGTGGTTGACTTTTGTTTGAAGTGGTTGAAGTTGTTATTAGTTTAAAATTTAAAAAAACACACTACACTTGATATCATAACCTAACATAAAAACCGAAAGTACCGCTAAAATACGAGTATTATGTTCTAAGCGATTGATAGTTTTTATATCAGAAAATTTTACCATATTAAGAGTAAACCAAACAGTAGGTAAAATTCCTTTGACGCGGATAAACTTAAAATAATAACAAAAGCTACATTAAGTGTTATTTCTAAAATATCTTTTATACATACGTAAAACCGTTAACACTCGATTTGCTAAACATGGCAACAAAACCTTAAGAACGTGCCTTTATCCGGGAAAAAATGTTGGAAATAAGTTTCCCTTTGCCCGGTAAGTGAGGGCAGTCATTAAATATATCACCTGGCGCTCCCGGGGATGTCCGGACAAAACCCGGACAAACATGAGGGGGGTCCAGCTTACTTACTTCGTATAAAACGATGTTAGAAAGGGCTATTTTGACTTGTTGCGACGCAAAACGTTTTGGGTTGGATTTTGGGGACGCTACGACAGAATGGCCGCTTTGGCAAGAATTTAAAGTTACTCGTTAAAATTACTACGTAGCGTCGGACGCAATAATTACCTACCACTAAGAAAAAACAATCTCAAGCCATAAGCACGGTCAAATATGTGCAAATATATTAACTGCATTGTTATTCTCGTTTCACTTGCTTAGCTTTCACAAAGCAATACATTAGGAAATCAGTCTTCTTGTCTACCGGTGTAGCATTGCATCCCGGGTATACCTCCCCCAGGGTCACAGCGCAGTGAAAAGGACACCCACGCATTCATGTGCAAATGCGCTGCACAAAGCATCCAAAGAGCTTTCCGTTCCGTGTAAATAAAATATCTCTGGCCCAGCTAGCACCCTGTATAGCGCGACGAAGTGTTGCCAGCGGAAAATGAAATTGAAAACATGGATAAAGTTTTTTTAAGCTGGTATCATAGTTAACAATGCGAAGAGACAATACTACGGTTTGGTAAATATACTTATACGTTGATTAATTAATTGTAATTTTTAAGTATAACGTTGTTAAGTTTAGGTACCTACTTATTATTGCATTTGCTTTGTTTGAATATGATGATTAATTATGTTTTTATAACAATCCTCCAGCTGAAAAGGAAGCCAAAACTTAAAAAAAATCTTCACAAGTCACAATCCACTTTCTCACAAAGCGGTCCCAGCGGAAAACTGCTTTACAGCCAGCACATGCTGAGTTGGAACCGTTCCGCATTTAATGTCTGTCTTTATGATATTTTCTATTTTTTTCAACTTTGTTTATGTTCGTTGTTTTTTTTTCATGCTTTAAGCATAAGCTTGCCATACTGTTGATTTTTTTACTTGCAAAAAGTGTATCGTACAATGAAGTACTAGCAAATAAATACGTCATTAGTAATTCATTACGTATCCAATAATGACAAGCGTTTAAAATCAAATAATACATAATTTAATACTTGTTGGATAACGCTTCAGTAGCAAAATCGTTAGAATAGCAAAATTCAATGATACATTTAATTATCACAGTTTTTTACCTTTGTTGATTAATTTTACTTTTGTCATCTATAATTATTACTATTGTCATTACAATACATTTCGATGTACCCTATTTTAGACTGGCAACATTTTCCCCATAAACTGGGACAATCCGGAAAGCGGGTGGCAACACTAAGCCCGATGTTTTCTAACAGCTTAGCTCTGTAATCTTTTGAACACACACGTTCGAAAAAAGAACGCGACTGAACATCTAGTGAAAGGGAACTCGAAATATTAGATGTCCCTTTCAATCTTAAGCTTTGGAACGCTATTTGGGAAAGTCGATCCTTTATTAGGGCACAGAGCAAGTAGAGAAATAGGCAACCATTTTGATAAAAGTCAGTTTAGGTAGGACTCGCAAGGTTGCAATATTGAAGTGTACTGCCAACCAAAACAAAAAAATACATTATGCGCAAATGGACTTTACACTCATTTATGTATCAATCATCGATCATTTACAACATACTTCAGATCCACATAGACCCAGGATTCGTAACGAAACCCCAGTTCCGTCAAAACTACAGAGTTAAGTGTCAACACGGTTCACAATCGCCCAGCAACAAAGGTTGCATTTCACTCGTACAATATTTACCGTCCTTTGTCAACAGAGGGCGCTGTACGTACCTGAAACAAGTTGCAATGTATTAGAATAGGGGATCGAGTTATATTCACTGGCATTTCACTTGGCCATGTTTGAAGAATATTGATATTACATCTCTTACAATTACCATACTCAATGAAGGAGATGCAAAGAAAATGTTTGGTAAATAACAGCCAAGTGAATTGCTACCATCATAGACGAGTTATTGTGGTTTTTAGACCCGTGTGGTTGCCGGGAATGCCGGGTTAGAATAGTGCCACTCCATGTCTTCCCGTGGATGTCGTAAGAGGCGACTAAGGGAATAAAGGCTTGTAGTACTGTTAGGCGATGGGCTTGCAACCTTATTGCTATCTTAGACTAATTATGCAAAATGTGGAGAATTATCAACAACTTTTTAGAGTTGTTGGTAATTCTGTAGCTCTGCCTATCCCACTCTGGGAACGAAGGCGTGAGTTTATGTATGTATTGTGATTTTTAGAAGTAAATGCTAAAAAGAGTCAGAGCAGTAGTAAGTCAGTCGAAGAGCCCAAAATTATCAATAAACGATTCTATTGTCAAGGGAATAAGGGCGTGTGTAGATAATTTTGAGCTTTTCGACAGTCCTCTTACTAGTTACCTATTACTTTACCGAAACACCTTTCAAAGTTTCAACGAATGTATCATTATTCATAATTTTCACTACATCGACAGCCATCTCTCGCCGCATGAGTATTTTTTTTCGGCAAACTTAAGTCTAACCTAACTTATGTAATTTATTTTGAAGATATCCTGGTTTTAGCAGAAAATGGCGTTCGATGAAATGCAATTCGATTAAAGTATACAATCGATGAAGTTAAATTCGATAAAATGGGTTACCCCACCTACTTCTGCTGCTGACTAGAACTATCTAACTAAATTCTGAGGTCCTAGTGAAAAAGAGTGTAAGTCTTCTGAAGATCAAGTGAAAAAGGGTTCAAGTCTAATACTTATACTCCGTTCTTGTATTAACCCTTTTATAGAACAAGTTAAGTCGACTTATACCCTTTTTCACTAGGTTCCCAGAATTTAAAACTAAGAATTAATGGAGGGAAACTAGTCGACATATGAAACCTGCATCCACATGAGCGAAACACACTGGAGGGGCGAAGGAGTGTTCCAGTTTAAGATAAGACGATTTCTGCCCTACCCTACCTACCCTACCCTATACGTACTTACTATTGGTAAACGATAAAACCTCGTTTTTAAATTGTCGGTTCAAGCAGTTTAAAATGATTCAAATAAAAAATTCCACGACTTTCACAACTAGAGAGCGCGAATTTTGGATGTTTTTGTGTATGTCGAGGGCAATCTCCGGAACCCTACACGTGATACATTATTCCAGATGGACACAGCTATATATTGTGTGTGTTCTCTCCGGGCGAAGTTGGGACGGGCCGCTAGTATTACAAAAAACAGCCAAACAGGACTTAATCGCTTAATAACCATTATTTACCTCAACGTTTGTTACAACGAGACATCATGTAACATTTAGTAAGTAAGTATCTTGCTAACAAAATAAATGTATTGTTTTCCTTCTCTATTTATTAACTTACTAAGCGGTTTTGCTCCTGCGTTTGACACACACACTGACGTACTATACATATTTATCACCCGATACGCACGTGATCAAGTACAAGTACTTTGAATATAATTGAAGGGTACTTCAGTTTCAAAATAATCATAACCAATTTCAATTTAAATCTTGCCGTAATCATGACCCAGTTCTACCAACATTAGCGTCGGATTTCCGAGCGATCGAATCATTTCAATCATCGATACCGAGTGTAGATCAAACGTTTGCGTAGTCTGTGATCAATATTATAATAGACTAAAACAATCACGGTATTTTTTTATAGTGAGAAGAAAAAACAAGCACACGGTTTCGTAAGATGGGTTGTATGGCTATTTCAAATCTGAAGATAAGATATCCTTAAAAATACGATAAAAAGATCTACGTTTTAAGGAAATTTACATTCCCCGGTGTGTCATACAACTCACATGTTAGTTTTCGATAAAAACTTGGTAACGCAGGGGAAAACGTAGAATTTTGTGCAAAACCTGGGGACTACATCATCCTCTGGGTGCGTTACCAACTATATTAAAATTAATTTTGTATGTTTATTAATTAGACGTGTAGCGTAAGACGAACTATGGTATTCCCAAAAGATAATACTTCAACTAAATCATATCATATCTTAAAATTTGATTCATTTTGGTGCGTATACAACCCAAACCCTGTTAAAATGAATGTTAAACACAGTCCCAAAGTTTAGCAGTATCACAATGCGCAAGAATTAACCCGTCGCTCGCCCGGGCCGATCAATACCACGTGCGCGCCACGCGGAGCGCGCGGACACGTAAACAAACGGCCGAGGGGGTGTTACTTTACACTTCAGGGGCTCTATTATAAAACCATAGTATAGTTTGTTTACATTTATTTCGCGCAAGTAAACAAATGAAGTACCTATAGTTATATATTATACATGGTGAAAAAAACGAACGCCGCATGGACGGCAACTACCTATAGCTAAAATATTGGAAATAGCAAGTTCTACGCAAAGGAGACTTACTTTTATTTTTGAAAACAAAAACTACTGCAAAATTGGATTTTTGTAAAAAATCCTTTCACTTAACCGGGCATCGAACTGGTCGAATATGACAAAACAATAAAGTCGTTTTTTATGATTCAGATCGAAAGGGTCATTGATAGTGATCATTTATGTGAATAACAAATACAAATAAAGACCATAAAAAACGCTTCTTGATTATTTTGTCATATTCGACCAGTTCGATTCCCAGTTAAGGCAGGCTAATTTTCCAAAAAATCCATAAATGCAGTTAATAATTGTTTTCAAAAATCAAAGTAAGTCTCCTTTGCGTAGAATTTGCTATTTCCAATTTTAAAGGTAGTTGCCGTCCACGTGGCGTTCGTTTTTTCCACCCTGTATAATATATAATATAACTATAGGTACTCCATTTGTTTAGTTGCGTAACTAAATGTAAACAAACTATACTATGGTTTCATAGTATAGAGCCCCAGTGTATATGTATTTACGAGTTACATCGGAACGTTTATCATCTATGTCAAATTCGTTTAACCTAGAAATCCACCGGGGCGTTATCGGTATCAAAGATTACTGGCGGGGTCATTGTCCGCCCAAATATAACACTAACTTTTGCGTGCCACTTTGTCCGCGTGGATCTCATTTATTCCGCTTTTAACCTTTTGGAAAATCTTTAGTTAGTGGGTCTGTCACCAACTGGCATTATGAGTGTACTGTAACTTTTAAAGTTGTGTGGATGCGCCTTAAATTGTAAATTTGTCTCTACCCCCCCTCTATCTAATACCTTTAAACGAGAAAATCTTGTGTAACCTGAATCTCGGAAACGGCTCCAACGATTTCGATGAAATTTGAAATATAAGTGCTCACGGGGCGAAAAATCGATCTGTCAAGTTGCCATCTTCGGAAAAGTTCGTTTTCAATCCGAGCGACGCTCGGTCTTCCAGGTACTTTATTCTGTAATTAACATTACAGAATAAAAATGGCGATGTGCAATAACAAAGTGTTTCCAATTTGACGTGCATGTTTAAGTCATTTTATAACTTCTTATAAAT
The DNA here is from genome assembly GCA_946894065.1 of Acleris literana. Lineage (NCBI taxonomy): Eukaryota > Metazoa > Arthropoda > Insecta > Lepidoptera > Tortricidae > Acleris > Acleris literana. The sequence continues at coordinate 18,259,654 of OX335680.1, forward strand.
CCCATAAACCAGCAAATCCTACGAGCTATCGAAGAAGTGATAGGGTCATATTTAAATATATATATAAAATTCGGGGGACAATCTCGCTCAAATTAGCCTAGTCTAGGTTTGTACAATGGGTTAAGCAACGATAAACATACTTATATAGAGAAATACATACTATAAAATATAGAAAACATCCAAGACTCGGGAAAAAATTACTTGCGCTCATCACACAAACATTTGCTAATAAAGGAAAGTTATTAAATACAGTAGGATCTCTAGAAATAGAAAATGATTTTATAATATAAGTACATACAGGGTGTCCCAAAACTCAACGTTAATCCGCCTAGTCTAATTAAAAAAAAACGAGAATAAGTTTAAAAACTACCGCTGATTCGTAATGATTCTAATAATGTAAGATACCAATGAAAAGCTTATAAAATAAAACATGAAATTAATGATTTTTCGTGACATGGACATAAGGGAAAATTACAAAAATTCAGACTAAATTGACCAATATCTCCGAAACTAGCAAAAAGGGGTTAAATCGATAGCTTTTTAGCTGCTATATCAGCCCTAGGCGGGTTAACTTTGAGTTTTGGGACACCCTGTATAAGTACTAATAATTTACAAAAAATATCTATCTAAAATTCTACATATAAAACCCACCACACGTCCCAGAAGAGTTTACAATAATCATTTGGACAATGAAATCTACTATAATTGTTTTATAACCCAAATCCAAATTATTCGCACAATATTGCCAGTAAACAAATTTCACACGCATATTACGCAAACACGTAACGCGATAAGTGCGAGGGAGAAAACTATATTACGTAATACGCACACCTGCCAAATTCTGGAGTAGCCAGCATGCAGTTAAACTAAATTCAACCTTACATGTTTACAAACAAGGTCGTCGTTTTAATAAGTGTATGCTAACAAATAAGTCATTTTTGGGTGCGATTAGGAATTGTGTCACTGAGTCGTAAACAGTACGAATACAGCCAAACAAAGATGGATGATGTTCACATACTGTCCCACTTCCTCTATTATTAACATGTGTGGCACTCTCTAATACTTTGTTTTTGCTTACTCAACTGCAAAGAATAACTAAACCTCTACAGGCCACCGTATACGATGCCAATGGAATATGAGTCAATTTTCTAATTCGATTATTAGTTATAAAAACAAAGGAAAATCTATTTTATTTCCTTTGCAATTGATCTTTATTCCAATGGCTGTATTATGTATATTTTTTTGTACGCGGGTCTGACGAGGCTATAGATATATTCCCGAATTAATCGCAACCATACTTTCGAAGCTGATATCTCATAAACGGCTGAACCGATTTTCATCAAATCTAGCTAAGAACCAAGCCAGTTAAACTAGCTTTCGTATTTAAAAAACAACGTCCAATTCGGTCCATCCGTTTAGGAGCTACGATGCCACATACAGATACACAGATACTTGTCGCCGTCGTGGGATAAAAATGCGTGTGTACTCAAGTACACTATAAGTAGTAGAAAAGAAACGTTTTTTAATCCGAGAAAAATCCCGCTGAAAAAATCTTCGTGTACAACACCATAATCCTTACTTATTAATATTCTAAAAGTATGGTTGTTGGTGCAATAATGCGAGTGTTATTTCCACGTCGGATGGAGCACGGGCCGAAGCCAAATAAATTAACTCGTGAAGGTCGGTTATTTCGGGCGAGAAAGCCACTTCATAGGTCGGGTGAAAACCACATCGCGTATATTTAGAACGTTTTTCGTTTCACCTCTGCGACATAAAAGTCAACTAGATAAAACGAATCGAGAATAAAAATTGGTGCAAGTCTGGGGAGCCGGTAGGCCAGCTGAGTAAACAGTGCCAAGCCTAGATAAATGATCTGCGATAACAAATTACATAATGTCAAAAACAAGCTCATTATATTACGGTGACGTAACCATAACGCTCTAGTCGCATTGTAACCGTCGGCAAGTAAATTTATACGCGACATGTTGGGGTTTACCTTGAGGGTAGCAAATAACGAATATAACGAAAATATACAGAGGGGCACGGGAAATATTCGACGGGCGGTCGCAAACATGCCAAGCGAAATGTCCTTGTTAATAGAAACCGTGCGGACCCGCAGCGGCAAGCGGACCGTTAAGTTTATGTCTCGCTTATAGCGTACACGCATCTTTATAGCGGCGGGGCCGCGGGAGCAACGGCCCCTTGTCAGCCGCGTAATACCGACCGCTCAAATTAACTCGCCTACTATACCAATTCGCTGGACGCACTCGCTCAAGCAACATCACATTTCCGCAAAGGACGTGCGTATTTTTTAAATTTCCAATTCTCTATCGAGTTCAAGTTGAACGACCTCCAGTATATCGGGTTCGCGCAATAAAAGAGGAGGTATTAGCCACTTACAATGTGGATTACGCGCGGGTGTTGTGAAATAGACGCCTTTGTGCGAGTAGACCTTGAGTAAAATGAGAATTCGCTAAGTCCCGGCAAATTGAAAGCGTTCCAGCTGAGCGGCGGCGTGTCCCGGACGGGCCGGGAGCGGGGCCAGCGCGGGGCCGGCGCGGGATCGCATTAACTACGCCCTTTGTCAGCCAACGCCGCCGCCCTTCGAGCATTTACAGGCATTACCGCGCTCAGATAACGACGAACAAAGCGCTCCCGACAACCGAATGCCAATTCGGAAAATGCTCACTCATCCTTGGGAGCTATCGGAATTTTCATTCAGTTTCTCCTGAGCGTATAGTTCGGCGCGCACTTTCAGATCGGTTGAGATACGCGGGGCGTTGACCTGCGCGCGCGCTCACAAACATGGTTATATATAGCCGGTGACGTCATCTGTTTATCATCGTACGCAAGGTTACGCAGCTCACCACGCGCCGCGCACGCCTCGCCGGCAGCCTCTCTAACTCCGACAGGCCTCGATACCTTGCAATCAACTGTAGGCTTAGCCAAGCTGCAAGCGCAGCTATCGTTTGTTTTCTATGCACGTCGTAATGAATAGAATCGACATCAAGCAGTCGACGCGATCTGCCGGCCTAGTATGGTTGCGTTTATCGCGTGACAAAATGTGGATAAAGCATCCGTCACTCTCGTACTTATATACGTGTCAAAAAGTGACAGATGTTTTATCCACATTTTGTCACGTGATAAACGCAGCCATATTAAGTCCTCTGACCTCATCTTTTCGTGGACTAATCCTTCTTAGAATCTTAGTCACAATACTGTCGAAGTATATCCCTGCTCCGCGTAGTTTTACATAATAAAAATGTCGTAAAGACGCTGGAATCGTTCGTAAAAGACGACAAAAGTTATGATGATGACGGCGACTGTATTTCTCTTAAGATAACGCGATCGAGACGACGTTCAAGCTTTTACGCTTTCTTCGGCAAAGCATTTGCAATATACAGGGCGAATTTATTTTTGCATATTCCGTCAGACTATAAAGGATGACACAAAATAGAAACAGACACAAAAAACGCGTCACAGTCGTCTGCTGTGAAACAATCGCATAAAAGCTTGGTTTCAGACAGGTACAAATTATAACCAACGCAACCTGGCGTATTTCACAATAAATTCATTTATTCTTAGATCATTAATCATGGAAACAAAAAAAGTATGTTGCTTTTCATTCTTTAGTCTGGGTATGGCGGTGAAATTTGGTATGGACGCGAATGAATCAGAATGGGCTAGTCAATCTGTGGAATTATTGTCGGACAAATGGACAGTGGAAAATTTCATAAACCTACACGAAGGGGACGTGTTGCGAATTAGCATTCGCTTAGTTTTACTTGTGCATACGTGAGTTTAACCAAGATAAAACAGATAATATTTAAACCAATACCCACCTTGACGTGTGAGAATTAATTTTGAACTTTTATTGCGTTATCTTTTCCACTACGGACCAGAATCTTTAAGTCATTTACCTGTTTATACAGGCTGGTTTAAATTAATAACTTTGTAGTCAAACTCAAGATAAATATTATTTGATATTCTTGATCGATCCACCCTATCAGAAGACAATGATCCGTACTAATAATAAACTGATTTTATAAGATACCTTTCTCAAGACTTTAGAAATGACAGCTTTCTATGACTTGACATCTGCTTTGACGTGATTTAAAACCAGAGAGATCTCACTCAGAAATACTGACTTAAGTTTGGTTTTAGCTTAGTTTACTCGTACTAGATAAAGATACTCTATATAAGTAAAATACTTAGTATTAATCCAAGTCATATAATAATATGCAAAACTACTCGTGAGTATTTATTAACACAACATGACCCCCAACATTCTATGATCATAATAAGTGAAAGTTTTATGCCGAAGGCAATCGCAAATAGAAAACGTACGTATAGCAAAAAAGGTTAGTAGGATTGTAGAAGAGAAGACAGAGAAGACGAAGCTATAGTACATAATTTTATTTTATGTAGACGACCCGGGATTATTGTATCTACAGGTTGATTAAAACTTTTAAGTGAAAAGCGCAATCTAAAAGCGGTACGCAAATTTGTAAGTTGTCTACAAACAGCAAACTATGGTGGTTTTCCACTGAAAATATTGTGAGTTTATCCGCAAATTTACAAAGGTATTAAAACCTACTTAAATTTTAGCATAGGTGTTGCTTGATTAACTGCGAACTTTTACTCGAAAGTTTTTTTTTCATATTTTTGGCCCTTGCAAGTTTGTGACTCAAAAGTTCAAGGTAACGTTAGCGTTGCTTTCTCCCGATTCAGAACCAGAGCAAAACACAGGGTGTTCCAAATCTAGTGCCACACAATTTTCAAGTGTCTCAGATTTTATAGGAGAAACATGCATCAGGCCACGTTTTTTAACACAAACAGCTTGAGATGATTTAATAAAGCACGCGCACGATTTCGCAACCGAACGGGGTCAATCCGTTTTAATCGTTCGAAGGACACCGGGGGCGACGACCCGCAATACAAACGGAATATTAGCATAATCAGAACTAATTTACGCATGCGTGGAACTGATTGTATTCTTTACGTCGGGAATTCATTGCCCGGTTTATATATTTATGGTCGTGAAAATGGAACAAAACGCATTCTTAGAAGTATATGATACTGTAACATGTAATGTTTACCTACGAAGCTTATTAATTTGAGCCTGAGCTTTATATGTTGGGCCCTGAGCCAAGTCAGCTTAAAAATAAAGGTCCTGTTGGTTGGGTACGGGAACTTAAAATCGAAGGACTACTGCCATAGAGTACCTATAGAATCTGAAAGTTATGTTTTTCCTTTAATTAAAGCTAAGCATGGTGAACATCAGGCAAGTGTTTATTTCTACTATTCAGTTTTTTAGAACTCCATCATGTAAGAGGCAAAAATGCTGCCTGTAGACAGGCTATAACAGTTCAGAAAAAAACTGATTTTATTATTTGAAAAAAACTACTAAATGATACAAGCTCTCGTTTCCTATATGTGGACAAACATGGAGGACAACGACCCACGAACTCTAAATCTCATATTTATTTATAAACGTCAACTTGTCTGTCCATTTCGCAATTTAAAAATCGAACAGATTACCATGTTGTTTTAATGACGACCATTTATATTTTATTTCGAATCTAGAAGAATTCCTTAAGTAATATATTTAACGGACGATTGGCAGTCTCTGAAGTGGATTAATAGAATAAATATAGTAAATCGCTTATTACATGGAAATGTAACCCTTCGCTGAAAAAATAACTTATAAGAATGTATCAATCGCAAAGAACTACGGATTAAAATCTATATACAGGTTGTACTAAGATACTATACAAATATTGCTTATCCAGAAACGTTTTCGCCCTCGTTTTTGTGCAATAATTTATTGTCTCTGAATAAAAAAAATCTTTCAACACATGAGTAGGCTGTCTTTATTCGCACAAACCTGTGTCACATGAAGACGAAGCCAATAAAACAAACTTGAACGAACAAACGACTATTATTCGATTCTTCTTTTTTTTATACTTAAAGAACGTTTCATTTTTTTTAAATTTTGATTGTTGCAGAGCATAGTTTGGGACTAGGTTAATGTGTGTATGTTAGTCCTCTTATATTTATATTATATATTTGCATATTTGTTGTCCCTATTTAATTGAAAACAACAGTCATAAAGAAGGTAGGTACACTACATTCTAACGTGACTGATCACACGGAACTCCAGTCAATCAACGCGCGCACAAACCTCAAAAGGGCGTAAGCACGCAAAACCCATTTTAAAACCATCAATAACCACCGAAACGTACGCACAGGCGTAACAGTAAAGCAGGGCCCGTCCGATCGTCAGCTGTTCGGTTCGTCGACCTGAGGGCTCTGACGTCACGGCCCTGCCGCGCCCACGATCCCCCCCCGTTCCTTTACCCCGAAGTCCCTAAAGGACAATTATTTGCAGCCACCATTCATCATAGTCCAAAAGTGACATAATACAGAAATCCCTGATTCTGTTGTTCGGCAACACGTGTAAGTGTGCCAGATAACGTTTTTGGGGCATCTTTATTCCGCGCCGTGAGCCGTTTTTAAGCTATGTCGCGAGGAAAATCGCCGCGTAAACGCGCGTGTCGTGTTAGGTATTAAGTAGGCTTTAACCAAGGGTGTCCTAATTTTTTAACCCATAGTAACGCATTCATTGCTACCAACGAGAGATTAAATGCAATTTGAACACTCTATATGTGTTGCGTCGCCGCTCAACGTGCCATGTTTGTTCATTTACGCACAGAATTGACACGATTTGGCGCAGCGTGGCATTCAATGTCTCTGACCTACAAGGAAGGACAGTTTTAAAATACCGTTGCGTTCGTGTTTGAGCGTTGGTAAAGCTGGCCCAGTGGTTCTATTCGACTATAAACAAAGAGGTATCCGGTTCAAATGTTATTGTAATTAAATAATTACTCGTACTTAATTGGCCGCTGTCAGTAACTGAATGAAGGGAACAGAGAACAGTAGACCATAGTAGGATTGAAAAAATTCATTAAAATAAGACTAGTAACGACCAAGTGATACGTGACACACCTCATACATCTCTCATTACGAGACAATTAGCTATAAATAGCACATAAACAGACCGGCACGCATGCGCAAACACGTGATAAAACAACCAATCGAGCGCAGAGCAAACTTTACAGAATGTCATTCCAACTGCATATCGATAACGCCTCAAGCCACTTAAGATTAGCAACGAAATCTCAACCTAGAATACTTGATAATATGCCATGATATTGGATTGGCAATGCATGGCTTGAATATTTAGTATCACCGTCCAATTATTTAAGAGATACGTTTATTAAGTAAAACAAAAAACAAACAAATAAAAAACACAACCTGTAGATATAAATTTGTTGTGACTCGGTTTGGTTATAGATACTACTAGAGTTTGATATACAGGTTGTTTGGAGAATTGTATTAGACAGCAAATAAATATTACAGACAATATACGAAATAAGCTTAGATCGAAAACAATATCTTGCGAGTTAAAATATGTTAACGACAACAACTAAAATGGCCAACGGGCACTAGAGTTAAGTAAGTGTCGATTTCATGGTAATCGAATCACCATTCGATATTGTTAACTGCTCAAATGGGTCATTTTATCGCTAAGAAATCGTCGTTTTATTGCTTCCCCATTATTTTTGAGATAAAATAATAAACGGGTCCCATTTTCTAATGCATTTAACTGCTATTTTAAAAAACAACATTTATACAGTTAGAAATCTTTCTGTGATTTAAACAGGAACAAAACTACCCATATTTCGTTGACAACTTTAATACCTTTAAAATTATATTCTAGAGAGGAAACTAACACGAAATTATAAATACATTGCGAAAACTAGCTCGACCCAAAACATAGGCACGTCCACATCTTACCCTAAAACCTACACCTAAATCAGATTTCAATTATTCATAGCACATAACTAAAGCCTAATTACGCAGTTAATAATGTATCAGACGACCCGAAAGTTGGGTCAACTCATGTGAAACCAAGTTAGATCGCGTGGGACCAAAGTGGGGACCAGTGTGATGACAAGTTTCCCTATTCCTTTGACAAACCTTATGCGAATAAAGATACAGTTGTTTTTCGGAACACCATGTATAAGGTAGTTAGTTGGTCAGTAAACAGTGGAACTGAAGATAATGAAATAAAGTACGTTAGCGATGTTAGCCGTAATGGCTACAGCGTCACGTCACGGTTGTCAAACGTTGTTAGTTGTTGTCACAACTCATGGAGGATGCTACTAGTTAAGATATATCTGTGGAATGTATACATGACAATAATTCCGACGTGTGGTGTGCATTGATGAGAGAACTGTAAATTTTCCAAGATAAAGGGTGCTCGACATCCATCTTCGCGCAATAAACTATTTTTGAACCAAAAAAAAATGAAGTGTTGAACCGTAACAAACAAAGCCACTTTCGAATTTATAGTATTATAGCTGTTGCCCGCGACTCCGTCCGCGCAGAAAAATAAAACATAGCCTATGTTCATCAGGGATAATGTTGAAATAATTTTTCAAATCGGTCCAGTAGTTTCGGAGCCTATTCAATGACACCAAACAAACAATCAAAGTTTTCCTCTTTATAATATTAGTGTAGATTAGCAAAGATTACCAAGAACACGAAGTCGTATCAATTTTGTATAAAAACATACATCCCAGAATTTAATTTAATGTGTTAAGGAAACTACAGGTTGTTCTGAAAACAGCACGATAATCTAATACATGCGATGTAAACCAAGAGAAACGTCAAGACAACTTCTTTGAAGAGGTAAATAATGTTTAAGTTTGTATGAAGTAATCCATCCGTGGGTTTCATTATTCTTGAAAGATACACACTAGATTTTATTCCGGAAAATCAACGCAGGCCATGTCGTAGGACAAAAGCTAATGTTATATGGAAAGAGACCACCTCGGCAGTAAAGAGATTGATCATTAACTGCCAATTTATCAGATTTTCATAAAAAAACACGGCCCGTAATCGAGAACTTGGCAGTGATAATTGTAAACCAGTATTATCAGCTTTAAATCCTTACGATAACCCCGGCTTATTAAGTTATTTTAGATAACCCCTGAACTCTGCATATATGTTATGTTTAATATAAATACGTGAAGACTTTTGTACCGTATCTCAGACAAAACTGCTGCAGCAAGTGCAACCATATTAATGACGGATCTGGATTGATGTTTCTTCGTTTATTGAATTTGAGATACCACCTATTGGCGCACGGTAAAGTTACCGTTTTTAAATTTTATCTATTTGAAAACTGACCATGTTTAAAAGCGCTATAGGACTTTTTCTACGCATGAAAGCGTATTGACGCAGACATTAAAAATAATCTATCGTATATCATTATCATTCCGTGGCTACGAACTAAAAGGCTGCCAAAGCAAAACCACTTTACGTGTTAAACCCCCGGCACGTACGGAACTCACATTTCCCCCGTTACGTACAAAACAACCATTAAAATACTTAAAGGACACGCTCCAGGCATTTGCGCGACACGCACGCTTGCAAATATCATTTAAAACTTATAAATAGGCGCAGGCCTGTATATTTTAACTCGAGAGTTGCGTTATTTAAAAAATACTGAAAATTACATCTTTTATTTGGTTAAACGGTCCAAGGGGTGATTCTGCACCAAAAACTAACCTAGCCCGCATGGTACAGGGTGATTTCGGAAATGTTATTCTAAATATGTATAGTCGGTCGACCAAGAAATGCCTTTACCACTTTTGGACTTTAAAATCCTACAAATACAATCGAAACGTGGTCGAATTTTCTTGGTTGACTATACATCTCTAAATAAAGATACTCGTTTCACGTAGCCGAATGGTTCTCATTTTGTCTTAACTCATCAATCTTAATAAATGATTAAAAATCACGAGAAAAATTATATAACAAAAAAAATGCTTATTAAATCAAAACTTTATGTTATGTAGCGTTAATACGCCTCTTGACGGAGCTGAAACATTAACTTCACAACGATCGTAGGTACAATTATCAGGATGAAACTGTAGCTACCGCGAAAGCACGCGCAGGCATAACAACATGGATTCATGCGGGACACGTCCGCATATCCCCGCATGGCGCCTGCGGTTCTAAACTACACAAGTGGCACAATCAACCTACGGCATGTTGAAATCTTTAATTAACGTTATTTTCGCAATCAAGGGCGTTTGTCCAGATGTGTTTGTTTTTGTGGCGCGAGCGGGACTTGTTTGTGCGATTTTTTTTTAGTTTATTTTCATGTATTTGTTGCGTACTATAGTATGGTGATAGCCAATCGCTATGGAGTAATTTATTGTTAATAAAAACGAATAAGGAAAATGACCTAAACACCTTTACAAACTTGACAAAACAATGGTTGCTCAAGAAATGCTATTATAGCGTTAAGGATTTCTTTAATGATAATAATTAAGTATGGACATTTCTTCTATCGTATTATAAAAAATGTATTAATAAACCATGCTGATGAGTTGGTAATATTGATAGTATATAGGGTATTTCTTTTCTTTTAATTAATTTTATTATTATAATTGTTATATTGTATATTTAACATTCAGAGCACAATAAAGGCAGTAGTTTTTGTGTAACTGCGTGTACACCTGCAAAGGTAGGGTTAAATGAAACTTAGATGTAAGCATGACTATCTGCAATTTGTAACATTAATCTACACGCAATAAAGTATAATTTCATAATAATTTCATTAATTTCATAATTTCAATGAATTCAAAGATAAATGTATGAAATGAATAGGTATATAACAAACAATAGGAAGCCCTATATATATACATTCCTTACAAAGTTCCTACATTATTTATTATTTTATCACATCAAACTCGGCAACAAAGAAGTCTATGGCTCACCGAGACTGTTGAGACTTGAAACTTCAATTAACGCATAAAAACAAAAACAAAGTCCATTCGAATGTAAACCCAAGCCCGAGGCAATAAGGAGACCTTTGAAACGACAGCCCGCGCTTCCGAAAGAAAAAGTGACTGTAAACGGCACTTATGAACACTTGAGCAGGTTACGTAAGCAATGTGTGTACAGAAGTTTAACTAAACACAGATACGACAAAATATTAGAATATTCTTTGAGTCACGCGTCAAAGAAACGAAGAAAAACGATCATCATCAAAATTTAGTAACTTTTAATGTGTCACAAACGCAACGCTTTATTTATAAAACAGTACGTACCCTTCAACCATTAAACTACAATGTAAATAATAATAATATGACAGATTACCTTGCTTTGAACAAGTTGTCACAATGCCAGCGAACGCAATAAATTATAAAGTATTTTAGTAACAAATATTAAAATAAACAAATATCAGCAGTCATAACGTCAAGTATAAAACCAAGTATCATCTTATTTGCTAATTCTGCCATCGATTAAAGCGGAACATTCCCAAAAAAACTAGAATCAGGTAACAATTCAAACAATCTTTTTGCACAGCGTTTTTTTTTTACTGTCCACCGATAACTTAGTGGCCGCACAAAAACCACAGATTAAACAAAAGCCCGAACAAACATTAGTCAAACGTTGCATCGGTGCCTTGAGCAATCTGGCGAACCTTGCTTGAGCAATAGAGTTCATTGAACCTTTTTTTGCGTATTTAGGTTGCAGTTTCGCAAACGCGCGTGCAGTGGATGCGTTGCGACTGGCACGTAACTATGTAATGAGTTATCGAACTGCTCCTCCTGCCTGTAGTTATTTTGAAATATTTATTGAATTCGATAGTAATTTGGATTTTGCCGAAAAAAAGAACACCATGTAGCATATAGGTACATCTTATACGCATGAAAAATACATGGTGTTAAATTTTTATCATCAAAATAGTAGTCATATTTTTATTGCTTATTTTAAGGTCACATTATTGAACACATGTTGTAATCGTATTATTATCAACATGTGTACAAACATCGCTATCAACTAGCTCACGTGGTGAGGTAGGTCAAGCTTCAAAATGGTAACAACATGAACAGTAAAAGCCATTACCTTTACAATATCAAATATATGACAACACAAGTTGGAAAAATAAATTGATTGAATAAGTTTAGTTGACGTAACTATATGTTGTTTTTATGTATATTTTGTAACTTATTCTTGCAGCTGCAGACTGACGCCATTAAACTAGTATTAGTCTAATTTAATTTCTGTACAGTTAAGGACAGATAACGAAACATTTGGTTTGGTATTTTTTTTTAATAGAACTCCGTGGTTAAAATTACTAATATCACATGGATGTTACGTCATTATTATTTAAGTGATAAAACGTATTATCAACCTTTCTCTTTATCTTAAGCGAATGTAAAGTATAAAAACATATCTATCGTAAAAAATAAGAATGAAACGCTGTCAAATGTCAAAGAATATTCCTCTCACAATAGCTGCTAAAAGGACGAACAAAGGAGCGGCCCCTTCAAGTATTCACACATAAACTGCGGAACCCTCTCTAAACCACCGTCCCCGTATAAATTAAAGATCCCGAACTCGTCGGTTAGCATAGGAATAGCCTAGGGAAGTAACGGGTCAGGCTAAAGTAAACAATTACGATAGCATTGTTAGAAGTGTTCGTCGACCCCGACAACTTTACAAACTAACATCTACCGCGCCCACGCACTTTAAAAACAGTTAGATAAGGTTTGTTTTAGATCGTGTAGAGGCATTATAAAATGGTGGATTGGGTAGGTATTACCAAATCGCACAACTCACGCACGCACATAATGCGATACGATTTGCATATTAAATATGTGAATCACCATCGGTGGTGACCCGCCGGTTTAATCTGAACGAAATCCGACGATATTTTATCACTTAGGGTTATCGCTTCCGCCAAGTATTTTTAAAGTTGCACTTTATGCGATTTTTGACGCTTGTATAAATGTATACTTATGTTTGCAATTCGGTTTAGTCCAGAAGGATTTTTTGTAAAATCGGTATGATATGAACTCTTACATTTTTGACCACAATATAATATTCCAAATCTTCACTTGATAAAAATAACACCCGTTTTACATAGAAATTAAGTGGGAGTGAACTGATTGCAATTTGTATAAACGTATAAAAACAATGCTAAATCAATAACGCATGCTTTTCTTCGCCTCATTTACAAAGTGACAATAGGCGATTATTAATTTTATACTTCTTACTATCGTGAGAACTTAGTTTACATCTTTACATTCAATGTAAACCTGATGATATATAAACGTTTTTTGTAAAGAAAATAAAACGATGTCAAACCGATATACAGGTACTTTCGTCGCAAAGTGGGTTACTAAACAAACTTAATAATTTAGTTAGCGAGCGGAGCATCCTGTAAGTTACATAAATAAGGTTACTTCCCCTCACGCATAATAAACTTACTTCACCTACCTCCAACTAGCCTCACTAGTCCGTCAGCGTAAGTTATGGATATCGTATTTCTAAAACTTACTCGAAAAAATACCATCTATTTTCCTAGATCCAAGAAGGAGAAGGACAAACAAGACGCTCGTTACTTTTTTTCCGCGAAAAGTGGCGTCGGAAACTAGTCAATATGTCCGAATTGGAGGGAAGGGGAAGGGCAGGAAACGGGCTGTAACTGGGTTTGTACCAACCGCACAGTTTCCAGACTATAGTAAAAACGTGGAAACGTCTCGGACGTATATTTAGGTCGCGTAGAATTTAACATCCTGTACATTTATTGTGCTTTCCTTGTGTTGGGAGTCGATGAATATACAGCATGTAGCTTTTTAACCTTGTAGTTTGTAAAGGGTGTGGTTGGTGAGGAGGACGATGACTGGCTCGCAAGTGTCGTCACAAGTAGATAAGGGCTAAAGTAGCGTCCAATTTTCGCTCGGCGTCCGAATTACCGCCCCTCGGAGCCTCCGGAAGATTTACCCGGTAAATTACGCGGGAATCGACGGCCTAAGATGTTTCATTAATTTTTTGTACACATTTCGATGATTGCCGCAAGATGATAAGAAGTAAACATAACGTAGTGTTAATATACATGTAATATACAAATATATCAAAGCAGATAACGATTTTTTATCCCTCCGTTGGCATGATTTCTTTTTATTCCAACACATCGTCCGTAATATCTGGGAAAGAAACGCGTTTTTAACACTTTTACAATGGAAAAATACTCAAAGGAAACTCTCTAAACGCAACCACCTTGAAATATACATCCGACATATTATTAAAAGGGAATTTCAAAATTTCAAAACATTTTGAAGATGGCGTCTGTTGTCATCGTTATCTAGACGTTTCCACACAATATCGGAGCGGAGATGAAAAAAACTTCCGCACCCCACCCGGATGAATAGCTACGCAAGAACTCTGCTATATTTACTCACCGCCCCTTGAGTTAAAAACTTTTCGCAACATCAATTTACATCAGTGAGAAATAATTAGTTTTTATACAAGTCTTAAACTTTGGAGAGTTCTGGATAATATTAGAATTCGATATTACTTGTTCAACATGCATTTATGAATATCGATTATCGATTTATCTGATATACAATTCATCGGTCCATCCAATAAGCCCACATTAACCCACTGCAGGGACTCCTCTCCGTTGCGCCAAACTGTGCAGCCCTGCGCTTGCCTCATTCAATTCTTTCCCAATATCTTACCCAGATTATCTGATATTAATCAAGTACAAAATCCTTCAAAAAACAACACACTGTATCGGTTTTAAATTATACTCTTCTATGTTTTGGTTTTTGTTGTATTGTCCGTCATTAATATTTTATAACTTACACTTGTGACCAAAAATATAAGATGAATATTTTCTTTATACAGGACGTAAAATTATACGTTTCTTTTTTATTAAGTGCGTAAAAATGTAGGCTATACGGGTGATCTATTTAAATGAAAGAATCTACGGAACGCGGCTCGCTAAGTGAACGAAGTTAATGTACTGAAAAATCCATCCGATGATATCCGTAGGCTACGAAGAATAGGTAGGGTTGGCAGCGAGCTATACAGTCAATATGACCGTCTAACTCGCAGTATTTCTTGTAATTAAGGAGCAAAATGCATTTTGCAATTAGAGGTCGCCCGTTATACGCACTGCTAGATCAAAACAGTAGTAACTCAAAATACAACTGTATTTTAAAATCGACTTTATTACAATTTATATGAGCTTGAAATAAAACTAGCAAGGATTTTGAGTTGATACTGTTTTGATCTAGCATATATATCTGGCTATGATAAAAAATAACTATATTTGTCTTGTATTTATTTCTATTACTACTATGTATGCAGGCACAGTCACGTACATAGTTACGTTAACAAAAAATATAGTTTTAAGTATACATAGGTATACATACGCCCACTCAAAACCCGAAACTATTATCCCAAAAACTAAGCGCTTCAAGCTTTCAAGCTCCAATATTTGATGCTGAAAGCACATACAGCGATACATCAGCCTTACACTCACAAGTCACATGAAAACCAACCTTATTCTTACTACTTCAAAGTTGTTTTCAGTGAAGAATTCATACCTTGACACGAATGAAAAAGTTGAAACCTTATCCCAACTGGATTAAGCTTATTTTTGTACTAACATGTGAGTTTAAGGAAGTCCTGTTCACGACACGTGCGGTCCGCATGGCGTCATGAATAGAAATCGCTCACTTGAACAATAAACTTCGGTGCGATAGCGGTCGCAATCGGGAGGGTGACGCCCCAGTGCCGTTATTCCCTTAAACAGCAAAGGCGAGTTCGCTCGATCGAAAAGCCTAACTTGACCTGTACATACGCTTGAATCGCACCACGATACGTGTCTACAACACTGGTTTGTGTAGACGCGGCAGCGCCAACGTTGTTGACTCCAAACTTAGCGCAACTACAGCGCATGCAGAGATCAAGTTAGGCTAGGTCAACACGACGAGCGTTTAATGTGTATGAGAATAACACCAAAGCATGCATATTCATATTAGTTTTGTAGGGTTGTATTAGAAGTTAATGGCGCACGGTTTCCATATGCACGTGACTTAAGAATGCGTATAGATAAAGTAATTGGATTCAGAATTCAAGATTAGAATGTCGTTTTCACTTCGCGTGCTTGACAAGTATGATTTTAGAACACGCAGGCAAAAATGTAACACATTCGTTCATAATTATTTCAAAGCAATCTTATAAAAATAGAGCATCCTATATATAAATATCTATCAGTTTCATGTGCTAAACTGACTTGACGACGCGCTGGCCTAGTTGGTAGTGACCCTGCCTACGAAGCTAGCGGTCCTGGGTTCAAATCCCGGTAAGGGCAGATATTTGTGTGATGAGCGCGAATGTTTGTTGTTGAGTCATGGATGTTTTCTATGTATAAAAGTATATATTTCTGTATTTAAGTATTTATATCGTTGTCTTGTACCCATAGTACAAGCCTAAAGCTTAGTTTGGGACTAGCTCAATTGGTGTGAGGGACAATGGTCCCTTGATATTTATTTATTATTTAAACGTAGAAAAAATATTGTACCTAGCATTTGTGTCGTCCTTATTAACAATTTATCTCAATACAATATTCACCTACATGAATACTGAGGCCTATTTCCCCACAATTGCCTACGTATATACAGGGTGTATTAACGAACGACTCAATAAAAGGAACATCAACACGCCAGTGTCAAGAAATCACCTATGTTCGAACAATTTGATAAATGAAGTCGGGTGATTGTACAAAATTTCTTAGCTGTCACTACGTGAAACCGCGTATTATACAGGCGGGGTGGGTTTAACACGTTCGAAATGATTCGGGGAATAATGTACCTATACTTATGATTATTAATTTTATACTTGACAAAAGAAATCATTTCCGACGCCGCGGTAGGCTTAGTTGGCAGAGTCTGAGGAGCTAACAGTCTCGGGTTTGATCCGACGGTAAGTCCAAATTTGTGTCAAGTCATGAGCACATGTTTGTTTCAATTGAGTCTTGGATAGATTGTATAGGTATATTTAAATATGTATTTATCTATATAAGTATATCGTATGTCTAGTAGGTAATGCAACAAAAGCTAAGAATTTCAGAGAAAGTCCCCCGCCGCGTCAGTCTGTCTGTATTTTCGCGACAATCTCAAAAACTACTGAACGGATTTACATGCGATTTTCGACATCAGTTAGATAATTTTTTGCGGAAGCTTTTCATGTATAACAAATTCAGGTTCATGCCCGGGTGATACAGAAAATTCACATAAACCGAAACGAAGCTAGTCACTAGTCTCTGTAAGTCTCTGTTTACAGTGTAAAATAGAAAATGCACGTAATATCATTATCATATCAATATGTATACCTACAGGGAAAAGTTTTCTTTGATTTGTGGGTGTTCTAGTACTCTAACCTTACTTTAGTTGGTCTAAAAGAGTGTTTTAATCCTTAATAGAAATGGGACCTACGGGCATTAAAACAAAAATTACTCATATCTGACGATTTTCTCGCTGACTGTACATTTTATCAAAAATCTGTGAATGTCCATTTTCATCACTTAAAAAGTTAGTAAAAGTCTCCTGAGAGCATTTTCGCGTAGCAGCGAGGGATCTATTAGCTACCCTTACTGCCCCATCTCAACTTTCCACCCTGTATGTTATTTTCAATATAATATTACGAGTAAATAAAAACTATAGTATTCCTTATGGTAGACAGACACGCTTCATTATAACAAAATACTAGAAGATTTGTATGTACTAACAACGTGTACAAACCGAGTCACGTTTTCTCTAGACCGCAAAAAGGCTATCTAGTAAAAGTAGTCAACTTTTAACTCAATACAGACCTTATTAGCTCACTGATATGAACCAAATCACGTTGACAAGATTAGCAGGTCGATGTTGCGCCGATCTAAAAAGGCGTACGCGCAATAGAAACTTTTTAAGACTTTTTTGTATTTATAAAAATAGTCTGGAAGTTTCTCTAGCAGTTGTCTATGTCTATAAGTTTCTTAGTACCTAGTTAAGTACTTTGCATACTTACCTAACGTTTTTATTGATTTTGTTGTTTATCATTCCGTGAATCGATAGATCTCTAAATTGTAAAGCTACAGCCTCCGCCCAGTTTAGAGCCCAAATATGGTAATAGTTTTTTTTTAAATAATCTAGGGCCATTTTAACAGAAATTACCGGCGTAAAAAGCAAGCCCATAGTATTACATGATATTATTATGTTGTATAACGAGGTTACTTTAGATCTTCAAAACTGTGTAAATAAAAGATAACAATGTATGTTATTATCTAAAGTAAATATTATTGATAAGAGCATTGAACTTAGTTTTGACGATTGTTTTTGTAGTCAGTAAAAAAAGCCCGTTAACTCGTTAATTAAAAATTAAATGACATAATAACTTCTTGTAAGAACTCCGAATACCTTCAAAGTAAACTTGTCAATTCAAATAAAAAAGAACATGATGTATATCGTAGCTTCAACATCTCCCTTAGGGCAAAACATCATAAAAACGCTTCTAACTATTCAAAATATTCGAAAGTTCCAAACACTTAAAGACTACGTCCCGCCCATCCATCACCGTATCGCAAACCTTTTTGTTCCAAATTCTCAAAATACTCCATTTTAAAAGCGCCCATTACAAGCCCTCGCGATATATCGCTGCAGCGACGTATGCGAAGCCCTTAACGCGGTCCGAATGGGCACTAACCTCGAAACACGCGCAGCGCAGCGCTACACGATTCAAACCGCACTGAGTGATGGGCGTGATGGCGCTAGTGCAATTTGGACCCGTCGTGACCGAGCGCTGGCCGAGTACGGAAGCGATTGCGTTGAATTATTCTGAATTTGAATTTCGAATTATAGAATTACTTTACACCATTCATTACACAATAAATTTCAAACGTAAACACAAATGGAGTCTAGTACGATGCACCCTTATAATTTTACATAACTTTCAACCACTAACACCCTATTGATAAATCATAATAAACTCCTCATTTATTAAAATAGGTCTAATAGATCAGGAGTTATAGTCGCGCTGTTCTAAGAGGCCCGATTTGACACCTGTCAACGCAGTACAAATTACATTATTATAACCTCAAACATGCCTCAAACACATTTGTTCCACTCTATTGATTTTAGGTCATTGTTTGTCATACTTTTTGGATCCTAAATCTTAAACGACAGAAATCTGCTTTTAAATTGTAATGCATACCTACGTGATTTGCATCATATCATAAACATTAGGTACTTAATTCTTTTAAAGACGAAGTATTTATTGGTTTAGGCAATATCTACTTTACGCCAAAACTTGGCCCCATTTCTCAAAGTACCTATCGTTCTTTACCCTATACGCCCAGTAGCTCCAAACACATTTTGCCAGAGAACTTTAGGACAAAGGAATTGGACATTGTACTGTTCTATCCTCCCCCACCCTCCTTCCACACAGACAGTGTCCTATTTAATTATTCCGTTGCATCTGTAGCATTGTAACCGACTGTACTGTAACTTAGATGAACAGAATCATAAATAAATGAATCCATAACAAACTCCCGAAACTGTCCTAAGTATACAAAAGTCTATAGTCAAAAATCAGTTTTCTACAGCCGCTTTAAGGTACAAAATTGTAATGAAATTATTCTAAGCGTAATTAACTCAGCGGTTGCCCTTTGATTGCTTTCATATAAATTCATTTTGTTGTTCGTAGTAAGTGGGTTCTGTGGGAAGTTCATGATTAACTAGTCAACCAATGGCAATATTACGAGTTACGAGCATCGCCATTTAAGGAAAAGAATTTAGAAGGAAAAAGGCGTCTAATTTTATTAAAGCACTATCCTCAAAAATGTCCTTATAATTCGTTTTTGATCGCGCTAAATTTCATTTATCCTGTAAGGCACGATGTAGTTACAAAATAACTATGAATTTCAGCAATTTTTACGTTATAATAATACCTACTTAGCTATCATTATTTTTCTTTTAGTACAGCGCCTCTATTCTAGGCGGTAAAATCCAAATCGTATTTGACCTGTTAAGGGCCCCATATACGGTACAATTCGTCTGAACGATTGATCTGATGAAAATCGTGACGATTGATCTCATCAAAAATGACGCCCATACACGAAACGATTGGTCGTTACGATCGATCATTTACTTGTTTGAAACGAAGGATAAAGAGGCATACACTGTCGATTCATTGTGACGATATTCATGATTGCATGGGTTTTTGTTGCGATTTCCGACATCGTCTTCGATGAAGTAAATCGTTAACAATCTTGAAATACACTATCGATTCGTCGTTTCGATCGGTCTGAAGCGACGGATCGTACAGACTAATCGTACCGTGTATGGGGCCCTTTACGGTATTGTTTTAATTCGTCCGCCGCCATTACTACTAGAATGTTTAACTTCTAGATAATAAGCGTTAAATTGTAATGCATGCTGAGTTTGCCTGTAATTGGGTGGATACTCAATCAATATAAACGTAATGTCATAATTAGTTTGTAAGTTTTATAGTATTTTACCTGTTGGCAAACCTTAATAAATAAATAAATAAATAAATAAATTACTGTCAAGTAAATAAGACCTATCAAATCTTGACAATACGATAACAGGTCAAAATAGTAGATTATACACCGAGGGGATAAAGCACTGTTTTATGTCATGGGCGCGATTTTGAATCCTGAGCAAATGAGGGACTCCAGATTTAACTCCGGAGCGTAGCGTGGGCGTTACGAGTTAATTCCAGAGCGAAGCGAGGGAATTAAAACGGAGTCCGGAGTGCAGCGAGGGATTCAAGCTCGCCCAAGACGAAAACAGCTTTATCCCAAAGGAGAATACTCTACTTTTCTGACCTTTTATTTTACTTTCTTTGTTTTGCGTATATGGCTGGTAGTGGCCAGTTCGATTTTCAAGTAAGTTATTTTTGCTGTATCTTTCTATAGAACAATTTTTCATACGAATTCAAATCTCATTATAACCCGCTGGTTAGCCGATGGCTATAATGACTTACTTTAGGTGAGGTTTGCATGATATATAATTGGGCAATTTCGAGCATGTGGTGTGAAAACGATATTCTTTTTAACAAGTTGAATAGAAGCCCAGGATTACAAATATCACGAACATACGAAATGTTACATTGTTATGTTGGCACTTCACTAGGCTGGCTGATGTTTGATTTTTTCTGTGGATTTTTTAGGCCGGCCGCATACATACGTTTTCTGTATACGGTTTCCGAATGCGGAATTCCGAATAGGCCGGCCGCATACATACGTTTTCCGAATGCGGAAACCGTATGTATGCGCCGGCCGCGGATGTCCGAATACGTTTTTCGCGTCAAACCGTATACGGAAAACGTATGTATGCGGCCGGCCTTATCCGGTACGTTAGTGAAGTGCCACGGTTATAGCACTAGTATTTCACCATCACTAGAAAAAACAAAACTGGGCCTCTATTCGATAGGCCGTAAAAACCATATTTTCTTTGACGTGTTACTGTATTATTTTTAACTCGGCCGCCATTACTGTCAAGTAAATAAGAGCTATCAAAACGTTGACGATACGATAACAGGTCAAAGCCAACATGGTTTTTGCCGTGTAGAATCTCAATCCAGTTCGAATATAATCTCGCCACAAATCTCCATCTCCATCTCGTGGATGCTTGCGGGGCATTCCATCCCAAACTATATCATACCGGGAACTCGAATTCAATTGTAAAACTTTCCACGTTCCGGCCCAAACCTACTGTTTCATAGATAAATCACAATCGACTTTCACTGTGAAACAAATACTTGTTACGTAAGTACGCGATTTACTCGAGTATTTGCACGAACACATCGTAATTAACAGAGCGCGACCCCATCATGTTTTCATAACTCATGGAGGACCAGACTAGGCGGATCGGTTACGCGTAAGGGAGCACTCACCCCTTGAGAGGAGCGGAGTAATTACGGGGCGCGCTTTGACAGGGACCCTTTCGTCCTTATATCTTAACGGATAATCGATACCGACCATGTTTCGTCTAGACTTCAACGCTTAAGATCACGCCCGCACTCAAGTTTCGCTCCAGTGCCTCAATGAACACTGTCTCGGTTTCAAGATGCATCTCAAAACTATTCTAGCGTCGCGCTACAGCGTCCCAATCCGACCAGCCGGAGTGGAAAGTTCATCCGTCCGTGTAAATTAACGTCATTGCAACAAAGTATTTAATTGACAGCGAATATGACAGTGAGAGGGTAGCGCCAAACGCTCCGGTAATGGGGTCAGCGGAATTGAGAAAAGTGACGCCGGGCAGCGACAGCGCTATATCCTGCGACCGGGACTGACAGAGATGGATAAGGTCCATTTCGGGGACATAGGCCACCCTCGCTTGGGTTCAATGTTCGGAATTAACTTCCAAAGTTGTAAAGCTAGTAGCTGACTATAGAATCATATCAGACACTGATATATAAGAACTATAAATTATTAATTAGCCTAGCTCCCGGGACACGTTCCGTTTACCCACATCAGCCAGTGACATTTTAATGGCCTTTTAAACGTCAGCCCACGTGAGCTACCTGTTAATAATGGAAGTCGATCCAGCGGGTAATTATTTCTGGCTCAGACCGTATTTGCGTGCAGGCACAAAGGCCCCGTGTAAGTGAAGTTCGGACCGCTGCGGGCGCATCCAATCCGGGCCGGCGAGATAGCGAGTTGGAAATCAGTTTGCCACTATTGAATTATACGGGGCTGCTAGAACGTCATACGCCCAAGTTTAATCTGCCGGCGCGGCGGACGGGCTTATTATGCAAATAGCGGAGGAGCACGGTCATCCTGAAGGCACGTACGTCCCTGAGGCACGTCGAAGGATCCGTCTGCTCAAACTCTGCGTGGCACTTGATCCCGTCTGCTCGAATTACCCAACACGCCACAGAGCAAACAAAACAAACAGGCACTGAGAAACGTCTTGATCACACGACAAAACTCAGTGATGAAGATAAAATTATTGGACTATCAAAAGACGGGCGAAACTTCGGCGACGTCAATTTATAGCCCCAAATAAAGTCGCGAGCGAAAATTCGAAATGAAGAAGACAGCGGCGGAAACGGACGGGAGCGCGGAGTGTCTAACTCTTTCGGAGCCGTTGGGGTTGAGCGTTAATTAAGCGAAAATCGAAACGTCAAAGCGCGGGCTTTATGCAAATTCGCGGAATTGACTTTCGTTTCGACAGCGCTGGAATTTTTACCGCTCGCCGGACGACTGTTTGAACAGGGTAATTAGGGAACGCTCGTTTGTTTATGGCCGGCGAATGTCTCGCTCGATGCATTTGTAGCGTTTCTAAACCCATTCGGTTACAAATGTTGCAACACTACATTGTCTGGAATAAGCTTGGTTATACACGTCGATGGGCTCTAAACATACGAGTATAGGCTAATGTGTTACTCCTGTTTCGAGCTCTATATATATGAGAGCAAAGAGTTATAGTTTAGTATTTATTCGTAATTGAACTATTGAAACGACAACTTTCTTAAATCATAGAGACCTTTCTTACTTTCTTTTATTGATAATAGGTCGCTCTTCGCTAACTCTTGCCTTTGGCCGACGAAGATTTTGTCGACATGAAGCGAGCTCACCCAGAACCTGTCTATTCACCCTATCTTTAAATAGGTTCAGATATGAGAACTTAAATAAAAGCATTTTTTTTTAAATGAAGTTTGGCTGCGTTTACAAAGCGACCTATTAAACAAAACTAACATTTTATAAGTAGAATATTTAAAAACGTAAACATTAAGTATGTTAGCTACTTAATAGTTTATAACCGTGTATATCGCGGTTAGAAACCACGAATTTATCCGCATCGGTTAAAGAAGGGCGGCCGGTACCGCTGTGTACCGTTAGACCGTCTCCACACACGCCACTAATACTTCCAAACGCGTCTACGCGTTGATTGCTGCCGCCATTTTCCTTGGCTACTGCTAACACAATATCATGTGAATTGACTTTATGCGAAGATCAGCCAGGGCCTCTATTCTACGACGGTAAACTATATTGCTTTTGACGTGTTATGGTATGGTTTTTAACTCTACCCCCATTACTGTCAAGTCAATAATCTATCGATAGTCTATCAACACGTTTACAATACTATAACCAGGGTTTGAAAGGATAACTCCCAATGATAATTATCGTGATAATAACAGATGGATAATTATCAATTGATAATAACAAAAAATTGCGCTTGTAAAAGAGAGCTGTATTCAAAGTATCCGAACGTGTATTTCCGAAATTGCTCTGATTTTTACTCAATCTAACATTTAATTTTGATTTAATTAATGTTGATTTGTGTTAGATTGATATGAAAAAAAAAAAAGTTTTTGTTTATTTAGAATTTGTTATGAAACAGTATAATAAATGAATTTCTTACACTGGTGATAATTATCAGATAATTATCCGATAATTATTATAAAGAAGCGTAATTATCTTGATCATTTCGAACCCTGTATGACAGGTCAAAACGAATATTAAAATTTAAGCAATATTTCTATGTACAAGCCTAGAGCTCTTAGTTTGGAAATAGGTCAATTTTTGTGAGATCGTCCCTTGATATTTAATATTTATTTATCGTTTTAACGTCGTAGAATTGAGGCCGGGGCCTAATACGGCTGCGTTTATCGCGTGACAAAATGTGGATAAAACTTCCGTCACTTTCTGGCACGTACATAAGTACGAGAGTGACGGATGCTTTATCCACATTTTGTCACGCGATAAAAGTAACCATACTAGGCCCGCAGGCTAAATTCAGACACGTCATACATAAAAAGTCAGTTACGTATGTTTATTGATGTGATAACAGTCAAGCCAGTATAAAGGTATAGGTACTGGGGGACCCCCGCGACACTCCGTACGAGTAGATTTTGTTTTCCGCTACTCCCCAATGTCTTCCCTTCCCGTCTTCGATATTCGAAAAATCGTTTCTTAGTGCGCTATCACTAGGGATCGGAAATTCGGATGCTTTTATACCTACAATTAGCAAATTTCCGGAAAAAGCTCAACAAGTACCTATGGTGTCGGCTTCTTATAAATATTATTTTAATTATTTAAGTTCCGGGATTCCGGGATTGTCTAAAAAATCAGGAAATAACTGATAACTGTCAAAATATTTAGGTTATGACTATTTTCAGCGATTTTGTTAACATACCTACACGTTGGTAAACAGTTTTGTAGGACTATGTATATTCGTTTTAATTTGGTGATTTAACAAAAATACTAACGTTAGTACCATTAGTTTTCATAAGAATAATATGTAGGTAACTTTCCAAATTAATGTAGTTTGATGTTAAAGAATAGTATAGGTACTGTTAGTTAAACAAACCACATATTTTATAAAAAGACAACTAAAATATGTTATTTAAATACTTTAAATACGTATGTGTATATGTATTCTAATTTCCGGTATACCGGAAAAACCCGGTAAAATTTATTGGCAAAATTAAATAGAGTCCGCCTCCATACTACTTAACATCAATACAACAACAACAAAACAATAAAAGCATCCGAATTTCCGATCCCTAGCTATCACTCAAGTACCTACTCAAAACATATTTCCTCCAAATTTTGAGTCTTTTGGTGAGAGGTTTGGTCACAGCATACATATCAACTCGGAAAGGGATCGTCACCCTATCAACTCGAGCCGTTCAGTATCATTTGTATGAAACTCCCTACTGCAACGCACACTTATCGGCATCGGAACGGCAACGCCTCACCTCGGCACGAGCTAGCAGTCGTCCACTGAAAAATGTATCGTATTAACACAGGTCAAAGTTCCCTTTTCAATGTTTCACTTTGAGTTGATCCGGTGTCGAGCGGCTATGTCTGCGGCAACCTTTAGGCCGTGCGTTGTCTGTTAGTCAGTCATGGAAGAGTTCAGCGAGTCAGTTCGCTAGCACAGTCGGCCAAAACTGTGGTCTACCACCCTACGGTTGAAGTTCATTTGCACGTCTTGATACAACAAGTTCGATTTTCCCTTGCAATAATATTATGACAGTGACAAGTGTCAACCTTAGCGATAATTCGATCTCACAGTAACTTTTGTCAAAACTGGTAGACCAATTTCTTGGCCGACCGTACCTAGTATGTAAAGTTAATAAAGAAAGATCACTCGGAACATGTCGAATACAATCTCTGAGAACTGTTTTCAAATAGAACGGTGACAGCTAGCTTTCGATCATTGCCATGTTCCCAACAAAAAATCCTGGATAGTTTTTGGGCACACGTGTTACCACTTCTTCCCAAACCTATTCCCCTAAGTCACTAGCGTTCCAGCCCTTAACATACGACCTAAAAATTCCCAGGAACGGGCATATAAATATTTATACTAAGCTCGACAGTACCGCGATACATCTGGCAGGTAGACACACAAATCACCCAGCGGTCTCAAATCCCGACTCATCCATTTTATAGTATTTATTTTCGCTGCGGTCGCTGCCAGTCGTCGGACCCGTTTCGCTTGCATCAACATTGTATTAGGAATGGGCGTCTTAGTTTTACACGACGTCTTTAAGGCTATCTCGAACGGTATCGGGGGGCGTATTCCGTTATCTTTGAACGGGCGACGCGACGGTCGAAACGCGTTCGCATCACCGACGATAACGCGAATCGACCAGGTTAAGTGGCAAAGAAATTTATGGTAGCGACTATGTTTTAATCACGCGATTCGACTTTAAAAAGCGAGGCGCTAAATGGTTTTGAACACGATAGCGTTCTGCATAAAGCGAAAGCAACGTGTATGCGTTTAACTCTGTCGATCTGGCATAACAAATAGACTGACAGATGCCAGAGGAAGAGTGACAGCGATAGAGTCAAGTAAAGTCTGTAAGCACTAAGAAGAGTTAGAAGAAGTTTCGGCTTTGCACTACTCTCTCATACGCTCTTAATCAAAGTGGAACTCTACTTAAAAATAAGTTACCTTACGTCGCTCCTCTAACAACACCGCTCAAGTCGAACGTTTGTAGTTTTTACATTTAAATGTCATTGGATAGAGCTAATCGTTGTGCGTCGATCTACCAATCACATTCTAACACGCGTGACAGCGCGCAAGTACGAAAGCACGCCAAAATACACAATATTTTCGCTCTCCGGCGTAAAGTTGGTCATTATGTCTTGAGCGGTGTCGTCAGATAAGCGATGCTTAGCTCCATTCCTTTCTCTCGGTGCAATCACGAGTAACGATTGAAAGGGATAGGTCATCCAAAGTTTCGGTTTAGTGTTTCGTTGTAACCACCCTGTATACGAGTAGCTCAGCTCGGCCACATTTCCGCAAAATCAATTACCCTACAATTATGAAACTTCACGCGCTACGTGATTCATCACAACTCGGCACGAGTCAATCTCCACTCGTAAACCATTTCGAATCGCAAATGTGAACACAAAAACAGTGCAAAGACTAATAATAGTCTATGGTTAAAGCCGCACATGCACTGAGAGTGGAGGCGGCGCGGTGCGGTATACTAAAAACGCGTTCGCCACGCTTTTGAAACGCTTTTTACAGTAAAGGGACGATAAAAAGTAAATTATGACACCTGTCATCGCAGATGGTTTTTTTTAATGCTAGAGGGGGCATACGACCTATCGGGTCACCTGATGTGAAATGATCACCGCTGGCCATGGACACCTGCAACATCAGGAGACGTATTACAGCTGCGTTGCCGGCCTTCGAGAAAAGAGTGCTAGTCTCTTGAAGGTCCCCTAGCCGTAGCGGTCCGGAAATACCGACGCAGTAGCTGTACTTAATCTGTGGTTTGTTGGCTTTGTTGCTGTTTAGTACTCGTCTAATTTGTGCTGGAATGACAGATGTCTAAATTAACTTCTTATCTGCTTTTTACTGTATAACGGGAACGCGCCGCACCGCGCCGCCAGCGCTATCAATGCGTTTACGGCTTTAGCTCGGTTGTCGCGTTCTGCTGGAGGTCTAATGGACAAATAATGTGCCCGCCATTATAATGATATTTGAGGGCCATTTGGTGCCCGGCCGACTCCTAATCGCCTAGGCCTTAATCTTACGTTACGAATAATTAGTCGTCGCTAACTCGAACTGGAGTCGATTATTGAACACGCTCTATCGATTGAAGAGAATATAGAACGATTCAACACGGCCATTCTGTGACCAGAAATAAAATGGCGGTTAATTTAACCTATGAGGGTATGGAATCTCTTGCTCTATCATGTGGTAAAATTTTGTACGGAGCCTAGAGCACATATGTTCACTGAAATGTGATGTGGCCTTAAGTCGCGTGCTGTCACCTTCTGCCTTGACCAATTAGAAATTGACAAAAGATGTTCTAGTCACTTCTAGAGCAACTGGATGTAAGTACCTAGGTACTCAGTATATGAAATCAAGCCCGTGACGTCACCAATTCTTATTGATCTGAAGTCTGAACAGGTGTGATTCTATAAAAAAAACCTCTTCTTGTCGGACCATCGTTCAGGTGAGCTCTTGACTAACTCTACTGCTTTTAAGCTACTTTATTGAGAATACACGCGCCGTGAAGTGTTTGTACTGTCTAATTATATCCCTGGCAGAAAGATAATTATATTCGACCAGATAATGCAACAGATTAAATATTTAACGGTTAACTTGTTTTTCTATTTCTAACTGTGGTTTACAAAAGGCAGCACGCGAAGGTTGTTTACCGTTCACTAGCCAATGTCAAATGTTTTGTGTTACGTATCGATAAAATATACAATTTTCAATAATAAGTACAAGAACAATAAATTTGGTGACATTCAGAGACAAGACAGAACAAAATCGATAATATTTTAAGCTGCCAGTGTTTTTTTACTAATTATGTACAGTCGACCAGGACTCTCCTTTACCTAATTTCGTCTCTATTTGTCTCTATAAGGATTAAACAAATAAATAAATAAAAATAAGGGTTAAAGAACAATATCTTGGTCGACTATTATATATACCTAGCAATCGGCAAACTGGAACTGTGACCCACCACGTACTGCGCGTGCAAAAATACCTGTTTACTTTCGGATAAAGGATTTCATACTTTATTGAAACTGTCTAAGATCTAAATTGCCCCCTACAGAAAATAACACAGCGATTTTTCAGGCAGTGACGAAACGTCAAACAAAATGTCCCTGTGACAGTTCTATGGTGGGTCAGAGTTCAATTTCTCCATTGTATAGTCAAGGAATTTAAATTGTGACCCACCTTAGGTCCAAAGTCAATCTGACTTTCTACAGCAATAAGGTTGAGTTTCCTATCAATTACAAATGACTTGGCATCTCTATTGACAATGACATCTTCAAGCAGATTTTCTTTGAATTGGGTAGCAAATTAACTTCCGTGACCGTACTAGACTAGAGTTTATCCCGTATTGTTGATTTTAAAAGATTAAAATGTATCCATGAGGGGTTATTCTTTTAAAAACTGCTTGTGGTAGAAAGGTCGATATGTCATAAGAGCCAGTATTTTTAAGATAACTAGTAGACTATTTAAACTCGCCAGTCAATAAAACGTCTGTCGAATTGTAAACTGTCAGGGTCAGGTGCATCTATCCTCGGTTTAAATTGCAACAATATAAACGTACTTACTTAATAAATAAATAAAATACGTAAGGTCTGCTTCTAGGTATTTAGGTACCACCTAGTATTTCTAGCGCATCGCATGTCTAGCCTAGCCTAGACATGTCGGCTGAAACACTTTATATTAATGCCCTTCATTTATTTAGCCTAACTAATGAGTCTCTTTCTCTATTAGCAATTAATTTCGAGTTTCGAGTGTGCGTTGTTATCCAGTTAAATAGGCAGTTTTATTCATGTTCACTGTAGAAATAAAGTACATTGTTCATATTTAAAAGCTAAAAAAACGCTAAAATGCTACCAAAGACATGTAGAGAAATGAGAACGTCAACTTAACAGCGATAAAGCACAACGCTCGTTAATGCCCGGCCAAAATACTAGATTCCAGAGGGCCCTGCCAAGATGCATTGCGCTAACTAGCGTTTCTATTCGATTCGTTTTTAAACCAATCGCGTCACTGGTAGATGACGTGATACGAAAAGTCACGTGATCTACCAGTGATGCGATTGGTTTAAAAACGAATCGAATAGAAACGCTAGTTAGCGCAATGCATCTTGGCAGGGCCCTCAGAGCAAAAAACACTTTTGTAGAGGTTATATAAATACAGGATAACCTTAAATACCTATAAACGTCATCATTTTCAATTCTTGAGGGAAGTTAGTAACAGCGAAGTAAGTTATCGCAAGTTAGGTAGTCCTAATGCCAAAAATAACGTTTCGATAATCAGATGGAATCAGCCGTTGCAAAAATTCTTAAATTAACATACGTAATCAATGTGGCGAAATTACAACTTACAACTTATCAGTGGACTCTATCAATCACAAGAAAATATAAAATAATGATAAACTATGAAATTAAAAAAGCTTGTTTATTTTTTAATAAATTTTAATTTACTTACTAATCTTATGCCCGTATTTAATAAACGCGGAGTAGGTAAGCCATGCTAAAGCATTTGCTCCTTACCTTTCTGTCGAATTTAAATGACATAATGGCAGATAAGTTCAAAGCATGGATTAGTTACTCTATGGTTACATGTTCATAAGGTTATAAAAATATCACGGGACGATGTCACACAAATTGACCTAGTCCCAAACTAAGCTTAAGGCTTGTACTATGGGTACTAGACAACGATATAAATACTTATATAGAGAAATAAATACTTAAATACATAGAAAACATCCACGACTCGGGAACAAATACTCGTGCTCATCACACAAATATTTTCCCATACCGGGAATCGAACCCGGAACCGCTAGCTTCGTAGGCAGGGTCACTACCAACTAGGCCAGCGCGTCGTCAAAAAGCTACAAAACTTATCTATTTATGGCCTATTCT
The DNA here is from genome assembly GCA_946894065.1 of Acleris literana. Taxonomy (NCBI): domain Eukaryota; kingdom Metazoa; phylum Arthropoda; class Insecta; order Lepidoptera; family Tortricidae; genus Acleris; species Acleris literana. Next base: position 18,290,468 of record OX335680.1, read on the forward strand.
GTATAACAAATATCACAATCGCGTAGTTCGTATTCACCAAATTACTATTAATTGTTGACACCGGGATTCACAGGACCTCTTGGATACTAAAGATCAAACTACGCCAGCCAGACGCATTAATGCATTTGATCTCTCCTTTCGAAGGTTTCTGAAGTCTGAAGTGTTTAAAGTGGAATAACAAATGAAGTTCGAACCGCCGGCAAATTGCAGGTATTACTGCTTGACATCGATTCCTTTGTGTTTAACGTTGCTGTTACCTAATGACTAGGGTTTGAACCAAGGTAGCCTGTAGACTCGAGAGAGCAATGACCTGAGGTGACCGTTTTAATTTCTTTTGCGTATTTTAAGGAATTTATTCAGCGTTTCCAAGCCTTATCATAAGAATTGCTAAAACTTTTATCGTTTGTGTAGAGCCCTAAATTAACAAACTAATCAAACTCCTCCAGCAAGCCGAGCGGCACTTTTGATGAATTTGATTAATTATTTTATGTCCTTAATTACCAAAGTAATAAATATTTTATTAAATTGTCAATTCTGTTGCGAACATCTGAAATATGAATCGAAATACACCCAAGACTAAGTACCAATTTCACCAAACGATGTTAACCACTTAACAGACGATTAAGCCGTTAACAGCTGTCAAAATGTATGAACTAACAGACGTTTAACATTGATTAATTTAACTTCGTTTGGTGGAATTGGTACTAAGCATTCTACTAACACCATTAACGATATAAAATTGTCGTGATTCCAAAGGCATAGTAATAGTTAAGCATTTTCAATTTTATGTGGTTACCAATAAAGTATAGAATTCTTCGATTGTTAAATTGCAGTTAGCAGACTTTTTTTCGTATTACGGCAGAAAAGGTACCTACCATAAGACCTCCTATAGATTCCCCCAAAGACGACGAAAACTACCACCTTACCAGAAAAACTACCAACCTTCGTTCGTTAGAAATCAACTTTTTTTTGAAGCGCTATTTAACTGCCAACTGCCAGTAACAATCTGGAATAATTTTACACACGAACTGCGCGAGTGAAATAAATTTTAAATCCTCAGGAGCGCTGCGAACAATGTGGATTAACAGCGCTCGCAGCGCCATCTACAAGGAGGCTAATTATAAGGAACTGCCAGTCGAGGGCCGAACAATTACAAATTCAACAAAGGTACACCTTTACGCGAAAATATCCCTTAAACACCTCAGTTCAGGGGCGATATTCGAGAAAACAGCCGCAGACTCAAGAGCGTCTAGCTTTCAGCGTTTTATTTCGCAGCGGCTGCATTTAGGCAAGTGGATATCACTAAGGAGGGGTCCCTAGAGCTCCTGAAAAATAGGTTCCGACCCCCGAAATACACAAATATAACGCTCCCATCCGGTCGCCGACAGCTTCCTACGATTACCACAAATTTATGAACGGATGTTGTTCTAATAAACGGAATTAGAAATGAAACAAAAAAATAAAATTAAGGGAGGGCATGCTAAAATCGCTGTAGCTGGATTTAAACATCCAATTCTATTCTTCAACGCAAATTCTACGCTGCCAGTTACATTTTTAATTTTGGCACATTAGCAAAACCATCGATGCGCAAATCGGCGTTGTTTGTTTTATAAACATCCGCAGCGACATGCGTACCTAAACATGTGCGTGATAGACCTGTCAAATTTTGCGGTATCGATCGAAATAAGCACGCGAAATTTCCCTCAATTCCTTAGCATAATAACATAACTGATGCGACCCCATATTAAACAATCGGTTAGGTTTTTATGTGTTAGTTAGGCGAGCCGAAGGTATCAAGGCAGTATTTATGGCTCCATAAAATATTTAAAGCACCTGTGGCTACGAGTGGGTGTTCCGCGCGACTACCTGTTTATACCAAAATGTAATAGTTATTGGGGACTTTATGGTAATAATAGCTTTTACTGGGGACTGTGTCTAAGTAGAATTCGTTTAGCGCTTATTCGGGGATGGTCTAATTTCCGGGATGACCAGTAGCCTATTCCAATGAATTAGTCGGTCAGTAATGGAACATTTTTAGGTAGATTTTTTTCATAGAGATAAACATCATTATGACTGGAAGGAAGCACGAAAGCAAGACATTGTGAATGCTTACTCAAAGATAGCTTAACATTACCAGCACACCATAGACAAGAGACTCTTCGTTTTAAACGCAAGATAAACCGTTATCTAAATTACGTCAATAATTAGTACATCGTAACGTTTACGTGTTTGTTTAAGTTACAACCCGCCCACACATACACCTTAATTAAGTTGTAATAGAAGCTAGTTTGCAATGTTTTGAGTAAAATACGTATACTGTCAACAACTAACAAAATGTGGCAACATTGTCATTTTGTTTTGGTGTTTACAATTCACGAATTGGGTACTAGGAACCGTTTTGAAATGTTCTCTTCAATTATTTATCTTGTTTACGAATGACTTTTGGGAACGTTTTATTTAACGGAAGTGTACATGTTACATACATAAACAAATCATGGCTACAACTTCACTTCGCGTCAGCAAACTTTATTATAAAGTGGAACAATAATTGGAAAATGCTCCTTCTTAATTACACCTCAGATGTAGTTCCCGACTCAAGTTTTGTCGAGTTCAAAATTCGAAACGACCCGCTAAAAGTAACGGACTCCTTTTGACAAAATTCCTCGTGTTCCAAACTTGACGGAGAAAAGTTAGTTTCATAAAGAGCTAATATCAAGTAGGTACCTATTTTACTTGGGTAATTTTATTAAGAGAACTCCATCCGAGTATTTCGACTAAAACACTGCTATTTCCTCGTCTATATAATTAAAGTTGGGACGCAACGTTCCGGAATCATGTTTAAACGATTCGAAAAAAAACTTTTGTTCGTTTTTCTAGCAATCCAATTTAGTCGTAATCCTCTTACACGACACAAAACAAGTCCCTAAAGCGAGCGACACACGCTATTCAAACTACGCAAACCCGGAGAGTCACTCACTCCAAACATTAACCGGCGTTACGTAACATCATAGCGACACCTGGCGGAGACGGGACCGACTAACAGCCATAGTTCCACCATGGAAGTTCTCAAGGCCCATTACTGGCAACCCACGCCATGCGACGTACTAACACGAAATAAACTGCCGCGTCGCTTTCAACTCCGTATACGGCAGGATGATAATTACGAGCCGAGGATTATTTGTGTTCAGCGTGTAACTGGCAACTTTGAATAGGCGAGGCCGACGTGAATTTTGAAAAGAATTTGAGTTTGGAATTATAATTCGAAATACGAGTTTTGTAAGGTGGATCGAAACGTTTTATTTTTTCAGACAAGGCTCTAGCTATCGGTCATTTATGGCCGTTAAGTTCTTTTCGGTCTAACTATATGTATGTACCTACATGTTGAACGCTTCTTGATAGTCTGAATGTTCTATGGTGAGTGTTTAGCCCAACGCACAGCAACGACTTAGTAAAAGAAGTCACGATGAAAAGCCAGTTCAGATTTAAAGAAATATGACCCGACCACAATATCAATATTTCTGCCTAGATAAATACTGCGCTATTAGTTTTGTCAAGTGGACGTATCCGAGAACACAAACTTATACAAATAACTAAAAACTTGACTGACAGCTGACGTCGGACAGCGTCTGCGCCGCCCTGGTGGCGAGTGGCAACACTACACGTTAAAGACCGAATGCTACTTTCTGGTTATTTAGTTTCCGGGCGGGGCGCGCGTATTGATTGATGACCGACACGTGGGCCTGCACTGGATTCACTTAAGTTTGGCAAAAACCATTTAGGTAAATCTTTTTTTAACATTGGATTGAATTCGGAATAAAACAAACCAAATAAAAATGCCATTCAAGCTAAATGTAGAACATAATAACTTCACTAATTTTCGAGCTGTGCCGTGCTGGAATTTATGATACTTGCGACAGCGATCCACAGAGTAAAACATGTAAAAATAGAAAAGTCAGAATCGATTCTAGGCTATAAGAATAGACTATGGCGTCTCTATTTGACGTTTGATAAGACTTAATATAGTAGCCACACTTTTAGGTTCGGTAAAAAAATAAAGTAAAAACTCATTCCTTCTTGTCGGAAAAGGTAATTTCGTCGGTGAAACTGCAAAACCGCGTAAGTAACATTTGTAATGAGAAGCAAAATGCACCTTATTTCTAAGATGTTAAGGTTTCATTTGCTATATAATAAATTTGTTGGTTACGCGGTTTTGCAGTATCACCGACGATTTACTCCTAGTAGTGACGTACTTAAACAATATTTAAAGTCGGTAGTTGATAAAACTAGACTTATGTTAGAAGAGTACAGTTAGGTACAACTACTTACATTATAAAGGGAAGTGAGAGTTTCAAGCACATCGGAGCTGATCGAACCCCATTAATTTTAGGATCGTTTGCATAATGGATTTGGGATTCATTTCCGGTTACAGCTACGTTATTCAGTAACTTAACGTTCATCGACGACCATTACATATTGACCCTTGGATACATAGTAACTGTTATCTATCAGAGATCATAAAACGCTGGACTTCCAATAATATCATAATATTAGCTCTCGATTAGTAGTTTCGATTCCGGGCTGTAGTTAGGGTTGCCAACCGTACTATAATATATAGTATTGTACTATATTTTGACTCTGTGTACTATATACTGCTGAAGAAATATAAATACTATATATCGGTCAGTCCTTATACTTATGCGGATTGGATTGGCCATTTCAACCTGATTTTAAGCACCAATGTAGTTGGAGTGGAGAAATAGGCTTTTTTCAGCTCAGATAGTTGCCCCAATAGCAGGCAGAATGATAGTAAGTAGTAAATATTGTGCATTATATTTAATGAATAAATTTACACACTTTTTAAAAAGTTTTCTTCAAAGTACTAATTTTTTTTTCTGTGTTATATTTTTTATTCCTCCTGCTGGAAAATACTATATTTGCCCAAGAAATAGTTGGCAATAGTTGTAGTCTGAGGCTCAAAATATATTGGTTCGTTAGTATGCTGACCTAAGTTCCGTTACATCGATCGTCTCGATTGTTGAAAGAACAGAATCCGAACAGAAAACATGTGGAGTTGACGTAAGCTAACATTATATCGTTAGCTCACGTCAATTCCACAATTTGGTCATCGCTGTGACGGTGTGACGCATCCTGATTAATAATTTCATTATCATCATATAAAAAAAGTATTTCGAGAAAATTAGTTATACATTCGTAAAATTGGTGCCTCATTTTACCCGGCTTTCGAAGGAGGGCAGTGTCTCATGGGTACTGATGCGCCAAAGGAAACTTTCCAACATTGCGAAACACTTCATGTAGGAAAATTTCGGAAAATTCTCACAATTTTGTGTGGGATTGAAACATTCCGTTTCTCAAATTTAAATTTCCTATATTTCTAGTGAAAGATTCCGGTAATTTCTTAGATCTTTTCAAACTTTTTGGAAACTTTCCGCAACTTGCACATCAGTATTAAAGTGAGGTAAGGTAAAGATGTGTTGTTTATTGCGGAATTATAGAATTGTTTTTGTTACCCAAAATGGTGATCTCCTGGTTAACCACTTAAGCACTTACCGCAAATAACTAGTACCTATCGATCATTACACTCAACTTCCAAACACCCTGTAATATGTACTTACAGCTAAATCACCTATCAAATGTATAACGCAACCGACATTCTACAACACCTTGACGTATGTGTGTGAATTTTCTTTATAAATGTCGTTTACCACTACTTTCAAAGATGGTATTCCTCAAGTATTTCACTATATCTACGTCATACGGGATTTGTATGACTGTTTGTTAATCATCGGCCAGCTTTTCGCCTATCCTTAGATTCCTTCGCTGCAGGTTGACAAAGGCCAAGAAGCGAGGCTTCCTGGAGACAATAGTAGTAATCAAGGCGCGGTGTGATTACCGCGCCCCTTCCCGCACCGCCTCACCCCCTCCGACTCCCGCCCGGGAATTCATAACGATAAACATTTAACAATTAGGTGCCTGGGACTCTGATTCTCTTTCAGAATTGACGCGATATCGACTTCTGGGCTCTTAAAGCGTAAATGCATTCAGAACCAAGAACATCAATGTAGCACCTGTTTGTATGGGAATTAGAAAAGCAAGCGTTGAACGTTTTAAGGGCGGTTTCAAATATACCGATGTGGCGACGATAATTATGTTGTTGAGTTCTATGCAACTAACGAACCGTTTTTATACGTTCTCTGCCAGGAATTCGTAATGGGGTATAGTTTGTTTGAAAATCGGGACGCTAATTGTGAATGTGATAAATTGTAGGTAATCCTGTAGCGAAATAGAATGGTTAATTGGAAACTTGAAACCGATTAGAATTGTAAATAGATGCAACAGTTAATAGGACGATAAACCTTATTCAAGACTTGCCTTCTGACAGTCTCGCTTTCTCTAAAAGGTTCTTCAAACAACCAAAAACAGCATGTATGCGCCCAGCCTATGTTGAAAAAGTGGCTTCTATATAATAACATGAACATCGATATAAAGCTGGTTAAAATCGATACCACGACCACTCAAACATTAAAAGCAATAAGGGTAATCAGAATGACTTAATGAAACTAATCCATAGTTCCAATTTAAGTGATTCCTTGCACGCTAAAGGCTTAGTCGGCGAACTGTTGCTAGCGTCAGTTTAAAATAAGCTCGTCTGGAATTAAAACACGTTTTACCTTTCAGTATTCAGTAACCGTGTTTACAAAGAGAATCCACCTAAAATACGGCAAAAAGATTCCGACACACGCGCGAAATTCAATTTGCAAATCTTCCCCAACAGAGATCTAATCAATTTACACAATCGCCTAAGTGAATTACGTCATCCGGCAGCCGAATCTCGTAACAAGAAAAAAAGGCACCAAGGCTGTACGGTGCAGTCCGTTCACTTGCGATTTCGAACGGGGCACAAAAACAGTGTCGGGCGAGCGCCTAAAGTCAAGGTGAACCGGGTGCCGCGTTCCGGTGCACCTCCGACGCCCGGTCTGCCCTCGATCGATGCCAATTAGTCACGAAGACATCCACAGCCGCGGGCTACCAGCTAAACCATGCACCCAACCTGCAATTTTCCAAGCAAGACAGCTGTCTGTCGACTACAGTTTTCCCAACAATAAAAGTCCGACAGCAAAGCGATCGAAGCGAGCCGTTCACCAACTCGCACAAACTAGAAAATATTATTTACGTTATGAGAGACGCTCAAGGTGCAGTACACGTTCTTTCTAGGTTAAGCATCATCTTGAAAGTCGACTGCGCATACTAAGCGTCGAGACAAATAAGGAAAAGGCATTGAAGATGCAGTCCCTTTGCCTTTTGAGCGCAAGAAAAATATCCAACGCTCGAATCGGCTTTCCCATTTACTCTGCACATTACAAGTGTGGGTAAATACGAGCATGCAAATGCGCCGTCGCTGTCACGCGCCCGAAGGTTTCCGAAAGTCATTCGTACTTGTACTGACTACCGAAGCGTTCAGAATAAACACTCACAATGAGTGGCCGCGTTCAGTTCACGTTCAGGAATTAGTTAGCTTTATTCATCCACTAGCAGGATATCCAGCGGAGGTAGGACAATAAAATTTCATATCCCGTCCTGTCTGATAAATGTAATCGATTTATTCCAAACTAACAATAACCTCCTGATGATACGAAGCAGTAAAATAGTCACTTTTACGACTATATTTGTGATTCGAAATAAAAACGGTGTAACTCTTTCCCGTCTTGTCGGGCTGGTATAAAAATATTGTTGTCGAGCGGGCGTTTATTTTATAGGCTATTGTGCCTCTAGCTGCTCTTAGCGAGGAATAAAGTGTTAAACGCTTGTATAAGTAAATTTTGTTTTTACGGCGATAAAGTTTTTATAGAAAATTACGTAAGAGATAAAAACGTGGAAAATGCTCGGCCGTCGGCCATAACTTGAACGCGCGTAGCAGTTTCATAGTGTTTTTAAATTTCGAGACTTGCTTTTAGCTCCCATAATGTTTAAGATCTGAACAGTTTACGCTTGAAACAACGTCTAAATTATGCAGGTACCTACTACTAATAGTTAAATTGTTGAAGGTAACAACAATCTTACTACGATCAATTATTCAAATGAGAATTGTGCTAACGTCTTGATAATCACATGAATTATCTCGTCTTCAGATAGATAAGTACTATTGCAATGTACAGCGCGGATAATCTCGGCGTTGAAGCCGTGGACCAACCTCTTTATTTTTAGATAACGTAATTTTAAGATAAGGGCTCAAATTTCAATCTACAATTAATTCTATATTGGATCTAAACACACGTAGGAACCCAAATTACATTATTAAATTGTCCATTCACCACTAAAGTTCATAAATGCCTAATTGATCCCCAGTCTCGTTTAGGAGGTTGTATTTAACTGTCTCGTTTTGACACCTGTCATTTGCCTATGATTTAGGATCTTATCATTCCCAATTACCACAATGTCAGTCCAATAACGCTAAACCTACCCATATATGACCACTTATCTGTGGAATGGTATAGTTCCCAAGCCACAGAACAGGTAACGTGCCCGCCTTGTGTATAATCTGTGGCCAAGTAGAGTTGCCATTTTCTAAATAAACTCCGCAATCCAACACGCTTCCAATGGACCTACGAACCACTAAAATTCGACATCGGGCGTCATAGAAAGCGTTTGTAATGAAACATCAAGATATACTGGTTTGTTTGCTGCTTCACCAGAATATTGGACCTTTGTTTTGTAACGGTTGCCACGTGACCATAGCTCGGAATAAAATGGCTTAGTAGAATGCTCACAGTAATAAGCACCTAGAACTAACAAGTTCGCTGGAATTCGAATCGCAGCTATGATTTCATTGTTTTACGTTCACGGCTCACATGCAAATGGGATACTCTTTCAACCTCGCAAGTTGATAGAGGTTAGTTGCTAATTTAAGCTTATTTATTTGGATTTAAGGTTGCGTTTCATATTTACGTTTGAGTAAAACACGAGGTTGTGGAAGTAAGTTGCAATGTTCCGGTTGGGTTAATTTCTTAAAGGTAGCATAAGTAATAACAGGGAATTGTGGGTGAATGAGCAAAATCCAAGAAACAAACTATGAAATTACTAATTTAATGGTTCTTGTTCATAATGCGCACAATCAATGCTGTTAAGAATTACACAAACGCCAGTTCTAGATAAATTGTCAAAAATGTACTTGTCCTTATCTTACACGTGACAAGTTCACGAGACACGTGAAAACAAAAAGAGAAAACACTACTTAGTGGCCTTTAAAACCAAACTAGACCAACATTTTTAACATTACCATTCTTGTCTATGGTAACGAGTGAAACCTCAATTTGCAAGCTAGTTCATCACTTTGTCATATGATAACGAGAAGTTCGGTTGCTCTTTAGTATTATCACCTATTAGCATAATGCCTAGTGGCGATAAAAATGCTAAAATACTAGAAACCGTGTATTTTGTCCAGTGTCTGACTGAACACGCATTAATTGTGATAGCGCGACACGGGACTAATTTATGTGACTTTTAGCCAAAACACACCTATTACTTGAAGTTTAAATTGTTACTGTGGGTAACAATTTAAACACAGCGATATTTCCATGTGATGGGTATACATTGGGTACGAAATCCAGCATTTTCAATGCAAATTAACGTACACCTCATTCGATTCAACAATATGCCAACACGCAAAGACAAATGCTCTATATTTTTGCGAAACATATGAAGTTGCCTAACAGAAGAAGTCCATAATGATACCATTTAAGTTTCCCAATAAGTTTGCTCAATCATTTTTACGTCAGCAATATTTGATTCTAATCGACTTCATTAACAACAATGCTACGTTAACAAGAAGTAAGGTCATGAAGGTCAAGTTCAATTTGAATTCTAACTGGTTTAAAAGCATATGCGTTAAATGGGTCACTCATGGATGTAATGTACACATGCAACTAACACTCGTTAACACCTAATGGCCAACCCAGACAGTCCGCCTGCCATTTGTTCGACAGTTGGCCTGTCAGTATCGTCGTATTAGAACAAAGACGTGTATAACTTTCTCATTTTAACCGATAGCTGCGTCCCTCTCGGCCTGTCAGTCAGACTGTTGTTACGTATAGTCTAGGGCGTCCATAAATTTCTAGATCTAAATATACTAATAAGTTTCCAGACAAAACAGCGTAGGTATTTGTTCTCAAATAACGTATTCACTAACAAATTTACTTGATTTTTCAGTCAATATTTAAGTTTGTGGCGACCTAGCGACATCTAACGGCAACTTGAATCAACCAACACGCTACCTCGCTAGCGCCACCAGCGTCAGACAGCGCAACTTAAGTGTGCTACAACGCGCTAACGAAGTTTCCCCAGTCAGTTGACATATATACATCTTCCAACTTCATCCCAATGGACTTCGGTCCCCAGGCATAACACCCGCCTGGAGAGAGATCTCTCTATTGTCCTCTCATCTTACATTGGTGACCCTCGACAATGGACAATTACGCAACCTGACGACCTTCAAGCACTATGACGCAGTTTCACAGCAAGCCAGACAACCCGCACTGTGCACCACTAGCATTCTGTCATATCTCTATGCCTGGTGTCTACAGTGTGCACACTACTCTCACTCAACAACGCGACTCACTGCGTCCTACCACGAGTACTTCACGAGCAGGTACACGACTCACTGTGTACTCCACTCACTCCTCTTCTCCTGCTACGCTCGCCAACGCGGCTCTGAGCACTACTGGAGACATCCCTACTGGCACTTGCAAGCGGCAATTCAACGCACAGACTGCACGTCATCACCATCAACCTCCGGTCTCAAAGGGGGGCTGATGTGGCGACCTAGCGACATCTAACGGCAACTTGAATCAACCAACACGCTACCTCGCTAGCGCCACCAGCGTCAGACAGCGCAACTTAAGTGTGCTACAACGCGCTAACGAAGTTTCCCCAGTCAGTTGACATATATACATCTTCCAACTTCATCCCAATGGACTTCGGTCCCCAGGCATAACACCCGCCTGGAGAGAGATCTCTCTATTGTCCTCTCTTCCTACATTGGTGACCCCGACGTGATCGTCATCCTACAAGTTAATTATTATGGTCGGCACTGGATCGTTACTAAGTCATTTCATTCGGAACTCGAGAAGCCCGACGAATGCCGTCCCTTTTTACCGTCAGTCGAGAATAATTCGTGAGAAAAAGATGGCGATTACGTAAATTCGTTCTTCTATTTTCAAAGTAGGGGCCCTGAATACGTCACAGCACGATATCGGTAGCTCCGCTGCGCGTGAGTGCACAGACGCATGCGCACTGCAACTCTCGCGCAGCTGTTATGTAAAGCGATCTATTCAGACAGATTGGCTGAACAAACACCGAGCCGATTTTAGCATTCAGTACAACATAGTTATAATATAACTAGTGTAACGTTAATGTTGACTCGTGTACAGACTAGAGACGAAGTCAAGAGGCCGACGCGTGTCTTCAATTAACTTTCATACAACATAATAAAAGACAAACTGATGGTATTTTATTTAGTTTAAGGTCGAAATTACGAACTTGTTACGAATACAAATTACCATTAAGAATTTATGAAGAAAAAAAATCTAACCTCAAAAAATGCAGTTAGATGTCGAAACAAAGCCGTTAACCAAATCCGAATCGTATTTCACAGAAACTCAAGAGTGATTTTTGATCGTAAGATGAAGATAATGTTGAGACCTTGTGCGAGCAAAACACCACAACTAAGTATTCTAAAGGCAAAGTTTCATTGCGCGATATCCCGCACGCTTTGCGTTGCTGCAATTGTTCTCGGCTCAAAAATGTAAATGGACCAGTCAATGGATGAGACTGAGTCTTTAATTACAGTTCGATAGCTTCAGCGATTTTATAAAAAATACAGATGGGACAGACGGGACAACAAAGTCAGTCAGGTTTCGTTTTTCAGCATTCGGTACGGAACCCTACAAATATAGTTCTACCTGCTACGTCACACATATTTTGCCAAGCTGTGCCTAAAAATAAGACATTGACAATCATACCTAATCGAGGACAGTGCGTAATCCGCATTCATTCGTTAGTTAATTAGTATTTAGCATGGTCGAGAAGTACTTAATTTCACAAATGAATTCTAGGACGCAGATGTTAACGTGACAGTGAAACGTATTATGGCGCACCTTTAATTAACTTGAAATATCCGTCCAGTATTATACTGATGCCATATTTGTTTTAAAACTTCCTATTATTACTTACTAGAAAAACATCTCGCATAAATTTAACCTCAAATCCTCAAATGGATGCGTTCAGAAATTGTACAAACTCTCACTATTTGCTTAAATAGTTGCGTTCGAAATTCAAACAATGCAATAGTTCGCGAGAGTTGGACGGGGCGACAAGATAACCAACAAACCGAGTGGCGAGAGCGCGGTACGCACGCGTTACAACCAGGGCGGCCACGCGGTAAGAAATGGTCGGACAGTGTTGCTGCGATCGAGTTTAAAAAAACTTTTATTTATAAACAAAACCATTATATATAAAAAAAATATGCACATATGCAAGTAGATTGTATCCAATCATCACGTAAGTTATAGACATAGACAATATCTATCACATATTTAATTGTAGATGCAAAGGTGTCACTTTACACTACACGTACTGGGACCTTATATTGTACACTGTCTTTTTTTCTATTGTTATCTATCGTCACCCTTTTAACAGCTCTTATTAACTTGACAGTAAATGCGAACTAGTTGCGATACGATAAAACAATACCTAGTGAAAAAGACAGTGTAGAAACTGTATAGAATAAGGTCCCTGGTGCCAAATCAAACCATAGCTAATTTCATAAATTAAGTAGTTTACTAATTATACTAACGTTATACGTTTTATTAAGCAAAATAAATGATGCGGTAATTAGGGTTGAGATTCGTATTTCTAATAAGGCGACTTCTGAGTTTATGGGGATTATAAGGATGGGACCACACCACAAGGCGTCCAGCTTTGATGTAGGTACCAACCGCCATTATCTCATAAATATACAGTGTTCTCCTTTACCCACATCGCTACACAAACAGAGATAAAGGTGATCATAATCATGAGATAAACTTAATAAGATAATGTCCTGCATATACGGATAACATATTTTAATATTTATTAATAGAAGTTACGTAGGTTATTTGAGTACAGTGTTTCATAACAGGTAAACCCAGTTTCCTGTAATGATTGCACTTGACCAAATGTTCAATCGTCATACACGTAACAGAATATGGTAAGTTAGTACGAGTAATTATTTACACAAGCTATATTGTGTCAGAGTAAGATGGAGCGCAGCATTCTCGGTGTTCAGCTTTAAGACCGGATTCGGAATACTGGGCTGCGTTCCCAGATAAAAATTATAGATGTAGCTCAGAAGGCTGCCCAACTAAAGTGGGACTGGGCCGGCCACGTTGCTCGAATGCACCCTAATTGTTGGGCCAGGACAGCCACAGACTGGCTCCCGGAAAATGCTAAGAGAAAGCGTGGCCGCCACAGGAAGAGATGGAGTGATGAATTGAGATCATGGGACAAGAACTGGAGGGAAACCGCTCAAGATCGGATAGAGTGGAAGAGGGGGAGAGAGGCCTTTGCCCAGCAGTGGGACAGTATGGGCTCATAATAATATTGTGTAAAGAATTTGACGTGGTGATAGGTGGAACTTTAATAACTATTCTTAAGTGCCTAGTGCCTACCACTGCAATAAGTAGGACTTTAGAATAAATATTATATCATAGTAGAGGACGCCCGCGATTTCGTACGCGTAGAATTAGTTTCCCGCTACTCCCCCTATTTCTTCCCGTTGGGGGACGATTTTCGGAAAATGTTTTCTTAGTGCATCCCTAGACCTCATAAGGAACCTAACGTGCCAAATTTGGAATCCTTAGACCCAGCGGTTTGAGCTGTGCGTTGATAATGTTTTTCATTGAAAAATGATTGAAGTGAAAATGAACTTGGCAGTTTGATCAAACTCGTAAGGTTGCCACTGTAGAAAATTTTAGTTTTAACACGTCCACATAGGTATTTTTTGCCTATAGGTACTTACTGAGTACGGTGACTAGAACTAAATTGACATTATTTATCTGCTACCCGCATATTTAGCTCCATCACATACAGAGCAAGTAGAAAATTGCATGTAACCAATTTAGAAGCATCAAAGTAGGTATATAAGTTATTAACCTATTTTTCAACCGCTTTGTAAACAACTGAGGCAAAAGCTACTAACATGATTAGAGTTCAGTGCCATTGATTTAGTTTATCAGAATAAAAAGAAGATATAAAAGATATATACATAGGTATATACCTATCAAGTTAAACGTGAATTGAATGAACAGAAAATGTGCATAAAGATGCCGCATTTCAGTATGTCATGTTAAACAGGCGGTGGAAGCATATTTTTTGCTCGGATGCATCGCATCCGCCGCTTCCGAGATTTACATCAAAATTTATGGCTATCTTACGTACAAATCAACATGTATACTAATAACTAGACGCAATATGCGCACACGAGTGCATATTTCAAGTGTACAGCAACCATCGAGATTGCACGCAAACCGCAGCACTAAAAATCTCTGATCTTAGAATATAAAATAAGAAGCATGTAAAATATCATATTTTCATCATGCCTACTTATCGTTAACCATCTCAAACTACACATAAGAGCCCGTGTAGCATTCTAGACAACTTTCAATAAATTTCTCTCCGTAAACAATTGCGCTTAACAACCTCAACGCTATTCCAGATGCAAGGAAAAATATGAAAAAATCTTTTGTGGACAATTTCACCACATAATTTATACGCGCCGTATTCTGAATTGCCGACCAACTAAATATGTACATGTACCTGCCATTCCATCGTTCCATTTCACGGAGAAAGTACCTACGCGTCTACCACGGCGGAAATGCACGTTATTTTCGCACGCATTATGTCTATAAAACCTCGCCTTTCAAGAAAATCTTATATAGAATGGAGCGTTTACGTGACGTAGAAATAACCATCAATCACGCGCGTAGAAACGTATGTAATGACATGTAGATATTGTGACTAAAAAAGTAGATTTTTACATTAGATAAACCCCTAAAAATAAACCTACTACCGGCTAAAACGTACGTATTTGCTTCTGTTTTTAAGGACAGTAGGTAGCTACAGTCTCACATGTTGAATTAATCCTTATTCCTTGAATGCTATTCTCATATTGTTATCAATTTATTTAGGTACCTATATCTACTAAAAAAATATTGCCACACTGGTAGAGAGAGACGGAAACGGAAACAAAATTGTAACAGAAATGACGACAAATAATCTGTACCTAGTCTTACAGGTAGTAGGTACTTTAGCAGAAATTGTTTTACAGTCGTAACTCAAAGCTGATATTAATCTCATCGCTCAGATTTTCTAGTAAACGTTCCAAAGTGCTATAAACTGTGTTGGCTATACCTAGTTACGTGCCACGAATCCTGATAGCAACGCCGCTAAAAATATTTATTTCTACAAAATTTATCCGTGCCATTGTAAAATTAAATATTAAATAAAGTAGCCGAGATCATGAACGATTTACTCAATTTGAAGGTTAACGCAATGTTACCTATTTTTGTTATAGAACTTAATAACACTGGTTGTTATTCCAATTTAGATTATGAAACCACAACTACCACAAGGCAGAGTCCGTACCTATGAGATTAAAAGATAAATTCAATATAGGTACGTTATCTATGACAGAATTGCACTAAACGACCTCTGGTAGTGTGGAGTTATTTACAGGCGCTAGGTAGGTACCTGCCTAATTAGGCAATGTTTTTGGTGCGCTGTCGTAAAATTCAGTGCATGAAAGCCTTAAAAAAAAAGAGCAATGATAATTATAAGCGAAGCATTAGGTATAGTTTGATTATGTCACAACAAAAATCGGGATAATCCCAAAAAACCCTTACGCATGGCCATGCATACACCTATACAGCGAAATAAATTCCATACTTACAGAAATCATTTCAATCACCATAAATATGTATCATAGGTAGATAGGTATGTTGTCTTTTTAACAAGAATACTAGAACGGGAATTTAAAAGTGACTAGGAAGTATGCATACACTCCGGAATATTAGGCACTCCCTTTGCCTTTAGAAAAAAAAACATGAAGTCTGTGTTCAACCCAATTGAACTCTACAAATACGACTTTGATGAGGCTATTTTGGCGGCATTCCCGTTGAGTGCGTCAAGTGCGTGCAATTTTTCGATGATAAGTAGTTTTGATTTCGTGTTAGGTATGCCTACATACCTAATCATAACTAAGTGCTTTCCACAATATTTGGATTTTATACATGTATCTACAAGGTGAAAGGTAAGTGGGCACTTTCTATAGTATAACGTACTTAACTTTTGTACCTATTAGTAATATAATCCAAAACATTATTTAACTTTGACCATAATCACAGATAACCAGTTAGTAAAGAAAGGGGCGAAGAGCTCTAAAATTCTCGTAAAGGGAAGGGCGGAAACACGGACCAACAGGAATGCAGCCGAAACAAAGAGGTTACAGAATTGTGTAACTAACAAAGGGGAGTCAAATGAATCAATGACATTACAAGGATCGTAGCCGAGACGATTAGTGTTAGTGCAGGACTGGCGTGGCATGAAAGGGAGGCTTATATTCCAACAATGGACGGAAACTAATCTCGCACTGACTTACTAAGTATCTAAACAGAGCAGCTACTATACTGTTGACACGTCATAAACCGCACGTTGCCTAAGCATACGTATACACGAGTAGCTAGCTAGTTAACGTGTTGTTTCCGTTTAGCGATTACCTATTACGATTCTATAGAAACTAGGTACCTACTAGGCAATTAATCATGTACACGACAAGATGCGTCGCTCGCGTTATGAAAAACTGCCGGGTCTAAACAGCTCGCGGCGGCGTGAGGCTGGTTCGTGTATGCTCATTCATCTCCCCGCGGTGGTCGCGGCTGCGGGTGACGATTGAGGAAGATCAGGCGAGCCCAGCTCCGCGGTGACGTAACTGCCCGTGGCAGTGGTGCCAAATGGGTTACAGGCGTCATCCGCCCCACCCGCGGCTCACTACGCCCGGCCTGCACTCTTTCCTTCGTCTAGTCGTCTGCCAAGGTCATTACGCCACGCGCCATCGACGCGCAGTGCACGCGCCGGCAAGCGCACTCTGCTCTAGCCTAGACCATCCCGGTAGCACTGACACTCTCACAAGTAACTTAAACTCCACTAACCTGTTCTTTTCCAACTCGTTATGAGTGGTCCTGGAACAAAAAGCATACAATTTGTAACCGGCCACGGCGACACTGATACCTATCACGCAACGAGAGAAACTCTCCACTAATTAGATCACGTATACACTGCACTGGCACTCAATCGCGCGGCGAGCGGTCTTCACTCACCTGCTGCCTTGCGATTTCTTCGTCTTCGGCCGTCTTCCGCCCGACCGGGACTCCTCGTAGGCCGGTAGATTCAATGCATATCCATGCTCCGCCTCTGCAACAAAGAAAACTGCCATTCCGTCAAAATCAGCTGATTACGACACGGCAAAAATAGACGGGAGCCATGTTGACGTGTGCGTGTACTGCACTCGATTGACAATTCAAACAAAGAAAATCCAATTCACCTCTATCGCGCCTTTCGATGAATTCAGCAGCTTGGATGAGAGCAGCAATACTCATATTTATTGTATCCTGGGTTTGCACAGGTATTCACGAACGTCACACGACTTATTCGATTAACTATAAATAAAAAGTATCTCAGTCCGCTTCGTGGTTCACGACTGCGTTTGCCGATGTCAAAAACACACTAGACGAGTCGGGACGCGCGACCGTGTAAAGCGGTTCGTGATTTGTCGGCTACATTCGTGCGCCGCTCGGTCGGCCAATCGCGGCGCGGCAATGCCTACAATAAAATACCTGGGTCAATCACGTGAACTTCGTGTTTCCAAACAAAACATTTTTTTTCTATGCGCTACTCGGTCGTAGAGAAGTGGTATATTGAACAAGTTCTATTTGCATGAATTCGTTGTATTGTACGATGACATGCATTGAAGTGCACTGAACTGCACGCTAACACCAATATGAGACCGGATTAACTCCGCTTCTCTGGTAATAATTCGTTACAACCATCGGCGTAGGGCGAAACGTTTCACCGGGCGAACAAGTCGCACTGGATGCTTTCTATTCTAATTGCCAACACAGTTAATTTCCATTTACTAAGCGGTTTACACTCATTAGTGGATTTTACTTTCGGACAAAGGGAATGGTTACAATAAAATAATTTGAAATTATAATTTCGCTAGCACAATGGCTTCGGTTATATGGGACCGGGCGGCAAAAAAAGGCGACAGATTTACATTTGCGTAACGCTTTTAATATTTAATATTCTTAAGCATATCTTGAGGGTTTCGTTGAGCAGTTGTAGCATGTGTATTCTAGCAAACATCACTGGAAGCAGGTGCTTCCTGGGCTCCTGCAACAAAGACATGATCAATTAAAAAAAAAACATATGACTTTAGAGCAACACAAAGTCAATAAGAAAACATAATCAGAGAAATGCAATAGGAGATTCTAATTAGCTTCCAACTAAAGAGTCGAATTCAATTTTAATTGGTAGGTAGGTAGGTACCTACAATATTTCTGAGCCTTATCTACTTATGATTGTTGGCGACGAATTCAAAAATCTTTCGGAATCATTGCAATAATAAAATTTGCATTTTAGCTAGCGTTAGGTTAATTTCATAGGTACCATTTAGGGTGCATTATAATATTATATATAATATAAGTAACTTTTACGAGCATGAGTCAAAAGAATTCTATGTTATGTGAGGCTGCGAGATTTTTCAAGTTGAGACCACGTTACTACCGCGAGCCACTAGGCTAGTGGATCTGTAGTTTGGCAAAAATGAGCCTGCTTTTAAGCCAAGATTTTACCCAAAACCAGTTGGTTGATGTGGTGGTTGCCACTTGAGAATATTGTAGTTCGACTTGTCATCGCCTCCAAGATTCTTTGCCAAGCTTTAGAATCTAACTTTATCTAGTGAATATCTAATTTATGTGAAACCGTAGGTAGTTAGAGTACGAATACCCCAATAACGCCGCCAGTGTACAAGCAGATTGTACAATTATTAATAAGTTTTGCCACTCTGGACTTACAATATTGTGAGAATATTAATGAGATATTATTAGGGTTAAATTATGGCACATCTTCTTTTGGTGTAAATGATTAGGTACTTCGTAAATTTTTCGCGGCTCCTGATTTGGAAAAGTGCAAAAGATACAGTACGTATTGGTATTAGGATAGTAGATTGATGTGAAAATGCAGAAGCATCTCTGAAGTTAAATAAAAGGACTTTCCACATACGTGGCGCGACAGCGGCCCTGCAGCGGAAATGCCCTTTCACTACTGCTAATTTTTATTTAGTTACCTAATAGGGAGTAATCACCATCGCCCATAAACACCAATTTGGGAAATGATAACTATTTTCTTGAAGGCACCCATGTCATAACTGCCTAGTGAAACGCACGGTGGAAGAACGCCAATCATCAAGGTGATGTTGATGGAACCTGCTGCAGCGCTACTTAGTACTAAAGGGCACCAAAGACTAACAGATTACCTTCAGTTCCAAGTCTGTTAGACAATCAGACTGATTAACGATTTAAGTCATAAGTCAATGGAGCGCTCTGATTAACCGATTTATGTCTGCAGGCAATATTCGCACAACCGGGCTTTAGCCGTCCCTCGCCACACATTATTTAGATTTTAAACAACAGTTAGAGATCGACGGACCGCTAAGTGACGATGATCGTCATGCCGCTGACGGCCACCTACAAATGTATAGCGAATTTGCCCGTGAGGCGTCGGACTGTCTGGCCGAGAACGCCACGCGTGGGGAGCGTGGCGTTCTTAGATGTTCGAAGACATCGTTCGAAACGGACTACAACTGTGTTATCTTCAAGGCTGCAGCGCGACAGCCGTGCGACAACCGCACTCCTAAATTTTTTGATGTTAGTATGGTCTCTAGCCGCGCGACTAACTGCTCAGCCGCGAGATTACACCGCCCAATGTGAAAGCACTTTAAAACGCTTTTTTTCACTAAACCGGCTTAAAGTTAACCAAAGATTAATAAGTTAAAAACTCAACATACGGTCAATATCCTAACTCTTCTATAGTACTGGCTGAATACTCTGACCATAGAGCATAGAAAACCACAAATCTGATGTGGACGGAATTCACACATAGTTGCACTGGTATTAGCACTTTTGTTAATGATGGTAGGAAATCCCATAATAAAGTTGAATATTAAATTCCATTCATCCTGAAACAAAGAAGCAATATGTTATAATATCATGGTCTCTACACCACCACACTATTTTATATCACAGACAAAGCCTTCGTCACTTTCTAATGAGTATGCTGGTACAGTTAAAACTAAGATGCTAAGCCCGCCAGATTTTTCTTGCACTAATTGTTATCCAGTACATATTTTTCTGATGATTTAAAAAACAAGAGGCTTTAAAAACGCTAAGAAATTATTCTATGTAATAAATTAATGATTACTTCTTGGGTCAGCAAAGTGAAGTCAGTGTTTTCAAAATCAGGCAGCGGAGGATAAACTCCCTCTTGAACCTTCTCATTGAATGTTCGAACTATAGTTTCCAATCTAGCACAGTTGTAGAGAATAAATGCAGCTCCTGAAATACAGAAAAAAGAGTGTTATAGTATGTTATATTATTTATTTTTGGCTTAAATTCATTTGGGAAAGTATGACATAAATTTAATTAACGCTTTTGTATTTTTATATAACCAAAGAAAGCGTTTTTTTTTTCAAGCTTTAACAGTATTTTTTTAGGGTTTTCTCAAGTCAATTTTACAGTATATTTGGATTATTTTATGCTTAAGATTAATTGCCTACCTACCACTCAAATTGACATTGCTTGGTTGTACAATAAATTTAAAAGTTGTGGGATGCTACTTAATGGATTGAATACTATATTTATTATAAAAAATAATTAAGAAAATGATCGGATACCTTTACTAGATCCAGCAGAGGAACATTCAAAATTAATCTTGACTGCGCTGTTGGGCTTTGTCTGAAGCATATCAAAAATAACCGCAGATTCTCCTAGATTAGCTATGAACTCTCTCCATTTGGAGTCTGTGGAGACCCTCACTCCATACTTGTGCTGGGCAATGAGGGTCATTTCCTCTTGACGAAGCCTGGAATGATAAAATTAATATTTTTAAAAACAAGGTGGATTTTTAAGATTGCAGTTAAAACAAAAAGCAACAATGGAGTTAAAGAATAAAGTAGTTACTATAACAAGACCCACATTATTTAACAGTTTTAATACAACAGTTGGCAAAGACACATCAATTGATTTTCATACCCAAAACCCATCTGCCAGTGAGTTGCCTAAGCTTAATACATTTTGTGTCGGCATATGCTATCCTTGCTTGGGCATACTGATGTGCCAAAGGAAACTTTCCAAAATTGCGGAACATTTCATGTAGGAAAATTTCGGAAACTTCTCACAATTTTGTATGGTAACTGAAACTTTCCGTTTCTTAAATTTAAATTTCCTATATTTCTAGTGAAAGCTTCTGGAAATTTCTTAGAACTTTTCCAACTTTTTGGAAACTTTGCTCCGCAACTTGCACTTGGGCATGAATTTAAGAAATAAGGTAAGAATAAGAGTTAAGGTATATAAATACATGTCCTAATATTAGCACATTGAATAAGGGTACTTAAAATTAATTCATACCTAAAAGGTAGTTTTAGGATTAGGAGATATATTTAGTAATAGAAAGCTCTAGATAGATATCTAGTAATAGGCATCTGTCTTGAAGCTCTCCATTATAATATATACAACTTGCCTTAAAACAACCCATTATTAGAGATTATTAGATTATAATTATAGTTTACATCAAAAATGCTTCTTTACCTAATAAATTCCACATCTGTAACAGATGTGTCTTTGCTACCAGTTTTAGCATTAACAACTGCACCACAAAGCACCATCATACTGCCCTCAGGGCATACACTTGATGACTTACTACTGACAAATATTTGTGACTTGATCCCACATATGACACACAAATTCTGAATAGTTCCACTTAAATGTTTTAAACGGAGTGCTGTTAAACTGTTCCCATTGCAAAGGGGATCACACGTAACTGAACAAAATGTGTCATTTAATTTGTTGGAGATGAAAGCATTGGTTTTGATAGCTTGCACCAAACCAGTACCAATTGAAGATGAGCGTTCCAGAAATATATGCACACGACCTTTGTGTTCTTTTGCTTTAATTATATGTAAATCCCACTTCTGTGACTCCCGTACTAGATCGTCTATACTTTTTCCAATACGTTTCATGAAGTCTTCAACGTTATCAATTGATGGTTTTAAAGAATCTGCATATTCGTGCCACGATTTCACTGAATTTGGGAAACTGTATTCACCATGTACATTTATGCTTTCAGAATGTCTTTTTATTAACAATCCTTTGCTGCCTCTGATTTCTCCTATTAAGAATAAAAAAACGTTATCGGAGAAAGTTTCTAAACTGTTTTCTATCATTCTGCTGTTTGTTTTTATATTTTAGTACGGTCAACCACTATTTGGACATTTTGTATTGCACGTTTTTCTGACACATTATAATCAAACGTCATAACTGTATTGACTATTTGACTGTCAAAAATCAAAGCCAAGTTTGTTTTGTTTCGAAATCTTGCAAGGCAAATGGAGAAAAATAGAGTCCACTATTGTTGGCCTTACTTGTTCAATAATCAATTCAAGTAGTAATTCTGATATTTTTATAAGAATTTCTTCATTAAATTACTACAATATTCAAAATGTTTTTAACTTTTAAAAGATTCATGGTAGTCGATTCTGAACGAAAATTAGCTGACGTCGCTAATGACGTTGACTTATTTGACGTTTCATTTGGCTAGACGTCGATGTCACAAGTCTGTTGCTGGCTGGTAGGCCGCTGCAAGTTTAATTAAAATTACAACGAGCCGTGTAATCGCTTGTGTACCTTCATTTTTTCTGTTTAAAATGATGGTTTGACATCATGGCCAAATACTTACAGTGTTTATTCCTCGTCCTTCTGTCATGGCAGTTCGACGGGGTATGGTCACACGATCATTTGCTTGAAGGAATTTATTGTGGAAAGCAAAACTGTTACGAAGTCTTGGGGGTCACCAGAGACGTTACTAAGAGTGAGGTCGGTAAAGCATATCGTCAGTTGGCGAGAAAGTACCACCCGGACTTGCACCGAGATCCTGAAGCCAAGAAGATAGCCGAAGAGAAGTTTAAGGAGATCGCTACCGCCTACGAGATCCTCCGCGATGAAGAGGAAAGGTCCGATTATGATTACATGCTTGATAACCCACAGGAGTACTATGCTCACTACTACCGGTACTACCGGCGCCGCATGGCTCCCAAAGTTGATGTTCGCATTGTGATTGCTGTCACAATCTCCATCATATCTTTAATGCAGTACTACAGCGCGTGGTCCAAGTACGATACAGCCATCAAATATTTCATGACAGTACCTAAGTACAGAAATAAAGCGCTAGAAATAGCCAAATCTGAAACAAAGGAGCTACATTCAAAAAGCAAAGGAAATAGAAAAAGTAAGTCAGAACAAAAAGAGGAGCAAGATAGAATTATTCGCCGAGTGATTGAAGAAAACATGGATATAAAAGGAGCATATGCTAAGCCAGAAATAACAGATATTCTGTGGGTGCAATTAATCATCCTACCTTACACTGTAACTTATTATATTTATTGGTATTTGAGATGGTTTTGGAAATTTACCATTTTAAGACAGCCATATGGGGAGGAGGAGAAGTTTTATATTATTAGGAAATTCATGAAGCTCGGGCAGCATCAGTTTGATTCGTTAGAAGAGAATGAAAGGCAGGAGTTTTTAGAGGAAGAGTTGTGGATAAAAGAAAACTTTGTAGCTTGGAAGGCCATAAAAGATGAAGAAGCGAAAAAAGCTTTGGCTGATAATAACAAGTACAAGCAGTACCGAAGGTACATTAAGCAGCATGGAGTAGGAAGAATGACATTTGATGATTCTTGATGAATTTACGTTGTGATAATTTTATTTTAATATAATGTCTGATAAACCAAAATAACTTTTTACACTATCTTATTTATTTCTATTTAACTTTTAAGGGATAGATCTAACACGGAGATAAAGTTAACAATTGAGAGTGGAGTTCAAGTAAATAAAACATAATTTATACAAGTAGTTATTTTATTTGTTTATTCTGTCTCAACATGTACTACATTGATTCAATATAATAGGTACATAATTACAATCATAATTTACATTCATCACAAATGGCAATTCTTTAAGGCATTCTAAACCAACACACCAGGCGCTCATATTTTTTACAAGTACAACAAACAATTTTGTATCAAGGCAAGGCAATTTGATAAGCCCTAAATACTTTGATCTAGATTTGTCAATACGAACAAATATGTATTCAAGTGTATTGAGTTAATTACATACAAATACTCCAGATCATGATTTCTGTTTTTAGAATAACTATAATTTGTATTTAATGTGAAAGGTTTACCGGATTCAAGTAACTATAGTTTTCACAAGATAAAAGTAACTAACACCACAGAAAAAATCAACCATTCATTCATGTAAAAAAAATAACAAATATAACTAATCATCTCTTAAATCATTTCTGCAGTTTTCATAATAATCACAATTAAATCCATGAAAAGTAAATATAACTTGTAGTTACAGTTTCCCATAGGATTATTTAAAAATCATTATAAAAAAAGTAGCAAAATCATACAAATTTAAATCTTATTAAATTGCCACAGACACCACAATACAAACATGAGATCCTTAAATAAGATTTATTATCAACCAGTCCAAACGCACTAGGAATAATTTTAAAATCAGTTATAATCAATAATTGCATTGGCAGTGCAGTAGTGATATTTATATTGTTAGATTGGTATAATAATTTACTGTTAAACACCAACTTTGGTATTTTGTGAACTAATATGTTGTTCAGTTTGTTTTATGAATAGTCTTGATTTTATAGTAACTTTAAGGCAGTACAAGGTGTATGAAGTCTGAAGTCCATACAACTAATATTGTCTCTTAATTTTTGTATGTGTTTATAAACCTTGTATCAGGTCATGAGTAAGTCTGCGAAGTAGTAATAAAATAATATCGGACTGAAGCACATAACATATTACTAAGCGGCAGGCGGCAGAAACTGTTCTACGTCACTTGACTATAAAAAAAGTAACACTATTATTTAAAAAAATACACCATTGACATAGCAAGCTATCACATTCAATTTCCAACATCGAACAATGCAAACAGTCTATGATACTGTACATTTACAAGAATAGAGCAATTTTCAATACTTCAGTTGAACATTGTATTTCCTGACTTCTTAAAACTTATTAGATATCAGTACAATAATATTTAAATTTCTGGTGCGTTTAAAGATATTTCCGGTGGCTTAGTTATTCATTATTTGAAGTGATATTACCACATCATGTATATTTTATTTTGTACCGAATATTATTATGGTCTATATAATCATGTATATTTTGTATATTACTACGAGAAAGTATATAGTACATTTGAAAGTATTTTTAACTTGCTCTTTATATTTATCAAATGTTACGACTTTTCTTTTCGGCAATTATACGTAATTTATCTATGAAAGTAACATTATATCTGGAGTCTACTGAAAATCTTATTACGACCTCCGTTACTGCGATTAGTGGTTAATGGGTGGTTATCACACTAACAATGACTTGTACAATGCTTAAATCGCATAGCTGGCAAAAACAATCCATACGAGTTTAGTTCCTCACCCCCTTAAAACAAGTCCGATTTCTACCATTTTTGAATTATGTTGAAGTTATTATATGAAAAATAGCTGTTCCCTTGCCCACTTCGTTGGGCAATAAACTTGTTTTTGGGTTAATATATAGCCTATGACACTTACAAATAACGTGGCTTTCTATTGGTAAAATAGTTTTCAAAATCGGTTCAGTAGATCCAGAGAATACCCCCTATAACGTCACAAACTTTACCTCTTTATAATATTAAGTATAGACTAGGTTTGTACGTTTCCGTTTTTTTTTTCAAGAAATATTTTCATAAGATCTATAACATATTCAGAAATCGTAAAAAATTGACTAAGTTTAAGAGGAGAGAAACGTTATCGAATTTTGTATGGTAGATTCACAATCGTCTTAGAAAAGACTTTCGTCTTATTTTAGAAAAGTACTATTACTGTCTTGCTAATCATTTCTCGAAACTAGAAAAGAAATAAATTAATTTAGTTTAAACTATCTAAATCAGCTGCTTCCTAAATTCAATTAATTTCGATGCTAAACTTCTTTTTACAATTTAACAGGGTATACTTTTATAGAACAGTTTAAATATACAAAATGTTATGTTATTTTACTTTTCATTAATTTGGGACATTATTATCTACCAATTCTATTGTATTTATGTAGTTTCTAGTCTTTTCTGTGAGTCTCAAATCGAATTATACATCTATCCCTCGCTTACCTGCTTACGATATATCTATCTATTCCGCTGTCACTAAGCAAAACAAAGTCTTCTCTCATTGAATATCCTTATTTAGAAATCAATTAGATATGTTTCAAGTTAGCTGCTTGACCAATTCATTTGTGTTAACAGAAGACATTACTCAATTACTTATCCAGTAAGTAGTTAATACATAGTAACTTTTTGCAGTTATTTCTAAAACCAGTCTTCTAGCAATGTAGATAGTGGTACTTCACAGGTTTCGGATGCGTCATACGGTAACTGAATAAATTCAATGTCCTTTTCAATTTTCAATTGAACTAAAGTACCACTAACTTTAATGCAGAATAACAAGTATCTACAACTTTAATCACTTTCATAATAAAAAATCTAGCCTTTAACCTAATCGAATATCATTCATTAATTTCGAAAATTATGTACAGCAAACTCTTAAAAACATACTTTGTGCCTTTAAAATGAGATATTGCATAAAATAATGGACGCAAATCATATCTTCCGTCAAAACCAATGCCTTTTCAAGGTGAGAAAATAAATATTCCTAATTAACAATCAGTCGAAATCAAATTTAAGTACTTCACAAGATTCTCAATGCCACATCACATAAGCTGCACTTTGAAATCAATAATAATCAAAACATAACTAAAACATTCAATAAAAATGATCCTATCAAATTCCGGCCTTATTCATCCAGCCATAACACACTGTACACGTTTATATAACTAGAAATAGTTCAAGTCAAGGCAACTCCACACCATTGCCGCGTCTGTTTTAAGAAAACATACAGTTGATCTACATATCACTTGACGATTAAGGGCCATTTTTATAAACTGATCAGGAGTGGGATACCCGTCTCAAGATTCTTCAAAGTAATCGTCGGCATTGAAACCAGTCGCCTCTGACGCCTGAGGAACCTCACTTGGAATCAGTTTATTAATGAGGCCCTTAGAACGGCTTTTTCGATCCGTAGACGTAGTACTTTATAGATCGAAAATATAACAAATTTTGCCCAGGTACAACCATTGTTAACGGTTTTCAACAGTTAATTGTGCAAAATACGGATCAAAAAAGCTGCCCTAAGGCGTCGCCATTAGGCGGCCTAAATATGTATCCACTTCGTTTTTTAATTTGTCCCATCATACTCATTGAAAATCCATCTTCACTTCATAAAAACAGACACAGACAAAAACACTAGTCGTTTTCAACTTGTTCGAGTTTGTCATATGACGACTGCACTAGCGGCGCCTGCGCGGGAGGCGGCGCACTGCCACGTGCATCGCGCGCCCTCACACGGGCGTCTCGTGGTCTGTCTCCTCGATGCGCCCGAGTCGCCACGCGTTCGGGTCCGTCGCTGAAATGAGACGATCTAGAACATTCTGACGGCATACGTTTTGGTTAAAATTATGAAAACAAGTCTAAAGAAAGATTGTTTTAAAAACTCGACTGCGTGTATATTTTTTTTTTGATATATTCATCGCATTTGCCTTATAGATAGCTATGACAGTCCTGCGATACAGACTAATTTAACGATAACCCCCAAGGGTTCTGACAGTCTACAGGTTACAAAACCCAAAAAAACATTACCCTCTTGGAATCTGGTTAAAACGTGTAGTGGTTTGCCATGTGAACAAGGCCTTACACTTCCAAACGTTCAACTCAGAGCGGGTTATAACTTCCTAACTAAAACCAGCTTCGGTAAAGTTGTGAGTGCTTTACGTGTCGCCATAACTCATGATAAGTTTAATTGCAGCAGCTAAATACAGTAGTACCTATTATTTATTCCTTTTTCGGACACATACCAACATAGAATTTAATTATTGAGCCACCTATGAACCCTGGCATAATGAAAGTGTCCAGTAACTAGCAGAAATTACGTCGATATTTTAATCATTGACTTTCTATCAGGTATATAGTACAATGAAGCGGCAATATCGTCAATCTTTGTTCATACCGTTCACTGCGCATCTATGTACTACATCCTTCCGTATGTATGCACCCTTTGAAGTCCATTATCCACAAAACCCATGAGTTCACCATACAACATACACAAACATAAACTTTATACATGCGTGCAGCGAGTCTTGCTCTAACTTTTATCGCTCATACATAATTATGAAGCGTTTGTCGCTTTCTGTTGATTCAAGTGCAAAAGGGATGATCGTTTATGTATGCGATAAAAACTAGTGAGCTTGAATCCTTTGAGTTGCCAGTGCTTATACCGTGAGCAAGGTTGAACGAAAAATGTGGATGTTGAATGATGAAGCCTTGGTTTTATGACTTTTTAATTTAAAAAAAAGCGAATAATATATATTCAGTCAGTATTTCTTGTTAGTAACTTATAAGCAACAATTTTAATAAAAAATAACGGAGCAACGCATAAATGTGACCAGGGTCCTCCCGAAAACTTTAAATGCGGACGTACAAATGGACAAATCTGACATGTTCTTCTATAGTAGGTAAACTTTACAGTCTTGTTAAATATAGAAACTTTGCTTATTATTCTGTAATTCTAACCCGCTTTTTTACGATTATAGAAATAATATCACTCATAGCTGTGCGAAGCTCGTGAAAGAACTGTTTTGAAAATATAAAAAAGAAACCAAAGAAGAGGCCAATCAATTTTGTGAGTGTAAGGGTGAAAACATAATAAAACAAAAAATTACCTTCGATTGTCGATCTTCCATACATGCTTAGGGAAAATGGGCTCAAAAGGATGGGATTAAGGATGATTGTTCTTAAGCTCGTTAATTCTCTCGCATAGACCAAGCGAACGAACAATAATTCTACGATATCTCACGTTTATTTGGTGACAATGGACACAAAACATATTCTAGAACATTCGTTCGTTTGGTCTCAACACACCAGTACATAAACTACAGATAAACTTATAAGTAAGGGTAACAACTATTCCATTAAAGCAGTCTATAATACCTAAGTTATATGTAAGTAAATATATGTTGCAGTATCTATTTCTTATATTCTATTTAATTTTTAATAAAGAGCAATATGAGATAGTAAAGCATAGCATGAGAAAGGGTTCCCCTATGGAATCTCTAATCATCATTTGTAACGTCCTAATGCATCGATTATCCGAATATTTTTTTATCCTAAAGCCATTTCCATCTGAATTTTAAAACTTTTTAGTGTTCTTATAATACAACTCTAGCCTGTCGTAACAGCAGCTAATTTTGGAAAACTTAAAATGTTGTCTGACTCAGCTGAAAACCAGTTCAGGACAAATAATTATTAGGAGAATCGATGCGTTATGACATAAGTTATTAGGGGTTCCGAAGTGCACATATCAAAGAAATAGATACTGGCTAAATATTAGAAAGCGTTTTAGTATATTATTATGTAATCACATGCACTTATTTAAATCAAGGGTCCATTCACATACAAACTTGAAATCATATTTCATATCATGAGCCATAAGTCTAAAAGTTTTTTTTACCTTGTTGTAAACGTAGTTATTGAGCATGCGCTATGTCATTATGTATTGTCATCTCACATTAGTGATTTTAGTGCTCGTAAACTCGAAAATCTAATCTAATTTAAAATCTGACAGTTCTCATCTTGATTATTTAGTTGTTTTAACATTATTTCATAAAAACATGAATGAGAACACGTGTAACCAGTAATATTAGGGTAAGTTTTATTGATAAAAATACCTACACTTAGACCAAAATGCAGTAATCACAGCGAATGTGCGCTCGCTGAGGTTAGGATTTTGGTCTTGCATTAGATTTTCGAGTATACGTATTTGATTGAATTAAAGCAATGAATTCGTCTTTAAGACAAATATTAATCAAAAATAAGTAATCCTTACTTTAAATTAATTACACTTTCTACATAAACACATAAATTCTTTACATTTAAAAAGTGTTGTTTTGTTAGCGCCATATAAATCAAGTTTGTCCTGTGAACGAATGCTCTTTGATTATTATTATTACTTGAATATAAAAATAATAGAAAACAATATATGACTAGGGCGTAATACACACATCTACATGCAATCGTATTGATATACTTATTTTATATAACCGACTTCAAAAAAGGAGGAGATTCTCAATTCATCTGTATTTTTTTCTGTGTACGTTACTTGATTTCTCAGCCAATTGTATGAGTAGGGTATATTTCAATAGTGGTCCCATTTCGTCAAGATCATGTCATGGGATCCATGGTAAGTTAACGGAACTCCTTATTAATTTGAAGACGGTTTAGTGTTTTTTCATTTCATTTCATGATATAAGAATGTGTCATGGTTAGATTTACTATCACACTTTTCGATATAAAGATATATGTTAAGTTAAAATTTATAAAAAGAAAGCATTAGCACACCATACAAAAAACAATTGTATACTGTTATGTGTAAAATATAACCAAAAGGGCAGTGGTAATTTCATATGAAAGTTAGGTCTTGTAAAAGATAACTCTAGGTTTACTATACACTATAAAGCTACAAGTTACAATGATAGTTACTTAATAAAAATGTAAAAGCTCCTTACAACACTGTAGGGATTCATAAACAATATTAAAAATGAAATACTGAAATAAAATGAGATTTTTGATTCATGAATTTAACTGGTCAATTTTTTTTCAAGAATGTTAACTTGTAACTTTACACATTCGGGCTAAGCTTAGGAGCCTCTATGTTGACGAGGTGTCCAAATAATAAACACATCAAAATTGTACACTGAAAAATTTCAAAATAATGTAAGAATATTTTTGATGCATATAAATACATTTATTTATGTTATGTTACTTGGGAAGCAAAAGAAAGGGATAACAGCAACCGTTAGTACCAAACCCAAAAAATATGTAAATTGAACACAGCGCAAATCAGGATTGGGATCAGTGCTTTTGACATCCAATTGGAAAATAAGGAAACAAACGGTCTGTTTGGAACTGGTAACAACCATATGACAAAATCGATTACCTCCAAATCACCATTATTCATATTCAACATGTTTTACGGGGTTATTTGAGATATTTCAAGAACAAAAATAAAGCAGTAAGGAGCGTATGTCAAAATCTAGAGATACTATGAAAAAAGGTTGGTTCAAAAGTTTGTCATATAGTTGTGACCAATGAGGGAGGAATGTTTGGGTGGGTTTTCTCGTTGTTCAGCAGTTGTGGGCGGGCGCGGCTCGCAGCAACGGCGCGTGCTCGCCTGCTCGCCGACGGCACAAGCACAACACAGCGTTACTAGCGCTCTACACATTGGGATACGCTATGGTAATGATAACATATAGAAGAGCCAAGAGAGTCATATCAAAGCTCATAGGATTCAGAATAATTTTGATGTGTGAAGGTTGCCCAAAAAGGTTAAGTTGAAGACAGCTGACATCCATCCCGTTTTCCGCAATACCCTTTACAATTCGGTAAGGTAATAGGACAAAAACATTCGAGCAAAACTGCTTGTGCATTCTTATTGGAGTCACCACTAAAGCGACGATAGATCAGAAACTTCTATGACTAATCTGACTCTTCTATTCGATATCATATTTTTTTCGTATTTTAAGACCAATGCGTGGAGCGTTGCTTCACATTTTGGCCCCAACGTTTATCGAACTTAGTTTTACTGTGTTAGGGCCAATATGTGAAGCAATTAAAAACATACAGACCGAGTATTAGACACTTTGTTAGGCAAAAACTGACATCTAATAGTCCAATTACTTTGGACATTGGTTAGTTAGTAACTTTATTAGAATGTATAATAGTTCGGTCCGCATGTACATTAGCTAACATACATTTTAGTACGTGAGCATGTCTGCGATACGATGAAATGAACTGAGGTTATGAGCAGACATACCAAAGTACGCTTAACATCCAATTTTACATGACAACATCCAATACAACCAATGAGATATCCGTATGGTGCTTTAGTAATGGGCACTGTTGATTTTATATCAATATTAATTGTTTTCAAACTACATACAACTCAAGCCTACGGCTAGTTATTTCATTAGAAACAAGCGTTTACTTAATAATCTTGAGTACTGGCCCGGATTCACAGAAAAAAGATTCGTTTTTCAAAAAGATTTTGTGTGAATCAATCAGGCCATTGATTTGTATTTATTTATTTATCTGGCTTTTATAACATACTAAAGAAAAAAATTACTCATGCTTAGCTGACTGTATACAATTCGCGCGTCAGTTTTGCTCCTGTCACCACTCTAATGAAAAGAAACCCCACATGTAATATCCAAACCCCTAGAACAACCCTTCCTTCCGTGCAACCGTCACCCTATTTTATGAATACGTTATAAATACAAGTCGTATTTTATACAATTTTACGAGACACAACACTGAATCCCCTCTAAAAACTTTAGTTAAAAGTAACCAATTAGTCGAAAGAGCACCGATGTTCGAAACAATTAAGTGTGATACTTTTTTTAACACCAACTTAAAAGGTGAGTCAAGTCTAATTATGGGTACAATAAATCCGAATGAACAGTTTTGAATTTCTCAAAGCTTGCATAGCTTAAGCCATTTAAAATTGCTTAGAGTTCAAATCTCGTTAACTCGATTTGTTTGAGCTCGGGGTTTATCCCATCGTGTCAGTTTACACAAAGGACTCGACAATTCTTTATTGAATGCAATGTGGCAGTTCTTTGGTAACGTAGGTTATCGTTTTACAATAATAATAGTAGTCTTTAGTTTCTTTTAATTTTCATTACCTACTAGCTCGCGAATACCTACTTGAGGTAGCTGTCTCAAGAAAAACCACATACTCAGCCACATGTAAACCTACACAAACTTTTACAACAGACAGTACACACAAGTGACCTTGACCGCCATTTTGTTTACCCATAATTTAACTGTCAACGAGCAAAACCGACGCCGAAATTCAAGATGGCGTCAGCACTAAGTACCTTGTAGCTGTCTGTTGAGTAGGGCCGTGATGCCGGGTCCGTCGCCCGACTTCTTCACCACCAACATGGGTTTGTCCTCGCCCTCCTCGAAGCTGTTGGGCAGGTGCCCGTTGCTTACTGCCATCGTTTCGCTCACCTGGAATTATAGGGCTTCGTGTTACGTAAATGGGATGAACGTTTTACAAAATGAAATATCCGTATTCCAGCGAATTCCCCTGAATTCTAAAGCTGCCACTGATATCAACTGTTAAATATGTAACATGGCGCTATCTCGAAAGCTTCTTCTCTGTTTTCTAAAACACAATATCTATTGCATTATCGATACCTTAGTTCACAATTGTACTAATTACATTTGAAAAGTTATTGTAATTAGGATGTTTGTGCACAAACAATAAGTTCGTAATTTAACTGGCAAAAAAAAAACATTTAGTACGATTGTGCGCTAAGGTATCGTTATGTTATTGTATGTTGTTATGTTTATTCCACCAGCTGCTGTAAAAAGTACGAACATGAAAAGGTTAATTTATCACCCATCAAAGCATGATACAAAATTACTCGTTTCTTCTGTAAGATTTCCATCCGCCTTTTTGTTAAATGTCCATAAGCGGCTTACATATTTCCTTTTTATACTTATTGCTTTTGAAGCCTTTGAAACATCAGATCAAAGGGCCTAGATGAAATTAAATTAACTCAAAATCCTGAATCTTACAGCCAAGGAATTATAAAAAAAATGGAATGGAATTGGCACGTTGTCAAACGAGTACCTTATAATTTACCCGACTTATGTATTAATTAATAATGATTGATATCATCCTGACAGATATAAGAAGAGAACTATTACTTAGGTGCCCGCCTATCTGCCCTTTATGCCCTTTTTACACAGTCGCCAATCCGATCCACAGAGACGATCGATATCAGCACGATGATATTACCTGCATGAGCTTGTGCACGACATCCCGTCCCAGGATGTGGTCGAACACGGCCTGCAGGAAGGCGTCGGACATGATGGAGAGTTTCAGCTTGTCGCGATGCCACACCAGCACGCGGGACTCCTCCATTGCCATTATTGACACCTGGAATTGGCACGTGTTTCATGTTTATGATTTCAATGGTTTACATTCTGAGTATCCTTACTATTGTTTGTACAGTCAACAGCATAAATAAATGATAATTTATGTACCTTGTCGCTTTCAATCGTTTCACAATTTTGTATGACATTTCAAACACGACGTTAAAGTGACAAGGTACATAAATGATCACTTATTTATGCTGTTGACTGTACTAGCTTGTGCCTGCGTAAACGTTAGCAGAAGAGAGATAGCCCGACACGGATTGAACCTAGGGTAGTTTTATTCCGGGAAATCGGTAAGTTTCATCAGCAAACAACTTGCGTGGACCAAGTCACGGACAAAAGCAAGTACGAGTATTTGAAAAATTCAATGACATGTTGGTTCCGGAGCCATATAGACTTATTAAAAGGCGAACTTAATGCCGCAAGGCTAAATTATTTAATTCCAATGACACGAAGGACGAAACTTTTCCAATAGCTGGTTGCGACGTTGACGTTATTAAAGGTATATTTAAATATCCGTTATAATTTATACGTGCAGATAAAATTCAGTTCTGTAGGTCTGGCACATCCCAGCGTTATTAATGCTGAGCCTTTGTACATTTCGCGGCAGAACACATTAATTAAAATATCAATTTACAACGGCCGAATGCTTTATACGGTTGATTTCTCGGAAATATCCAACGAAACTAAAAACTAGCTAGCTATTACATTAGCTATCTTTCGTATAACATCTAATAGGTTTCCTCGAAAGTTAACATGAACAATAATATAATCAAATTAACATAATAACGCCCTGCACGGGTAGCACAAGTTGTATTTTCTCGCTTGTTGCTCAGTGCGTCTCTATCGTTACAGACTAGATAGAAAGGGAGATCCGAGCGACAAACATCTCGCGGACAACATGTGCTAGCCGTGCTGGTGGATGCAACAGTTCCGCTTTTTTTAATTAACGAACTGATTACAGACTTAATTTTATAACAGCCCAACTAATAACAATACGCTCTAGTTCGTATTACGTAGCATAGGAAATCAGTTTAGTAAAAGCGGAACGACAAAATTTAATACAAATTCAAATTAGGATCAATCTTTCATTATTTCATGTGCCCTTGCGAGGCGTCAGAAAAGAAAAGAAATAGAAAGAAAAAAACATTTATTCGTGACAAACAAAACTCAACAAAATACTGACATAGACAAAAAACCGGTTGTCACGAAATTGTTCCAACTCAGCGTTATGCTGGCGTTAAAACCAGCGCTGGTCTCCCGTTGGAACCATCCAGTGAAACCAAGGAAGATTATTAGATTACACACACACACACTAAACTTATATAAACAAACCAAAAGAAGGAAAACGGGAAAAAACTGCAATAAAAGTGATCAGGTAACAAAATTATTATTATTCGGTGTTGCGTGCATGCGTCTAAGGTACTCTCTATAGTCACATATCCATATTTGTTGTCGTCACATATCCATATACCTAACCTAACCTATCCACCTATACATTCAATCTTTTACGCGTCCCAGTACCCAACGGTGTATACCTACTAGAATATTTGAATTTGGAACTCGGAGTGGTTCGAAATAAGATTGATTGATATTGACATTCTAGACGAATTATCGATATGTGAAATAAATTGATTTTGTTTTGGATCTTAATCTTACCGTTTCTCTTTAAAACGTCTTAGTCTAGTGATAGAGAGCAGAGAGGGGATACAGTGGAGTAACTCGAAGTTTACTTGCGCACGGCAACTTAACCTAGATGTCGAATAATTAATCTCCCTTAACTGGGGCAGGAGAACATCCTGTAGATTTATGTTAAGGATTATAGAACAGGGTTTGCATTGGATGAACCAATATTGTGCTGGCCAAGGTGACTTGTAGTTAACCACCGACAAACCGGGCAAGTGCGAGTCGGACTCGCACACCGAGGAGTTCCGTATTTAAGATTTTTCATACGATACCGAACGCATGACACGGTTAACTCGATTCAAAATTTGGACCGTTCCTTGCATAAAGACCCGTTTTCTTGTGATTTAATTAGAAATATATTTCTCCGATTTTTTCCTATATTTGGAGTATAAGACGGTGTTACTTGCCATCATAGTTCTAGGTCAAAGGAAAATAGCCTATAAAATTTGATTCCCTTGAGAGTGTCGAAATATACGTTTTTTGCGCCACAAACGGCGGTATCTTGCTTAAAACATAATTTACAAATCGCCTCATCACAGTCCTTTCAAAGTGTACGCTATTTTAAACATTAAACTTCAAATCCATAAAGAATATTTAGGGTATAAAACCACAAGCATGACCATAACCCATGCGCGTCGCGCAATGCAAACGAAAGAGAAAGCGCATCGCGCCAACCTGCGCACGCGGCTTTGTTTACGTGATCACCAATTAGCATCGACGTTTTAGGATTTTCGTCAACGTAACTGTTGCAGTGCGTCAGCCAACGAAACACTTGCAGTCAACAAGTTGTTATCACCAACGGGTTAATAACAACGGGTGTTATCTGTTTCCCAAACTCGATTATACCGCGCGTAGCTATTTTTCCAGTTGCGATTTACCATTCCTGTTCGCAAATTTTCCATTCTGGTTTTTTTAACCGCAATCTCCATTGTAATTAGGCCGAAAAAACGTTTAGGTTATGTTAAATTTGCAGCAGGCCCGAAGGGCCAAACTACCCAGAAGTAGGAGCTCCGCACCAACGGAGCTCCGTCGACTCTGTGGAAATGATACAACTATTCAGATAAATACAGATTGGGAAATTATGATAATTGTGTTATTTCTGCTGGGAAAAAAATCTTCGGCGAGATAAGCTACTGAAAAGATAAATTGGTAAATTTTGCGAATGGAAAGATTGCTACCAGAAAAAGAAGTTTTTGGGAAAAATATCACCATACTCTTAACAACTATTAAATAGGTAATTAAATATCTCTAAAACGACCCAACCAATTTTCGTGAAACCTATTTAAGACACCTGATTAAAATACCTTTATTAAAAAAAAACGCGTCCAAATTGGTCCGTCCATTTAGGAGCTACGATGCCACCTACAGACGAACAGACACACAACTCATCACACTGCGTCGGGCGGAGGTTAATAAGAGTATAAAAACCCTCTTTTTGCTTTGAGCGTTAAAAATTGAACTAGTTTCCTATAACACTTACGAAGAGGCAATAGCGTAGAGACATACCCTCATAATAAGTATTTAACGTTGACAACGCATTTTAAGTCTTGGCCAATTGTGTATGGCTCTCAAGAGCTCACTTACCATTAAGGGGCCTCAATTGCCTTCTCAAAGTCACTAAAAAAGAAAGGTAGCACCGTTATAATGTTTTCCCTTCGCTCGCGTACAGGGTTTTTCTCCTTAAGCTAGAAACGCTCTTTTTGTCGTGACGTGACCTACCCGAAGGATATCGGGGTTATTCATTTTAGGAGGGTTAGTAGACTAGTTTAGTAGAGCAAAAGTGAATCCCAATGCAACGACACGCTTAACCTGCTATTTTAGGTTAGTTTCTTTACTTTAGCAGTGACTAAAGCACTAAATAGTACAACTTTATGTTATACTTTAAACAGCAGCAATGTTAAGGTAGAGTTTACTTTCGTACCATGGTAAGTAAGATCTGTGACATATAGACATTTGCAGTTTCAAGACTACTATCTCAAGACTCCATTCCTAAGATTGGAAAGGCGTTTCCAACCCTGAGGACTAAGAAGGAATGCCTTTATGCTAGTAATGCCATCGGTTGTCTTATCACCACACCTGATCCCAACTCTGCTGCTCGTATTATACTATGCTTGGCGGTAGATTGTAGGATAAGATATGGTAGCAATCCGGAAGGACCCTACACAAGGTCCTACTGAACTACACATTTGAAAGCTGATCGATTTCGAAGTGGTGTTGTCCCTTTCACTCGCTAAACCTTACAAGTTGTTTTAAAAATCGAGTCCATAAATGCCATGATCGTAACTCCATCTCACTAATTCACAAGCGAAACCAAATAAACATAACTTTAAAAAATCCTTTAAGTTATTTCCTAGGAAATTCTCTATTTAGCTGAGGAAATCACAGATCCGGCGCAGCGCCACCATTTAGCATAGATAAAAGATAATATACAGTTTTTAGGTCACCGAGAGCTTTGTTTAGTCGCTGAACAAATACAGATTTTATTTTTAAGTGTTGCTCCATTTACTGCATTATTTTTCAGTTTCTCTCAAACCCCTGACGCAAATAGAGGGGTGTTAATAACTTATAATTTCACCGTGTTATAATAAGTTCGTTTGTATCTGTGTATCTGTCTGTGTCATCGTAGCTCCTA
Organism: Acleris literana; assembly: GCA_946894065.1. Lineage (NCBI taxonomy): Eukaryota > Metazoa > Arthropoda > Insecta > Lepidoptera > Tortricidae > Acleris > Acleris literana. The sequence continues at coordinate 18,329,336 of OX335680.1, forward strand.
AACGGATGAACCGATTCGGATGCGGTTTTTCTACACTAATATTATAAAGAGGAAATATTTGATTGTTTGTTGGTTTGTTTGCATTGAATAGGCAATTTTTTGACACGCTGCACACGTTTTAAATTTTATGGGATAAAGCTCAGCAGGTATTAATAAGGTATACAGTTGAAACAATGAAGTACAACCAAAGGGTCGAACTGAAAACCAGCGCTGTGTCTTCTGCATCAGCAGCCCACGCTGAGTCAGAGGCCCTTGCCAAGATGCACTTTTTGAAACCAATCGCGTCACTGGTAGATCACGTGACTTTCCGTATCACGTCATCTACCAGTGACGCGATTGGTTTGAAAACGAAACGAATAGAAACGCTAGTTAGCGTAATGCATCTTGGTTTAGAGTGTAACTTTTTAGTTAAGAACACAATTGTAAAGCTGATTGGGCAAAGCATTTTTCTTTCTTTCTTTATAATAAATTATGGGTTCAAAAAACGTTCAGGACAAAGAATGCTTTGTCTCCTCTATTGGACAGATTCCTTATTTAACATGCCACAATTTGTCTGGCTGAAACCAAATAAAGTGGAAGTAATAAAGTTCTCAAACAAAAACATCTGTACGTTCTATAATAAATTCAATTCATTGGACTTTTTGTTCTGGCTCGCCGGTTTCACATCGTTTTGAACAAACAGGAGATATTATCGTATTTGACATAATTCATATTGTTTTTTCTTTGTTTGTGACCTCTCAAGCATGAGTATTATGGACTGACCGATTTGTCTGTCTGTTTGTAGCATCGCTACTCCAATAAGAATAAAGTACTTTGATGTGTTTTTTTTCGTTTGGTATCTCATTTACCTATTCGTGGTGGTTCTTAACCACGTTTATTGGAGATCAATGGACAGGTCAAGAGTTATCAGGTCAATTAATTTAAAAATATAAAAAAGTTAAATTAATACCACTTAATGTTTATTTATTTATTTATTTATTTAGGAGATAACACAGAAACATACATAGAGTGTAACATAATTTGTAAATTGGTACCTACTATAGATACAGATGCTTCCCTGAATGTACCTATCTCACTATGAACACAAGAAATACCAAGTTAAAATTACAGCATGCAATGTACTTAATTAAGACTTAATGATAAAAATAACATTAAACAACAGAAACACAGTGAAATATTAATGTTTATATAAATTTAAAACAGAAGCTTTAAACTGGGCGCGGGATTGTGAAAATAGGTCTATGTCATTAAGAAATCTATTGTGATGGCTACACAGCCCATTTTTAATTGGGATTTTTAATTGTAATTTTAATTGTGATTTTATTTTTAACTTTGATTTTTAATTTTATTTTAATTTTAATGTTTATTTAAATTTTATGTGTAATATGGAAATGTTATTTCTGAAATAAATAGTTTTGAATTTGAATTTGAATATATATGGGTGCACGTTTCCCGGCGTTAGTCTTAGATTTGTTTATGGAGAAAAGAAAGGTTTTGGGAGAAGACAACGATATCTTACAATTACACATTCAGTGTGTTTAAAAATAAATAGATTTTCGATTTTAAAATAAATGCCTCCTATTTTTGATCTGATCACTCAGCATCCGCTTATCGAGACCAACCTAAAGAATCCAAACTTGATAAGCAGTGATCGGATCTAGGATGCAATTTAAGTCCGTTATTTTAACATGGATATGAATATGACTTACAATCCCGCGAATCTTTTTGTTACCTACCTTTATAAAAAGGTAAATAACTCGTAATTTTAAGTAGTTTACACTATAACATTAACAAAATATGTAATAACTAAAAAAAAATACAGTACTGCATAGAAGAACTGAACGTAACTTGCACGTCTTGTCTTTTATGGTATTTTTATTATTTTTATTTGTTTATTAGGTTAACCCTCAACAAAAGTTATTAATTATTAACAATAACCCATTTCCCAAAATCCCGGGAAATCTCGAGTCACATCCATGTTAAGCATAACGTTTGAGGTCGTTCACCCCAAATTGCATCCTAGATCCGATCACTGTTGATAAGTCTAGGTGTAGTACAGCAGAAATGCGGTCGCTTTGCATTGCCATTGGGTATTCCGAATTTCAGCCCATTCATATAACAAGAATTGGTTCAAAATCGGTAGGCCTGTTGCCTAACGTACTCGCAACCGCGATCGTTTTCGTTTTCATACTTGTTATTATCATTGGCGGTCTGAATGGAACCCGGACTGTATAAAGAAGTTCATGACTAGACGAAGAAGAGAAGAGAAGTTTACGAAGCATCACATTCACATTTATTTTGAAGTCGGTCGAATCACTTTGAAGAATTGCAAAGTTAGAAATAGAAATAGAAATGTTTATTTGCTAGAATACTTTACAATAAGATCATAAAATAAATAACAGAATCAGTATTCAGCCGACATTAAAATCGACATGCAAAATATTAGATTAGACACAATAACTGACATGTTGGTCACGATCATTTTAAATAAGTCACAAAAATAAATTAGCTATATAGCATGCATCAGCGTTGTTATGCTCTATTAAAGTTAACAAAATCTTTAACGCTATAAAACAGTGTTCCTGTAGCCATGCAGTCAACTTAGCCCTGAGCACCCTACCATGTAACACCCTCAATTCATTGGGAAGGTTATTATTTATTAAATAACGGGTTGACTTAAAGTAATGAGAATTATAATTTTGTTTTATACATACATACATAATCTCACGCCTTCGTTCCCAGAGCGGGGTAGGCAGAGCTACAGAATTACAAACATCTCTAAAAACTTGTTGATAATTCCATAACCACAATTTGCACAATTAGGCTAAGATGTTTATTTAATTTTGTTTTATGTTTTTATGAAATCACTTGTTAGGGTTATATATCTTTTTATTACATGAAAATAAACTAAATTCAGTATGATAAGCAATCATAACAATATAGCGAAAGGTCCCCATCTTCGATTTTTCATAGCTTTCTTCTTACCTTTTTCATCATACGTTGGACAACATCTATTTTTACATTTTTTAGTTAATTAGTTGTTTTTTTACCCTGCGCTTCAACTGAGTCTGTAATTGCGCTTCCCGCCCATCACTGTAAACTAGTCTACTGAGAATTACCAAAAAAACCCTTAATTGGACGAGCTATAGGGACGTTTAGACGGTTTGAAGCTTTCGGTACTCTTTTACTCAATTCTGGTAGCTCCCTGCACAGTGATACTTTATTCGCAACTTCCTGCACTTCTTTTTTTATTACTTTTAGCTGTTTGTCGGAATATTTGGGTGCTTTTTGACGATTTAAGTGTTGAACATAGTATATCTTTAAATTATTCCTTACTCACCCACGGGAAACATCATATTTTACAGCTAACTTATCTGGGACCCACCCATTTTGTTTTGTGCAACCTTTGCCACTTTCCTCCGGGCTCGATCATTAAGAATAGGTGTTCTTCCCGTTTTTGGTAAATCTTTGGTCTCAATACCAAGTTCCACCGCTGGATCAAACATTCAATTGTAGTTGGAGGTAAATTTTCAGCTTTGAAGTGAGAGACCACTTCAGATTTTTCACGCTGTCCAAATCGGCGATAGACACGTTTACGTAATAACTTCCTCGCGGACATTTTTTAGTAAACCAGCTAATCTTTTTTGCCTTTTTATTTATAATAGCTGTCAAAATCCTTTTTGTATGTTTTATTGCCTGCTATTGTCAATTGAATACCTTCTCATTACTTTAAGCCAACACGTTAATAATACGCACATGTTACAGGCGTTTCTTTTAAAGATTTAAGACCTACAACATGGTTTATGGAGCAGATATTGATACCTACTGACTTCTTGATTTTCCAGCGAACAGTTTTTCACGTTTTTTTAAATATTCTGGATAGCTATCAGTGAAGAGACATGCTTTTAATATATGCATAGACGCCAAGGGGAGAACTTTAAACTTATGGAAAAGTGGTCTACAGCTTTCATCAAACCGAGCAGAACCTACTGCACGCAGACATTTTTTCTGCATTATAAATGACCTCTCTACATCGACAGCTAGCTAAGCTAAGCTATTAATAAAAAGAATATTTTAAATTATTGGTTAAATGTTAAAACAAAAGCACCTGAAACCGACGAACGTGCATGAAGAGGTTGATGAATGTAGAGGAAGCGAAAGTTGTGTGTTTAGACCGGTGCACCTGGCGTTCCGTAGTCTCTGCCTACCCCATTGGGAGACAGGCGTGTAGGTGTGTATGTGTATGTACCTAGGTAAAACTGACGGATATCACGTACCTGGAAGTACTCATCAGTGGAGACGCCGAACCACTCCGGCGAGTCGAGGAAGTGGTGCGGGAACACGATGTGAAGCGCTCGCTGGTTCTGCGAGACCACCAACCTTAAACAAACGGAGCAACCATTAATACCAACATTACCAACATCTATCAACATCATCGTCTCAGCCTAGTTGACAACATGAACTTTTTTTTAAAGACTTTAAAAAAAAAAAAAGCATACTATGTTTCATTTTTTTTGTTCATCATTTACTGAGAAAACCCAACCCAACTTAAGCCAGTCAAACTGCAAACAGATCTGGGAGTTAAGGTAACAGAGGACCTAAAGTGGGAGGCGCAAATAACAGCAATTACTAAAAGATCTAAGTCCTTGATCTATCTCATCAGGAAAGCTTTTGGAGTCTTAACCCCAGAACTAATCCTTCAGATTTACAAATTATATGTGAGACCCAATTTAGAGTACGCTTTTCAAGCATGGAGTTCTTATTTTGCCAAAGACATTGAGCTACTTGAGAAAGTCCAACGCAGTTTCACCAAGATACCGAGACAACTTAAAAATAAATCCTACGAGGAAAGACTGCAGGTGCTGAAACTCACGACTCTAAAGGATCGTAGAGAGCGTGGCGATTTAATAGAAACCTATAAGATACTCACAGGACATTACGATTTACAGGAGTTTCATAAATTGTTCAAGCTAAATACCAACACTCGTCTCCGGGGCCCCCAATTTAAACTACTAACTGAGCTTTCACACAACAATCCTCGCAGACACTTCTTATGTAACAGAGTAGTGAAAGCATGGAACAAACTGCCAGAACGAGTAGTCTCAGCACTGAACGTCAACCAGTTTAAAAACCGACTAGACCAACAGATAAGCAGTACAAAGAACACTTGATCAAGGAACAGCTGGATACAGGCATCTATCAGCTCTCGCAACTGCCGCCTGATAAAATAAATAATAATAATAATAATAATAAAATTAATACACAAATTCCTAATGGCTAAAGATCTTAAACGCCACATGGTCTTAAATTGGGGGAAATGTTCCTTGCGTACCCTAGGGGTGCATTTAAGAAAGGATTTTTTGAAAATAAACACCCGGCAGGAAAAAATAAGGGGAGTAGCGGAAAACTTTATAAGCAATACATCGTTTGCGTTCAAAATTAACATTTACATTTATAACAATAAAGATAGGTACAAAACAAAATTGATAATCAAGCAAGCTTTGAAAAACCCGGCTGTTGCCAACCAACTTTAAATCATAAATAATAAATCCTAAATGATCATTGTAAATGAAAAATGATGAAAGAAACTTAAAGATGATTTTTAAATACCTATTCAATGATAACCCACTTGTCATAGTTCGCCGACTTTATTTTACAATATGGCGTCTGGCCATATTGTATTTTGATTACTGTCATTATCTTTAGTGACACTCACAAGAGACAAATCGATTGGCATAATAAATCATCAAAATTGGAGTAACAAACATACATACAAACATATATATGCTGATAAACACATTACCCTCCTCCTTCGGCAGTCGGGTAAAAACAATACGAGACCATAATAATTTTAATTACTTATGTGTGATTCCACCTTCTGGTTTCAACGTAAGACCAGCGCTGACTTAAATGCCAGCATTATGCTGAGTTGGAGAAATAGCTACGAATGATCATGACGACAAAATTACAAAGGTTTTTGGCCACTTCTCTAGCCGTAACGCAGCACGTGTCGGTCCTGAGACGCTTGCTAGGCACCTAAGGGCCCTGCCAAGATGCATTGCGCTAAATAACGTTACGTTTTTAAACCAATCAAGTCACTGGTAGATCACGTGACTTTTCGTATCACGTCATCTACCAGTGACGCGATTGGTTTAAAAACTAGTCGAAAAGAAACGCTAGTTAGCGTAATGCATCTTGGCAGGGCCCTCTGAGCGGCGTGGGACGGTCGCAGGAGGCCATGTTCCGTATTGTTCATTGCGTTCAATTTCCCGAAATTCGATATTCAATGGCCGTGACTACTAATGACGATAGTTTTTGACACGGTTTTCGATTTGAATTTTAACCAATTAGCACTAATTTTCTTGTCATTTTTTTTTACAAAAGTGTAGAGTCCTGAATATGATTGTGTAGGTTTTATTTCATAATTATTTTCAGTCAAAGTTTTATTCAAATAGTAAGAAGATTAACTAGTTTGGCCCCTAGTAAAAAACGGCAAATTTTACTCATTTTCCCAGAGCAACTTTTTTATATTGGGTTTAAACCGAAGACGTTTCAGGTAGCTTTTTTATTGTTTAATTGAGCACCTAAAAAGGGGTTTTTGGTGGCAGAATAATTTACCGTTATCTCCGGGAACGTAAAAACTCGGCGTTCCGGAGATTCGCCCGACTACGTTCTTCTTGTGAGTATTTCTATGTTCTTTGTTGTTTGTACGAATAAATAATTAATTTCATTTCTTTTTTTATTTAATACACATTGTCAATTTTAATTTAAACACAATTTGAAAATGTATTAATCAATTTAAACGTTTTAATTTGTGACTTGTGACATTATTTTCCCTTTAGTTAACTATTATTAATTATGACCGAACACAATATGAAACAATACCAAGCAGGAAACATGCTATAACACACAAAGGTCTATACAAAATCACATTTTAAATCCGGGTTCGAATTCCGACGCCGGCAAAGCGGATAAAAGAACCACTGAGTCGCAAATCCACAAAGCACCACCGTTTTCTCAATTTGAAGAGGTTTAGCGAATGTACCTGGGGTGTGATTCTAATGCCCGTTCCTAATTTTCAAAAGACATATAAACGAAGACGCGTATAATGACGACGCGTTATAGTTGGTAATGAAACTGCCTACGAAGCTAGCGGTCCCGGATTCGATTCCCGGTATGGGCATATATTTGTGTGATGAGCGCTGTGTTTGTTTCTGAGTCATGGACGTTATTTATGTTTTTAAGTATTTATTTCTCTAAATAAGTATTAATATCGTTGTCTAGTTACCATAGTACAGTCGACTACAAAGATATGTATCCACTTTTGTACCTTATTACAATGTAATAATTATTCCAGTTATGGCTTTTGACGTAGAGACCTCGTCGTGTTGTTCTCCTAGTCATTATTTTTAGTTAAATGTATTTGACATGTAATATTTTAAATTTTTACATTTATTTATAATGTTTTAAATTTTTGAATTTATAATGTTTTTATTTGTGATAGTTCTAATAATTGATATTTGTTGCTTTATTACCTTGTAATGTAACTTACTTTTAAGTAGTATTGTATTTTATGTTTGAAAAAATGACCTTCTGCTGGAGTTTCTTGCGGCGCTTCTTCTCCGCAATGATGGTCTTGTCCGAAGCGCTAGTAGATTCACTTTATATTACCGACGTGTAAAAGAGCCCGTATGTGGCCAATTTACTGAATAAATATTTTGATTTTGATTTGATTTTGAATAAGGTGAAAAAGTGGATAGATCTCGTTGTAGTCGACTGTATAAGCATAGATCTTAGTTTCTATATTCGGAACTCGCATTAATCAACAAGATGAATTACTTAATCTGGCTTGTATTACTTGACCTGTGCATTGCTACAACTTCAGTATGCTACTTCGAGCAAATCGAAGGTTTTGGACATGGATTGCCGCGCAATTCTAGCTCGTACGTGTTAAGGGTGGATTTAGTTCAAACGAGTGAACACGCTACACGCTCAGGAAGTTAGGTAATTTAATGGATAATCTATAACCTGCAGAGGCTGAAGATAGGCACTTAGAACGTTTTGAAAAAAATATAAGGTGTGGTTTTAGCTTAGAATAGTTACGCAAAATCGAATATGGGTGTCCATTTTTACACGACTGCCCCAAAAAAAGGAGTGTAATGTTTTCAGGGTTCGTGTTTGTATGTATGTATGTATGTATGTGAGTTTCTTTATTCCACTATAACTTCTAAATCCCTTGACCGATTTAGATGTGCGAGGTATCGTTAGAATCCTTACGTCATCCCGGGTGACGGGTACCTAAACTCTTAAAATTGAAATAACAACAATGGCAAAATGACAATTATTAACATACGTAGGTATATCGACAACAGTGTACAAAATGCAGTCGGGTTTTTAAAGCTTGCTTTTCATATAGTTATTGCTAAAAAAAAAACTAAATATGTCGAAAACAATGGCACTAAACCCACATTTAGCTTTGTAATTGCCCGTGTGGTTTCCGGATTAGAATAGTGCCACTCCATGTCTTCCCGTGGATGTCTTAAGAGACGACTAAGGGAATAAAGGCTTGTAAGTACTGTTAGGCGATGGGCTTGCAACCTGTCACTAATACGCTGGTAAACATCTTAGCCTGATTGTGCAAAATGTGGTTACAGAATTATCAACAAGTTTTTAGAGCTGTTGGTAATTCTGTAGCTCTGCCTACCCCACTCTGGGAACGAAGGCGTGAGTTTATGTATGTATGTAATTACACCTAAAGTGTCTCTTATTATTATTATACTAAACATGTCTCTTGCCTGCAAATTGCTCAGTAACCCTTACTGGCTAGTTCGGACACTCGCGTCATCTCCGAAATATAATTACACCTCTGCACGTGATGAAAAAGGTTAATAAACAAAGTTTAATAAACCCTCGCCCGTGAGAAGTTGTTAATTAAAATGAGTGCGGGACAAAGCGGCGCAGTGCAATTAGCCATTAAGCTCGCCACACACTGGAGCCAAGGGCGAATCTGTTCGGGCTGTATGAACTCTACGAGCCAGATTACGCCCGACATGTTAGGGGATGTACAAGCACGTAATACGTATAGGGCATATTACAGTGCTGCCTGCACTTTCTAGTTTAATGGTTTACTAGGATCAAACACGCGGGTTTTAAAAGATCGTTGTTTTTGACGAAGCGTTTGCCTTGTTGGTAGTGACCCTGCCTACGAAGCTAGCGGTCCTGGGTTCAAATCCTGGTAAAGGCAGATATTTGTGTGATGAGCACGAATATTTTATTCGCGAGTCATGGATGTTTTCTATGTATTTATGTATATAAGTAGTAAGTATTAATATCGTTGTCTAGTACCCATAGTACAAGCCTAGAGCTTAGTTTGGGACTAGGTCAATTTGTGTGACATTGTCCCCTGATATTTATTTATTTATATCAAAATGGTTGTTTACCGACGTCAACTCGTATAGTTTACAAGAGATCACAAAGAAACAAACAAAAATACATACCTAGACCTAGATACATACATACCGACACTCCACAATTTACCCTGGCATTGGCTGTTGGGTAGCATTATGTAGAATTTAAAAACCGGAATTAGAAAAATCTAAAAATGGTTTTATTAATTTAAGAATGAATCGACCTCTTTCTTGTGGAGTTACTCCTCAACAGTACTGTAGTCTCCCTCTCCCCTTGGGAAGCTCTGGTAGACTGAAGCAAGTAATAGAGCCCGAGCGTCCTAATTGCAGTATAAAACTTTAAACTCCATTATACATTACAACTACTATCCCTTTAAAACTCCATTTAAAAACTACGCAGTTCACAGGTGCAAATTAACTGCCTGGAAATTGGATGGTTAACACATAAACACCCCTAGAGACTTTAAAACGTACTTCGCAACGAGTAAATTAAAAACTGAAACCGGCCTACGTAATTATGTTACATAAGAGCTCTTGAAATTCAGACTATTAACTGAAATTGAGCTGAAGACCGTCAGTTAAGAGTCTCAGAAGGAAAACTCAACATACTAACAAAGCTTCATAGACAAACTGCACTAATTGACATTTATTTTGGATCGCATATAGTACAATCGACTACAAAGAGATTTATCCACTTTTGTACTGTACAGTCGGCCAAAAATGTGGTCTACGGTTAAAATTCATTCGCACTCGCACGTCATGACATGATACAACAAGTTCGATTTTCCCTTGCAATGATATTATGACAGTGACAAGTGTCAACCTTAGCGAAAATTAGATCTCACAGAAAATTTTGACAAAACTGGTAGACCACTTTCCTGGCCTACCGTACTGGAGCGCTCTTATACCTCTAGTAATAAATAATAATAATAATAATAATAAACTTTATTTCAGGCAGGACCCATATCATGTCACAAAACACATAGTCATACACACATACTTAAAATTCATTTGTAAAATATTGTATAAGTAATATAAACAAAAAGTAGCAAAGTAAAATTGTAAAAATAACTCTATGAAAAGCAAGTTTTAAAAACCCGACTGCATTTTTTATAGGTACTGTCGTCGATATACCTACATATGTTAATAATTGTTATTTGGCCATTGTTATTTTAACAGTTTAGGTATCCTATGACACTCTCGCTGCGAAGACGAATCCCATGATACCTCATTTGTCAAAGTCGTCCAAGCCGTTTTTGCTGTAGCGGGGAACATAGAACTGGACATGACGGTGAAAAACATAACCCTCCGCCGCAGTCGGGTAATAAACACGAAACATACAACATAAATTAAACCTACTTCACTACTTCCTATTTTGGTCGCTATGCACAGATTTCCAAAACTTCGAGATCCGACAGTCCAAGCGCTCGAACAAAGTACCTACGGAGAATATCATTATTGGATGATCTGATACGGTCCCGAAATGACGCAATGCGCAGTCTTATAATTGCGTAGAAGTCAGGCACTCTAGATTCCGCAAACATGCTCGATTCGCTACTAACGTGGTTGCTTCATTAGAATGCGATATGCGTTTTTATTTTGCACTCTAATCGCACTCATGGCGCGCCTGGTGCAATTAACCCAGAGCTGGCATGTGTAGAATCATTGACAAAATGTTCTAAACAATGTCAACTTTACTGGGGCACTGCACCGTGCAAACCTTCGTGCGAGCATGTTACTTCTCACAGCAGTAGCCCGTTCACGCTCGATATCCAGGTCATCCCTGAGGGTCTCCGTCACAATATGTCCCAAGTACGTGAACTGGCTTAGCTTTTCGATTGAGATTCCATTCAAAAAAACTGGGGGAATTGTCCGGACCCCTCCCTGACTTGATGACCATAAATTGCGTCTTCTTGACGTTATACCTGAGACCATGGTCTAAAGCATAACGCTCACAAACGCCCAGGAGCGTTCTAAGACCTTTACCAGAGGGGCTAAGGAGCACCATATCATCTGCATAACTAAAATTATTCAGGCATGTGTTGCCGATGTGACAACCTACTTTGGTGCTCCTTAGCTCATCAAAAGGCGATTAATATAAAGACTGAAGAGGTCCGGCGATGTCAACCCTACTTGGTGAACTCCACACTCTAACCTATAATCGTTAGAAGTGGAGTCGCCCCACCTTTCTGCGTTAGTTTGGTTCTCATACCAGCATCTCAACAGACCGGTACCGTCAGTACCGGTACGCACATTTGACCTAGCGAGTTTCTTCCACAGTAAATTATAATTTACCAGGTCGAAAGCTCGACTGAGGTCAAGAAAGCACCCGTAAACTGATGACTCTCTCTGTATGTAGTAATTGACAGTAGACTTGAGGCAGTATATCGCTGAATCTGTTGAGAGACCGGCACGAAAACCAAACTGCGCATCATCCACAACAATATTGTCTCTTAAAGACGGGTGGAGTAACCTCTCCAGTATTTTAGCCAGTATTATACCCAGCGAAATTCGCCGGTAGTTTTTAATGCTGGCGAGGTCCCCCGTTTCGTTTTTAGGAACTGGAACCACCACGTGTCAGATATTTTTGCGCCCAATGTTGGATAATGTATTATTGCTGGTGACTGTACCTATAGTAAAAACTCTAACGCGATGTTTTTTTTAACTCCCAATGCAAAAAGGAGATGTTATAAGTGTAACGTGTGTTTGGGTGTCTGTCTGTGGCATCGTAGCCCCCAAACGGACTATAAGATATTACTTGATTCAAGAAGTTTTTAGTTATGTGGCTAGATGTCGTTCTCCGTAGATTATATTACAATTTAGAAACAAATATGAGCATTAGCTTAGCAGGTTAATGTGTCTAGAGTAGCCTGTCAACGAGTACGGACGAAGATTAAAGGGGATGTCCAGTAACCTACTAATTTTGTAGGTAGGGGATCCTGCCAGGTGATCTTACTGGACGTCGCGAGCTTAACTAGCCACGTTTGCTGACGAACGTGACACGTGAGTTAGTGCTACTGTATGTATATAAACTTTTTATTGTATTAATAGTATTAAATAACAACAGAGTCAATGTATTAACAGAAAATGTTTTTGCTTCCTGCAATAATACTCGTAGAACGAGTGCTCGATCAAATCCACCCAAAGTTAGATTAAAAATGATATCGCTTTAAACGTAAAAATCTGTACCCGAAACAATTCGTATCGCACAAAAATTCAATAAAAACTTAAGATAATAAAGTTACAACAGCCAAAGTTATAAAAATTGTATTATAAATGTCGGCCATCTTCGATTGTGAACGCTGGGGGCGCTTTGAATAATACATTAAATTTAGCTTTTAAATATAAAAACAATCTAAGAAGTTAGTGCTTGATTTGGCAATGTTCATTGGATTTTGAGACAAGATATACAAGATTTCACAGTAAATCGTATCATCTACATATTGTTTACTGCTTGGTCGACAAGTTATTGACCAATCGACAACATTGTTGTCCAACCCTGAGAACCAATGAAAATATATCAATATTTTTCTGGATAAGCTCTATAAAATGAAATAATAAAATCGAGTAATCAAAATACACCATTTTGTTTCCTAAAATATTACGTGTGTCTTTAATACAAGAACACAACCAACAAAACACGACTCTGAATGTCATTCGATCTGGGTCCCAATTCTTGAACCACCGAGATAAAATTACTTACAGGTCGACAGACGTAAAAAGAGCTCCGAGCGACTAGTAGAGGGGATATGTTTGCGCATTTTGTCTACTGACAAACCAATCATAGATAAGAGTGTATTGCTGGGAACCAATAGCGTGGTAGCAAAGCGAATCGGTTTACGCTCCCCCCTTCGCGCCCACCATGTTCGTCCGTAATTTCCGCACTGCGCAGGTAGGTCGCTCAGGGCTCTCTTTACGTGTGTCGACTTGTAAATATTTTTTTCGACACATCACAACAAATAAAATTTTATATGCAGTTGACATTTTCATCTCGAGTGCTACGAGAATAGAGGACCTGATATTGAAAAAGATAGTTAAAACAAAACATACGTCATGCATCGCAGGTATACCTACTCCTTAACTGCTACTTACTTTCAAAATACTGCTGCATTATAATAATTTAAATGAAAAGTAGATGTCAGAAATGAATTCATCTTGTAATGTAGTGATAAACCATTCCAAACCAAGTATTCACGAAACGGCCACGGTAACATCAGGCTGCATCTTGGAAAAATCGTGTAAATGTTTACGTCAACATAATTGGAAACCAAAGAAAAAGCAAAAAGATGTTGTCTCAAAACGTGTTACTTGCGTATTTCAACCAATTTTCAAAGAGATCCTTATGTTGTTATTCCTTTAATCATTGTGTAGGTATACTTGGCACATTAACGAATTATATGTAAACTAGCTTCTGCCCGCTCGTCGTCCGCGTAGATTTCGATTATATAAAATGTAGCCTATGTGTTAATCCAGGGTAAAAGCTATCTCTATTTCAAATTTCATCCAAATCCGTCCAGCCGTTGCAGCGTGAAAGAGTAACAAACATCCATACATCCACACATACTAACTTTCGCGTTTATAATATTAGTAAGGATATTTTTTGGTTTATTGCCTGCATTAGTTGTGAAAAATAAAATGTCGTATTTGTCCAAAAGGGCAATCAATGGACGTTCCATTAGAGAGTCTCAACTTCGTTTTGGTAAAAAAGCTCATCCGCTTTGATCTCGATCAAACGTTACTAAATTTCTGCCACTTACATTCTTTAAAGTTACTTTTGTAATACAAATTCGTAGCGTTGTGAAAATGTCGATGCCGATTGACTCAACGGTCAACGGCCCTCGAAACTTCAAAGGCGAGCAGAAAATCGCGGTCCTTCGCTAAAGTACTCAATATAATCATTCTTTAGATCGCAAATTGTTACATTAGAAAAAAAATTAACACGCAAAATTGTGGACTTTACTTTTGACGTTTGTTTATTTTACGATTAAAATAGCAAACGACCTGGCTTTTGCTGTCACCTTTGCGTGAGACATGTCACTGCATACCAGTTTTAAAAAAAAACAGTGTATATTTGGGAATGCATAAAAGAGACAGAATCAAAGGAAATCGAAAGGTGTTGAAACGAAAACCATAGTTTACCTTGCAAAAACGTAAAAAGTGGCACGATTTCTCGGCCAAAGAGAGTAGATGCTCAATATCTACCAATAACATAATATTTTACGAAGCTGGCAAGTTTTCTCAGTGTACGCCACGCGTCGGGTCACAGGTTCAGCTTATCTGCCCACAACCATGACGGCATTAAGGCTACTTACGGCAGAGCGTCCAAATACACCCACTAATGTTAAGTGCGTGATAAAGAGGTATGCTCACTTCGTATAGATGCTAGTTTGGGACCGATATAACGAAGTTCAACCTTTGATAGAGTAGAAAGTGTAGAAAACACTATTCGATTAAGAGGCCGTACACGAAATTTTGCCGGTTTTGCTTATTTTTGTGATTTTACAGTTAAAATACTGCGTTTTTATAAGTTTTAATGCTCAACATTAAAATAAATGTCATTGTAGTTATGATCGAAAAAATTAGCTACGAATAAATGAGTCACTTTTTTATTTTTGTCGAGTATTATAATTATAATGCGAGATTCAGGTCGTTTTAAAATATTATTTATTGCCAATTCTTTTGAACTTTTTGGATATTTTTTTTTGAAATACTGTATTTCTACTGTAAAATCACGTCTGTAAAATCACGTAAATCAGCGAAATCGGCAAAATTTCCTATACGGCCTCTTAAGTAATACGAGTAGAAATAAATATTCGTTCTGAAGTGCCATTGAACTGGGGTCCTAGTACAAGGGTACAAGTCGACTTATCTCATAATAAAAAGGGTATACATGAACGGAGTATACTACACTTAAACCCTTTTTCACTTGCTCTTCAGAAGACTTATACCCTTTTTCACTAGGACCCCAGTACAGCACCGAGCGTCCAGTGGCGCCCCCATTACTATTATTGTGTTTTCTAAGAAACCAAAGCATTGTCTTGTAATCGAAGGAAGGTTTTTTGCTGCACAAATGAATAAACAACGTATATTACAGCATATATGATAAAAATCCCTTTAACCTTCGTGTAGTCAACTTCACTTAGCCATTTTTTTCGATTAAGTTACTCACTCTTAGTTCAACCGTTATTAAGTTATACCCGATAAATTGTTTATTCATTTGTACAAGAAAAAAAAAAAAACATCCTTCGATTTTAAGACAATACTTTAGTTTTTAGAAAACACAATAGTAATGAGGACGGAGGTCACCACTGGACGATCGGCGTCCTCTTAAAAACAGTGGAGACGTTAAAAAAAGGTTTTCTCATTTAACGTAATCCTACATCCAATAGATTATTCGGTATTGATGTAACTTGCATTCTAAATCATTTGGGTTTAGGTTGACTAGTAGAAGTATAAATTCAAGTCATGTTGCAGAGTACATGCATATGTTACAACGATAACCTTTGCCTCCATGAGCTCATAGACTTCGCCAGGATCTACCTCGTAACTAATTAATTTGTGCAATTATGTCTATTGCTATTCCAACTCAGACAAGTGTTTCTCTATCTGCAGACGTTGTTGCTTATTTGTCTTTGGAAAATGTAACGAGCAAAATAAACTAAAACATACCACATTTATTTGACAAACACTCTGTTACACAAAAGAGGTGCTCGTATAACATGCCTGCAACTAGGGTTGCCATATGACAGGATTTTACGGCTTTTGTCTGGTTTGCGGCCGGACTTGGCAAATGAAATGTTAGGATTACCTATTCAAAAAATATTATATAAAGTATTGGATACAGAACCCTGTTCAAATCATATTTTCAAACATTTTACACCTGCAGCCTGTGGGCTAATTATACTCAGAGGTCGCTAAATCGGCTTCGTATACAATATAATGACGCGTTCAGGGTGCTGATGGGGCTGCCTCGCTGGTG
Organism: Acleris literana; assembly: GCA_946894065.1. Classification (NCBI taxonomy): domain Eukaryota; kingdom Metazoa; phylum Arthropoda; class Insecta; order Lepidoptera; family Tortricidae; genus Acleris; species Acleris literana. Next base: position 18,345,722 of record OX335680.1, read on the forward strand.
CAGCGCGTCCGCAATGTTCTTGGAGGCAAGAACGGACTGCTTTAAAGCAATTAGGCGCAAACGTGTTGCCTCCTGAATGTCGTACTTGAGACAGTTAGTTTTCCAGTGGTGCGACACTGGAATCACATACATATGGGGGATCGAGTCGCACTCTTTAGCATTTAGTTAATTATATGAATAATGCGTCAATTTAATTTTAATTTTAATTAATAGTTAATTAATATTAATTTTAATTTTAATTTATGTACTTTTTTTAAAACTGACACATTTACCTAACATAGTGTTAAGAAATTAATAACAAAACCTGTATGTGTTATCTATGGGCTTACAAGTCTGAATTAAATGATTTTTATTTTTATTTATTTTTATTTTATTTACTTATTGGAGTAATAAATGTATCCACTAATCAACTGCATACCTACTCGTAAACACGAACAATAAAACAATGAAAAGAAAAGATGTAAGTACTCGTATAATAAAATAAAATTATAAAATTGTACAAAGCTTGAACAAAATAAAATTGATAATAAATCTGTGTGGTTGCGAGAAATGTCAGGACTTCATTTCTACGTATAATGATATGGCAGCCCTACATGCGACCCGCCCGCAACTCCGTCTACATAGAACTCGGTTATCGTGTTTCCCACAGAAATGTTCTAATTTCCTGGGATAAAAAGTAGGTATCCTATATTTTAACCCAGTACATGCTATGTTTTGAAACCGATTTTGAGTGATTAAGGGATGAACAATGTAACATCCACCCTTGCTTTTATAATATTAGTAGGATAGGATTTGCATATCGTTCTAAAATAATCTGCAAACAATAGTAGCATAAGATACTCGTGAAACACCGATTATCTGCCTCTGGGTTGAATAAAGTACAGAATATTCAAAAATACAACACCACGCGAAGTAAATCCCAATCCTCAGTTCATGCGATATTAAAATTCACATCCGACACAGTCATCAAAAATATATCTAGTTCATTCATATCAAATGTAACCTGTGTGTAACGTTTGTCATGGGTTTCACGATAAACTGGCGGAAGTAAAGAGGAAAAGAGATTTTTTGGACTGTTTTTCTAAAAATAAATTGGAGAAAATATTATAAAAAAGATAAAATAAATTTATTCAGTAAGTAGGCCGCACGGGCACTTTAACACGTCAAGAATCTACCAGCGCTTCCCAAGAGAAGACCACTGCCGAGAAGAAACGCCGCAAGAAACTCAGCAGTCAGTCATACCCAACCAAATACCCAACCGAATACCCAACCAAATACCCAACCAAAACGGCAAACATCAACAATAAAAATAATATAAGAAGCATATATTCAAAGAAGAACGTAAAAAACATTTTAATCCGGCTAATTGCTGCAATTGTTTCAGAGAACGCCACGCCGCGTGGAAAAATAGTGCAATTTCATGCATTAGCGAATTAAAGAAGTTTAAATGGACTGAAAAGTACTCCGCGTTTAAGATATAATTACAGGAATACTCAATAGTCTCTCGTGTCTGGGGATAGTAATAAAATAATGGTTTAAAAGGGTACTTGATAGTTTAGAACTTTAGATTTATGCAGAGTAATTTAATAGAATGTATCAGGAGTCTTATGATGATGAATTTCTGTGGGGGGAAATAAAATCAGCTTATGTGTGTTATAAATATTAAGCCCGCAATTCTCAATTCAACTAACTTGTTTATATATACTCGTACTTTTTATCGACTAAATGAACCAGAAGTTTTGGACATACATACGACACGTGTAGGTTAAGTGAGGGAAAGTATTTCCAACATCGTTCGCAAAATTTGTTACATACATCCCTGTACAGATTAGCGTAAAAATACAGCAAATTAAATAACAGCTTAACAAAGGGTGTTCCAAAAAACCCGTTCAATTCAGTCTTTAGCTGTAACGTTCACGCGGAACGGTAGCCAAATTGGGTCACGATCCGCAATCCAAAAGCCTTTACAATATAATCGTGCAAGCAAATCGGGATCCTTGGCATTAGCCAAATGTCATTCCCGACGCGGCAACTCGCAAAGGCCATCCCTAATGGAGTTTTGCGACAGTATAACACCGCATTCAACCAAAATGGCTTATAAACAGTGAAATTTCCAATACACATACGATCTTTCGAAGTCAACTCGACAGCATAATGCCGAGATTTTGCCACAAACTCTACAAATATTCTTGACATTCAAAATGGGATTATAAAGTAGCTTTGCGACTTATCCACCTTTTACCTAATGAAATGACGTCTTTGGCTTGATAAATATTAAAATTCGGCTCTCAGGTTTCTTATTTCATCGTGTTTTTGTAGATGCTTCATTATTTCTGGGAATTGAAACAGATTTTACTTTACCACTGATTACGAAAAGTATATATCCTTTGAATAAGGGATCTTTAATCAAAAAAATATTTAAACTAAAGAAACAAAATGTTATAAATATTTATCATTAATCAAAAATGAAAATAAAAACATCGATACAGAAGCTATCCAATAAATCGAGCACAGCAATTGAAATAGATATTCAAGAAGAAGTCACGTTGAAACTTCTGTTCACAAAGCTGTCGGCAATGAAACGGCAGTGAAGTCGCGTGAAGTTGAGATGCATTTCGTGCGTGAAGTATAGCTGAGTGCGCTTTCAAATGAGCTAGCATGCTCAGTTGAGCAAACCTGTACGTTGAGAGTGTTGAGACACCGTCTGTACTTTACTGATTTCATTAACCTCAGACAAATTGACGGTAGAAAAAATAACAACTTTATAAATGGCTATCTTCTGCCCGTGATTTCGTCCGCATAGATTTCGAATATCGTCATTCCTGAGTAGTTTTAAACTTTCCGGGATGACAAGTTGCCTTTGTGTTAATCCACGGTATAGTCAATCTCCATTCGAAATTCATTAAAATCCGTTGCAGCTTGAAGAAGTTACAAACTAACATACAAACTGTCGCATTTATAATATTAGTGGGGTAAATAGATAATAACTATTTAAAAGATAATTAGGTACCACCGATATAATTTCGATCTCTTCTTTAAGATATGATATCTCAATGGCCAAGATTTATATCTAAAAAAAATCGCGCCCGAATCACAGCCGTTTATTCACACTTTTACAGCACCCCCCGTTTTCATTGCGGGTGTTAAAACTATGTCTACACCGCGCTAGATCGATTTTAAGCGAGACAAATCGATTTTACAAGGATCTTAGAATTGTACAATTGCTTATAGCGTCCATGACAAAGCAGACAATTCTTTAAATAGAAAATTGGGCAATGTGACTAAACGAGCAATTATGTAGTTTACCGATGCGTATAGTCACTTTTGTATGACTCCAAGAATACCTATATGACTCAGTGGTAAGCCTACCTCGACCACACACATTGTTACGAGTATAAATAAATAAATATCAAGGGACGATCTCACACCAATTGACCTAGTCCCAAACTAAGCTCTAGGCTTGTACTATGGGTACTAGACAATGATATAAATACTTATATAGAGAAATAAATGTGGCATTATCTACGTAAAGGGACCTTATGGCGGTTGGCGCTTCCGCCATTATTAAAGATGCTCCGACAAAAATGAAACGTCGCGTGACGCAGTGCGGCGTAAGTGCCATCCGCCATAAGGACCCTTTACATAGATAACGTCACAAATACCTACTTAAATACATAGAAAACATCCAAGACTTAGAAACAAATACTTGCGCTCATCACGCAAATATCTGCCCTTACCGGGATTTGAACCCAGGACCGCTAGCTTCGTAGGCGGGTCACTACCAACTAGGCCAGCGCGTCGTCAATATAGTATATTACACTTGTAACCCAGAATGTTCGAATTATCAATAAACATATTTAATCAGAATTAAATACGCATACTATGTTCCCTGCCTACGCTGTAATTAGGGACAATTGTTTTAATGTCAATAATGTACTTCCACGTGGGGTAGCCTATGAACATTCAACGCCATAGGTTTTTTTTTTTGGTAATCGCCTGAAGGGCCAAAGACAGAAGTTCTTGCTTTTGTTTGCTTTTGACTTGAATTACTTTAACAAAAAGGGGCAGAGGTGAAAATCCCTTCCGGGGACCTAGGAATGGAGGGCCCAGGTACTGCCGGGCTCGTACCGGCTAAAAACAATGCCACTATTACCGACACTTTAGACTCCCGCGGATACTACCCCAGCCAGTGCTGAAAGGCCGGCGGAGAAAGTCCTTCCTCCGTTTACTTATCCGCGGGGTTTTTCCAAAAAGGGGGGATAGGAATGGGGCTTATAACTATGTGAGTCGCGGAGTGGGCATCCTGACGCATGCATGCTTAGAGACTACGGGCTTCCTTTCTTTTGCCCGACCATGGAAGGGTTGGGTCGGAGATCTTTTTTGGGCCGCTTGTGTGGCTGTGTATACCATCTTTATGGGTGGGGCTACCCTTTTTGAGGCTTTCTCTTTTGCCTGGAGATACTTTTTTTGCGCGTGTCTACAACAACGCCATAGGTTCATGAGTAGATCTTGTCTTCAAGTTCGACATCAAATCTAAACCTTGGAGTTACATATCGGCACTTCTACTAGTATCCATGCGTTACAGGATTTGGGCTTGGTGTACTTTTAAATAATCCAGCCAGTGTAGTTTAACAAGACCCAAAGTGTCGTTAGCCATAGCGTGCTAGCACCACGCAAATTTTCAAGAGGCAGTCAGAACGCAGCTGTATTGACGCGCGTATTAACCCAACAGCAATCATTACTGACGAAATGCTCCAAGGGTAATAAGGGTTTCATAAAGATTCAAGTTTTCTTTCATCACATCACTGTTACAATGTGATTTACAATTAGTCACAGTAAACCAAATCTCGGTTTAAAAATACCTATCACCTAGGTGAACGAGGAGGAACGAGGAGGAACGAGGAGGTACAAAATGACAACGCAACTTAAGGCGATATTAAAAATGAAGGTTCGAAGAATGTTTTGCGGTTTTTATGCAACGATATAAGACAGACTACCCAGGCTACAAAATCAACCAGTGATCACGATATTCACGATCCTCAGGAATGAGGGAACGAGTGAAGAAGACGTCTCTTTATTGTAAGGATACCAAAGACAACTGCATGGTCTGTCAGACATCACAACCCGTAAACTTACTAGCATTCCAGTCCTCAGGGTTGGCGTTTGCAGTCTTAATATTGTATTTTTGATGCATGTCTATGGGTCTCGGATTTCCCTTACTATCAGTTGGCTTATGTGCTCATTTGCTTTCTAAACGCCATACAAAAAACGGAATCCTTACGGCAGAGATCATTGAAAAGCACAATATGATGCCCTTCAAAACTTATATTTGAACAAATGTTTACCTAAACGTCAAACTTTTGGCCAAAACCATCATCAGGTTCTATCTCTCTTTACGCTCTCTTGAAACAAGGCTCTATTTAACTGCGGAACGTTTTTACCCTCGTGTTGACGCACTTGCGTTTTATTTGAGAGCCGTGTTTAGGGGATGCTTCGTTTACGACGCACATGTGTTTGATAGCACTTGTGACGAGGCGTTTTACGGGGAACCGGCCATGTTGTCTCTTACGGAACTCACTTTTCAAATCGATTGAGTTAAGTTGTCCCGTTAGAGCGTACAAATTACATTTTAGGGCGTGCATTCTCAACTAGATAGCTTAAGCGTGACGACTCGAGTGAGCTCGCTCTAGCGAACTCATTACGAAATATTCTTATTAGATAAATAAATATCAGAAGACAATCACACAAACTGACCTAGTCCCGAACTTTCATCCTAAGTTTTCACCCTATCCCGTTGGTTCTATATCATACTTGCTTTACTACTACGTCGACAATCAACAACGAATTGGGATTCTTGTTTTATTTTCAGAAAGTTTTTTCGAAATCCATTCCGAGGTTTACTCACCCAAATCCTTTATTATCAGCTTTTCGGTATATTATTTTTTCGAATAGTTATTCGTGATTTTATCGTTGAAATTTGTTTCACCTTTAAGATTTGGAACCAAAAGACTTCAAAGGGTACAACGTCGCAAGTCATTGCAATGCAAAAACAAAATTCGTTTTTAAAATGGTATAATATTTTTCATTAAAAATAAATGTTTAAAAAAACAAAAACCCGCCTTCAAAAAGCAAAAAATAACTTCTTTAAAATGGCAGGTAAATAGGTCAGTCCAACTGAAGTCGGCGTCCAACAATATTTTAACCAAAAGCAGACTTCAGTTGGACTGAACATACATAAAAAACAAAAAAAAAACTCGACGAATTGAGAACCTCCTCCTTTTTTTGAAGTCGGTTAAAAACAGGAGGTAGGTATATTTTGTCGGTCTATTCCCATTGTCCAGCCGCTCAAGAATTCTTCCAGTAAATAACTTTGACGTAATTTCTTTCTCATATGACTTGACGCTATCATTATGATGGGGTTCTATGGTCGCTGAAAAGTTCAAGTCATTTACTTCGATTTTAAACTTCCAAGAAATTGAATACGTAGAGACCAAAGACGAAATCGTCATGCTAATCATACGATACCTAAACCTTCGAATTGAATACAATAGGAAGACTAACTCTGAAACTGTTGACGTTCCTAATTGATATCCACCATCTTGGAGCTCAAGGCAATTAAGACTGCAGAGAGCATATACAGCCAACTAATTTGAGCAGCTCTACGCTACAATGGAATTACGTTTAACGAGGTATTTTCTTAACGTAAGGGAATAATCGCAATCAAATTACCTACGCTTTGATTTTTTTTAGTAGGTTTCATTAAGACTCATTAGCAGAGATCGGAATAGGTAGAGTATACAACCGGGTGAAATATTAATTTATTTTTATTTAATTCCGGATTTCCAGTATTTTTAATGCTAAATATACGTAATTTTTACTCACGGTATGGGATATTTTATGTTAGTTTGTGATAAAGGGACCTGTAACTCATTCCTTATATCTAATTATGTAATAGGTGGAGTACATTTACCTAAACTTCGTAGAACAGAGACATAAACTGGAGACTTCCTTGCGACTACATTTACTAGTACCAGAAAAATACCGGAAATCCGGAATTCAATAAAAAAAACCCGATTGTAACCACTCTATATTATGTCCTTTTGCGAACTTTAGGTAAATATACTATAACTATTCCGATCACTGCTCATTAATCTCATAATTAGCGTTGAAAAAGTCCGGAAAAAAAAGTTTTTTTCCAAATAACTCGTTTTTTTCGGATTTTTATGGAAAAACACAATTAAATTTTCTGCTCTTATTTTAATCTATATTCGGTCTTATTTGCACCTACAAAAGGGCGACATCGACGACATGGAGGCAGAAGCAATTGAAATAGGTGGCGAGAGTGACAGTGATTGACTATTAATAAATTGTCATATTCAATTGTTATTTTTCCTAAAAAAACCCGAAAAAAACGGAAAAAGACTAAAATTTCATAAACTTCAGAAAAAATCATTTGATTTTTTCCGCAATTTTCAACGCTACTCATAATAGATAAATTTTAAATTGTCTCATTCTTGGATTGGAATGACCGAATATTCACAATGACTATCATTCGAAACGTCTCTTGTCCCAAATGCCTAAATATTGAAAAGTGCACTTCCTCCAAATACCGAATTACCGATACAACCGAATTTTAGAATGTCTTATATTCAAAACATCTCCTGCAACTGTCAACACTTTATTTCAGGCATTCTTTATCTTACATTTTCAATTTTTGGTGTTTAACCCATATCTGATAAACAGATTTATTTAGGCCAAAACTCAACGTTAACCCGCCTAGGGCTGATAGAGCAGCTAAAAGCTATCGATTTAACCGGTTCTCCTATGGAAGCCCTAATCGTCATTTGTCCTAATGCATCATTTGTCCGAATTTTCATTTATCCTAACGCCATTGCCGCTTACATTTTTAAACTTTTTAGTATTGTTATAATACAACTCTAACCTAACCGAACCGAAGATACCTATAATTGGAAAACTTAAAAAGTTGCCTGACTCATGTGAAAACCAGTTTAGGGCAAATGAAAATTCGGGCAAACGATGTGTTAGGACAAACGTTGTTAGGGATTGTGAGGGACACCCGATTTAACCGCTATGTATGCTAAGGGATTTTAATCATTATTCGATATTCATCATTTTAATCTGAATTATTGTAATTTTCCCTTATGCCCATGTCACAAAAAATTCTTCATTTCAGTGGTATCTTACATAACTAGATTCATTATGAATTAGCGAAGTTTTTAAACCTATTTGCGCGTTTTTTTTATTAATAGTAGTTTTTTCCATTCATAGTAGAAAACAAACACTGGGATACCTAGTATGGAGAAACAAACTTGATGTTATTACTTATAAACTACGCTGCTTCGTAATGATTCTAATAATGTAAGATACCACTTAAAAACTAATGAAATAAAACATGAAATTAATGATTTTTCGTGACATGGACATAAGGAAAAATTACAAAAATTCAGACTAGAATGATCAATATCTCCAAAACAAGTAAAAATCGCTTAAAAATACATAGGGGTTAAATCGATAGCTTTTTAGCTGCTCTATCAGCCCTAGGCGGGTTAACGTTGAGTTTTCGGACACCCTGTATATTGGTTTCTTGTAAAAGTAGATGCTGGTTTTTGGTAAGATACATCGCTGTTCGTATTAATAACTAATTCTGCCCGCGACTTCGTCCGCGTATATTTTGATTAACGTTTTTCCCGCTTTAAATTTGAACTTTTAAAATTTCCGGCATGAAATGTAGCCCATGTGTTAATACAGGATATAAGCTATCTCCATTCCAAATTTCATCCAAATCCGTCTAGTCGTTGCAGCGTGAAGGAGTAAACACACACACAAACTTTCGCATTTATAATATTAGTAGGATTTGTGTTTTAGATTTTAAAAAAAACCTCGTTACCAAAGCAAGAAACAATTAACGTGATTTTTTACAGTAATTAATTAAATTGTTTAACATTATTGTCAAAATTACAGCATTCGAAAGGCTCCTTTTGATCTAGAACACATTAATATCGCTATCTTTTAATTTATGTTCTAGTTATTAACTTTTTAGTCACTACCTTGCGAATTTTACAAATATTGCGGTACACTTTTGTTAGTTTATAATAAAAAAGGGCAATTTATTTTGTCTCGTGGCAGGAACACGCTAGTAGATAATACGAGTAGTAATTATAATATCTACTACGTATATTATAGTAATTATACATGGCATTAGGGATTAGCATAATACACCGAGCTTATCGGAAATCCTCCACTTCAAAAGGCTTTCAAAAGCAATCGAATGTTGTGCTTAGCATGACAACCACACCTAATTTAGATATAAGCCTAAACTACATGATATTTTCCAGAAAATATAGTGGTGATATCTGTTCACTGCTATATTTATTTTGGAAAATGCCATAAGGCTTTATTTCCTCCAACGCTGACATCGGCCGCTGACGTCGGTCGAGCGTACCGTCGGTCGCGTATGACAAAGAAAAGTCCCGCAGTGCAAAACCGATTGCTGCAGTACGGAACAGTTTCTGCTCGCCTGCTCTGCGCACACGAGCATACAGCCAACCGGTCAGCTTTGCACTGAGCGCGTGATGGTGGTGTATAGCGCGTCAGCGCACCGACGTACGCGGCGCCATCGGCGGCGCGTGGCAATAAATCTGCCGCGGACGTCAGGGTCGCTGTGCGGTGTCCCATAGAACATGGTGTATATTCGTACGCTCGGACGTCAGCGACCGACATCAGCGTAGGAGGAAATCAACTCCAGGTTAATAAATCAGATCTAATAGTAATTAAAGGGCATTGGGTAAATTTGTTTGAAGAATACTGTCATATTTTTTTTCAGCGGCCTCGCATGATTTTTACATAGTTATTTAGAGGACCTCGAAATACACATAGATATATATAATTTATGGCGTTTAATAATATCGGAGCCGAGACATTAAAGATTTAAGTATTCAGTTTTGATACTAAAACTGTACTAAAGGTATGAATATTTAAATATCTCGGCTCCGATGCACTTAAGAGTATTACATTACATAACAAAATATGTTTATTTTGAATAATTCTATCATAATTTACCACTTTCACGAATGGCCGCCCACCTTGAAAATGTATGACTTTTACAAATGACAACACTTTTACCCAAACCCCTTTAGAGGAGAGTTCTATACTGATGCCCTATCCTAATATTCTAACCACTGATATATTTGGTCTTCAAATTCAAATTTTATCTGGAATTACCCATTTTGATCCACCGTTTGAATATTGGAGACGAGCATCAAATAATTATTCAACAGCCCTATTAGAGAATAGTTACACCAGCAGTTACCTTAAGCCGGGTAGTCACTAGTGAGCTGTAACTATAACCGTAGCAGTTACAGGGGTGTGATTCTCTTAAAAACGGCGGTCGGTCGAACGAACGAGCGAAAGCGCAGCGGCGAGTTTAAAGGCCCAGCAACACCGCTTACGTGACGTGCACGTGCACGTCACGCAAGCGGTGTGGCTGGGCCTTAAGTAGTCCCAACAAAACACATTTTAGCGCGTGCATTCTCAATTAGGCAGCATTATACGTTCGAGAAGCCATGCTGCCAAATTGAATACATGCGCTACAATGTGTTTTGTTCGCTCTGACGGGACTACTTAAACTCGCCGCTTGGACATTCACTCGTTCGTCCGCCCGTCCGTCGTTGTTGAGAGAATCACACCCCAGTAACGAGCTCCTATCGGAGAACAGGCTCGCGAGCCGCGTACACATCATGATTTTACGTGTAACAGTTATAGCAACGGCTTGCTATTGAGTACCCGGCTTTATAGTATTACTAGTATTATTTACGATCTGTGACTATGCCTAAACGTAACAATGGTAACATCCACTCGTGCGCATAATTTCACGCATCAACAATAATCAGATTATACGGTTTTATCGGTCTTATAAAGTAGACATTACAGCAAACTTATTTTTATTTAACCCCCAACGGAAACGGAGGGGTGTGTTATAAGTTTAACGTGTCTGTGTATCTGTCTGTAGCATTGTAGCTCCCAAACGGAAGGACCGATTCGGATGTCGTTATTTTTAACATGGAATTGGCAAAAGAACACACAGGGCTCCTGATGATAAGTGGGATCTGTGACCCATAGACATTAGCATTCTCAAGACTACCATCTTAAGACTGTAATCCTAAGACCTTAAATGCGTTGCCAACCCTGAGAACTATAAGGATTGAATGCCTCTATGCTAGTAATTTAACCGGTTATCTTAAGCCTACACCGGAACAGCACAATTTGAACACTGCTGCTTGGCGGTAGGTTAAAGGATATGGTGGTAGCGATCCGGACGGACCTTACACAAGGTCCTACCACCACACAAATTTTGGGGTTAAGGAGTTAGTTCTGAAAATAGGGTCACACATTTTTTCAGAGGTTTTTTTTTTATATAACTAGCGACCCTACCAACCAAACTACGTAACGGATTTTAAGGCTTTGGCTCCACTGAGGCGGAGACGAGCGGAGCGGAGCGGAGCTGTGCCTATATTAACCAATAGAAGGCGCATGCAGTCGCATCGAGAGCGCCTTGCGCACGTTAGTTGAGATTCTATTGGTTAATATTGGCACATCTCCGCCTTAGCCTCGTAAGGCCCGCCATACTGCAAACAGGGGCTTTTTTGTGATTGGGACTTTGAATCTACCATCAACGCAATAAAGTTCAATTACGTTTGTTCGATAATGCCATTTTCAGTTTATGAACATAGGAAAATAAACCTTATTCTTATTGCAACACAGTTCAGATTAAATTGCCTTGATTATGTACATCCTATTGCAAACAGGGTCTTACGAAGTTAGTGGAGCCGCAGCCTAATGCAGTCTTCGTCAATAGATAGAGTGATTCAAGAGGAAGGTTTCATGTTTAACTAGCGACCCGCCCTCGCTTCGCTTCGGTTTATGTGAGTTTTCTGTAACACCCGTGCATAAACCAGAATTTTTCATACATAAAAACCTACCGTGAAAAATTATCTAACTGATGGCGAAAAGCGCATGAAAATCCATTGCGTGGTTTAGGAGGAGTCAGCGAATATACAGACAGGCAGAAGCGGAAAGCGACATTGTCTTATACTATGTAAAGATAAAAATAAAGAAGATGAACAATGTACCCAGCAATAACGATTTCGAAATTCAAATTTTAGAAAAGAAAATCGATCTATTTCCACTAACTATTAACTAGAGCTGACCATAGTGGGGATAGACTAGTTTTCATGTCAAGCAATAAATCTATCAAGTTGTCATCTTCGGTAAAATTCGTTTTCAACCCGAGCGACGCTCGATCCCTTACCTAAGTACTGTTATTTAATCGCGAAAATCTTACGACGTTGGCAAATTTGAAGCGCCTCCATTTATCATTAGAGACTTTCTTAATTATATTCCTCCCTTTGAAGAGGCAGACTTGATTATACATTGATACACTGGCTCATCAAATCAAGCCTCAGAAAGATAAATCTTGCCTACCTTTAATCATAAAAGATTCAATTAGAGCAATTTTTTTATGGCATAGATATCGCAATAGAGAGATTGAAGGAACACTCAAAAAAATGAGAGCCAACAAAGAGAGATTTTCACTTAGTTGACAAAAAATGATTACAATAGTTAAGATAATAGTTATATCAACCAAAGCTGATAGATAACTACAGCAATTTCTTTAGTGATTCAACTAACATCATAGTTGATGTGTCTAACGTCTTAGTGGGTGTATCTATCGTCTTGTCAGGCTCGTATGGGATCAAGACGCTTATGCACAACAATCACAATCTTGTTACAAGCGACCAATTATTTTTTTCATTGAAGGAGAGGCAGAGGAAGACCAAGAAGAAGCTGCATGGACCAAATCAAAGAGAAGGTGCATGTCGTGTCGTATAAGGAGGTCAAGGAGCTGGAGAAAAGGACAGTTTTTTATGGCATAGAAAGACAAACGATCCAACAGATCATCTGAGGGCCCTGCCAAGATGCATTGCGCTAAGTAGCGCAAACGAAACGCGAAACGCTAGTTAGCGCAATGCAAGATGCAGGGCCCTCTGATGGTAAGTGAGATCTGAGACCTAGAGACACTTGCATTGTCAGACTGCAAAAGCGCTATATGCGTTGCTAACCCAGGACTAAGATGGAATGCCTAGCTATGCTATTAATTCCAACGGTTGTCTTATGCGAACATCGAGCCATATTGTACTACACATTTATAAAACCAATTAACTATACACGTATGTCATGGAACTAAAATAGTACATTGTGTATTAAGGGTGGTAAAGACAGAATTACAAACGAGAGTCTGTTAGAAGCCCGAAGCCGAAGGCTGAGGGCTTTAATGACTCGAGCTTTGTATTTCCTTTACCACCCGTATGTACCTATACAATGTTTTTCATCACAATTGCGAGGAAATGAAATAAAATCAGACAAAAGATCATATTTTTAACTTACGAATGTCACTAATAATTTTAGCCGCGTCGGTTATGTCCGGTGGAGTCGTATTATCCATTTCTTCTGATGACGACATGTTTTTATTGATATATATAAATTTTAATATGTACATGTGCAAAAAGACACCCTTTTAATTATTATTTTGGAATCACACAGTTTATAATCAGTATTTATAAATTAGCGGCAGACTACATCATTGTCTATGACTTACCACAGATAATGTCAAACGTGTTGAGGAGTCCGATTCTAGTGACAGTCGAGATCAATAGTTTATATGCGAGATTTTTAGAAAATTGTATGCAACTGACATTTCATCTCGAATGAAACTTCATATCGAATGGCACAAGAATTGTGGTCCTGGCGTATTATGATAGTTTGAGTCCACGAATTATTAAAAAAAAAAAAACTATTACGCACGATAGGGCGTAATGGTAAAAAAAAGGTCCGTGGGTATTATTTTGGATTTACGGTCGATTTTTCTAGCATATTAGACCACTATTTACGAGCAAGTGTGATGAAAACAAAATAAATAAACTACTTCTACTTCCTACACGTGAAACCACTGTGAAACGGACCGTTAATAGTGTTTGACAATAACCTCATATAGGTAGGTTCTTCGACCGAATCCATTCGTCGATACGATTTTGAATCATTTAATTTCATTGCATTTTATTACCACATAAAAACATCTAGCTGTAGGTACAATAGTTTTAGGGCGATGTTAGACGAGCAACCTTATTTTATTTTAGATAGCTTCTGCCCGCGACTTCGTCCCCGTGGAATAGTTACTTTGGGCTAACGCTTACTTTAACCCGCGACTTTGTTAACGTAGAAGGTTGAAACATTCTTCATTTTTGCTCATGACACTGAAAAAATTTCAAATTCAAATCGGACCAGTAGTTCCTGAGATTAGCGCGTTCAAGCAAACCAAACTCTTCAGCTTTATAATATTAAGTATAGATACCTTATTTTATAGGAGGTAGGTAAATTAATAGAAGTTTATGTGGCTGGCGCATAATAAGATCACACGAGTGTTTTAATGCCTAATTATGTATAGCCGCATACATAACTTTATCTACATGCATATCATAAGTTTTCTATAATATGTTCAGATATGGCCTGTATTTTTATTAAGTTAGTGTTACGTTTAACTTGTTTGTAGTACCAAAGCTTAAATAAAAAAAATAAAGACTTTATTTATAATTTAGAGATATGGCTTGCATTTTCAAGTTAGTGGTACAGTATTACCGATACTTTAATGTTTAGGTACCGACACTTTAATGTAAACATTACGATGCACTATACTTTAATGTAAACATTAATATGCAACTACAGATACAGGTTTCTTAATATAGGCGATTTGCTTATCGCTTCTGAACATATTGTAGGAAAGTTATGATATGGATGTAGATAAAATAAATTAACAAATTCATAAAACAATACTAAATCGATTACATTTCCTTTATAAACCCTATCGATAATCGAAACAAATGAATGCGATTTTAATTAGCAGCATCACTAAATTTGCAATTTGATATCTGCCACACGCACAATAACATATGAAAAATACTATAGCGATACCCTACCACCATTACATACACGGTCCCACAGTTTAATTAAAAATCACCGACGCCAAATATAATAATGTTGAAGTTAAAAAACGAATTACTTTTACTGCTGCGATAAAAATGCATCTGTCTGAACAATTAAAATTTGGCTCCGACTCTTGCAGAGATGCAAATTCGCGAAAGTTCGCTTCGCCGGGTAAGTTTATTCAAACAACACTTTACAATGCGAGACCGGACCTTGTTCTGTAATTTATGATCGGGACTATTATGATATGATATTTTGTAAGTTATATTTATTACCTACTATAAAAAAATATCATTTATTTACGCGGAAAAAGGGGCGTATACCTTCACAGATGTAAATGGATAGCGCGTACCTAACCGTACCTACTTCTTCTGCTCCAGTAAATAAATATATCCAACCTACATTTAAAATGTTTCCTATTAATTAATGAATTATTTAAAACCAGTAGAATTCCTACAGATATAAGGTATTTCGATTGCCTTGGCTGCGAACATACGACTCATGAATAAATCATAAAAGTAATAAATATTATTTTGATTTAACATATAAAACTGGTAGGTATATTATTGATAGCCCTAACCAGGGCCTTTTTTTTACCCGGTAAAACTATATTGATTTTTACATGATATCGTAGTTTAACCGATTCAGAGCGGATGACACGCCAGGCGTGTCATCAATTTTTTTTAACGTGGGGCGGATGACACGCTAGGCGTGTCATCATATTCTATGGCATCGTCCTAATAGAACGCGATTTCGCGATCATCGCAAGTTCGCGCGACTGTTTATATGACTGTTTACATACAAACAGTCGCGCGAACTTGCGATGATCGCGCAATCGCGTTCTATTAGGACGATGCCTACGGCGCATGGCACGCCTGGCGTGTCATGAAATAATTGTTCGCCGCCACAGCCAAAAGTTTTCGAAAATGGAAGGAAAATGGAAGACGCAACGAATCGGTTAAGCGGACGCCATTACTGTCAAGTAAATAAGAGCTATCGTAACGTTGACAACACGATAAAATGTCAAGCGCAAATGGATTTACCGAGGAGAATATTGTTATTAGATAGCTACGCTGTTATTGTAAACCACATATTAATTCACAATACTGATTTTGTTAACCGCTGACAAAAACAGAGGGTTGTTTTAGGTGTATCCCAGTCCTTACTGCCATAGAATCCCTTAGCATCGAGACATTTTCGCACGTCAAAAATATCCAGCTCATATGGAACGCTCGACAGATCATAATTACTTGTGACGTCACCACGTTAGCCTTTCGTCGCTCGGCCTTAAATTAAAAAAGGCATGGGCGTGAACATTTGCCTGCCGTTTACCAAAACAGGTATAAATCCAGACTCAAGGCGAACCGGGTGACATGTGTTCAACCTATATGGATTTGTTTGACGCAACACATTGTTAGCTATCGAGATTTTTAAGTGGCACTTTGTTTGGTCGCTTTTTCATATATTATTGTTGCATGTCTATCATTTGGTAATTGGTATGTCAGATCCATATTTGGCAAACATGGCCAAGTAAAGTTATCATCTAACACAAATTGACTTAAAGTTAATTCGAGTTTAAGCAATGGGAACTAGGTAACGAAAAACATACGGTATCCTATCGCAAACACTAAAAACGTTTGCCAGCTGTTTCATTTGCCATAATTTTCATTTTATTCTGAACCTAATAACTTTTCAAAATGTTTAATGAGATATACACAGAACCTGTAGGTTAGGTTAGGTTTATTTTATAACAATTCAGGAAAGTTAAACGGTTTCAGAGAAAAATTACTTTCGGACAAATGAAAATTATGGCAAATGAAACCGCTGCCAAACGTGTTTTAGTGTTTCAGATAGGTAACCAAAACATACTTATATCGACAAAAACATACAAATTGACCTAGTCCCTAACTAAGCTCTAAGCTGTCCTATGAAAACTGAGAAAATGGTAAACGTACTTGTATAGAGGAATACCCACAAATTGACCTAGTTCTAAACTCAGCTCCAGCACGGCTAGCACAAGTTGCCCGCGACTTCTTTGTCGCTCGGATCTCCCTTCCTATCTAGTCCGTAACGATAGAGACGCACTGAGCGACAAGCGAGAAAATACAACTTGTGCTACCCGTGCAGGCTTGTTCTGTGGGGATAGGACAAAGATAAGCATAGTCATATAGAGAAATACATAAAAAAACATCCAAGACTCAGGAACAAACTCGTGCTTATCACACAAATAAAAAAGTTCCCTCATTGTGATTATAATAATACTACGGAACCACTAGCTTTTAGGCAAGGTCGCTACCAACTCAGATTACTAGATTAAGTAAAGTGACAGTTACGTATGATTTATTTCAATAATATCCGTTTTATTTGTAAAAACAACGTGTGTAATTACGATAAAAATAATGAAACAAGGAGATTAAAAAAAGTTTTCGTATTTTTCATTACCTTTAACCAAAATAATGACTCGAGAACTGACAGTTTATTTTAACTAATAAAAAATCGGACTGTACACTATCGCGTCACCGCTGTTTAATTGAGACTTAGATCAAAGACAAGTTAATCTAGCCTTTTTTTTTAACAAAAAACAAAACCAGCGCAACCTTGACTTAACGATAATGACAAACCTATTTAATCTGCGCATGACCTTACACTTTCGATTAAAATAATATCAGTAATGCGTTTCATAAATGCAAATTGCGATATAATGGGAGGTATTGGAGGCGGAATCGATTCTGGATACGCTTTTAGCATTTTAATTGAATAAAAGGTAACGAAATCAGAATGGCGCTGTAGGGTGCTTAATGAACTTTGCATTCGGAGCTATCCATAGATATTCGTAGTATCTAAACCACTGGGCTCGAATACTCTACATATGCAGCCCCAATTGTGTCTACCGACCGACCGACCCCGCTATACTCTGCATGCAATATTCCCATAGTTTAACCTGTATTTCAACAGATAGTATGGTCATTAATTTTTAGCTAGAACTTCTATACAAATGCTGTGATGTTCTGAAATTTCCATTGTCATATGAAATTTAATGAAAAAAAACAGACTTTTTTGCGGCGCTTCCTCTCAACCATTCCCAACTCATGTACCTATAAGTGTAACACTTAAAAAGATTCCCGTTTTTATTAAAGTCCAGTTTAAGCTATGATCACGGATTTAAACTTTAACGATCATTTTAAAAGAGACAGTTCGTTAATGTTCGTCTTTTCACATGGAAACGGAGCATCAACTTAACGTGGGTTTTTAAATAATTACATACAAATCATAATGCGAGAAATTTGGTAAAGCTATCTCATAAATATGCATTATTACTGAAAGCTAGTTAGTAAAACACGGTAGTACAAATTCGCATTCGTGAGGCATTTTAAGTAGATATAAGTACATACTTCATTTAGATATTATGTTTGATTGTGCAGTCAACGAGATCTATAAATGGGTCGAGTGTTGAAATCATACTGCAACTATAGAAGGAAATTGCAGACATGCTTGAGACGATGTAAATTTTGCAATTAGAATAACAAAAGTTGCGCACAATGCGCACGATGCAATAAAAAGTGTGAGCAAAGTTCAATGTCATTCGATAAATTATGTGAATAGTTGAATACTGGCACCTTCTCGCAACATTGTAACAGAACATGTGACCTGCTTTACCACAGAGAATTCTTCAAATTTCTGTGAAAATTTATTTAAAAAAGTACCACTTAAGTTTAATCTGGCATCTAGTAGGTATATCTGACAGAATTACCTCAAAATCTTAACAAAAAACCCAACATTTAAACGCCTAAGCACCATCATATTTTTTCTTCAAAATACTACACGTTTAAAAGATTTACTACAGCACTATACCCGTGCTCTTAGTTCGATTTACTATACGAATTTTACGTCACTAGAGCACTAAACCAGCTGAACCGTAATTCACTTTACAGCTGTAACCCGAAGTGCAACCGGGCCGGTGCATTACGTAATGCAGTGTGGACCCTGTCATGCAGAAAACGGCTGACGGACAATTATTAAAATGAGGTCCGAGTATATTCGGCATCGGCTCAGCCAAGCATATTGACGATGTTTTATAAATTATAGTGTTAAAAATGCTAAAAGACGGTAAGTATCTGTAATCCTTGGGGCAAGTAATGGTAGGAAGACATATTATGTGGGAGCTCTAAAATATCCTGACTTCAATTCATATAAAAAAATTCATAGGATATAAATTGAAGTGAATTCAGATAGAAAACGACTACCTAATCAAAGACAGAGAGACTTAAATACAAAGAAATAAGACACAGCTAGTAAAATACCACAGATACTGCTACATAATCATTGTGACCATCAAACTGAAGATTTTTTATCAATAGCTCTTGGGTATCACGCAGCACATCAAAGAATTCTCTCCTAAAACAAAAAGAGTTTTTGTAGCCAGCACAAACAGACTTGATCCATCCATCCATTTCACAATGTATGCGGGCTGCCCACTCGTTCGGTTCTTGCTTTTGCTTTCAATGAACTTTACATTATGCAAGTAAACTTCATTGTGTAATGTAACAGCTGTTTAATGTTTAAAAGATAAGTTTATATAATCTTATGACATGGACTATCCTTTTTTGAAGATAATGATCTGACCGGCTTGCAATAAATTTTGGAAGAAGTCTACACGATAAATGGAAACGCTTATACCCAACAGACGGTTATCAAATAAAATGCTACCGAAGGAGAAGATAAATTATGCAGAAAGGTGTATATGTATAAAAGATCATAAGGTATATAAATCATTTGTTGGTCAATGCATTCATTTCTATAATAAATTACCTGACGAAGTTTTAAAGTTATCATTTCCAGCACTTAAAAATTACTTGAAAAAGTCGTTGATGTCGAAAGCTTATTATAGGGTCGAGGACTATCTAACAGATAAAAATGCTTGGCCTAAATTAAACACCTAAATAACTTAGTAATAGCTTAGTCAGGAAAATATCTAAACATTGTAGGTATAATTATTGTCTAGGGGACACGGTTTCTGTAGGAGAATGTATTAAAACTATGTGGTTGTTTTGCACCGTCATGGGTAAGTATATGTATACTATTATTATTACAATTTAAGAGTTCATCTGAACATACTGAGTTTTGACACATTTTCCTGCTCAACTACGCATGATATATATATTTTAATGTTAAATTCATTGTTTTATATAATGCTAGGTTAAGTTCTATAATTGTATAAGTAATTTTTAAAAAAACGACTGACTGTTGAGTTTCTTGCGGCGTTTCTTCTCAGCAGTGGTCTCTTGCGAAGCGCTGGTAGATTTTTGACGTGTAAAAGTGCCCGTGCGGCCTACTTACTGAATAAACATCTTTTATCTTTTTTATCTTTTATCATGGGATATGTACTTTTATCCCGAGGGAAAACTAGAAAGAACTCTTAAACAGGAAGGTATCATCCGTAAAAGAGCAACGATATCCGAGACTCCCACGCACATTTGTTATATAACTTTAGAGAGAGCGTTCATAAAATATTGAACGTACTTTTTTCCGTAATATATATCAAAAACTTTGGTCATACATTAAACATCAAACGAAATCGATTTGAATCTCAAATAAAGCGGAAGTAAGAAAGCACCGCTTTAAATTTCCTTTAAACGTTTCTGTGACCATTCGGGTCGCTCTACTTTGCGGTGGCATTTCTAATGGACTTACAAGACATAGTTGTGGTAAAATCAGGCGGTTTTTAAACTGAAAGTACTGAACGCTATTTCAGAAACATTAGTTACTTATGACGTGACTATAGTCGAAAGGAACGGTCGTTACCTGTTATTGTGTCGGTGGCAATCACCACACAATGGACTAAGTAGATCTTGGAGGCAATCACTATAATGTATTCGCTACCACTTCAAAATTACTTTAGTAACATACCCATAGATTCTACCGGGAGATCATAAATTTGCATGACTATCTACAAACATCTCAGTCTATCTCAGCTCGTACATAGTTCGAGAAAACAAATCCCAGTTAGCAAAGCCGTAACTCTGAATACCTAACTGACAGCTTGAAATGATCGTAGACATTAACTGTTTTATCCTCTTGGATTAACTTTATCTTCGAGTAAAGAGTGAAGTCACCATTATTAGGAAAGCTATTCGCGCAAACACATGTAGACATCCAGACTATTTCAGACGTTCCGAGTTCCGACCTAGATTAAATTAGGATGGGTACTGAGTTTCAGAAATGGAGCACAAGGCGTCTTTGTCTGGACCAAAGTGGAACCAAGTTACTTTAATAATACGGTTCGGTGATTCGTCCGGGAGAGAGACTTTAGGAAAATTGAAATTTATTTTCGGTTTGAAACAAACAACTCCAAATCAAAAGTACCTTTTGTTACTTTTGATATTTTAATGAGCCAAAACGAATCAATAGTAGGGTGCCCTGCGTAGTTTTACAAATGGCCTTAGCATCGATGTTGTAAAGAAAGTTTATTTCGCAGAATAAGAGACTAACGAGCCCTCTAACGGCTGACCTTCAACGATTAATGCCACCCACAAATCCCCGTAGTGCTATATCCCCGAAGCAAATGCTTAGTCGGCCTCATTTTGTTCAAATACTACGTTAGGGCAAAAAAAATACTACGCATCACTCTTTGCCACCAGTGAGTCCATTTCAACAGAATTAAAGCCACATACTACAACAGTCTTTATTTACGGCGCAGCCCGGTCACAACAAAACTCACAAAGCGCTCACAACTTTGCGCGGTCGCGACTGAGGCAGCGTGGAGTTGCATTGCATGCGGCGGAAACAAACTAAACACGTAGAGAAGACATCGACTCATTGGCGCGGCGGCGGCTGCGGCATGGCATGACTCATATAACTCCATAGATTTGTTTGTTGTCGCTCGTGACCACTGCTGCCGCTATATGCTATGACATGTCATGCATGCAGTATTTATTTAAAAGGCTTAGGTATTCTTCACAAAGGAAAATTCAAATTCATAGTAACTTACAAAACATGTGTACGATAGCTCGTATGTGAGCCCCAAGGGCAACAATGATCACCAGAGCTCGGAAAGAGTGAGCTGTTTTGAAAGTTTGCATAACATGGACATACCCTTTCATTTGGTAACAGTCCCATCATTGATCACTTACTTGCCAGACAGCACAAGCGAGAGGCTGTCAACCTTGGTGACTTTCTCGTGCGCGTATAGCTCGTGGCACTTGAGGTGGCGCACGTTGCGCATGCACATGAGGACGCGGCGGAACTGCCGCCTGGAGACCCGCAGGGGCTTGAAGAGGGCCACGTATACCTGGAACAAGGAGACAGTTGTTTGTGGATGCTTCACTCGAGGGTTGCGGACCGGTACTTGCTCTTTCTTTGGTAAGATAAAGCCAATATGATTGATTGTTAAATCCTCTTCCTTGATTGCTAATGATTTTGTTTTATTTTATTAATATTAGGTTTGTTGTATATGTCGCCATCAATATTTTTTCTATGTATGATTTTGAACTAAGTTGACACTGAAGTAATTTAGTTAGTTATACCAACCTTCAAGATCGAGTAGAACCATTTCTATTAAGCTACAAAATAAAAATATAAACCAGTTCAAAACAGCAATACTGATTTTCACCTTTAATAATTTAACTTGTTACTTTATTTAATTTTTTAATAAAAGACAGTCCTCAATCTCCGAAAATAAACATTTTTAGGTTTGCTCTTTTAACACCAACGCAATACCCTGCGGGATGGATTAAACTTCGAGTTTTCCTGTTATTAATTTCTGGTAGGTACAGGTTGAATCATATTTAATTCGTGGAAGAAATTGGTATCATCTGACAAATGTATTTGTGTACATTTTGGAAGGGTCGATAGTTGACATTCAAAAATGCATAATTAATATAATAGGCTAATCAACCTTAACAAGATTTGATTATTTGAAGAAGATAATACAACACTTTGCTCAAAAAGCCCGAAGGATAAATAAATAATAAATGAAATTAGGGGCCATATTTTTCATATAAATTGACCTAGTCCCAAACTAAGCACTCTAGGCTTGCACTATGGGTACTAGAGAAATACATAGAAAACGTCCAAGACTTCATTCCATTCGTTGAAACCAAGACATAAAACAGATACAAAGGCGGGTAATTTCCAGGTATTTATCGAGAAACGCTTATCGGAGCAACTGAAATAAATTTATCGGAGTTTTTCTTTGTTAAGATCAAATCGGGAATATTTATCCTCAAGGGAATTAGCACCGATGCTTAGTTACCGTCTCTAGGCAACATCAAAGCCGCAAACGTTCTTTCGACCGAGAGCGGAGGCGGCGCGATGCGGCGCGTTCTCATACTAAAAACGCCTCCAAAACGCTTTGGGCACGCTTTTAGAAAGGGATCAATTGTCATTTAATCCAACCGAAAGTCATTACTTGACCCTGGCATAGACCAAAATTTGAGAGTTCCCATCTTGATTATTTAGTTACTTTAAGATTATTTAAAAAAAAATATGAATGAGAACTCGTGTAACTAGTAAATTAGGGTAAGTTTTTTGATAAAGATATCAAAATGCAGTAATCATAGCGCATGTGCGCCCGTTGAGGTTAGGATTTTGATCTTTAATTAGATTTTCGAGTGTGAAACAATTTACATTTCAGGGACCCTACACACTGGATGCGTCCTGCAGCGTTCTGCGCTCCAGTCAATCATCGTATCTCTATCAGTTTGCAAGACTAGACAGAGATATATTATGCTGAACCGGACCGCAGAACGCTTCCAGAGTGTATAGGGTCACTCAATCCGCTCTCGAGTTAACCAACAAGGCTAGGTGAGCCTAGGTTGTGTGGTTTTGGGAACCTTGCTAGAGCATTAAGTTTTAACGACACGAAGCAGCTCACAAGTGCCAAGGAGTGCGCGTCGCAAATTAAGTTTGCCGGTAAGTACTTCTTTGTCGGATTAAGAAGTGAGGTATTTTAGAGAATAACACCCTAGCACGTTTGGATCAAGTAATAAGTAATAATGCTTGAGCTAGCTCGCGTTGCTCCCAGACAGAATAACAGAGTTCCGCGAATCACGGCCTCTAGTTTGCATCATTACGTGGTCTGAGCTCTGAATGAAGTAATTCACTTGGTAATATACGAGTATGTGAAAATGTGGACTTCAAAGCTATGAAGCTTATAAGGATGCGGAATATTCTTCGCCGAAATCTATTTATATTTACCTAGTCGGTTCATAAGTTCTGTCACTGAGATTTATAAAAATTTAAAAAATAAATAAAAGAGTTTCATAAACCTGTAGTACATCAATCAAAACCTTATTTTATATTAAATAAAAAGAGAGAGAGCTTCATTTGTATTTTTTACTATTGCAATCATTTGATGAAAGAGCTTTAAGCATTCCATTCGGGGCAGGAAATCATGGGTCAAAACACGCACGACCACGATACTGATAACGGAAACAACTTTTGTAAGAGTTCTCGTTTTGAGTCGAAATTTGCTTGACATATTGACCAGACTTTTATCTTTAAATTCTAATACAAATATATTTCCAAGCAACTAAAGATCCACTTACACACCGGTCAATCTTCAAGTCATTCGTTCGTCGTTAAGAAAATACTGCTGGTCTCTAAACATACCCACAGATGAGAGGCTTCACAATATTAAACAAAAAAGTTTCTTAGTTAACAAAAACTAACTTTTAAAGCGTTTTCAAAAAGTGAAATTTTCAGAAAACTCGTCCGTATTTTAATCGGATCCGCCCATGAATGTTAGGAGAGATCGTATCGAAAATTGCGGCGACTATGTGGAATGATTACTAGTTCTTAAAAATGTACATTAATTAAGTTTTAAATTTTTATATATTTTGAAAAAAAAATAAACCGCAGTTAGTTTTATATGACTAAACTTTTGTGACAGAACTTAAGGACCGACTAGGTACAGTCAAGGACTTTAATTGTTATACCACTGTGGAACCCTGTCGCATAACGTTAATCATTCATTTAAGCGTAATTTCTGTCATGTGGTTTGACGCTGTCATTATGACAGGGTTCCATAGTGACAACAATTAAAGTCCTTGACTGTACCAAGATACTAATCTATTATTCAATGTTCCGAGTATTTCTTTGAATCTGTTCTGTGATGCTTCCCGGAACTGCTAGCTTGTACGGTAAGGGAATAATTTCAAATCCACTTCGACTCTGTAAATAAACAATGGCATTGTTTTTGCAAACAAAATATTTTCAGGAATTTAACAAGATTTTTCCTGTGATTTGTTTGTAGCTGTCTTTCCTTGACTTTTTAAGTACCGGCTTAGTATCTTTGCGTGATGAAAAACATATTATTTGCATTTTTAGGGACAAAATTTAATGTAATATACTAATATACTTAAATAGATAAAAGCCCCCTTTCTAATATCTCTTAAACGGTCGATTTTTATGAACCTAGCTTAGAACCATCCCGATTTAAATAGCTTTCTTAAAAAACCGCGTCCAAATTTGTCCATCCGTTTTGAAGCTACGGTGCCACAGAACCACACTTTAAACATAATAATACCCCTCTTTTTTTGTCGGAGGTTAAATAGCACCCTTTCATAATATTTAAATAGTACCTACTTACTTAGATTCATCATGGCCACATTATACTAAACTATGTGAATTTTAACACCTTTCGGGTTATGTTATTTTAGCAATTTGCATGAGCGGATTATACAACATTTCCAGCTTAAATACACTCAGAATGATTCTAACTTTAAGCCTTTAAGTCATGCATATTCTATGCGCTAGTCTTTGAAATCAAAAGGGAAAACAATGGATGTTTTAGTGAATGGCAAAATTCCTGGCGTCATATTGTCCGGACCCATTGTAGATGGGATGCACGCCGGAATATTTTCATCTGGAGGGCCCTGCAGAATGGTTCTGTTTACGTTGCTCGAGAAGAAAATATTCTCGGATGCAAGCTATTTTTCAAGCCAAGGAAGATTTATTCAAAATCAGTTCCGCTGGCAGCATCAGCTGAATCTTTATTAACTCTTTTAGCATATGTGGCGTCATAAATTCATGCTAATTACAATCACGTTGAATGTCCAGTGTGTGTATAATTAGTTACATTGACTATAAAATCAGGGACCATGGTTCCATCTCTGCTTAGTCAGATTCTGCTTAGGATTCGCTCTTCAAAACGTCATATGTATGTATGTGATATGTACTCATGGACCTAAGACACATGTCATTCTCCAACCGTCTTTGATCCTTTCAAATATCATTTTAATCTATCCATCTATTCAATCAGCTCACATTCTCTCCTCCTCCCTCTCACTTTGATGTTATTCCTTTGTAACTACACAATATCTCCAATACCAGGGTGAAGTTTAGTTTGCTATTATTTGATTAGATATTCGGTTTACCTGTTACTATAAAGTCTGAACTAAGGTAAATCGCAAATCGGAATATTGCTTTTCCACCGTTAGAGTTCGGCACGCTCTAAGATAAGTTTACCGAAATATGAAATGTGTACGTGTCTCCAATGTAAAACGTAAGATGTACCAAGTGAATGCATGAAAATTTCGAAGTTAACTATTAGGTGTTGTAACGGTCCCTCTTTTACCGACAGTTTTCATTAAATATTATAATTTCACCGCATTGCACGTCTATTCATCAAAAGACATTTTCCGAAGCCGTGTTGTTTCCAGGTTAAATTAATTACGTAGGTTAGATTAGGTGACTTGTAACTCTCAGTAAAATTTAATTCCTGCCCTGGACCTAAAAAGCCTGTCGATGAAATGAAAATTCTGTGAAGTGATACGTTATACGCAGAGTGTTGACAAAATCATGGTATATCCCTCAAACCTAACGATCCAAAGTTAGTTTTTATGCCTAAAAAAAAGTAACGTTTTACTGAACAACCTAACAATTTTCCGTATTTCTACCTTTAACAATAATATATCCTAGTATTTCAGAGCACGTCTCGTCAATGCCAGACTGTTGTAACTCGAGATACATTATCTCCAGTCAATTACTCGTCGACAATGAAGTGGATGTCTATTAAACGCAGTACAGCGCCAGCTCTCAAATACCAGCGTCATTAAAAATATTCCGGGTGGATGAAATATTTATTTTATCTGAGAGGGATCTGTTTTAAATTTCAGCAAGAAACTAGAGCGGAAGAGCAAATATTACTACGATCGTATCTGTGTAATTTACATTAACAGAGGAAAAATGTCGATGGTACATTCTCAGACGTTTCACATTGTACATATACACCGCCCTCCAAAACCAAAAAGCAGTATGTGCATAGGACTTTGTATTATTATACTGCCCTTTTCTTTTGAACGGCAGTATAGAAGGTAAATTTTAAAATACAGTATCAGTACGTTTGCTGGAAGACAAACTTCAGCAAAGTACGCGAGCAGTTGAATTACTACTAATTGTAAATTTATAGTTATTCTTCTTCGTTTCAGAGCTGGTAATTTTTGATTGACTTCACCGAATTTCACCAAACTTAAGTAGCTAAGACACAAGCTACATTAAAAATGACACAGTTGTAATTAAAATATCACGCGTACTGCGAAGTTATTCGCTGCCAAATTGAATAGAAAAGTTATGTTGTCTCAGACTTGAGAATAAACCTCACAATTGCTTTACGTATTTCCAGAACTGCCTACATCATCTTAATAAATTATGGAACGCAGTGTCGCATTTGCATATAGTCTAGCGAGACACTACGTGACAAACATTATGCCTAACCGACAATACCGCCTTCCTAAAGAAAAAAGACAGTATAAGAGTATAAAGTCCATTTGCGCATACTACCTTTTTGCTTTGGTCAACAGCATTGTATGTAACTCTACTAAATATTACCATGGTTTTATTCTCTAGCGAGTTCGTTGACGAACTCTACCACATACCAGCCTATCGTGACCCATTGATACGCCAGCAGCTCTGAGCTACGCATTATGTATGCCACCCATGTGCTTTGACGAATCAGTGCGATAGAAAATATTTAACAAAATTTTGGTTTGATTTTTGGTCGATTGGTATGTACAGTCACGAACTTAAATTTGGGACCCACCTTAGATCCAAAGTCATTCTGACATTCAACAACAATAAGGTTGAGTCTCCTATAAGTTACCAATGATTTGGCATCTCTAATGATATTGACGACTTCAAGCCTATTTTTCTTGAAATGGGTCACAAACTAACGATCACGATAGTACAGAATGCCAATGCATAGTACACCATATTCTGTAGATAGCTGTATTCTTATTAATTTAACCCCTAAGGTGCTTCGCTGAGTAAACCGCCTCCGTTCCGCTATTTACGCGTTTAAACAATTGACAGACTAAAGAGTTCAAAGTCGAAACTCCTTGGCTCTATTCTGCAACAATG
The DNA here is from genome assembly GCA_946894065.1 of Acleris literana. Classification (NCBI taxonomy): domain Eukaryota; kingdom Metazoa; phylum Arthropoda; class Insecta; order Lepidoptera; family Tortricidae; genus Acleris; species Acleris literana. The sequence continues at coordinate 18,374,135 of OX335680.1, forward strand.
TAAACTTAATATCCTTTAATCCACGGGACAGATGGAAACTAGACGCAGTAAATGAAACCAATCACAATGAAAACAACAAGGAGCTGACACAGTTGCAACTTCGACGCGACCTATTTACGCAATACTGGAGCAAACAGAAATACAAATCAAAAGTAAACATTGCTGATTTAAATAAATACAACTTGTTGGTAAAATATGGTATTAAATGTATGACATTAGCAATACCAAAGACTTCATAAAGGCACCTTATGAAATTTTGTGTCAGCTCAGCTCACAGTTAAACTGATATAACAATAGGATTATGGTAGGTATGGACAGCCTCTACTATATTAAAGATATTTTCTCCCACATGCTCGGAAATGTTAATCTTACTGTTGTAAAATCAGCCCGCGAAGTTCTGAGTTCCAGGTCTAGGCAAAATTAAAAAAAACATAAACAGTTATTATTTACCAACGGCAGCGGCCTCGAAAAATGTATGAAATTTCATTACGTACCTGGTGTTTTACTTTTTAAAACCATGTTTGGACTAGGATAAATAACTCCAGACAGCCAAAGACACGTGCAATCAAAATTCTCCCTTGTATATTTTACTTTTTAAACGTCATAGACTAAAAAGTTAAATATTTCAAATAGCGTTTACAGCGTATTTAAAAGTGTATCAAATAGTTTGACGTTTTTTTGTTATAATTAATACTATATTTTATTTAAATTGAATTTTATACGTTTAAATGTGTGATCTTATTTAATTAATGCTTCATTTCAGTGTCATACTAAATCCTACGTTTCTTTTCTTTTTTTCAAGGAAATGTTGGGACTGTGTTTAATATTATTAACAATTGTGTTAAATTTCCTCACATTGTGGGAGAAAAGAATTATACAAGCCTCGACCGGGAAGGGCGGTTGCTGGACTCGTATATAGCGCGCCCTCGACTGCGTCTCGGCCACGCTAACTCTACTCATCCCGCAACGGCCTATTTCCCGGTCTGTGCAGTAATGTACTATTCATACCTTAGTGAACCAGTGTCCGATTCACTACCGCGCGGACACATACTCCGAGCTGTTCCTGACACATTGTTTTCTTTTATTTGACTATTTGCGTGTCTTCTGTGTAGTGAATAAATGTATTTCTTATTTTCTTTCTTTCTTTCTATTACTTCTTCTAGCTACTTCCCGGAAATGTACAATCCAAAGAAATTGTTAAGTAGTGGTAGGACCTTGTGCATGTTCAGGGTCCGTCCGAACCTACCACCACCTAACTAACCTGCCGCTTAGCAGCACCTGCAGTGTTCGTATTGTGCTCCGGTGTGGGGGTACAACAGTCGTTGTCTGGCAGAGGCATTTCATCGAGCAGGTTTCACATTTTTTGTGATAAAAAACGATTTTAGTCACATTAGAGATCTAGTGTAACAAGACGAAAAAAAAGGTAAGTAATTCGGTATTCAGGCATTATGATGCAGTCGTTTTGAGATCTAGACATTTTGGTACTAGGGTGTATTATGAAATTAAGTCGTAATGAAAAACCTACTCAATCCATCTTGGTCGTTAGGGTTGGTAACGGTAACGCATTTGCAATTTTGACTTTACAAATGTCTTTTTGTCCAATGAACTAACTATCAGGTGGCTTGTGTACTCGTTTTTCTTCTCCAAATTCTCAAAAAATGGCGATAAAAAGCTTGTATACACAATTGGTACGTATAGAAATAGGCAGCAAGTGAAATTCTGCGCTTGGTTTTATTGCGACGCTCTTTTAAACGACTTTGTAACAGTCTGCTCAGCTGCGAACTACAAAGTTGTCACGAAGGATCGCGGAAAGCACAAACGAAAGAAAATTAAAAGTTAATCCTGCCACGACAGTTAAAATTCACTTCAATTTACGTACCTACATAATTGTGTAACAGACTCTATTCTACGTACGACAAACAATATTGCTTTTGACTTTTTATCGAATTGTCAACGTTTTCATAGCTCTTATTTACTTGACAGTAATGGCGGTCGAGTTAAAAACAATACCATAACGCGTCAAAAGCAATATTGTTTAACGTCTTAGAATAGAGGCCCTGTTTGACTTCTAACTTGCGAAACTAAAGGGCGCCAGAGCTGGGGACCAGGTAAACACCTAATATAAACAATCGGATACAATGGGTAAATAAAGTACCCAATTATTCTGAGCCCTGCAACACAGAAAATCCTAGCACAGGACCCAAAACCATTGTTATGGCTTTATGTAAGTTTTTTTAACAATTTATATTACTCATTTTAATCCGCATTCAAAATACCAGTCAGCCGCACCTAGTGATTTTAGAATTATCACCTGTGAAATCAAGTTCAAGGTATCCAATAATCGGTAGGGCGCCAAACAATAGGACCGGTTCCCCAACCTGGGCAAGTACCTAGTTTAACTTAACGTAGACGCACCCAACATAGTCATTAGTTTGGTCTTAATAAGCAGATAATAAGTGCAAAAAAGAGCACAGCAGGCAACAAAAGCTAGTCCCAAAAATGTAATTCTTGATAGAAACTTAGTGTTTTTAAAGTAAGAAACGTCGAGTTCTTACGTACGAGTTACGTATTTAATTTATAAATAACTAAGCCGCAACACCGTATTTGTCACTTCACTTAAGGTCGCTTGTTAATGATTCTAACAAATAGTGACAAGGTCTTGTCTATACCATGCCCACAAACTATAGTGCCATAAGTAAAAAGTTCTTCGGATTTGTACTTCTCTCTCACTTGCTCACATACGCTCTTATGTGAGTCTAACCGATTTTACCCGGACCCGAAAGGGTTTTTAAGACCTCTTGAACCGCTACTGTGTAAACTCCAACCGAAGTATAGTTAAATCACTTTTACCTTGCTTATCAACACCTGTGTCAGCATACGTATAAGGTCGGGCGGGGCCCGACTCAGACTTTTTAATTTTTTCAAGCGAATGCAACGTTTAAAACTATTTCTGTGATTTCTATAAAACTTCGCTCTTTCTTTTTTAAAGGAATAACACCTCTGAGCGTAAGTCGGATCCTAAGACTGCCAATGCGTTGCCAACGCTGAGGACTAAGATATAATGCTATGCTATTCATTTCACCGGATAACTTATCCCCAACCCACATTCGAACACAACGACGTAAACACTGCTGGTTGGCAGTGGGTTGTTGCGGTAACTTTACTAGGTACTACATCTTTATCATCATCATCATCATCATCATCATCATCATCATCATCATCATCATCATCATCATCATCATCATCATCATCATCATCATCATCATCATCATCATCATCATCATCATCATCATCATCATCATCATCATCATCATCATCATCATCATCATCATCATCATCATCATCATCATCATCATCATCATCATCATCATCATCATCATCATCATCATCATCATCATAATCATCATCATCATCATCATCATCATCGTCATCATCATCGTCATCATCATCGTCATCATCATCATCATCATCATCATCATCATCATCATCATCATCATCAGCATCATCATTATCAACCGAATGACGTCTACTTCTGGACCTCTCTCAAGGATTTCCAAGATACTTAGTTTTGCTATTCGCATCCATCGTCTTATAACAGTTACTCAATATTTAACGTACAATTACTATATAACAAGGAACGATCAATATTTCTAAAAGTCTCGCTAGCGGCGTCGCAAATACGCGAAAACACGTATTTATTGACATATCCTCGAAACTGGTTAAGACAGCTCATTTAAATAATGACTATTAAGTAGACGACACTATCTCCGTTCATGTCGGTATTTTTAGTAATGGCGACAAACAAAGAAGTTATTTCTCGAAATAATCTGCGGCCCCTGCGGGTCTATTATTGTCGCGTTGATAATTGTGGATAAATGTGGATAAAACATCCGTCACTCTCTGACAAGTACGTAAGTCCAAAAGTGACAGATGCTTTATTCGTCGCGCCCATAATAGGCTGGTTAACACAACTATTACAAAGGTTTGGGACTTATCAATATCGTTGAATTCTATCTAGTCTAGACAATGATATAATATAAAAAGAGGTAGATATGATACCTATACGATATTCCGCGTGTAAAAATGGCCCGGCTACGCACACATAATAAGTAAATATTGCAATTACACACTAATTCATAAATGACAAGTGAAAGCAGGATGGTATGCTAATTTCCGGGAGCGAAACAGAGACGAGTGTATGTTGCTCTGCAGACTAGTTCACGGTTCCGTTGACGGCGCAAGACTAAGTAGAGGTGTACCAATTGGCTTGGTTTTAGAGTGCCACTACCGAAGTGCGTATAACATATCTACCTCTTTTTACTATATTATAGGTGTCATTGAGTCTAGAAATGTCTTGAGCTGTTAATCTTTACATAGTATAAAACAAAGTCGCTTCCGCTGTCTGTGCGCTTAGATCTTTTAAACTATGCAACGGATATTAATGCAGTTTTCAGCAATAGATAGAGTGATTTAAGAGGAAGCTTTGATGTATAATAGATTTTGGATTATCTACGGGTATTACAGTAAGCTCACATAAACCGAAGCGAAGCGGGGCGGGTCGTTAGTGGTTTTATAAATGTTATCCACGATGTCCCAATTCCACGAGAAAACTTGCACAAATTCGAAGTGGATGAAACAACTAGGTCCTATGCTCTATATTTTATATAAAACAAGAAACTGACTGGCTGATCGATCAACGCACAGCCGAAATTTGGAGGGAATATTCCATGGATATTCTAAGTCGGCCAAAAATACCCTACGGTTGAAGTTCATTTGCACGTCATGATACAACAAGTTCGATTTTCCCTTGCAATAATATTATGACAGTGACAAGTGTCAACCTTAGCGATAATTAGATCTCACAGAAACTTTTGTCAAAACTGGTAGATCACATTCTTGGCCGACCGTACGAAGTCGCGGGAATCATAGTGTAGTTACATAAATGTTACCCACGATGTCCCAATTTCACGAGAAAACGTGCACAAATTCGAAGTGGATGAAGTTATTTGTAGATCAAGTGTAGTGATAAACAATAATCAATAAACAATAACCACTAAACTAATTCTTTTAAGCCAACATAGGCAATTATTCAGAACTGAAGTTGCAAGGTAGGTTTTCATAAGCCTTAACCTAAATCTCAAACAAAGTGATAGGATAGAGCATTTCCACTACGGATAAATTTTAACTGTCTCATTGTTAAAATACCCGAAATTCCATAACGTCTGATTCTAAAGGTCTTGTGCACAGAAATACTTAAATACTGGAACGAATAAATAATTAGAATTACTTAGATCTGAAGAAAGGCAAAGTGTCCGTCTCGAAGTGTCAAATAAATAAATAAGACAGGATATTAAAGCAGTCATGAAAAGGTTTATTAGGCTGTTCGAATTTTCTTTGTTTTGGGATAGGTTATTTTAGATTTAAGTTGTTTTGGCCTAAAGGTGTAACGGTGTTTAGCCATAATAGGAATGCGATATATTGAGAAATAAAATAGGTATTTCGGTATTTACTAGTATTTAGGCATTGTGATAAAAATTTACAGTCGTTTTAGATTTAGACTTATTGGAGACAAGGTATTATGAGATGAGGTTTTAATAAAACCTACTGAATTGACGCACGCACGTACGCAAAATCAAAGAAGGCTCACCACATAAGGAAGTAGATGGTTTTATTTTGATAGACGCCACGCCATCATACAAAGCAGCAAAACAAACCGTTATTTGTTGCGACGAAGTTACAACCTCGTAAACAAGACAATGCAAACAACCAAAAATAAAAAAGTGGAGTGAAAACGCAACAAAATACAATCGATAAAGAGAACAATGAATTGAACAATGCTCATTAACGGGGAAGTCATGAACCCGAGACAATTAAACCGTTCCAATTGAACACAATAAAACAGACAGTAACTGTACAATCAAGAGGAAACATTAAAGTTCTAGGGAACTAAACCACAACTGTCGTGACGTGTAAAAGCCAAACCAATCAACACAACAACGCGAACATTTATTCCCATAAAAAATATAACGCTCAAAATAACGACACACCAACTCCCTAAAACAATTCTGTCATATTTCACCTACAACCTTTCGGAAATAGAGTTTCTCAAATTTGCCGCGAACAGGAAACTTTTAGTGGCACTCCGAGGCAAGTAATCGATTTTGCGACACCCCAGTCTGGATTAACAGTGAACGGTGTACAATTTTACATACGTGATACATTTATACATTTTTCGCTGATCGACGACGCCACATAGTTAAACATTTGCCACATACAAAAAGGGCAAATTTACAAGGACGCTAAAACAAAACATGCCGGGGATATGAAGCAAGAAAAACCAATAAGGATTATGTTTATTTATAAGGTGTAAGATTCCGCTCAATGATCTGAACGGGAAAAATGCCTGAGGATACGTTTTTTCATCCCAACTTAAAGGTTAGCGTTAGGGCGGAGTAATTTGCGATGGCAATCCAAAACTCTCCCAGCGGGCTGAGCTACACGGTCGCTTTTAAAGAGTTATAAGCTGTAAAGTGACGACGTGACGTACCGTAAACTTTGCACAGGTATTAAAAATACACGAGCAGGTAGAAGAAAAAAGTAGGCGCCGGCAAATTTACACGGTGAAAAAACCTAGTCAAGTGCGACCGCGTTCGCAAAGGTTCGACGTTTATGTTTGAAGCACGTTTGGCACGCTCGCTGCGTATGGATAAGTAGGCATGGAAGCCTCACCATTTCAGTCCGTTAACGCACTAGTTCTACCGCAAATGGGCAGACACAAATGGAAGCTGGTAGAGGCACGAGGCTACCATAAATCTCATTTTATCGACTAACTCCACTCACGCCCTCGCCAGTTGCGGGAAAATGAATAAAATAAAGCATACATTTACGCCTCGTTCGTACGACCTTAATAAACTTCAAATACCGCAAAATTCCAGGCGATTCTTCAAGAGCTTGCTACATAGATAAGACTAGTGGATATTTTCGTTTTTGGCTGAGCCGGGGGAGTTATCATAAGCCGGGTGCTGGCGCCAAGTTTCTCTGATCCCAATTACAATATCCAAACGAGACCACTCGCTCCGAGTACGGGTAGGCAATATTGGCATCGTTTTCGGCGTGCATCACCTTTGCATGAAATCGATAGTTTCACCCGCAATCACCTCAACCCGTGTAACGTTGAGGTTGTAAAATCAAACCATGTTTTCTAGAACCATGTAGAGCAGTTTAAGAGGTAAATCCAGTTATTTACAGCTAGTATAAGCCGTTTAAAGCTTTCTTTTGTTTCGAAAGCTTTAAGAAACGCACTGATCGTTGAGACCGTTTTATTTACAACTCGATAGGGTTAACAATTGACCATAGAATCGTGATTCCATGATCATCATTCAATTGAATGAAGCTTCCTGCGCCTGACGATTCTCAAGTAGAGTAGTAATCATACGTCACAGTTTAATAATATCATTGCTTGAGAAAGAATTCATACGCCAAGTTTGAATGCGCCAAAATCCGCCAAACCTACTCCTTGTTATATCATAAGCAAGTTTTAAAATTGCAAAACGGTACGCTAGAATATTTTAACAATCCAAAGTAGGAGATTTGTAATGAATTTCAGAAGGAGTAGGTACATCGCACTCGCGCTTCTAAAATGTTTTATCCCTTTTGTTATCGTGTTATTTTTCATTGCGCCGCCTATACTGTAAAGTTGGGTCTATATTGAAAAAACCGTTTGTAGGAAATTTCGTTTATCCTAAAGCCATTTCCGCCTGAATTTTGAAACTATTTCGTGTGATTATAATAAAACACTAACTTAACTAAACCGCAGGTATTTTTAGACAAATTCAAGTCGTCGGGTTCAGCTGAAAACCAGTTTAGGACAATCAATAATTCGGACAAACGAGGTGTTAGAACAAACGTTATTTGGTATTCCGAGGGACACCCTGTAAAGTTGATAGAAGCTATCATAACGTTAACAATACGATGTGAATAGTACAGACAATGTAGAATAAAGCCCATGAACATCAAATGGGAAGTACTAATCTCACAAAGAGGACAACACATCCAAAATGTAACAGAATAAAGGACCAACCCGATAGAATACTAATGGCGGAATAAATACAATCTGGAACATGTGCGGGGATGTGTGTGAACCCGTTGCATATAAACAGAGATCCCTGTCCCGCCGCGGTGACGTCACTCGAGGGCGTTCACACCGTCTTGCCCCACTAACCCGCTGCCTGAAAGGATCCAAAGATTCAAAGAAAGGCTACAAACTGCACCTAACTATCCAAGTTTATCCATCCATCCATATACGGGGTGTGTACTGTGAAATATTGATTTATTTTCTTTTTGAAGAGAAAACAAACGTGCTTGACTTTTAATGGGGACTTTCATGTGTGCTTGTATAAAAACTGGTTCAAGGCAAAAAAGTGCTAAATAGAAGAGCCATTAGCGCTTAAAGTCGTGATCCCATAACGATACGGCATGGTGACTCATAAAAAGTCAAACAGCATCGCACTTAAACTGTGATGAAATGCGGTTTTAAGATTTAAAAGCAATCAATAGCCAAAACGCTAATGTGAATTTAATCGCTTTGATACTCGTCTATTTTTACGGGCTCCTATGCAATCTTGGTAAGTGGCGGAAATCGGAGCTAGCTGTTTTTAATTCATGCAAATGCCTTGAGGTTTACGGTCCGCATTTGGGTAGCATGCAACTGAGAAGCGCGCGGAACGAAATTCTTTGAACTAAAAAAGGCTGGAATAAATGCATATGCAAATGAAGAAAATCCACAGGAATTTGAGCTTAGAAGAAAAACAGAATGTATATCAAGGTAAGATTTAACATCCTTTAAAAGAGGATAATATGATATGATTGATTGATCTACAATTAACGATGAAAGGAAATAAATTAAAAAGAAACAACGAGCTTATCCTTTGACAGGCTAAGCGCCCAATTCGTCCAACGTTCTGATAAAAGAATTGGTCAGATAAAAAACCAATTAGTCGACGGCCGTTAACAAATACTAAGACAATGCTGTCGCCTTGTGCAACTCCTGATTTGTGAAGCAATAATGGATGTAAATACAGCGCCAGTGGCGGGCCAAGTAGGACTAGATTCCGATAAGACAAATATACATTTACTTTATCGTCTTAAAGCGGATGCATATTACTTAGATGGCTGTTTTTTTCTGGGCTTTTACTGCCCCTAAGACTGAGCAGGTTACGCTAACGCGTAACTTACTGACAAAATGGCAAACGGCAAAGTCATTCCAGTAAGGTTTACAGAACTACATGCTGACAATAAGTGTTAAAATGCTTATTCGGTAATTTATAACAAGCAGAATTTTATGCATTCTTAGGGATCTGTAATACTCCCTAATACTCATATTATAAATGCAAAAGTGTTTGTTTCCTTTTCACGGTTTTACGCCTTAATCGATCAACCTGAAGTTCTTTATGAAGAAAGTTTAAATACCGGAGACGAACATAGGGTTCTTTTTGTCCTGGAAATTTACCAGTTGCAGGCGATAAAAGAGTATATAAAAGGTTTCTTTTACGAAATACGTCGCGATTATTTTGCATCATACAAGAACAAGAGATAACCAACAAGGATAAAGCAGGTTCCACGAAAAATTAAACGGGGTCAAGGCCCTAATCTTTGTTCCGATTTACTATTATTCGAACAGGCAGTCACGATTTTGCTGAATAATTTGAATCTTTGAAGAATTACCTACTAACCGATTTCACAATGCCTTTACCCAAAACTACCATCAGGTGGTCTGTGTGTTCGTTTGCCTTCACCTTGCCATAAAAAAGAAAAGTGAAGATACCGCAGAATCCTAAACTTACCACCATTACAACAATGAATACATTAAAGTCAAGCGTGTGGAAATGTGTCACCGAGATATTTATCAGATCAAAGAACTATCAGTTTACTCTCAAGGGGGCAAACTTCTACCGCACCGACGAGTTCGCTTACAAAGCGCCGCAAAAAGTTACTTTTAGTTTGTCACCGTTGTTTTCTTATTATATTTTGCTGTCGGTGTTTGCTTTATTGAACTCGGTTATCTTGAGACTTGATAGTCTAGGAGTACTTAGTATATTTTACCGTAACAAATAGGTAGAGTTTTAAAAGTTTTAACGTACGAAATAGGTAGATAAAGCCTGACCAGAAAAATAAAAAACCTCTAATGGGGTCGCCGCTAATACTTTTTTATCTGTTTCGTGAATTGCAATAGAAATTACTTTAAATGGATTAGCAGCTTCTGACGTAGCGTAATTGCGACTGTTTCTTTCAGAGGGCCCTGCCAAGATGCACTACGCTAACTAACGTTTCTATTCGATTGGTTTAAAAACGAATCGAATAGAAACGTTAGTTAGCGCAGTGCATCTTGGCAGGGCCCTCTGAGCTGACTCTTGAAATGCCTATTAAACCTGGCTAAGAACCACCCCGATTAAATTAGCACTCAATTTTGAAAGACCGCATTGAGCAACAAAGCCACAGACAGCTATAAAACCCCTCTTTTTGGTCAGTGGTTAGAAGTACCATGGAATGGAATGGAATGGAAAATATGGTAGTTTAGAATGAGAGATGAGTGACCTGAAGTAGGTACGATAACAAACGTAAATTTAGGGCCTAATTTAAAAAAAACTGCTTGATGTCTTCAATGTCATTAGAGATGCCAAGTCATTTGTACCTAATGGGCAACACAACCTTTTTGCTGTAGAATGTCAGACTGACTTAGGAGTTTTGAACCTACATAAGTCTTCGACTGTTCTTAGTACATATTTTGGGCCGCTCATTCCCAACACACCAGGTTCGAAATATTGGGTAAAAAAAAAAACATTCTTTTTGAATGATAAGTTCTCGGATTCAAGTATATTGAAAATCGGGCGTTTCAAAATTCTTAGATTTCTGGTGTTGTGGGCGAGAAAAGTTCTAATTAACAAGAAACAGAACTGAAATACGAAACAACTCCGAAGCATTTGAGACGTATTCTTCGAGTACTAGTTGGAATAATTGATATGTTATATTAATTCGCTATAGACTATTATCCACCCGACGCGATCCCGAGCCCGACCGCGTGTTGGCTTTATTGCCTTACGAAACCAGTATGATTCATTATGTAGGCAGTCAAATCACATTGTAGCTACAGCAGCCTATTATGATTGTCTTTATACGGTGGACAAAAGTGGATAAAGCAACCGTCACTCTCGCACTTACATTACTGGTCAGAAAGTGACCGATGTTTTATCCACGTTAACTCATATAAACCCGTATTATAAACTTAAGTTATAAGTTTAGTATTCAAAATTACCTAGAAGACCGAGTGTCGATCGGGTTGAAAACGATTTTTACCGAAGACGACTCGACACATCAATTAACCCCCGTAAACTGCTGTGTTGCAAATTTTATCGTATTCATTAGAGCCATTTTCGAGAACTTGACTGCGCGTTTAATAGTAAGTATAGGATATAGGATTACGAAATGCGGTTATCACAGTAATAATCGTACATCGACCCAGGTTTTAGCTGAGTGAAATAATAATATTTTTGAATTCTATTGTTTTTATTACAATGATCTACAGAGCTACCAGGCGAAATAGAATAAATTTGCCTTTTTGTGAATGGATGTAAGTTACGGAATAAGTACATTGCAGTGATTTCAAAGATTTCAATTTTCGGACGATGGTGTCGACTGTGTCGAGGGCTAACACAAATTTTGGCCACAAAATGTGGCGGGAAGTACGTCTTTGTGAATTGAAAGTTGGTAAAATGATATAGTTTGTCAAATGATGATTTGGTAAAACATTAGTGAACTCTAGACCTAACCCATTTTTTGTAAAGTGGTGTTTGAGCTAACACAAATTCAACAGAGGTGTTAAGAGTTATCACAAGCATAAGGAGAATAGAAAAAAGTTAACAAAATTGGATCATAGAAATAATGTGACATGAATGTTTGTACGCACTCATCTAATTAGTGGCTCAATATTTGACTTTGTGATATGATCAATTCTCTTTTCCATATTTATTGACATCATACATTTTTTTAGTAGGACATTATTTTCTACTTAGTAATAAATTGAACATATACATAACACATACATACATAATCTCACGCCTTCGTTCCCAGAGCGGGGTAGGCAGAGCTACAGAATTACAAACATCTCTAAAAACTTGTTGATAATTCTATAACCACAATTTGCACATATGTAATATTTTTTTAATTATTATCCATTTATATTAATAATAGGAAGTATGAACTTCATTTATAAAAGGATAGAAATTGATAATGTAGAAACAATTAAAAAAAAACATTACCTTGAACTGATAATTGTTATCTTAGACCACTTTCATATGCAACTAGATGTTTACATACAGATCTACATCTCAGCAAAATCAAATGATAAGATAGTTGAAGCAGATAAATTGAAATCTTCAACTACTTGACAGCCCTTGACACACATGTGTGTCGTATATCTATATAAATCATAATTATGGGCACTGAATGTGTTTACATACGACTTGCAGGCTCTTGGATATTAATAGGAATTAGATCTCATTTAAATTCTTTAAATTATTAGTTTGATTTTGTAATACAGGAAGTTTTTTATTTTGTTTTCTTGAACAAATCAGGTTAGATTAATTTGTCAATAAAAATTTATTACTAAACAATTGAATGCCCAAGTTTTCTTTGCGGCATAATACCAAAATTAAAAACTTTATACCATAAGACGTCTGGTATAATAAAATAAAGAGTTAACTTATGAATGAATCATAATAATTAATTATTTGTAATATTATTAGGTAATATGTAACACAATTTTGTAAAACTTTATAAAGAATACTATACTCGACAATCTAATTTAAGACCAAAACCCGAACCTCAACGGGCGGACATTTGCTGTGATTCCAGCAGTTGGGTTTAAGTGAAGGTTTTTTCATAAATAAAACTTACCCTAATATTACTAGTTACACGAGTTCTCATTCAATTATTTTTATGAAATAATGTTAAAATAACGAAATAATCAAGATGGGAACTGTCAGATTTTGGTCTTTAATTAGATTTTCGAGTATAAACCAAGACATACCTATTCCAATTTATAATTTAAATGAAGACATCATCCTCAGTAATGGTAAATAAATAGGTATTAATATTGTTAAATGTAAAAAGTATAGTTACCTCCTCTATATCCTTGTGGAATTTGATAGGCCTCATCAGATAGAAGTGGACAGAGAAATACACAAAGTTTATAACGATAAATGCACTGTTCCACAGCACTGCGTCCAGGTAGCACTCAATGCTCCATGCCCAGATCCCGGAGAAGGTGCATCCGAGGATCAGAGCCACCCGCAGCCAGATCAGGCCGGTCGGAGTGTGGGGCGCCAGGAACGAAAGGAGAAAGAACACATGGGCCACTTGGAAAAAAATATGGTTGACTGGCCGCCATTTACTGCAGTGGTTCAAGTACATGTCCCACATCGAAGGCCGGTCCTGGGCCGTGACGTTCACGAAGTCGTGGCTCTGGGGCCCGGCCAGCCGGGTGCTCTCCAGCGCCAGCCCCATGTCGCGCTCCAGCGCCGCCTCCGTCACGTCACTGACCGTCGTCGGCACGTCCGTGGTCACATTCTGCAAGCCCGTCACCATCCCGATCGCTAAGGCACTGATAAACAACATAGTCCCACCGCGAACGCACTACCCTATCGGACTTTAACATCGAAATTACCGCGGGAACTACTAACATTTGACCGCTATTTTATTCCACTCACGCGGGGAACACACTTATCTATGCGCAAAAAAACATTGCTATTTATTTACGATTTGCGTGATTTATTTATGCGAAAATAAAATAAGTAAGAAAAAGTTTTGAGAAGAGAGCGACTAACGCAGAAATCCCGCACAGGTAGCAATAATTATATTAAGTGTTTAAATTAATTTAACGCATCTATAATCAAAATGCCTTCAAGAGTCAAAAATAAAACGGTAGAAATAAGTAAAGCAAACAATCAAAGCTTCACATGACAGCACTGAATCAGACTGACTGACAGAAATCATAGAGTAACCAATAAAATACAAAATGCCGTAGCCATCTAGACCCTTAGTGATGTCATCACATAGTTTAAATTTGACTTCTTTACATTTCATTTTTGTCTTTATTACTGTTTAGTTACACAAAAGTGATATTCTTCAATACATTACGTAGATTTCAATTGGGGAGAATAAAAATTAAGTTTTAGAGGTAAATTAAAATCGTGACAAAAACTCTTTTGTCAAGCACTTAAAGTCAGTTTACAGCGAATGATAATACTTCATAATTGATAGAGTAACAATAAAATCTTTAATAAAATGTCTGAATTTACTAAGTTTACAAACTTCATAAATTTAAGTTCTAGCAGAACGCTAACCTTTATATGAATTCAATTAAAGCTTTTCGTGACTGTTTGTACAGTTTGATGCAAACTTTGTAAACCGTACCCATTTGTCACTGTCAAATAAATCGAGTATCAGCTGTAGTTCTTGCTCTTGCCTCCAAAATAGAATAAATAAATATTAAACATGAATTAAAACAATTACGATAGCAAACGGAATGCTTATAAAATGTCTGTACCATGTGAGATGTTATTACATCCTGAGCTCTTGACGAACCAGCAAATAATATACGTAATTCTTGAGGTACTGGACACTCCACTCACTCTGTCAATTTTGCTTTTCTTATTTGTGTACTCTGTCATAGGTATTAAACCGATTATCTTCTATTTCTAGCGACACTTGAGGATTCCGAACCTAGAAAATATGCCGAGGGAGGACTTATTAGACATTTTTCACCAGTTTTGTGTGCCCTATGGACAGAGGAAATACAGAGATTCCGGTCGAGGCAAAGTGTTGAATAAGACCCGTCCAGTGAGCCCACAGCCTAACCAGAACCTGATACCGAATAATACTAGAAAATTTACGCATTCAGATAACTACCAGAGATTAAAACCCCCTCCGGATTTGTTATCTGGGCATATAAAAAGGATCAAACTGGATAATGTGGAAACAGATATTAATTTAAAGAGAAAAATGTCTATAGATTCTGTAAGTATTATACTGCAACATAAAATTTTATCTTTCCTTAGAAATTAAAAGTTGAACGACAGTAGTTTTCCCTCTTTCAAAGACGGACCATCATCATACGCTGACCTCTCAGTGCCATAGATAAGGGCGACACTAAAACCTGCCTAAATCTTACTTTAAAATGGTTTGATAACAATTTTTATTTATTTCAAATGAATATCAGGGACAATCTCACACAAATTGACCTAGTCCCAAACTAAGGTTTGTACTAGGCTAGATACTGAACAACATTAAACTTATATAGAGAAATATATACTTACATATACATTGATAACTCACCAGAAACTCCTTAAATATTTGCCTATGCCTATGCCCATAGAAGTTTTGTTTAAATAATGTATATTTTTGTATTTCCATTTCTTTTTGTAACTTTTGCTGAGATTTATGTTGCTTGTTTTTAAGGACTTTGTATTTTCTTTAATATTTTTTAGACATTTGGTTTCAAGGGTAATTGTTAATGATTACAGATCACACCAGCAGCAGACAGCCCTCCGACTAAAAAAGTCCGAAAACCTATAACATGGCCGTAGTGTTAGCTAAACCTAATTTTAAGAAAGTAACAATTAAGTAGTAATAATTTTAGTCCTAAAGTCATTTTCAAAGAGTCGCATTTCTCAATATTCTTCAGGTATATACGTTTATCAGTAAAGTTTCAGCAATTTCTTAGAATGGATAGGTGAAATTTCTATCTGTAGAACAGTGGTTGTAATATGAATTGTCACGTTCTAGGGAGTACAAATATAAGTAAATATCTCATAACAAATAAAAATGATTGATATAATTTTCATTATAAAAACATTCATATGATATAACAAATGTTACATACAACAACAAAAAACTATGTTTTCAATAAGTGTAATGTTTAATTTGCATAATGTTTATTAAATATAATTTCATATGGTATAACATTCATTTGGACTAATTTAATTCCTATAACATACATAAGTAATTTTTTTTAATAGGTACATAACACGTCATGATAAGAAATAATGATCATACGATAAAATACAAACCAGATCCAACATAAATGCTGAAGCTTCCAACGCATTTTGACTCCCTTATACTCCTCTGGCCTATTTTAGGTCACTACTGCCACATTAAGTTAGGTTGGGTAAGAGGCGGAGACGAGCGGAGCTGTGCCAATATTAACCAATAGAAGGCGCAAGCGGTCACGTCGAGCGCGCCTAGCGTACGTTAGTTTAGATTCTATTGGTTAATATTGGCACAGCTCTGCTCCACTCCGCTCATCTCCGCCTCAGTAGAGCTGCAGCCTAACAGTGCCAAAACCGAATTATAATATTGCAATGTTATGTATTTCATTGATTATTAGATAATGTGATGTGTGTCATTTAATCTACATATAATCAAAAAGTGATTATGTCCATAGTTCATTGTATGTTATGAGATTATATATTTTATCATTATATGTTTCGTTTGTTATACTAAGGTTGTAATCGACCAAACTGGAATAAGGTCTTATACCTAGATTAAATCCCGAATTCCATAGACTAATCTAATCTCGGAGTAAATCTTCTTCCAAGTTTGGTGAAAATAGACCTGCTGGAGTTTCTTGCGGCACTTCTCCCCTGTAAGTACCCTAAAGCACGAATTAGACGGACAATAAAAATTGTAGAAGGTATTGCTGTCTAGCTTTAACTTCAGTTCTAGAGCATGAAGCACAATTTTGGTGTCTTTTTCTAACTAAAAAATTTTATTAAGACAGCAGTCAACTTGCAATTTTTAGAAAGAAGGCACGAACGTGGGCAAGGTCCAAAAAGTTGGGCACGCTAACATACGCAATTACATTTTTTTTTAACTTTTCCGTTGTGACATGAAAATTAGCATTAATACAATTGTAAGGATAGTTTTCGTCGCAGAAAGAAACTTTTTACCCGACTGCCGAAGGAGGAGGGTTATGTGTTTATCAGCCTATATATGTATGTTTGTTCCTTTGGTGCTCTAGAAACTAAACGCGTTAACCGATTTTGATGATTCTTATGGCAATCGATTTTTCTTAATCTTGTGAGTGTCACTAAAGATATGACAGTAATTAAAATTAAATATGGCGGCAACCAGACGCCATATTGTAAAAAAAAGTCGACGAACGATGACATTATTCTATTCACGGCCAACAGGATCAATAGGGTTAGTAACAATTTAAAAAACTTATACTAGTGTTTGTGGCTAAATGGCACAAACTATGACAAATTGGGTCAAATCAAATCAAATCAAAATAATGTACTTATTTGTCAGAATACAGTATTATAAGGTGTTATAATTATTTTTGCACTTGTATTCAGCATACAAGCAGGCGTACATGTTAGTCGTAGGTATATTCAAATTCTATTTTATAATTTACATTAAGTACTAATTTATAAATAAATTTTATTATGGTCAATATCATCATTTAAAGTTTTTGATTTCATACGTAAATAAAGTATTTGACAAATTGGGTATCGTTGAATAGGTATTTAAATCATTATTTTTAATTTTTAATGACCATTTAGGATTTATAACCAGTGATCGGAATAGGTGGAGTATATTTACCTAAAGTTCGCAAAAGGACATAATATAGAGTGGTTACAACCGGGTGAGATATTAATTTATTTTTATTGAATTCCGGATTTCCGGTAATTTTAATGCTAAATATACGTAATTTTTACTTACGGTATGGGATATTTTATGTTAGTTTGTGATAAAAGGGGCCTGTAACTCATTCCTTATATCTAATTATGAAATAGGTGGAGTATATTTACCTAAACTTCGTAGAACAGAGTCATAAACTGGAGACTTCCTTGCGACTACATGTACTAGTACCAGAAAAATACCAGAAATCCGGAATTCAATAAAAAATAATTAATATTTCACCCGGTTTTACCTACTCTATATTATGTCCTTTTGCAAACTTTAGGTAAATATACTCTACCTATTCCGATCACTGTTTATAACGATTTAAAGTTGGTTAGCAACACTGCCCTCCTAAGCAAAAATGCAATAACTAAATTCAATTGCCAAAGCAGATTCAACTCTCTTCTGTTTGTAACTAGGTTGCAATTTCTACAGATGTTTTGTTTGAGATAACGCCATTATGCTTAGTAGGGCAGAACAACAGTCGGGAATTTTAAAGTTAGCTTATTGTTGTTATTTCGCCTTCGTTGTTCGCCCTACGGTTAACTACGCTTAACTAGGGTCCAACTTTTTGGTCCCCACTTCTCTACTTAGGAGTAAAGGCCCAGCTACACCGCTTGCGTGACGTGCACGTGCACGTTCGCTTTCCACTGCCTTGTATAGTGACATGTCGTAATGAGAATTCATACTATAGAACGCAGTGGAAAGCGAACGCGCACGTGCACGTGCACGTCACGCAAGCGGTGTGGTTGGGCCTTAAGCTGGGCCTCTATTCTACGCGGTAAAAACATATCGTCTTTGACTTGTTATAGTATAGTTTGAAACTCTGCCAACATTACTGTCAAATAAATAAGAGCTATCAAAACGTTGACAATACGATAACGGGTCAAAGACGATATGGTTTTTACCGCCTAGAATCTTTAAATTGTGTTTCTTACACATTTTTTAGCTATTGGTTTTATAAATGATTCGTAATATGAGTTGCTGTAAATAGGTAGGTATATTTTCTGTATGTTCCGTTGCTACTTTTATTTAGTAATAAGAATAAGGTATATTTAGTGAAGTCAATTACAAGGAATTTACTTATAAATAATGTTTAGTATTTTAATAGTCCATCGTCGCCGAGAGTAGAAAGTACGCGATTTATGGACGAGTCATATCGTCCTTTTACTTCAACCTCGTTTCTGATCGAATAGTTAGATAGGAAAGTAGTCTTTATTCTTTAGGGAACATGAGTGTTTTTCTTATCCAACTATTCGATCAGATATGAGGTTGAGAAAGTAAAGGGAAGATATAGAGGGAGGGCCTTAAATATAAATTGCACCTTCTATCGAGGCAGACATACTCACACATGCACATGCTTTGATGCTTTTCTCAACTACAGCGAGGAAATAAATTTCTTTTGTCATTAATTATTTACGTAATAAGTATGAAATAGGCCATTTCTTTTTTGTATGATAACGGCTTTTCATGAATGAGGTGTTTTCTAACTGCAAGCCAGACCAAAAGTGTTCATATTTCCAAGCAATGTTGAGAAAAGAATATCATTTAGTTGTTAATTATTTGACAATAAAAATGTATAATGTCACAAAATTAGTATTTTATTTGTTCAGGATCATGTTTCAATTATTTTATACTAGCTTCTGCCCGCGACTTCGTCCGCGTAGAAACTTTTTCGGGGATGAAAAGTAGCCTGAGTGTTAATCCAGGGTACAGCTATCTCCATTTCAAATTTCATCGTAATCCGTTTAACCGTTCTGGAGAGAAGGAGTAGCAAACTAACACACACAAACTTTCGCATTTAAAATATTAATATTAATAGCATATCATAGGGCCGTAGTAAATTTATCTGCCATTTAAGGTTGGCTCTCTACTTGTCTATTTTCAAATATAAGAAAGAGTAAGCGCTAAATTTATCTGTCAAATAATAATATGCTTTACTTGTCGATTGTGAAACAGGCGGAAAGTATTTCAATAACTTTATGCCACTGAGAAATTGATTTTTTTTTGTATAATTTTAAAATATAGGTACCTATTAATTGCTGTAAAAATGTATATAATTTTCATAGAAATTCAGCTAATAATTTTACTGTCATATAACGTTCAGATCTTAACATACCTACCTAACAACATGTAATAACACAGGCTTGTCCCTACCTAACACTAAATTTAAAACCGTTTTTATACTTAAAATTTTGCATATCCTTACCACCTCCGACCTGCTTAGGCACTATTTCTGTACAACCAGTACCTATTAAAACACAGTACATTTAGATCTATTTTATTTCACAGCTGTTAGGAAATCCTCTCGTGAGCAGTCTGGGTTCCGGCAGCTACGGAAATCAATTCCAGTTGACGATTTTACTGAGAAGAATTTTAAGTGTGTGGTTTCAACTAATCCAAAATCACTGGGGTACAGTCACCAGCAATAATATATTATTCAACATTGCGTTCAAAAACATCTGACACGCTCTTATGCCTCTAGTTATAGAGACAGATAGTGTCCGATATTTAATTTTTTAAGCCCAATGTTGGATATAATATATTATTGCAGGGGACTGTAACTACAGTACCCCAACGGAAATGTTAAGAGTTGTACGCACCGTCATACATAATAAACTTCAAATTGTACACCAACTGACAAGCATGACAATGACAAGGTTCTAAGCATGCTCAACATTTTTTATTGAGTAATTTACCTGTTGTTTGATCGTAGAAAGTTAAACTAAGGCTGGTTTTGTTCAACTCCAGATTTACTTATCTGACAGTTTAAGTTATCGCTATTCTTTTCTTTGTCATATGAAAGAAAAGGACAGACTTAAATTTTATCTGTCAAATAGTGTTATCTGGTGATTGATAAATAAACGATCTCAAGAAAATGTGCCAAATTTTCGATTCTTGTTTCGATTTATTTTCTGACTGAGTTCGGCCGTTAATAAAAAGTTATTATCACTTAATGCAACCTACTTTGTAACTTCATTCATAGATTTTACAAAATACATAACGTCAAAACCAATGACACTGTCATTAATAAACATTTCACAATAACTGAAACTATAAAAGATCCTAAACTCGATATATTTTGAAATATGTCGAAGCCCAAAGATCCGGCCAAGGCAAAAGACGAGGATGATACCAAGAACAGGGTGTCTCTCTCCATCAGCCCTGTGCCAAAGAGCGCCAAGTCAATCAAAAGTAGACTGGACACCTATACCCAAAGCATCATGAGCGTACGCAAATCAAACGGCAGCGCAATATCCAAAACTCAGTCTCACTTCCTCGTACCCCCAGAAAAGCTAGATAAAGTGACAAGGAGGGTGATAGCTCCGTACGCTCAGATTGAAAGGAAAGGGTTAAAAGAAGAGGAGCCAAAGGAAGGGACTTATTTGGACATGAACAGGTTCAACGTGTTCTTGGAGGATACTGTGGATTTGGACTCGCTTTTGTATGAGACTGCTACGGTGCTCAAGACTGTTACGAACAGTTCAGGTAAATCTTTAAAAATAATGTCACACGGTCGAACTTTTAGGAAGCAGTTGGTACATTTTAGTACCTTGTCGCAGCTATTGATATACTATATTAGAGCCACTCTCACTTTAATACGTTCCTGCGACAAAGTACTAAATTATACTGCTACTTATGAGTTCGACTGCTCTTTCTCTACTCTATCACCAAAGACAGTAGGTACCTACATTAAAAATGCACTATAATAATTTAAACTGGATACTTATTGAGATCAACGCGATGATGTTTTATACTTCCCACACAAGCAACGCCGTATTATTAAGTCTAAAAACCATATACAAGAATTATATTACACCCAGTAGATTTTGACATAATCGCAAAGATACAAACATATACATATCCGTACGAATCAATATACAGAACCTCTGTTTTTAAGTCGGTTAAAAATGGCTTTCATAAAGCTTTTAATCCCAGAACAATCCCATAGAAATTTGCCTTTAATCCCATCTCGTAGCTGGATTTGCAGAAACATTCCCAATTCGAAACTGGCTTTCCAATTTTTAACCGACTTCAAAAAAAGGAGGAGGTTCTCAATTCGTCTGTATTTTTTATTTTATTATTATTTTTAATGTTTGTTACCTCAGAACTTTCGACTGGGTGAACCGATTTTGATGATTCTTTTTTTATTTGAAAGCTGGTGCTTCCCGATTGGTCCCATTCTTATCAAAATGAAGATCTGATGGTGGAATCCATGAGGAATCGACGGAACTCTTCAAAATTTATAGGCATACCTATAGTGATTTTGGTATTTTTCATTGTAACTCGTGTATTTGGTCTTGGAAAGCACTATTTGGTGAAGTGGAACTGATAATGAAGACCACAGATGGCCACTGGAACTCCTAAACGGTATATATTTCGAGGATGGCGACAAGATATTTCGATTAAGATAGTTGAGCGACTATGACGAAGCATATTTAGGTTTAAATATATGACTATGACTTTCCCACGGCGTTGCTTGCGGCGAGATTGAAATGTTCTATTGTTTCTTATTAATTGAGAAGTGGGAAAATAACAGCATAATTATGATCACTAAAAAGTATAAAATAAAATAAAAGTTTAATAAAACAAAAACCCGCCTTCAAAAAGCAAAAAATAACTTCTTTAAAATGGTAGGTAAATAGGTCAGGGTCAGTCCAACTGAAGTCTTCTTTTGTTTAAAATATTGTTGGACGCCGACTTCAGTTGGACTAACCTATTTACCTACCATTTTAAAGAAGTTATTTTTTGCTTTTTGAAGGCGGCTTTTTGTTTTTTTTTTAGTTTCATCTCAAGTTTATGTGACTGGTGCATTATGAGAGGCAGAGAGGCCGAAAGACGAGTTTCATAATAAGATCACACGTGTTTTAAAGCCAAGTAAAATCGCATACATGCATATCATAATTTTTCTACAATATGTGAGAGTATGGGTGACCGATACTTTAATATGAACATTTTGACGCAACCACATCGATAACCGATGCTTTAATGACATGCAATACTTTAATGTTATTATAGGTAAGGGAGGGTTATGATATGGATTAAACAGACTTAGAAGCCATTCGCTCTTAATAAGAGCGCATGAGCATAAGAATAAACAATAACTACACGTATAAGCGAATCTCCTTTACCCAGGCCCCAAATGCCGCGCTTTTAATACCTACTTCCCCCTTCACCCCGCTACGCCCCTCTGTCTTCCGCACCCAAAGTCAGGGCTGCCACTTGTGAAATATTTTAATCGGTTTATGGATGTGTTATACAAGTTTAGTCACGAAATGTTATTTATGTTTTCCTTCAACGTTTAGACATTGTTGCAAAATGAGTTTTTTACATTGACATTAAATTAGCTAATAATATTTTCGATGATATTAGGATTATCTCCAGAAAATCTAATGGGTTATGTGGCTATTAATCATCTATAAAACACATAAACGACTCTATGTCTAAATAAACAACCATTAAAGCTCAATAAGAATAGTCTGGGATCTTTTTACGTAGGTACCTTTCCGGACCATTAATTTCAATTTTTATTAAAATACTATTCTTATCTTCAACATCTAGGGGATGTACTATTTAACAAATAAAACTCCTTCATTCAATGAATTACCTATTCCTAATTATTTTCCCGTAAATAGTCGTTCACTTTTTAAAACATTATCTTAGTTCAACCATAAACACTAAAATCAAAATAAATACGAAAACCAATTCAAGACACAATAACAATATCTTGGTTAATACATATATATTCTATCTGTGACGCCCCTGACTGACTAGACACCTCAGGTGTCGCCAGGCGGTAGGTATTTAACGCGCCGAGCGCCCATCCGGAGCCGAGAGTTTCGCTTCTACGTGTAGTTATTGTTTATTCTTATGGTATGAGAGCGAGCGAGAGACAAGTATAAACCAAGCACTCTAAGAGCAGCTCGATAGCTGCTATCGCCTTGAATCTAGATTTAAAACTCAAATGACAGTCCTTTTGTTACGGAAATTCCTAAGCATATTTGTTTGGTGTAACTTCACCTTCAAAATAATGGCAGCCTACCAATCGTTATCTTGCAGGAGTGTTTGTGTACATGGTGGACGAGCTCAACAACGAGCTGGTGCTGATGCCCAAGAACACGAAGAACCCCGAACGACACGAAGTCAACATTCCAATAGGTAAGTCATGAAATGTATGCATGTAGGTATCCCTTTGCACCTTATTTCTCTGTAGTGTGTCTTTGTAGTCGAGAGGCTACTTAGATTTTAAGCCACTCTCTCTCTCTGGTTGTTTTTCATGACTGAAGATCGTGATTATTGGACGGCCTAAGTTTTGTAAAGAACGACTTGATTCCATCGGCTTCTGTTAGTGGCCATCCGCACCACATCACAAAGCTTACTCTTGTCTTTTAATTGGTCGGTAAATATCGTTGGAGATCTGCCATGTAAACTTTTGCCTTCTATGTTACCTACTATGATATTTTTTTCCAGACTGGCACACTGTAGAAAGGCGGTTCTGACGCGTAGTTGTGAAAGGAATGATTGATACATTTGTGCATTTAAGTCACTAATCAATCCAAAAAAAATCGAATTTAATTCAATTTTGAGAAAATAATGGGCTCCACCAATGCTATTGCTGATTTTGCCAATGTCAAAGGATGGTGCACTGGGAGCAAGACCCAGGATCGATTCCCGGTATTGCCCCAAGGAAACTGACATTTCTGACTCTTCCCAAAACCTTTCCTAATTCGCTTAACACTACGGCCCTTCAATACATATAATCACCAAATCCTTTCACCACCCTTCCCCAGAGGAAGGCAAGATGGTAGCGGCCCACGTGGCTGCCACCAAGGAGTACCTGGTCCTGGACGACGTACAGCGCGACCGGCGCTTCTACGACGGCCTGCGCTGGGTGGACGCCAAGTGCGCGCTCATCATGCCCGTCGTGAAGCCCGACGGGGACTGCTACGCCGTGCTGGAGCTCTACCGGACGTATCATGAGGTGTACGACCATGTAAGGAGGTGTTTTTACGACTTTTTTTTGTCTACGTGAACTTAAAAGTGCACACAGTAGAAAGATCGAAAAATAATATTGATGTTACAATCACACACAGATAATTGTCTTAAGGTCGAGCCACACGGAATGCGTACGCGTAGATGTGCACTAAGCAGCGCGTGCGCGTTCCACGCGTTGTAGAGTATGAGTCCACATACAATATATCACGCTGCTTGCGTGACACGTGCACGCGTACGTCACGCAAGCGGTGTGACATATTGTGAGCCTTCTAAAAAGGTCATGGCCCAGCATATAGCATTGCTCGAGAGAGCAAAACACAATGATCTATCTGACGTGGAAATAAGTGGTAGCTATTTTGGATATGAAAGAGAAAGAAGCGAAAGAGATTTGTCAGGATCGTAGCACGTGGAAAGAAGTGGTCTCTGCCTACCCCTCTGGGAAACAGGCGTGATTTAATGTATGTATGTATGTATTCTGCATATACAATGATGGTGAATGTTCCAGAACGTGGTGTACACGGTGGTCAGCGTGGCCTGCTGGGCCGGTGCTGCAGCCCACCAGGCTGCCGCGAGGGTCACCCTGCAGAAGACTGAGCACCTGAACGTGGAGCTGAGGGCCCTGCTGGAGCGCTACTTCTGCGACCTGGCATCTATTGACACCATGCTCACGGATATGCTGGTATTATGGCCATTTTGTACAACTTGATTAGCTTGGTTGGTAGTGGCAGCTACCGCGGTTAAGGGTTCCGATCCCGTGGGCAATTATTTGTGAGAGAAACACGAAAGCGTTTCTTCTGAGTCTACGTATTCTATCTAACTATTTAAGGTGCGATAGCCCTAGAAGGTGCTTCAGGTTTGTACTTGTCTCTCATTCACTCTCATCAAGCTCTTATTTAGAGCGAGTGAGCGAGAAGTAGGTACAAACTCGAAGCACTCATTCCCTAAATACCAGAATTTCAAAATACCGGACTACCTACTTTTCTTTACCAGATTCTCAAAACACCAGCATCGAAATATTAAGTACGGATAACCAAGTTTTCCAGTATATTGGGAATCGGGTATTTTAAAATTCTGGTATTTTCTCAATGAGTGACTCGAAGCACCTTCTAAAGTGCTCACAGAGTATAGGCATGCATTTTCTCATAGTTGTGTACTTAGGTTGCGTCGTGAGTTAGGTAGGACTTAGGTGTGTGAGATTGTTCCTCGATATTTATTTATATTATATTATTATTGATGTTAGGACAGGAAGAGTACTGGATTTTGTTGGTAGAAAAGAAACACTAAGAAAGTCAGAAAAATTGAGGTATATTATATTTTACAAGGTACAAAACGCTAACGTAAGAAAATCAAAAATCAAAATCAATATATTTATTCAATAAATTGGCCACATACGGGCTCTTTTACACGTCGTTAATATATAGTGAATCTACTATCGCTATGGACAAGACCATCATTGCGGAGAAGAAGCGCCGCAAGAAAATCCAGCAGAAGGTAACGTTACTCATGACCAGCGCATGCCGTCTGTATGTGGTCAGGTGGTCATCCATATAGGCGCATAGATGCGCCATCCTGCCGACCTGACTCACGCTGCCACGCCGTTAAATGTCTTTTTCGGGTAAATTCTCAGATATTCATAGGCTATATGTGTGACCATAATCCTTCTGGAGAGGTATTTGTTCCCAGGCGGTAGTGAAGTCGTTCATCGGCGCCATGCGCAGCAGTTTCTTCATCATCGACCGGGAGCGCATAGGCGACGAGCTGGTGGCCGACATGTGGGACGACGGCTGGGCCGCCGAGCGCTCCACTCTCCCGCGCAAGAAGATCAAAGTCAAGTACGAAAGTGCTGCCGGTTTCTCAGCACCGTAAACTCATCTTGTGTGAGGTGCCCGTCACAAGATACGTCAAAGTAAACTTCAAGCCATAGGAAACTGACATTTTTGACGCATCTTGAGACGAGATCAGATTATTAATAAGGCCCTAAATAGCTTAATAACAATTTTCGGATCACTACCTAATCTCATCCATCTTATCCTAATGGTGAGAAGGCGCGCGAGCTAGGCCACGATGGTATCTTACTCCTACATATCTTACAGATGGGCCCTTTCGGATACTCTTCGACCCCTTTAGGATCTTTTGTGCAATTACCCTCTTAGGGCTTGTTTACGGAGACGCGGGGCGTCGCGCGTAGCGTTGGGCGGCGCGGTCTGCACTAAAATCAAACATATGGCGTTGTATAAAAGCGTTTACGGAGAAGCGGCCGCGTTCCCGCCACTGTGCCCGCAGCGGGGCCCGCGGCCGCGCCCGCGGCGGAACCTTCTGACAGTCTTGTGCTCCGCCGCGCTTTCCGCCACACGCTCGAGAGTCCGCCGCGGATGCAGCGGCGGGAACCGCGACTCTCTACGCCCCGCACCACGCTCTGCATCACGCCCCGCATCTTCATAAACAACACCGTACATTGCCATATGTTTGTGTTTGCGCGTATGATGACGCGGTCCGCTGCACGCGCCGCCTCTGTGTAAACGGAAAAAACGCCCGACGCGCCGCGCGACGCCAAGCCCTTACACACTAAGCTGCGGCTCTATTCAAGACGGTAAAAACAATATCGTATTTGATCTGTTATCGAATTGTCAACGTTTTGATAGCTCTTATTTTCTTGACAGTAATGGCGGCTGACGTCATAACAATACCATAACAGGTAAACTACGATATCGTTTATACCGCCTAGAATAGAGGCGCTGTTCGAATGTAGGTACATAGGTTTCCTCATATCATAATGTTTATTCTTCATAGATTTGATTATAATAAGGCTTAGTATTGTCTATCGCAATAAATAAACGAGATTATGATTTTTTTTATAAGAGTAGATATTTCTGAATCTAAACTAAATTCATCAAACGTGTATCGATATAATTATGAAACGTCACGACCAGCACAGTTTCACCCGTTCTTTTCCCTTTCGCACCAGCCTCAGCCAGGAAAGGTCTCCCGCCGGCATGGCGGCGCGCACCAACATCAAGCTGAACATCCGGGACGCCTACCGAGACCCTCGGTTCACCAGGGATGTGGACCCCACCACCGGGACCGTGGTGCGGTCCTGCCTCGTGTCGCCCATCACGGACAAGCGAGGAGTTCTTGGTGAGATGATAGGTTTTTGTTTATTCAAGACGACCAATGACCTTTTGGGTCAAAGGGTGCCAACCGAAAACCAGCGCTGCGGTCCCTGACCACTGCATTATGCTGAGTTGGAACCTTTCTGGCACCACAACTCGTGCATTCCGTGTATTTTTCTTAATGTTATTTTTATTTTTCTGTGTCAAATAAATTTCTATTCTAATATTTTCTTCTTCTAATCTTTTTTCTAACCTCGTATCCCAAAACAGTGGTGTTATAATATAAGTTTAACGTATTGTATCTATGTATATGTCGTGTCGTAGCTGCCTAGCGGATAGACCGACTCAGACGAGGTTTTTAGGGTTCCGTATCTCAAATGAAAAAAAAGGAACCCTTATTCGTTCGCTGTCCATCTGTCTGTCAGCCGGTCAAGAGTCTCAAGGCCCTTTTTCTCAGGAGGGCGTGGAGGTATCAAGTTGAAATTGATATGAAATAGTCAAGGCTGTAATCCCTTGGAACTGAAAAACTCAAACTTCTTAGTCAACGCAATCAAAAGGTACTACGGCTGTTTATGCCGCATAATTTTGACACTCAAGACAACCCATTAATAAGGACTTCTCGTTGACTGAGAATCATGAAACTAAGCAATATTAACCGTAAATTTGTATTTACATCACAAAAAAATAGTTTAAGAGGTTCCTGATTTCTTCTTAAAGCGGGAAAATTCATCAAGACTTGATTCCCGTCATAGACGAACTATTTTGATAGGTAACTAAAATTTTGTATGGAACCCTCGGTGTGCGAGTCGCACCTGGCCTTTCTGGGGTTTTTTATAAATATCGGTTGGGGGATTTACGACTCAGCAGCTCTAAAAATAAGGGTCACCTTTATTACGGTTGTTTTTGCATATTTAATAGTTATTCTAATTTCTGGTGAGTAACAAGCAAGTGTTTCCAGGCGTGGTCCAATTAACAAACAAAACGAACTCGCGGGCGTTCAGCTCGGAAGACGAGGTGATCTTCAACGTGTTCGTGAGCTATTGCTCGCTGATCGTGCACTTCTTCACAATGCAGCAGAAGAAGATGTACCATGTGAGCTAACATTCAACTTATTGTAGTGGTGGTAGGACTGAGAGCGTGGTAGCCAGGCTTTTGGGGGTCGACTCGTGATCATAGGTACCAACAGGGCCCAGTCACTCCATACAACAGCGTACTTCTCGATAGTTATTTTTTCCATACAACAGCGTTCGGCCCGCCTGATAAAAGGTTACCGTAGCCTATTGACGCCTGCAATACTAGAAGTAATATAGCATGCGCGTTGCCGACCGACTTCCCCCGCCACAACTAGGTTACCCGCATGCTACGCGCCAAAAGATAGCTTATTAGCTGGATTAACACATAAATAGGCTATTGTACACGGACCAAGTCGCGGGCAGAAGCTAGTAAAGTATAACTTGGATTTATGTACCAGGAGAACATGAACAGGGTATACTGCGAGCTAATGCAGCTGCACCTGAAGCCGTGCCGCCACGACTACGACGAGCTCATGGAGACCAACGGGATCGTCATCGCGCCCAACAACTTCAAGACGTATGTGAACCCTCATCATTGCTTCATCATTAAACCCTGTAGTACCAGGAGAATATGAACAAAGAGTACTTGTTACACAACTTCTTACGAAATTTAAATATCGCTAGAATTGACTCTTCAAAATTGACAGAGGCATGCAGGGATCAATCCTGTTTCAATAGAATTAGCTTATATTAATGACCTCCCAAACAGCATAAAGCACCCCTGTATACTTTTCGCAGATGAGATACCACAATCGTGATTCAGAGTAAAGAAAGAAGTGTTTTAGAGTCAATTATAAATGATGCTTTAGGGACTATAGTAAAGTGGCTCGAAAGTAATCATCTTAGTCAATATTGATAAAACAAATTTAATACAATTTCAGACGTGTTGTGGTTAGGGCTTGCAATTCGAATATTCGAATATTCGAATAATTCGAATATTCGGTACATTCAGATATTCGAATAATGCGGTGATTGAAATTCGAATATTCGAATATTTTTGATTACTCCAAATTTATTGATGTAACGTCATCTAGGTACTACTCGGAAACTATCTGGGACTGTCTGTATCATTCCCACTATCCCCCCACCCACCATGACCATGTCGTGCGAATAGTAGCGATATTAACATAATATATTTTGATGGTAATCTTCAAATACCGACTACGAGGAACAAGGATGATGATACTTCCTTTAATTTCCGTAGTCACCTACGTACTAGGGCGCGTGCATACCGAAATCCCGGTATTTTCGGACCTATTTCTCTGATAAGTATTACAATTTTATTACTATTCCGGAATTGAATGTCAATCAAAATTATTTTATTTTTATTTCTTTCAAAACGATAAAAATACCACCGAAACTATCGAGAACTGAGTAAGGACTGAATTAGAATTAAACTTTTTTGTTACGTGAATACTGGTTCCCTATATAATTGTTATGAATTAAAAGATGATTCTATCGCTTTCTTGGGTCATACTATCAAAGAAATAGTAATTGAAATTATACTCAGTCACTGCAATTTATATCAGTATGGTGTATACCGTTTTTTATTAAATTTTTAGGACTATTCGAATATTATTCGAATTATTCGAATACCTGTAAATTTAAAGTCGAATATTCGAATATCTGAATCTATCGAATATTTGCAAACCCTAGTTGTGGTAATGTAAGAGAACTAGTGGATGTAAAATATAATAATCAATTAGTTAACGAAGTTACTTCAACAAAATTTTTAGGAATAACAATAGATAAATGCTGTAATTGGAAAGAACATATTAATTTAGTCTGTAATCGAATTGATAAATTTATGTATGCGTTAGGTAGAATTAAACGTATAGCCTCACAAGAAGCAGCACTAATAACTTATCACGCCTACGTCTCGTCAATTCTCCGGTATGGTTTAATTCTATGGGGTAACTCCATTGACGTAGAGCGTGTTTTTAAAGCACAGAAAAAATGTATTCGAACCCTATTTGACGCTGGATATAGAGATTCGTGCAGGCCATTGTTTAAAAAACTGAACATTCTACCTCTTCTTTGTCTTTATATATATGAAGTATGTATATGTGCCAAGAAGCACCTTCACCTGTTTAAAACCAATGCTGAAGTCTACAGGCCTAACTCTAGAAGGGCGAATAAGTTATTTGTTCCAAGAGTAAACCTGGCAATAGTAAATAAAAATGCGTTGTACTCTATGGTAAAGGTTTTTGAACAAACTATCAGAAAGTATTAAAGAAAACAATACGAGTAGTATGTAGGTGTTTAGAGGCAAACTTCAAAAATATTTATTGGAGCATTGCTTTTATACTGTTGGCGAATTCTTGGCAAAAGAATAGTTCTTAGATTTAAGTAGTACTTATGTAATTATTTAAATTATAGTTGAATATGTAATGCGGTAATATATTAATGTAGGGAAATTAAATATTATGAACAATTCAATTGCTATTGTATTGAGTTCAATTATTACTTTTCAATATACTTTGTATTTTTGAGAATAGAATTCAGTAGGGTTATTGCAATTTATATTTATATTTACATTTATACGTTGCATATGCGACAGAATATGAGAGCCCTGTTTTGTTTTTAAGACCATATATTTACTGTACCATGTTCTTTGTAAATAAATAAATACTTACTTACTTACTTACTTACTTAAAAAAACAAAATTTAACGACAAACTAACGGGACGAGATAATATGATACCCCTAAATCCTCCCTCAAGGTTGCTAAGAGCCCATTGCACTTGCTAGTGGATCCTTGTGAGTTCTGTTGCTTTCACAAAATTTTGTTTACAGCTACAACTACCACATAAGCGAAGGCAACCGCGAAGACATGCCCGGGCTGATCTGCTACATGTTCGTGGAGACGTTCGCCGAGAGGAACTTCGACCGCTCAACGCTGGTCGACTTCTCGCTGACTGTTCTGAACTGCTACCGGAACAACCCTTACCACAACGCGGAGCACGCCTTCTGCTTCACGCACACCATGTACATGATACTGTACACCAATCCTGGATACTTCGATCCTATTGAGGTGAGGGATGGTTTTTTTAGGACAGGGAGAAGGCCGTTTTTGAACAATGAACAAAGCTATTTTATGATCCTTCGTTTGCTGTGCATTCAATGCCAGTACAGAACTTTTGCACTCTTGTATCACAGTTATTTTTTTGTGCAGACTGCGGCGCTTCTGCTATCGGGCCTGTGCCACGACCTGGACCACCCGGGCTACAACAATAACTTCCTGACGTTGGTGAAGCACCCGCTGGCCGCAATGTACCGCACCTCCACGCTGGAGTACCACCACTACTTCCTCGCCAAGAAGCTGGTCGAGGTGACTGTCTTTCTATCTCACAACTTCCTGACACTGGTGAAGCACCCGCTGGCCGCCATGTACCGCACGTCTATGCTGGAGTACCACCACTACTTCCTCGCTAAGAAGCTGGTCGAGGTGAGTGTCTGTCTGTCTCACATCTTCCTAACGCTGGTGAAGTACCCGCTGGCCGCCATGTACCGGACGTCCGCGCTGGAGTGCCACCACTACTTCCTCGCCAATAAGCTGGTCGAGGTGAGTGTCTTTCTGTCTCACAACTTCCTAACGTTGGTAAAGCACCCGCTGGCCGCCATGTACCTACTGCACCTCCATACTGGAGTACCACCACTACTTCCTCGCCAAGAAGCTGGTTGAGGTGTCTAGCTCACAACTTCCTGACGCTACCGTACCGTACAATCACCACGACTTCGGTTAAAATACATACTTATCAATCATCTTCTGAACTGTATAATGCTGAAAGAATACATTTTTATATTAATTTGATATGTCCCAGGACAAGAACATCCTCTGCCACCTCCCGCCGCACGACCGCATGCGCATCCTCGAGGAGATGAAGTACGACATCCTGTGCACCGACCTGGCCGTATACTTCCAGTCGCGCGCGCTGCTCGCGCCGCTCATCGCCGAGCGCGCGTTCGACTGGACGCAGAACGTGCATCGGAAACTACTCAAGGTAGGAGTGAACAAGGTAGGAGACTGATCAAGATAGGAGACGAATAAGGAAGGAGATTGAACGAGGTAGAAGACTGGACCAAGTAGAAGACTGATTAAGATGGAGACTGAACAACGTGAACAAGGAACGATATTCAACATGGTAGGAGATTGAAGAAGCTAGGATACCTTCTTAACAAGGAATGAGACTGAGCATGGTAGGAGACTGAATAAAATAGGATACTGGACAAGGTAGGAGACTGATCAAAGAAGGAGACTGAATGAGGTAGGAGAATTCATACTTTGTTCAGTCTACCTTGAGCAGTTTCCTTCCGGTGCACGTTCTGCGTCCAGTCGAACGCTCCCTCGACGGACACTTTACAAAGTAGGAGACTAAACAAGAACACTTCTTAAAGTAGGAGACTGCTAAAAGTGGGAGACTGTCTAATAGTCTGACTGTTAAGTTAGGAAACTACTCAAGGTATATAACGCTACACTTACTAAATTGCATAAGATTTTATAACAGAGAAGTATAGATGTGTCAGACTTAAGTCCTTTCTTGTCCGTAGGGTATACTGATGACGACTAGCGACCTCTCTGGCTGCTGTAAACCCTTTGGTGTCGCCAAAACCATCGCGGAAGCGGTGTACGAAGAATTTTATGATCAAGTAAGGCATATTTTATAGCTTATAGTCAAACGAGAACTCGTCCTAACGTTGCTGATAATAATATACTTGAGCATTTAGTCGAGAGCATTTCGTTCGATTTATTGAATGTGGTTGTCTTGCACTGTTATAGGTTAATTACTATAAATACATAATTAATATTTTATTTTGCCCGTTATTCTGAATTTTGGCACGTTTTCCTGCTCAACTACGCATGACATTTTTATTTTATGTTCATTGGTTTATGTAACGCTAGGTTAAGTATTATCATTGCCATAAACAATATTTAAAAAAAAACTGACTGTTGAGTTGAGCGATCTGGCGTTTCTTCTCAGCAGTCGTCTCAGAGGAACTATTAGGAAGCGCTGGCAGATTTAGGACGTGTAAAAGTGCGGCGCTTGAGGGTTAGGGCCTGTTCAGCTGCTGCACCGGCCTGATTACGGGTTGACTGGACGGGGGAAAGGGCGAATGTGTCAACACACGTCGCGTCCCACACCAGTGCCCTACACAGTTTCCATGGCACCAATGTATTTAAGTATTACTTGTACATACCGCTCCTTCTCCGCAATGATGGTCTTGTCCGAAGCGCTAGTACTTACATTCATTACACATTACCGACGTGTCAAAGATTGATGATATGTGGCCAATTTACTAAATAAATATTTTGAATTTGACTTTTTGTATGTCCGTAGGGCGACAAAGAGCGCGAGATGGGCTACACCCCGCTCAGTATGATGGACCGCAAGCGCCACCTGAACCAGCCGGCGGAGCAGATCCAGTTCCTCGGCGTGGTGGTGCTCCCGTGCCTGATGCTGCTGCAGAACATCTTCCCCAACACCAGCGAGCTCATCGACAACTGCAGGTGACCTTACAACATGTCACCATGACGTTTGACATGGTACACAAAGAGTAGGTAATAAAAACCGCGCGCCACACTTGGCCGGTTTTTATTCATTGTTTTTTTTTTGTAATAGTCAAGTCAAAGTCATAAATATATGCACGTTCCAAGATGCCTAAAATATCTACACGCCCCTATGCTTCTAACAATAAGGTCTATGTATACATATATTTGACGCGATGACTGTGTATATATTAATGCATTCGACTTCGACTGTACTATAACCACGGTACACCAAATTTGACGCAATATGTTACTGTTTTTAAAAAGAAAGCTAACCTAAAATATTTCGAGTGTGGGGTAATAGTAGTTTATGTGGCTGGTGCATAATAAGATCACACGAGTGTTTTAATGCCTAATTATGTATAGCCACATACATAACTTTATCTACATGCATATCATAAGTTTTCTATAATATGTTCAGATATGGCCTGTATTTTTATTAAGTTAGTGTTACTGTTAACTTGTTTGTAGTACCAAAGCTAAAAAAATATATATAAAACAAACTTTATTTATAATTTACAGATATGGCTTGCATTTTCAAGTTAATGGTACAGTATTACCGA
This sequence comes from Acleris literana, assembly GCA_946894065.1. NCBI lineage: Eukaryota > Metazoa > Arthropoda > Insecta > Lepidoptera > Tortricidae > Acleris > Acleris literana. The sequence continues at coordinate 18,409,163 of OX335680.1, forward strand.
TACTTTAATGTTTAGGTACCGACACTTTAATGTAAACATTACGATGCACTACATATACTTTAATGTAAACATTAAGATGCAACCACAGATACAGGTTTCTTAATAAAGCCGATTTGCTTATCGCTTCTGAACATATTGTAGGGAAGTTATGTAAGGATGTAGATAAATATTTTTATTATTTCACATTTTCCTTTTTAGGGTTCCCAAAGGGTAAAAACGGGACCCTATTACTAAGACTCCGCTATCCGTCCATCTGTGTGTCCGTCGTCTGTCACCAGGCTGTATCTCACGAACCGTGATAGCTAGACAATTGTTTTTTTTACAGATGATTTATTTCTATTTCCGCTATAACAACAAATATCTACTAAAAACAGAATAAAATAAATATTAAAGGGGGGCTCCCATACAGCAAACGTGATTTTTTTGCCGTTTTTTGCTCGATATTAATAACGGCAACAGGTAGACGCTTGAAATATTCACAGAATAAGTATTTAGTTGTATGTTCACTTTAAGATTAAATAATTAAATTAAAATAAAATAAATATTTAAGGGGGCTACCATACAACAAACGTGATTTTTTATATATGATGGTACGGAACCCTTCGAGGGCGAGTTAGACTCGCATTTTATCAAATCCAATCTCTTTATTTGTGTTTACAGCTAACTTAAATATGTTCCACTATAAACTACCCGCAATAATAACAATAATTGTAAATAAATCTATCCTCAGGACGACCCAGGAGGCCTGGCACGAAGAGATCGAGATCCGTGGCCAGAAGCTCTGGCGCCAAGAGGACTCGGTCATGAGCTTCGGCAAGAACAAGCTCAGCAAGGCCCGGGCTGACTCCAGTGCAGAATAGCACTTCAGAGCAAAATAGTACTTTAGTGCAAAATAGCACTTCAGTGCAAAATAGCACTTCAGTGCGAAATAGCACTTCAGTGCGAAATAGTACTTCAGTGCAAAATAGTACACTACCTCGGTGTAAAATAGTACTTCAGTGGAGAATAGCGCTGACAATAACCCTGTTTTATGCTATGCTATAATTTGGGCTGACTGTATCTGTAGTTGATCCAGAAAGTACAGTCAAAGGAAATATGATAGCGCGTGGACATATTTTCGAAAGCTCAGTACCGAATCATCTATGTAGCAAAATGTCCAGCGACGCAAATTGACCAAGACGCGAAATGTCCGACACGGTCCTATACCCGATTAGCATAACATCCATAACGCAGAACATCAAAATAGCAATTAGTCCGTGTAGCATAATGTCCAAACTACATATTGTCAAAAACGCAAATAAAATAGTCTTATTGAAAGCAGTTAGCCGGAGTAGCAGAATGGCCAAAAAGCAAAGCGTCCAAAAATCAGCAATATTCAATATTATTATTACCTATTCAACTCAAACTCTTTACATCATCGTGACATAGGTACGTGTGACGTTATACGTTTTGGACGTTTTGAGATTTAGGCGTTCAGCTTTATGGGCGATATTAAGTAATTTGTTTTGGACGATTTAAACATTGGACTCTTTACATACTTAGACTTGGAGCTATCTGGCCGTGTCCCTACATTGACGTTATGCGAATTAGGTATTTAAAACATGACACAATGGACAATTCAAATAATTCAACATGTGCGTTTTAGACCATCTGAAGTCGTGGTCATTTTGATTCATAGACGATTAAGCGTTTTCGACTTAGTCCAATGTACCGCGACTGTATAAAATTTGATTAATTTTGTATTTATTTTGAACAATACCTGTGAAATAGTCTTTATCAATGATATCATAGAAATTTCATAATAAATTTTAAAAATAAATTAGGTTACATATTGATTTTAAACATAACGTAGTTTTATTCACTAAATTACCCAATGACACTGGTGACGCTACGGCGAATGTAAGGACACCTGGTTTGTCGGAATTAGGCCATCCGTTCAGCATCTACGAGATAACAACCATACATACATACAGGATAAAAACGTTAAGTACTTACCCTCCTTTTCCGAATGTCTGGTAAAAAAATATGCCTACGAGTATATGCACATCTCTTTCGAACTCGTGTATATTCAGCAGTAGGTTAAGCAGTATACTGCTGGCCGTTTATCACGCCTTAAGTAACGATGGGAGAAGGCATAATCCCGGGTAAAATGGCTCATTTAAAAGGACATGTTTCTCGTGCCTGCTATATTTGTCGTATTGCACAAATAGTGCACCTAGATGACCACCAAATACTAATTGTGGTTGTAAAAGTAGGTATGGTCCGTTCATTCTTACTTGTCTTATATAGTAAACAACTTTCTAACCTCAAAATGAACCTTTTTTAGCTATAACAGCTATTTTAAACAAAATAAAGCAATCACAGACAATACATTGGCCAAGTGATGTCCAAAATGTTTACTCACTTTACTTTATTTACGATAAATTAGCTGTTTTAGACAAAAAAAAGGTTCATTTTGAGCTTATTTTGAGATTAGAAAGCTGTTTACTATATAAGACAAGTAAGAATGAACAGACCTTAGGTTAGGTTCGTTAAGTATCTTCCGATGCCCGAAGGGCGAACCACCCAGAAACAGGAACACCGCCCTAAGCGGGGCTCCGCCGAAAGTCAGTAAAGTCTGTTCCTATTCAGACTGCCAATGACAATAACAAGTATACCTGACTGTAATTGTCTTTAGATAGAGGATGAAATAGTAATGAGAATAATGTTACCCCTAATTAGTTTATTAAAAAGGTTGAGTATATATTCATCATCATCATCATATTATTATGCTGGGTGCGACAGAGACGAAAAGTTCACTTATCAATCAACTCTATCAAACCTCACTACATTTTCAATGTCAGAAATAGTTCAAAAAAATATATCTTTATGACAATTTTTTCAGTGTAATGGTGTTTTCAGCGAATGTCGTTTTCATCAAAAAGTACAATATTAAATAGAGATTACTACCTTAAAATGGTCATGAAGACAATGATAAAGTGTTTAAATAAATAATATGCCTAGGCTCAACCTTCAAAAGTATGCGAATATGGTGTTATAATGGTAAATTGATTTGTTTATCACGGAACAGATAGGGACAGACTTTAGGACCAAATATAGTAGGACCACGAGAAAACATCTATACTTAAAAGGTTTTGAAGTAAATAAACAATAGTGACATGATAGCAAATTTATTTATATCCTATTATGATCGACATAATACATAACCCAATGTTAACTTGCGTCCAACAGGCTCCGGAGACTATTACAAACAGTCATTTACATCTACCCGATGACAACACATACGCTGTTAAATTAGATACAAAACTACATTAATTTACGAATTTTGTACACCCAACGCGAAAAATATTTATTTAACTTAGTCAATTCGTTTAATTATCTACAATCGAATAAAAAACTATCTACTGGCGATTTGTTGTCGATGGTGCCATAGACGCCATTTTGTTTAAAACTGAAACTAGAGTCCAAAGTGACATCCGTCACGTGACGCCGGTAAAAAAGCACTGACCGTAACCTAAAACATGCTAGCGTTTCCAATTCTCGAAGTCTCGCCCACTACCTCTTCGTCTTTTTACAAGCTTCTATTTGACTTGCACTGTTTGTATGTATGTAAGTATGCAAGTTGTCCGGTTCAAAATTTGGCAAACTTTGAACCAGACGGGTTATTACCTAACTCACTCGCAATCGTTTTCATTTTGACAGTTCGAAGGCGAGTCTGCATACAAAATGAAAACAATTGTTCCGCTTTGAAGCCGATTGCGATTGCGAGTGCGTTAGACAATAGCGACGCAGTTTCCGTTAATGGAATAGATTCAAATTTTGACAATATATGTAAACCCGATGACAATACAATATTATAGTATCAAAGAGCTTAATTGATGATAGAGTCGGAAGGTGGCGACAGTATTTCCGCATTACTTAACGCAGACCGCTTTGAGACTCTTTAATTCGGTCTTGATAAGCTTATAATAACTTCGAAAAAGTACAGTCTTGTCCCAATTTTTCTTTGACAGCAATTTATTTATACCCATCCACCGCAGATCCGCTGTGATTTCGTCAATGTCTAGTAAGTGACAGTATAATCAGTAAAGAAAATAAACCAAAGGTAAGTTCCAGTAATTTTTCAATCAGCCTTCTTTCCTCCCGGTAGGTTACAGGAAAAAACCTCCCTCTACTTGACGCAAGAGTGATCGCGCCTTCGTGGATTGAAAACGCTACATAGTTGGTAAAAAATCGGAAGGAAGAAAAAAAACATTTTTTAAAACGATGAACCGACATTAAATGAATATAATTTCGACCGACTTAAACTTAACCATATGACAATCAATTCAATATAGGGCTTTCCGATCATTCCCCGACTGAATTTGCCATTTTATCTTTATAGTCTCTGTTTTGCATTATTAAAAAACCCTTTAAACATATTTCTTAATGCGAAAATCAAGTCTTGCAATATTTAAAATACTGGGAAGCCATTTTGAAATTTACGTCATATTTGAGATACTAAGATTTTCACTCATAATCAGAGGTCGGAATAGGTAGTGCTTATTAACCTAAAAATGACTCACGTTCATTCATGCGTGAGTGAGATGGGGATACGTTATTGAATGAAGATGCAACAAGTTTAGGTTAATAAGCACTACCTATTCCGACCTCTGCTCATAATACTCGAACGGTCAGTGCCCGTAAGTTTTTAATATTGACAATAATTATAGTTATTAGTTGTGACAGCCAGTACTGTCATGCGACGAGCCAAACACCTCTCAATCCAACTAAAACTAAGTTAAATCTAAAATCAGATTAGCAACGACAGTTCTTTAGTCACTTGTGGCAAGTGAGACATAACATACAAAAAAAAAGGGTAAATAAATATGACAATAAGTGCGAGAGAGACGCAGATCCATTATCATGTAGAGTTGGTAGAGTATTTCTACTTTTTAAAATGTGAGCACGCTCCCTCGCGCATTAATTTATAAAAATGAATGATTACAAAGCAAACCAATAAGATTAAAAAAACAAGCCGTAAATAAAAATACATTAAAGTAAATTTGCCTTAATTTTAAACTATTGACTACAAAGTAATTACATGCAATACTAACTGAATACACATATAGATATGAACGAGCTAAACAATTTCAACAACTCCAATAATATTGCTTAATTTCAAACAATAACTTATCCAATTTTGTTCTAATTTTATTAGTTTGATTTACCAATTCCGCACCAGATGTTTTTGCTGTCCTTCGAACGCAAACAGGTTAAATTAAAAAGTTTAAAAAAATATAATCTGTGGAATGCAGTATAATGGCAGCTACTCACTGCCCAACCGAAGGCCCAACTGAACGGGGCGCTTTAAAATAGGTAGAAAGTATAACAAACAGTGCGGTTAGAGAGTGAGTAACTTATAACGTTCCTTCGAAATTGCATTAATTACGGACAGGATTATCGCGTTTCACTATACATCCGATGAACACTGTTACAATTTTCTAACATTTACAACTTTGAAACAATTCTCATGCGATCTTAAAAAACATATTTGTGAAAATTCCGCGTAACTAGATTTTTTTTGATATTTATTAGTTTATATAATATATTATTTGCTGTAAAATTTGAGCCACTTCATGACATGAGTTATTGGATAGTCAAACATAGACTTCGGCATGTCAAACCATTGACAGTAAAGTCAGCATTTTTTCATGTACACATCTCGAATTTGGAAATAATTATTGACAAAGACCAGCTGTCCAAATATATATTTAAAGCTTTCTTTATTTAGTTGCTAATGAGATGTACTTTGCAAAAATTAAAGTAGAGATAGGAGTCAAGGTTTGTAGTTAAAAATGCAAAAAATATTAGAAATAATGATGGTTCCATCAATTTACAACGAGACCATGAAATGGAATTTAATATAAATCAGCAATGCTTGCTCAAATTCTCTAGTACAGTTATTTCATAATCAGAGCATGATAAACCTGAAACTTTCACCTTGAATTAATATTAAAGTGATCAGAGCATTTCAACTAAAATACAGTTTGACAGAGCTTGAACAAAATAACAGAGGTGCTGTTGTTGTCTACTGGTAACATGATGCAATTTCTACCCAATCACTGCCACTTGAAAATATTGTCTCACCGCAACATTGCCAAGCTGTATAATATAAGTCACCTCATTATTGAAGAAAAGTATGACCAACGTTATGTAACAAAAAAATCCGGAGGCCTTCTGTAGTCTAGACACAAAAAACCTAACGGTAGCATAATGTTGCTTTACCAATAATGACATCTTGCTTCTGTTAGGGCATCTGTATGATTCGTCTATTTCAAAGTCTGTCACACTTGTGTATCTTCAATGAGCCATATCTCATAAGGATGGTAGCGGTCAAAAGTCTCGGATCACTGTTGAGAACGGTTCCAAAGCGCACTATAGTCGTTTATTATGTGTTTCGTATTTTGCCAGGGACGTAATTCTTATCGATGGTGGGCTCTTGAAGGAACATGTGCAGGCAGCGCTCATTCTGGGCGAGCGGGTGTCCGGCAATCTTGTTGATGAATACTTCTAAGCCTGAAAATAATATCATAATTGTTTAATAACTTCAACGCTCACTTTACAGACACCGGAAAACATACTGAGCGCGGGCACGAGTACGCGGGTTGGGAGTACGGCGGACCATATGAGAAACACGAGCCGACCCGCGCCCGCGTTTAGTGTGTTTTGCGCTTTTTCTGTAATAATAATTCTACTAATGGCGTAAAAATAATCACTCGAACAGTCATAACATAATACATTCCACAACTTGAAGCTAGAACTTGTGTCGGTAATAAATGATGGAAAAATATAACAAGTTAGTGGGAAATTTCAAAATAATTAAATAGGATATAAAAATCAATAGTTTCAAATTGTGGTATTTTTATGAACAAGAGTTATTTGATATTAAAAGCTTAAGGTCTCATATGCTGCATTAATTTTATATGCGATCTTTAGCGTTAAATATCAAAAAACCAGTGAAATCTACTGTTTTGACTAATAGTTATGTTAAGTTATGTGAAAATATAGGTAGGTTGATTAACAAGTAATATTGATTGGCCACAATGCGAATAATTATTAAAAAGACCGCTAAAATTAATATTCCAAATACATCAAATAATAAATGTATGTTACTTTATTTATTTAAGTTAAAAATCACACCAACCAGGTCATCATAAATTAAGTACTAAAGGATGACTAATGGTGGTTGGTGGTAATGATGGTTGGTGACTCATTTATTTTGAACAAAATAATAAAGTGTGTAATATGAAAACAGCAGGCCAACAGATACAAAAGCCTCAATGGAAATGAAATGTTAACTAAATATTATTAACATATCTTCTCCCTGCCTATGGTAGTATGGCAGGATAGAAAAACAAAGGGTAATTTTTACTTTATGTACAAAGGCAAATAAAGTCATTGAACTTAATGCTTATCAAGCATTACACAGTAACAGTATATGTATTCGTTAAAAATAAAATGTTTTGCTTAACAACTCATAACATTGTGAAATTTACAAGAGCAGGTCAAGTTCGCCCAAGGATATCAACATGCTAATGAAATTATCATTTGCAAAAGAAATATTTTTCTATTCTTGATAGTATAAACACGATAGACTTCGCAAAGTCCCGTTTCATAGTAATAACACATGTAGATATAAAGAAATATTTTAAAATACGTTAACAACTCTTTCAGACCATAATCTAATAAGCGAGATGCTAAAAATACCTATGAAGTTGCCACACAGTTGTCATTGTTCTTGAGTCTTGGATGTTTCCTATGTATTTCTCTATAAAGTATTGTGATCTAGTACCCATAGTACAAGCCTAGAGCTTAGTTTGGGACTAGGTCCATTTGTGTGACACTGTCCCCTAATATTTATTTATTTTATTTATATGTTAAAAAAGATTTTACCTTTTCTACGGTCCTCAATAAATTCTTCTTCAAAAATTCCATCATCACCCCTGAATGGAAGCTGTCTTTTCAAGGCTTTGCCTGGCAAGGGTGGTACTACAATCTGGAAAAAAAAAACAAAATAATGTTGGGCCATCATTGAGAATTTGTGGGTTACTGTGACAGTTACTTTTAAAAAAGTTAATTAAGCATGCACAGCCAAAACCTCGATCCACCTAAATCCCCAGATGATTTAAGCATCATTCTTTAATCACAATGTCATTAGTCATGACTCTCTATTTATAGCTTGGATTGGCAAAAAAATTGCTAAAATGTAACAGGTAGGTAGATCTAATTTTTCTGGATCCAGATCTTTCTGGCCTGGAGTTGACAGATTTCTACAATGTTTGTTTGTTTCATCAGAAATGGTCCGACGTAATGGGATACAAAGTAACTTTTACTAGGCTATCTACACTGACATAATCATAAACTAAAAAATTTGTTATTCATTATATGGGCGTTTCTTTAAAAGTTTGTACCTAGTTAAAGGCTAAAATTAAGAAACGTTAACTTTTCCGCTGAGTTACGAAAACACAACGAGTTACAAACTTTTAAAGAAATGCCCATATTGCAATACAAAAAAAATTGATAAAATCGGAGAAATACTGGAAATGGACCGAATCTTAAGTACCTGAAACCAGGTGCGTGCATGAATCGATGTATGAATGTGGAAGAAGCAAAAGAGATTTGTCAGGGTCGTAGCAGGTGGAAAGAAGTGGTCTCTGCCTACCCCTCTGGGTAACAGGCGTGATTTAATGTATGTATTTATGTAAAATTTTATCAGTTGACTGGCCCAATTCAATGATCAATTGGCTGAAGAAGATTATGGTTAAAAACCACTAAGGCACGGTCAATTTTGTTCACATTAGAAGAAGCAGTATTTTATAAGCATTGATTTGAGTTTTGTTTCTGTTTTAAGTAAAAATAAATTTAATTAAATGGGATGTCTACTGCAGTAGCAAAGGCATTATTTACTATGTTGGTGACCATATTTAATTTTAAATGCTTATTCTATTACTTAGCAGTTAGCTGGCTTCTTTGTTGTTACGGCAGAACTGTTCCGATGGGAATTTTTGATTAGTCAACAAGAAACGCCCATTATTTATATGTATAACAATGAAAAACTAATGGCGAAACTTAGTTTGTTTTAGTCTTATTTTGTTGGTTATAAAAACTTAATTAAAATACTTCAATTATCCCTAAGATCAAATAGTTGCATACATTATGCATGCATCAATGAGCAGCATAGTTTGCAATGTTATGATGATGTGTTTTAAATGAATAATGTTCAGAATTCAGATGAATAGAAAATTAATTAATTCCGTTTTTCAAGATCAATAACACTCCAAGCACCTATAGACCAGTTATCAGTCATTGCAAGTCCAGCAACAAAGCAAAGCGAATTCGTAACTCAAATATTATTGTTGTCAAAAAGATAAGAGAAAAAATTGACCGTTTATCAGTCAAGACCACATACCTTACTGTCTCTTTCTAATTCGTTTCTGAGCCATTCAAAATCGCTGTACCGCCGCCGCACGCTCGACTCTTTCACTTTGAACACTGGGAGATTGGTCTGTAATCAGGAAATGGACTTAACTAGAATGATTGCTACAAATCGGCGTATTGACGCGCTGCTCTCGCGTCACCTTGGCCCCCGTTATACGCCCACAAAAAACAACACAAAGTCACCGAGGACGCGCAAACAGATAATCTAATTAGTCTGCTCTAATAATAGATGTTTTGTGAAGATCTTACCCTCATGCGGACTTCGTAATCGGTATAGCGTTTCTTCCCGACTCCCATTGTGGTAACTGGGTTCACCACGTCAATTTCGAGGAAGTTGGCTGGCGCCGCATAGGCGTCATCCAGGGTCTGTTTCTTAACATTTAGCCGCTTCGTCGCGTCCGCCGTCGTGTCCTCGGCAGCCATCATAACGATTTATTTCACAAACAATCACAAACTTATGAATTGGACGGCCCACTAATCAAAAGGAAATGACATGATTTGACGTTTAAAAAATAATGGCGATGTGTCATCGGTCAAGTTTAAAAATCTACCAACACCGATCTGATGACTACCAATTAACGCCGACATAATAATTACGCGATATTTCTAGGCATTTTGGGTTTCCTTTAAGTAGTTATTATTTTTATTGCAAAGATTTCTTCATTTTGTATTAAGTGCTTTAAAGCAGCTTGACGCACATATAAAACTACCATTTTGGTAGAAAATTTACTAGGCAACAAAATGTTGTCGTCATAATATTCCGCGAGTCATGCAATGGAATTACTCATACAGCCAATGCATAATAACGCTATTCATAATGCTTATTAATGCAATAACCTTAAGTTTGTTGGTAATACGCATAAATAATGTTTAAAACAGATATATCTGAAACAAAGGATTTTATCTTCAGTCGTTATGTCCGGCCATAAACAAGTAGTGTCATGAAATTCTGTTCATATAGTCATACAAGTGTTGTAGAAAAAAAATCCCTTTATTCGTACACTTAAGTCCAAGTCCAAGGCACTATAAAATTATAAATAAAACTCAAAAATATTATTAACATAATATTTTTGTTACACGAAGACCTCGTCCTCCAAAACTAACCATTTTCTGATCCTAGACGTTCCCAAGTGTTAACTTGTCGGATTTATTTCAATAAGCAAATTGTACATGAATAAGTTCAGTGGGTAAGATTTCCCAGTAGTTTCTACTGGTAACTGAAAAACTGGTAAAATCCCAGTAGTTTCCAGTCAAATCCCAGTAATTGTCACTGGAAACTTCTGGGTTATTCCCACCTGTTACCAGCAATTTGTTACAACTGGTAACAGCTGGGATTTTTTTCTCATCTTTTACCAGTGGTAACATAAAAATTCCCAACTGTTACCAAGGTTTTTTTCCCCAGTAGTTATCACCAAATATTTTTGTGGTAGCAAATGGGGAAAAAAACGCAGTTGTTACTACCTAGTAAGTACTTTAGTGGTAAAGGATGAGAAAAAAAAAACCCAGCTGTAACCAGTGGTAACAAATTGGTGGTAACCGGTGGGAATAACTCAAACTTCTGGATTCAGGGCATACCCTGATTTTATATATTTTGATTTCTATTACTTGGCCTTATAGACCGGGAGGTTCTTTCTTATAGGAAAAAACATGAAATAATCACACAAGTAATTTACAAATATTTGATGTATTTACAGGTCTACACGAATTGGCTCATAGGGTCTTCCTCGCGTTTCCTCTTCATTCTGTAAGCCTCCATCTCTTCCTCCGTTGGTTCCTTCGCCTCGTACATACTGTTGTAGGGTCGCTTTCTTTCGTCCATAGACAAAAGATACGAAGCGTGTTTCTGTTGGCGTTCCTCCATGTCTAATGCCTGTAGACAAGTATTTTTGAAGTAAATATTAGGTTTACCACAAAGTACTCCCTGTTGATGATCAAGATTTAGTACCAATTTCACCATACGATGATGTTAACCACTTAACAGACGATTAGAAGTATTAGTACCAATTTCACCAAACGATGTTAGATTTAATCAATGTTAATCGACTGTTAGTTCATATATTTTGACAGCTGTTAACGCTCTAATCGTCTGTTAAGTGGTTAACATCGTTTGGTGAAATTGGTACTTAGAACGTTAACAGCTGTCAATGAATGGACTAACAGTCGATTAACGTTGATTAAATTTACCATCGTATGGTGAAATTTGGTACCAAGCGATCATTTATTATCGTTTTGAAATAAATGTAAAATTGAAATGATATTTTTTACGATATTAAAGGAGAATGGGCAAATGTATGAACGCTGGCCTAGAAACCAATAACAATAAACACTATATCATCGGATATCCTTTTTAATTCTACAACGATTTGATTATGTTTTTTAAACGACTTTTTTTTGGTGTAGCATCTAAACCGCATCCAAACTAGTGTTTTCAATACGTTAAAAAATTATGCGTCCTTTTTATTTAGGAAGGCAGAATACCGAATAACCACTTTTAAATGGATAAACAAATCAAATATAATTGCCTTCTTCAATTTGTCTTCCTTCTTTTTCTTTTCCCTCTTCCGTTTCTTCTTGGACTTCTTCTTCTTCTTCTTCTTGCTAGTCTTCTCTGTCTTGGACCGGAAGTCTGGTTCCGAATCCGAACTGCTGGAACTCGAGTCTGATGACGACGACGAGGATTTTTCTGCTGTTAAATAAAAATAGTAAATTCAAATTTATTTTATCCACATTTTAGCTTGATGGCTTCAGCCATATTGACGAAAAACGGACAGACGGATAGACACAAAGACATACAAAAAAGTCATAAGGGTTCAGTGTTTCAATATTTACGTACGGTACCCTAAAGGTGGAGCTAAAACAAAGTCTTACTTAGTCCTTATTATTAAACTACCACTTGAATTATAAACTGCAACGAAATTAATATACCTTTTTTGTCCTTTTCTTTTTTTTCTGTAGTCTCTTTCTTAGCGCTGGTCGATGGTTTTCCCTCGTCTCGGATGTCCAAAACTACTGATTTGCCAGCCTCGCCCACGCAGTACGACATCTGAAACAATATAAAGTATTTTATAAATACAATTGAAGAATCATCATAACCAGAGCTCGGAAAGGGTGAGAATGTTCATATGTAATTAATAGGTTCTCCTATGGAAGGCCTAATCGTCATTTATCCTAACGCCATTTCCGCTTAAATTATAAAACTCTTTAGTATTGTTATAATACAACCCTAACCTAACCGAACCGCAGATATAATTGGAAAACTTAAAAAGTTGCCTGACTCATCTGAAAACCAATATAGGGCAAATGAAAATTCGGACAAACGATGTGTTAGGACAAACGTTGTTAGGGATTGTGAGGGACACCCAATTATAGTCATGTGTTTAAATCTAAAAAAAAACCAATTCATTATGATTAAACTAACTCGAATCCAACAAAAATGTTAGTTATATTTTTTTTGTAAACATCAATTAAGAATGTACAGTCGCCATCAGATATATTGTAGCGGGCGAGGTACTCAAATATTTCGGAGCAGCATTACTTTTCAATAAATTCGTTACACTAGTTATGGTCAATAACACCAGAACGTGCAATTTGTCATAAATATAAGAGCAGCGACTTTTCAATAAATTCGGAACATATAACGAGGTAAAAATATCAGAAAGCACAGAACGTCAAAGGTATCTACGCAGTCAGGGTGATCATAAAGATCGGAACATTTATGGAAAATATACCTTAAGTCTGTATCACACAGTTTAAATTCGTTACTATAATTATTATGCGTGTCGATCTTTGGCATGACGTATTTATCTTTTGTTTGGAATTCGAATCTACTCGTGACGTGTACACGTCGTAGATTCGACATGCATAATAATTATAGTAACGAATTTAAACTGTGTGATACAGACTTAAGGTATATTTTCCATAAATGTTCCGATCTTTATGATCACCCTGACTGTGTAGATACCTTTGACGTTCTGTGCTTTCTGATATTTTTACCTCGTTATATGTTCCGAATTTATTGAAGTCGCTGCTCTTATATTTATGACAAATTGCACGTTCTGGTGTTATTGACCATAACTAGTGTAACGAATTTATTGAAAAGTAATGCTGCTCCGAAATATTTGAGTACCTCGCCCGCTACAATATATCTGATGGCGACTGTATAAGAGACTTGATTGACACTGACTTTGAGGTATAAATTAAAAATAATAAACTTCAAAGTCACGTCCACGTTGATATATTATCTAAAGAGGTTTGCTCTAATAGTAGTTAAAACTTAAGCGGCCTGCAACAGAGCTATGCAATATCGACCAATTACATTCCGTAGATTACAATTCAGTTGTGTTCGTTTTAACGGCGACGTAGCGGTTCGTAGCAGATAGGCAGCCTAAATAAAATAATTTCGTTAATTATTAAATTACACATGGGACGACTACAATTCAATGACAAGGTATGTCCATGTTATGCCAACTCTCAAAACAGCTCACCCGTTTCGAGCTCTGATCATAACTCAGACAGAACTTATTTGCTAAGATGGTTTGGTCATTTACCAGGTTTGCGATCCGGATCTGGATCCGAATTATCCGGATCTTCCCATACAAAATGGATCTTTTTTTTTATGGTATCGGAGGCAAACGAGCAGACGGATCGCCTGATGGTAAGCGATTACCGTCACCCATAGACACCTGCAGCACCAGAGGAGTAGCAGGTGCGTTGTCGGCCTTTCAAATGAGAGTACGCTCTAGAAAGCATCTGCATTGCAAACCCTACTCATTTAGAAAGGATGGATGAAAGAAGAGTTACGAAAGAGGCACAGCGAGCGAGAGTGAGTGGAGATGTCGGTAGGGGACTTCCTAAACTCACATACAGAAATCCTGATCAGATTCGAGATGTACTGAATCAGGGCCAAATCATAAGCACCCGAAACCGACGTACGAGCATGAAGAGGTTGATGAATGTAGAGGAAGTGATAGTTGTGTTTAGATCGGTGCACCTGGTGCTCCATAGTCTCCGCCTACCCCATTGGGAGACAGGTGTGAAGGTACAGATCTAGTGAACAATCCTTTCACATCGTGAAAACTCGGAACTCACGTCTACTTCCGAATGATGCCGACGTGCCTATGAATTATAGAATTATTAAGTGACATGTTTGTATTAAATAAATAGAGTACTTTAGTTATCAGAGTCAAATGTCAAACCACGAGTTTGAAGTATATCACACCGAGATGTTAAAACCACCACGATCAAATATATAGAAATTAGGTGTAGGTAAACAAGAAGAAATATAAATAAATACATACATACATACATACATAAAATCACGCCTTTATTCCCAGTTTGGGGTAGGCAGAGCTACAGAATCGCCAAGAACTCTAAAAGCTTAATGATAATTCTGTAACCACATTTTGCATAATCAGGCTAAGATGTTTAGGCATAGCTGTGTGGTTGCCGGCTTAGAATAGTGCCACTCCATGTCTTCCCGTGGATGTCGTAAGAGACGACTAAGGGAATAAAGGCTTGTAGTACTGTTAGGCGATGGGCTTGCAACCTGTCACTAATACGCTGGTAAACATCTTAGCCTGATTATGCAAAATGTGGTTACAGAAAAATTATATAAATAAATGTTGAAAATAATTTCACAGGCTTGTCGATCTAAACGTTTCCCAGGTTTTAATGATGATGGGTACTGAGTCAGACTGAAGTAGCATGACAAATTCGAACATTTCCGAGAAAATACAATGTAAAAGGATATTTCACTACATCTGTATGTATGAATGCATAGATGATTATGCAACATGTAGATGGTGGTTGTACCTTGATGAAGGAGTGGCAGCAGCGGTAGCCCCACTGGCCGTCGCGCCAGTAGGAGCCCCACACGCTCGTGTGGTTGTTCACCAGCACGTCCTCCTCGTACTTGCTCCTGGAACGTTTTAGAAAGAGAGGTTAATTGACAGATCTTTCGCCAGGCGTGTGTTATGCCTGAGGACCGAAATCCATTGGGATGAAGTTGCAAGTGGTATTATAATAATTGTCAACCGACTAAAGAAACTTCGTTAGCGCGTGGTAGAACACTTGAGTTGCGCTGTCTGACGCTGGTGGCGCTAGCGAGTTGGTTGATTGATACAAGTTTTCGCTAGATGTCGCTAGGTCGCCACAGGGTTATAACTAAAGCGCTAGTATCTATCCAGGCCATGCCCCAAATACACTCCCAGGGACCTTCATAACTCATAACCATAAAGATATCATAACGCTATTTTTCGTGAGTGTTTTTTGTTTGATATATCGATATTTTTTTAAACGTTGTGCTACAACAATGAAATCAACATCGTAACAAAACCAGAATAACGTTATGAATAGCGCGGTGTTGCCAGTTTGGACATGAAGTTTATATCGTTATGATGAATACTGCTGTTATAATGTTTTTCACCTGTAATAAGGTCCAAAAGTGGATACATCTCTGTACATAACATATTGAATGATATTTTTTTACGTACTTGGCGAGCTGCTTCTCGGGCCCGTTGGCCACAGTGCCGTCGCGGTTGTACTGCGTGAACACCTCGGTCTGCGCCAGCAGCAGTTCCCGCGGAGGCACCTTCAGATGCTCCTCGCCGCCGTACTTCTCTAACACGGACTCTTTCACCTGCACACAACAAAGGATACATATTGGATTATTTAGTTTGGGGCGAGGAGAATGAGAGTGCATGTTTGAGACAAGGATAATGAGAGTGCATGTTTGAGGCAAGGACAATGAGAGTGCATGTTTGAGGCAAGGACAATGAGAGTGCGGACGAAGTTATACCTGCGACTTGAACTGGTGGAACTTGTCGTGGTACTGCCGCTGCAGCATCTGCAGCTTGGTGGGCTCGGCGAGCAGGTGCACGTCCACGCCCTTGGCGTGCGCCTCCCACGCGAACAGCTGCGCCGCCGCGTGCTCGCGCGTGTCGCCCGTGAACCGGACGAAGTTCTCGCCCGTGTAGTCCGACCTGGACCCAAATAATAATCAATATCAGGGGACAATGTGAAACCAATTAACTTAAGCAAAGTAAGCTCTAGGCTTGTATTATGGGTACAAGATAACGATACAAATACTTATATAGAGAAATACTTACTATATAATACTTATATAAGAAAATATACAGGTGTAATCGTTAAGTGTGTCCAGGCGATTCCGTAAATATAACAGATATCAGAAAACTTTAAACTGATATCGAAAGTACGTTACCCAATGAGTAAAATCACAACACTATCTTTTTTTTTATTAAACCAGAAATATACCAAATATTAACTTGAAATCCTCCCATACATTTAGTACACCGTTCGTTGAGACTTTAGTTTAAAAGGCCTAGTTATTTCACCATTATCATATGATTCATGTTTTTTTTTTTTATTACATCACAGTTTATTCGTGTAAATTATGAATATTAAACAGTTTTATCTGCAGGGATGGGCAAAATTAATTCGAATGACGAATAACGAGTAAGAATAACAAAATTATTCGCGAATAACGAATGAAACTCTCGAATGATTATTCTTATTCGAATTATAATTTATTCTTATAAATATTGGAAGAAAAAAACAATTCATAGTAACTTATTTTTATTCGCGAATAATTTATTTGTCGAAACATTTATTTGCGAATGATTAATTCGCGAATAAGTGATGCACGAATGAATCATTCGACTACTTTTCGAATAACGAATAATTTATTAATTTATTAGAGAAATGGAGCAGGTATTTCAATAGATAATAATTATTCGTGGCAATTCATTCAACGAATAAATTATTCGCAAAGAAATTATTTGACGAATAATTTATTTGCGCCCTTTTATCCCCTTGTTTCACCAACACTCATTTCATAGAACGTATCACTTAAAGGTGATATTTATTTATCAATACTTACTCGGCAGCAGCAGGATTAGGGTTGTCCCTCATCGACCTCGTCTTGGGGTCGTAGTACGCAGAATTAGGGTCCAGATTCCGCAAATACTTGGCGGTGTCCTCTCTGATACGCAGATTACGCACTGTGATACGTTGTTTGGAGTCCACCTGTCATCAACCAATCGAAAATTAGCTTTTAACACATAACAATAATAAATAGGGTGCAATACGGTGACGAAAGTAGGAATATTTTGTGATCTTTCTAAAGCTTTTGATTGCGTGGATCATACGACCCTTATTTTAAAATTAGAACATTATGGATTGTCCAATAAAGCTTTAAGCCTTATGTCTTCTTATCTAAGTGATAGAACTCAAACAGTTGTTGTAAACAAAACGCAATCTGTTGGAGCTACAGTGAAAATAGGTGTGCCCCAAGGCTCTATTTTAGGTCCTTTTTTATTTTTGGTTTACATAAATGACTTGCCACCAACAGTAGATAAACTTTGTGATATTGTACTTTTTGCTGATGATACTTCACTAATTTTCAAGGTAGATAGAAAATCCGTAGACTACAGTAGGATTAACACCACACTAGTTAAAGTACTTAATTGGTTTACTAGCAACAATTTGCTACTAAATGCTAAGAAAACGAAATGTGTTAGGTTCGCTTTGCCTAATGTTAAACCGATACATTCAAGTATTTTTCTAAATGACGAGTGTTTGCAAATGGTAGATAAGGCAATTTTATTAGGCATAACATTAGATAAATATTTGCAATGGAGTCCGAGTGGAGAGCGTGGAGCTTACGCCGTTAGGAAAATTAGACAACTAACCAATGTTGACACAGCTCGCTTAGTCTATTATAGTTATTTCCATAGTGTCATGTCGTACGGTATTCTGGTTTGGGGTAAGGCAGCTGACATACAAACTATATTTGTGTTACAAAAAAGGGCCATTCGTTCTATTTACAACTTAAACTCCCGTGACTCTTTAAGAGAACTTTTTAAAGCAATTAATATCTTGACTGTAGCGTCTCAATTTATTTATGAGAATATTATTTACGTTATTAGAAATTTAGATTCTTTCACCAAAAATTCTGATATACATAATTTAAATACCAGAAATAAAAATAAAATCGCTATCCGAAAATTCCGCGTCCGTAAAGTATATAAATCATTTGTTGGTCAATGCATTCATTTCTATAATAAATTACCTGACGAAGTTTTAAAGTTACCCTTTCCAGCACTTAAAAGTTACTTGAAAAGGTCGTTAATGTCTAAAGCGTATTATAGGATCGAGGACTATCTAACAGACAAAAATGCATGGCCTAAACCCGAAACTTAGTCAATAATAATTTATTCAAATGCAAAATCATTATCTTGTCTAGGGGACACCGTTAATGTAGGAAAACATATCGAAACTTTTATGTGGTCGTCTCGCACCGTCTTATATACACATAAGTATGTGTTTTTTTTTTTCTCTATCTCTCCCGTAAGATTCTTAATTGGCATGTTTTCCTGCTGAACTACGCATGTTATTTGATACTATATTTAATTTAATATTTATAGCTTTATATAATGCTAGACTAAGTAGTACCATTGTAATAAGAAATATGTTTAAAAAATGACTGACTGCTGAGTTTCTTGCGGCGTTTCTTCTCGGCAGTGGTCTTCTCTTGGGAAGCGCTGGTAGATTCTTGACGTGTAAAAGTGCCCGTGCGGCCTACTTACTGAATAAATTTCTTTTATCTTTTTATCTTTTATCTTTATCTTAAAAAGGATAACATGGATAAGACTTGTATTCAATTTCGAGTACTATTGGGTATGTATGAGTTTTTGTTATAAATCAGAAGTTATATTCTGACGTAATTTGAATCCGTCAGCCGACCATTAACAATAAGTATTAATCAAAAATGGCGTTTTGGAGGATATTTTGTTGCCGACTACTTAATAACGCAGTTATCATTTAAGTACAGCAAAGATTATGCTGCCACCATCCGACTTCATTGTCAGACCCGCTCTTACAGCTCTGCCCTGCTTAGACAAATGGCAGTATCTCAGACAAAACTCCTGTAGCAAATGCAACCTCATTACTAACGTTAGAGGAGTGAATCTGCTTTGGCAATCGAATTTCCAATCGATACTGCCTAATGGCTTAAGACGGCCTGTGCTCAGAGTCAGTGAATGACGATTAAGTCGTTTCTTAGTGACGATTTCTCATACACAAGTTTGAAAAAGGAAGTTAACAGTCTCTAAAAATGTTAGACACATTTTTTTTTTCAATGTTATGTTATGATATACACCATATAGTAATGACAAACAAACAGTGAAGTTAGATAGGTTGGTATAAAAACCTTTGTGCCAGGCATGTCCACTTCATCTACGTATTTGTCCTCGTCTTCCTCAGCATTGTCGTCGTCTTCCATCGCCGTTGGATCTAAAAAGAAAAAAAAGTCGTCACCAACGGTCGGTCAAGGGAGATCTGGGAAATCCATTACGTCATGAAAAAACTTTACCATATAAATCAGTACCCTTACAGTTGTATTTTTTCTTGAAAAGTGAATAAAAAAAACAGGGGACAAAATCACACAAATGGACCAACTCTTGATTAAGAATGAAAACTGTAATTGTTGTAAGGCATCATTAGTCTTCCTTTAGTAAATATTTAAATGATGTATTGTGATACATAATTACCGTTTCCCTATTCATAAGGTGCGGGCCACACGACCGCAGATTGTTTCTTTTTATCTCGATGTAGGTAATCCGCCGAGAGAGGCCGTATGGTGCCATTCCGTGACGAGGAACGGTACCATATGGGCGTAAGTATAGCGGTCCGCGCCTAAAGCATTTACATTTAAGTTTCAAAACCCAATCAACTTTGCAAAAACTTACCAAGCTCCAATTTCTTAGCCCTCAGTTCCCTTTTAGCATCTTCAATTTTCTTGTACTCCTCAATGATAGCCTTGTGGTCGGACGCATCGTACCCATTCCACCTGTCTCGCTTGCCGTCGTAGCTCAAGTTCAGTTCTGGCTGGCTGAACTCATCTGCTGCTATTCCAGCATTCGTGTATTTGGCGCCAATCTAAAAAGTATTTAGATTTAGAGGCGTATTTAAAGTAATTTTGCTTGATTGCTTGCTACAAGCACAAACGGGTAATTCAATAAAAAAAATATTAGTTTTATTTTTATTAGTTAGTTTATAACTTACTTTTCTAGGCCTGTCCAAGCAATCCTTTTTCTTGTGTGTCATGGCCCCACAATTCTCACATGCTCCCTTTCTGAACTTAGTGGCAACTCTAGTCTGAAACAATAATAAATGTTCAACAAATTATAGCCCTTAACCATTGTCATTGCCGAAAAGAACATCAAGATTGCTGTGTTTCCGCAATGATCTCGCCAATGTCAAGTAAGTAAGAATATAATGAGTAAAGAAAATAAATCAAAAGTAAAAGCTGGACATTTAATGAAGGTTACCGAAATCTCCAAGGTTTGGCTAGGAAAACGTACCGTATCAACACCCTTGTTGTAGAAGGTGTCAAGTTTAGTGAACCCTGCTTCTCGGTCCTCCTGGGGCCTCTGATGTTTGAGGGTAGGGCCTGCAGTGCCGTAGTACCATGGTGCAGAAGATATGTATTGTGGAATATGCGGGTTGATATCCTTGCCTGAATAAAGAAAAGAAAAAACATTTGTTAAACTAACATGATTTTCATACACTAACATAAATAAACAAAACCTAATTGCGTAAGATTTTGTTCCATTATAGTAATTATGCATGCATCAGCTATACGTTGCCTGATTGATAATAAACTAAATGAATAATAACGTCTGTGATAGTGCAATACCGCGTAACTCAAAAATTCAATAAGGTGCAAGATACACCTTAGCGAATAATCAATTTACCACATTTCTATGGTTTTAACAGTCATGGTCGCAATATCACTAAACCAATTGCATATGATCATATTGATCATTATCATCAAGTCCCATTTAACTCTTGTACGCTTAGGTGTAGTTTAGTGTTCAAACTTTAAATAAAGGGTACACAGAAACTATACGCTTAATCACTTTGAGATTTAAATTTTAAAATGAGGATTTTGCAATGAACTTAACTTATATTTTAAACCTACTCTCAGGTTTCTACACTCAGCTACAGATATAAGTTACCTTTAAAAACAACTCTACACTAAAATAACATAAAAAAAGACCTAACTTTGAAATTGCAGTATCTCGAAAAGTTACTAAGGTGACAAGACAGAACATAAAGAACAGTTCTAAAGAACGTCAAATTGCCTCCATATGTGGGGTTAAAAACAAACTAAAACAATTAGGGTGGAAGAACGTTGCTTTCCTAATGAGAAGCACGCAAAGAACGAGGGGTGGGCCGGGTCGGGTCAGGAGTACGGCAGGCAAATTACAAGACTACAAGTTCATTGCCAAGCCTAAAGACTAAGATGGTTTGTCTCTATTTTGACATTGTTTTTAGGTAAGGATCTAATAAAATACCTGTTTCATCAACAGCAGCAGGCGCTGTTCCTGCTTTTCGAGCCTCTTCTAGCTCCTTAGCTTTCCTCCAGTCCTCGCGAGACTTCTTCTTTGGCTCATCGTCCTCTTCACCGTTGTCGTCTTTATTGCGCAATAGCTGCGAGACGGACGCCCTTGTGGTCGCCGCCATGATTATTTACTAATATTAATTTTGTACATTTGAATTAATACTTCTTAATAGAAAGATGTTAAGCGTTGTACAATTTTCTTCACAATATAATACGCAATACAACACTGCGTCTGCGTATTTTGCGTAGGGACTGTCAGTAGTGTCAGTGTCAGTTCAGTTGAGTTTTTTTAAAAGTGATACCATTTAATTAATGTTTGGATACTAGCATTTTTAGCCCTTTAATGCTGCTAAGATGGCGCTGACTACTAGTGAATAGGTTTATACGTGGTTTATACTGTGTTCATAGTTAGGCAAACAGTTTCAACAACAAAAGAGAAAGATGAATTGAGAACCTTTCTAGCTTTTCTAAAGTTAGTTAAAAATTGGTGAAGTGCGAGTCGAGCCCCGCCCTATTTAAATTAATCGGCCTACCATTTATACCGTTTACGTATACGGACGGACGGACCGACAGGAGTGTCAGCAATTATCTTCGTCTTTCCCTTTTGGCGCGGAACCCAAAAGATCCTGACTGTTCAAAAGCTCTTAACGCCTAGTATGCTGGAGGGTAAAAAAGTAGCAGTCATGTCTTCTGTGTTCTTTCTTGTTTGATGGATTTAAAAAAAAAGAAGAAAAAAAAAGATATAATCAGGGCCTCTATTCTACTGGGTAAAAATCATATTGCCTTTGTCTGGTATGGTAATCGTATTGTATTCAACCATATTTTCAACTCTGCCGCCATTCGTATCGTTGACGTTACGATAATATATCAAAAGTAATAAGGTGTTCCAAAGTAGGGTAAAACCCCAGAGCAATATATTTTTTGCCTTTAGCGGTTTGATGTCTGGTTCCCAGGGTATATGCCTAATTTTTTATTAGTATTTAAATTGAAGCTATTTTACCTTTCGAATAGCCTTATATAAATAGTTTTTTAATATCTTTAAAAATAAGAAAGATATAAATGTTCAAAAACTTGCTTGTAGACAGAGAGGAAAATACAGTAATATGACGTCATATTACTCAACCGCCATATGAATTACACGCAAAACATCGTTTCGTGAGAAAGTGATAGACAAAAAACTTTAAGACTTTTTTATTTTATTACCAATTTCAAATTTTATTTTGAATTATTTTATCATACTACGTATATTTCTATATTATCCGAATTAAATATATGACATTTAATATCAGGCAAATACCCTATTCCCAAAATGTGAACTACCACCATGGCCTTTTCCCATTATGCACAATTCTCAAAACCTCCATTAATAAATTGTGTTATTGTTAATAAATGTTTTTCTTTCTTTCTTTCACTCTTAACATACGAGGGGGTTAAGAGAGGAAGAAAACGGGGCAAACGAATACCAAAACTTATTATTGCGAGTTTTGCGCCTTTGTGGCCACTTTGTACATTTGAGACGGTGTTGCTTCGGTGTCTGACGTATTTAATAATAAAACTTTATTTACATACAATTAATTCCTTTATTTACATTTGATTCAGTGTCAAACAAACAAAAGAAAGATCTATAATAAAAATAAAAATAATAATATTCTAGCACATAATGTCACCATTATTCATTCACAAGTGGCCAGGGGCTGTATTCTACTCGTTAAACAATATTGCTTTTGATATGTTATTTTATTGTTTTTTAATTCGGCCGCCATCACTATCTTTCCGAGAAGAATAGAGCTCCCGTTTATTTACAGTAAATTATATTGCCGGTGGACAACCATGTCACAAAAAGAATTATAAAAGATCCTGCCAGGGGCACGTTTTATAAAGCTACAAGTTACTTTACAGGTCTAAACTGGCAGCACTGCTCAAATGGCTGCTCGTCATTGGTCGAGGTTGTGTCAAATGGAAACTTGTAACCTCTAAATTGTATTTTTTAGCTTTATAAAACAGGTCCCAGGTGTAATTAACGCTTTGAACGCCAACGACGCCTAATGTCGTCATAAGCTGTTGTGGCCTCTTTTCTAGGCAGTAAAATGCAAATCGTATTTGACCTGTTATCGTATTGTCAACGTTTTGATAGGTCTTATTTACTTGACACTAATGGCGGCCGACTTAAAAAGAATACGATAACACAGGTCAAAAACGATATCGTTTTACCGCCATGAATAGAGGTCCAGATAGTTTTCAGAGGTACAGTTCAAAAGAGACTTTATTTTGTATGATTTAAGTTGAATTTTCCATAGCTTTTGAAACGCGTGCTTGGTATGGTATTTGACGTGGGGCGTTAATAAGTTCAAAATAACGTATAAAATGGACAGATAAAAATCGATCATTCCAATTTCAAAAACGAATGATTCAGCCACTATATTAACGCATTCACTGCCAGTACTGTTTTTTGAACTTTCGCCAGGTGCCACATCTTTTGTTTTATACGGAGCTTGCCTACTGTAAGAACGCACAAATGCGTTGAGGGCACTGGGTGGAAGTCACGCTGACGCATATATGCGTCGGTGGCAGTGAATGCGTTAAAATGTACGTTTGAAAATGTGCTCAAAACAGTCCATTTTCTAACCGTAACTAGGTTTAGACTGGTCCCAAGTGACAGCTGTCACGTGATTTAGGATCTAGAGCCGGCGGCGGGTGCGCGCGCGGTGGTAGCTAGGGCGCGGCACGCGGATCCGCTCGCCGCTCTCCCCGGCCGGCGAGGACTCGTCCAACGGTTCCGGTCGCGGTGTGAACAGCTTCCGCCGGCTGCGGGTTACGCTAAACACAGACAAGTCGTTAAAAAAAGTTAGGAAAACATGTAAAAAGCCTCAATGGAAGTGTTTTCAACGCACGCTACTTTAAATTGACTTTGTGCGTTACGTCAATGTATAAGCACGATAAATTAAGTTGAGGGCGGAACGTCGGCATTTTTTTTAATTACTCAGTAAACCTCATCTGAGTTTAAAACAGGCTGACGGCTTATTAATATACTGTAAATGAATTGACTACAATGTGCAATGTAGTTTTTTGTTTTTCAGCATAATTTTACAGATTTGTAAATGGCTACTTTAAGACATTAGCAGTGACATCAAGTAGGCATACTGTGACATGTCACATCAAGTGTAATTTAAAAGTTTGAAAAATCCTATTATCTTATCACTAGATGTTGTAAGTGAGCAAATATAAGCGTATAACTACATTGCTAAATTACTTTAAGACTGAGATGACTAACCTTTTAGAAGGACAGCTTTGAACTCCCATCATGGGAGGCAGGTTTTCACTATCGTCTTTCACCGGCGAAGGTATATCTTCCACAATTTTCTTTACAGCAGGCACATCCATAGTAACATCAGAAAACTCCTTCTGCAAGTTCACTATATCCTTCAATTTAACATCGTCTTCATCTTTTTTCTTATGTCTTCTTAGTCTAAGCGATTTCTTAACAGTTTTAGTTGCACATTTAGCTGTATTTTCGACGAGAACTTCTGCATCAATTTCTGGTTCGTCCTTTTTATGACGTAGATTGTATTTAACGAGTTTTTCAGTGTTTTCTGTTGATTCCGATTTAACTTCAGATTTATTATGTTTGTCAGTTGTTTCTTCAGTATGTTTAGCGTTATTGTCTTTGTTTTCTGTTTTGAATTCCAATTTCAGGTTTGATTTCTTGTTGTTGTTAGATTCTTCAGTATTGGTGTTTAAATTAAGGGTATCATTTGTTTTTCCTGCAACTAGTAGTTCAAAATCGGTGGCCCTGGGCATTGTAACGTCTTTGTAGATATCTTCAAACGCTTCTAAAGTGTTATTTTCTACAGATGTTTTGTCGGCATTGGTTAAGTCATTTAATTCCAGACTTACGGTTGGTAATACTTCTGACTTGATGTCTTTGTGGTGAACTGTTTCTTTAGTGAGACTGACTTTTTCTTGTTTAATTCGAGTGTCTTTCTTAGGTGAATCATCTTTAGGTAACATTTCAGGTCCTGTAACCAGGTCAGGTACAATATCTTCAATTTTCTCAATTTTATTTGCAGCTGCACATTGGGGATTTTCAATTTTAGCAGAGTCATTTAATGTTGGGACCAGTTTATTAGCTTTTGGTGTTTCCACGGATTCTTTGTGCATGCTCTTTTTAGGTGAAGCTTGGTTATGCAATGAATTACGCAATTCCTTGCTTTTGTCACCAACACTTTCCGATTTAGTTTCAACAGGACCTGCTTCTTCTTCAAAAACGGCACCAACGTCTTGATTATCTTCATTACATTTCTTACCCAATGAAATCTTTTCAACAAATTCTCTTACCTTTTCAACAGATTTCAAAACTTCTAGTTTCTGATACGGTGATTCTACCTCTTCAAAAATATCGATGGAGTCATGGCTTTTAAGTATTTTACTTTTATTAAACGATACAGGTGCGTCAGTGGTTTTAGTGAAACTCTCGCGCATTAGCTTGTTGATGGTTGTCGGTTCGTAATTCTCTGGTATGTCGTCATGAACTATAGATGGAGACCTTAATGCATCATGCTTTTTCAATAAATCTGTTATAGTATCAACTTTGATACTAGGTTCAATGTTATCAAAATACTGTTTCTTCTCTTTCATTCTTCTCGGACTAATAATATCCGTGCCATTTGCACCATCGTCAAAATATCTAGAAGGTTTTTCTACTTTTTCGAATATTTTTGCTTGTTTTTCTAATAACTCGAAATTAGATAGAGAGGTGTCACTAGAAGCAGTGCTCATTGCAAATTCTTTAATCCTATCTATTGGAGTAATAATATGTTTTAAGGGCTTTATCTCTTTAAAGAAATCAGCTTCGCTATTGTCTTTTAAAGATACATCGATTCCTGTGTCTCCTGAACAACTTATTTTAGAGTCACTAACAAAATAAGTTTCTCTAGATATCGGTCTGATTTCATTATTAAAATCACCACCAGACGTGACTTTTTCGAAATTCGTACTTGAACGATTTCTATCAGCTTTTTTAACAGTAGCAGGACAATCCATAGATTGATTGTTACTCTCATTATTAGAGATGTCGTAAGTTTCATCAGTATACGTTTCACTTTCAACCTGCATTGTCGAATCTCCTTCACGATTTTCTATTACATCAGTCAGATCATTATCTGATAAACTGTCATCTTTAAGCGTGTCATTTGTTTTATTCTTAGCTGTCAACGAGGATTCTCTTTCAAAATTTTCTATTACATCTGTTAAACTATCATCTTTAAGTACGTCTATTGTAATATTCTTAACTGCCACGGGCGAATCTCTTCTATCATCAGTAAAACTGACATCTTTAAGCGTATCACTTGTAATGTTTGTATTATCATATGTGGTGTTGTGTGAATTATTAAGAATACTGTTCTGCAGTATGAGTCGGGAGCGGTTGATGTCTTCCTTCTTGAAGGTCGGTTCAAGGCTCTCGTTGCAAATGTCGTCCACATCGTCGTTCTCATCTTCGCTATCGGTCAACTGTATGGCATCCTCATGGCTTGAGTGATCCGATGCTTTAGCTGTAAAAAAATGGTTACATTATTTACGGTCTACTAGTAATTTATGAATAGGGAACATTATGTTACTCTACGCTTAGACAACACGTTTTCATATGCTGACACGAAACATATGAAGTGCAGAACATAATTACTGCCAATTCGTCTGTTGTATAGAGGATGTTATTCAAAAGTTTCAGCAACAAAACAATATATATTATACCTAGAGATAAAAATAATAATCAATATCAGGGGGGAAATAAGCATATTTTGACCTAGATAAAGAAATAGACGCCAAAATTAATTGCATGAGAGCAAGTGAAAAAGACAAACCAATCAAGGCAGTTTTAAAATATATTGCCCTGTATGATACGATGCCTTTAATGTGAATTTCGTCAATGCTTTGAAAAAATCTCGTATCTTCATATTTCGTGACGTATGATTTTAAACTTAAACGTGGAGAGAATTAAGTTCAAACACATACATCTTGAAATATCAGTTACGGGTTTTTTCTTAAGTAGTAACGATTTCCTTAATGAAATAAATTACCATCTCTTTCCTCGATGCAGGCGCGGAGGTGCTGCAACTCCTGCTCGGCGCGGGAGCACGCCAGTCGTGACGTGTTAAGTTCTTCCTGTTAACAATAATAGATCAAGGCATTGCTTTTTTTAAAGTACAAAAGCAAAATGGGTTGGTTTTAGTGCATTTCCTGAATCTGACGTTTCCATGAAAAATATCAATATCAAATGAATGTTCCTTCTTTCCTAAACAATTCAAGTAATAAATAATAAACGGACAACACGCATATTAAAAATTTATATAATTACCTCCAAAATAGCCATTTGCTGCATCAACGCCATTATCTGGAAAAAATATAATAAATAAAAAATAACAACGGAAGCGTTTAATAAAATCAGTTACTATAGTCGCGCCGTTCTAAGAAGCCCTATATGACAGCTGTCAATTCGGTAAAAGTTTTGAGGAATGTTTTAGGTTATATTTTGTAGCTGTCAAATAGGGCCTCCAAGAACCGCGCGACTGTAAATGAATTTATTAAAGGCCATTAACCAATTATAATCTGTACAAAATAGATCAGGTACAGTGTATATGGTACCCAAAACACAACCTTACCTTGTTTCTCAGAGAGAGCACCGGAGTACCCTCACCCTCTCCGGATTTCTTGCAGAGTCGCGCTTCATACTCTTCTCGGAGCTCAGCCAACTGAAATTTTAGAATGAATAAAAAAATGAAACACACACGAACACAATGAACTTTATGAAATGAAATGAAATTAAAACAAGGTCAGCGAATCGAAGAACGCATCGATGGTTCCGTACTGCATGAATTATACTTTTGGTATCTTTTGTTTGTATTCAGGTTTGCACTATATATTTTTTAGATATTATTCTTTTATCTCGGTGTGTTTATTGTTGTGAAAAAAATGTTTTTGTTTCTTTCTTCCTTTAATTATACTGAATTAGACGCTTGTATGTATTATTACAAATTACAACGTTTTACTGTTTAAGCGATTTAACCCTTAAATTGGCAAAAATAAAAAAAGTCGTGAATTCAAACCCTATTTGATTTGAAACCAGCATAAAAAAATATAAAAAAAGTGAACATTATAGTATGTGCATTATTAGATACACTGCCAATTTAAGGGTTAAGAAATGAATGAATTTCGAAATATAACAAAAAGGTTAAAATCAAGGTGGTATGTATTTAATAATTAGGTAATAGCGACTCCATGGATTCTAGAACCACGGTATGCCACCAAAAGTCCTAACCTCGTAAGGCCCAGTGTGCGATAGGATGTACATAATCAAGGCAATTTAATTTGAGCTGTGTTGCAATAGGAATAAGGTTTATTTTCCCATCTTCATAAACTGAAAATAGCATTATCGAAAAAACTTAATTGAACTTGATTGCCTTGGTGGTAGGTTCAAAGTCCAACTCAAAAACTTCCTGATTGTAGTATGGTGGGCCTTATGAGGCTACCCATATTTATTATTTTAAATTGAGCCGTGTTGCAATGTGAATAAGGTTTATTTTCCTATATCCAAAAACTGAAAATTGGATTAGCGCACAAACGTAATGAAGAATGTCAATAGGTACGCCTAATCGCTTGAAACGTTGTAGCCGTAAAGTTTATAAACAAACAAACATACTACCTTTTATTTTATTCAAAAAGACTCAGAAGTTTTGATTCTATGAACGTTTAAAATTTGGGTCAATAATATTAAAGCGCGCGGGGGCCATCTTGCTGGGGTGACGTCATCGCTTAACAGCGGTACGCGCCCTTATATGAAAAAGTAAGTTTACAGGGCTATAACTTTTTAACCGTTATAAGTAGCCAGTTAAATTTTTCACACAATACGTGATATTATAAAATCTATCGTTTAAAATTGTACAATGAACAATAAATCAAATCCCAAGAGGGGTCCCCATACAAGAAACATGAAAATATTTCATTTTTTTTAGCATTTTTATACGGATTGTATTTGTATAATGGGTTCTTATTTTGATGCTATTTTGAGCTTAAATTGTAGTCTAATTTTTGTAGTTTACGATTAAATAGCAATGTCAAGTAAAACTGCTTCAAATATGTGACCAAACTGATTTTATCATTCATCATCATCATCATCATCATCATCATCATCATCATCATCATCATCATCATCATCATCATCATCATCATCATCATCATCATCATCATCATCATCATCATCATCATCATCATCATTAGCCATTATTTTCATGTTTCTTGTATGGGGACCCCTCTTGGGATTTGATTTATTGTTCATTGTATAATTTTAAACGATATATTTTATAATAACCCGTATTCTGTGAAAAATTCAACTGGCTACTTATAACGGTTAAAAAGTTATAGCCCTGTAAACTTAATTTTTCATTTAAGGGCGCGTACCGCTGTTAAGCGATGACGTCATCATCCGTGAGCGCTAGCCGCCGGGTTTCGAGCGCCGCATACGAAGTTTAAAATGTAATATCTCGAAAACTATTTGACGTATCGAAATGATTTTATTACAGCTATTTTTAGTTTTTAATGAATAATACGGTAAGCCAAAAATCTAAACTGGCTGACATTCTCTATTGAATTTTATTGCCTTGACGGTAGGTTCAAAGTTCCTAGTTACTACCTCCGCCTCGTGTCTCTGCTCCAGCGAGTGTAGTTGCGCCTTGTAGTATTGCTGCGTGATGTCCCTCGCTTCGTCGACCAGCTCCCTCACAGTGAGCGCGTTCTCCTCCTGTTTGTCGGCAATATCGGTCATCAGCTTCGCGTTTAAGGCTTGAGCTCTAAAAAAAATTTTGTTAATGTTTAAATTCAGGCGTCATATGTTGAAATACTGTTAGAAGAAGTAGGTTTCTTAATATGATTTTATTGTGTTACTGTAGCGGTTCCTATGAAGGTATTCATCCTGAGCATGTTTGCGTATCGCTGGGACAGCCCGATGATGGCAAGGTGGACGTCCTTGCACGTTGCTTAGTCGTCTTGTTAATTTTAATTTTAGTTCCTATTTAGTTCCCTGTAATTTTTACTAACTCTTAAGATACAATGTTTACTAACACATTTATGGATCTCGGTCTGAAATAAAGTTATTATTATTATTATTAAGTAAAATACCAAAAGTTATCAGTAATCAAAAAGAAAATAAAAACGCCCCTTCATTTTCTGGTCTCCTTAACACAGAAAATGTTAGTTTCCTTGTGTAATACATTTAAAATTATATACTTACTGGACTAGCTCATAGTGGAGCCTCTCATTGTCTGCTCGGAGGCGAGTGACCTCGGCGCTGCAGACCACGGTAGTATCCTGGGAGCAGCTGCTCTCCAACGTGGATATGGACTCCGCTATCGTGTTGTTCACCTCTGCGGACACATTATAAATATAAAAAAAAGCGTAAACTTGGACTATAGCTAGACTCACGTATGTCCTACTTGGGCTATAAGGTCTGTTCATTCTTACTTGTCTTATATAGTAAACAACTTTCTAACTTATCATAAATAAAGTAAACTGAATAAACATTATGGAGATACTTGGCTAATGTATTGTCTGTGATTGCTTTTTTTTTTTTAAATAGGTGTTTTAGCCAAAAAAGGTTCATATTGAGGTTAGAAAGTTGTTTACTATATAAGACAAGTAAGAATAAACAGACTTTAGTTAGACTCACGTTGCTCCCACTTGGACTATAGCTAGAGTCACGTATGTTCTACTTGAACTATAGCTAGAATCACGTATGTCTCACATAGACTATAGCTAGACTCACGTATTTTCCACTTAGACTATAATTAGACGCAATGTCTCACTTCGACTATAGCTAGACTCATGTATATCCCACTTGGACTATAGCTAGACTTACGAATGTCCCTGGCTACAGCGGCGAGCTGCAGAACGTGCTTGGTCTCGTTCGCGTACGCAGGCGCCGGGTTGGCGGTCACCACCATGCTGACAGCCTCGCCGCGCGCGCCTGATAGCCCCGCGCCGAGTAGACGGGTTAACTTAGACTCCCTGAAAATATAAAACAGCTGTAATAAATATTAATATACCCTTATGGTGCGACTCCGTCCGACAACAGCCACGGGATGCGCGTCAATATGTTCAGTAGAACTCAAAAAAAGATAAGATAACTTATTTTGGTCGCAAAGTCCAGTGACGTAGGAACTCGTCGACTTAGCAATGTATACCAAATTGTAACCTGTCGGGCGTGGCTGGTGAACTAGGGGATAGATGGTGAGGGACCTGCGGGGCACTGCTGGCGAGCCGGGGACGGGTGGGGACCGACCTGTAGGGCACGAGGTCCTGCGCGTGCAGCTGCTTGCGGCGCAGCGTGGTCAGGCAGCGCTCGAGCACGTGCAGCGAGGTGTTGATGGCGCGCGACTCGGCCATGCGCGCGCCGGTGTTGCGCGTGCGCCGCGCGCGCTCGCTGCCCGCCAGGTCGCACAGCCGCACGTACGAGTGCCGCACGCCGGACTCTGCGCAGATAAAAGTAATACGATTCATTATAAAATTCCTCACGAACGCCTTACCTCGAATATAAAATGTGTCACTCGCACGCCATGTTTGCTATGCTATGTAAATTACACCTTATTGATCCGAAACAAAGTCTCTTTTAATCTTGAACTTCTAACAGCTGTAGCCGTCGTGGCGGCAGTGGCACGACTATCGTGGCGTTCAAATATTAACATGACTTACTCAATTCGGTTATAAATCATTTTATCGTTATTTCCACGGGAACTGAGACATATCAAGACAAAATGTAGCCTATGTCTCTCTAAGCATTAGTAGCGAAAAAATCTGACGAAAGATTATGATGCTAAAAACCGATTAAGTGTGAGTCGAACTCTCGCATCAAGGGTTCCGTACCGCCGCATACTAGATATTATTCCAAAATTAAATTCGATTTCGGATCGAATCAGTCCAACACACACTTGACCATTTTTTGTATTTGTTGTTTTTCTTCAGGATTTGATACTTACCGAAATAACGAGATCAAAAATAAAAATACGTTACTAAAAATGTTTCTTATATGAAGACAATCTTTATTATTTTGCGTACTTTATTTTTATTTATTTATTTATTAGTAAATCCGCCGTAAAAAATAAAGACATTTCAACGAACGTATCGTTCATAACGCATAATTTTTATTTCACCGAAAGGCATTTGTCGGCGCATTAGCACATATCCAACCTTTTTTTTTGACCCAGGGGAAATGCCTATGCAAAGTGGAAACGCGCCCCGAAGGGGGCCAGGACGGGTTACCCTCGTAAAGCCCAGTGTGCCTAATCAAGGATGTACGTAATCAAGGCAATTTAATTTGAAATATTTTGCTATAAGAATAAAGTTTATTTTCCAATTTTCATAAACTCAATATGGAATTATCGAACAAACGTAATTGAACTTTATTGCTTTGACAGTAGATTCAAAGTCCCGCACACAAAAAACTCCCTGTTTGCAGTATGGTGGGCTTGACGGGGTATGACCGATTGGCACGGACTAAAACCTAACCTACACAATTAAAATTGAAGTTATCACGGTTTCAGCAGAAAATAGCGTTCCATGAAATTATACAATCGATGAATGATGAATGATGAATGATGAAATTGATGAATGAATCGATGATGATCCTCAGACACACCAAGATAAGATAAAGATAAGTTTAGCCTTCCACTGACCGGTCTCTGTAAGCATGGTGATGGTGAAGATGCAGTGCGACCGCGAGCTCTGTGCATGTATACCCGTCGCATGCACTTGCAGATTATGTTTGCCGGCGACCATCACGTCGTACGCTTCTTCCCCGGTGCGTACGAAGGCTTGCGTCGCGCCCTGGAACCGGTTAACAATTAAACATATTTCAGTCATGTTTGTTTAGATTACAGTTGTTTTATCTCATGAAGGAGCGCCATACTTGTAGATGTAGTTGCATGACACGCACAGTACGAACCCGACCGGCGTCTCGGCCGATACTGAGGGCTCCCGAGCTTATGCACTCAAAGACAACGTGCACGTACATCTACACACACACATGTAAAGCACACTCGCTTTTGTGAAATAAAACAACTGTTCCTCCTAAGGCCCACAGTCCTTCTAAAAGGACTTCGTCCGGCCATTCAAATAAAGGTCTAGTGCAAAGAAAATAAAGTGGAACTTCTTTTATATGGTCCTCCCTCGCTTCGCTTCAGTTTATGCCAGTTTTCTGTAACACCCGTACATAATCCAGAACTTATTATACATATAAACCTTCCTCTTGAATCACTCTATCTATTGCTGAAAACTGCATCAAAATCCGTTGAGTAGTTTAAAAGATCTAAGCGAACAGACAGCGGAAGCGACTTCATTTTATACTATGTAAGGAAGATGATCAAATTAGAAAATCGAATTTATTTCATTGACAATAGATTCATATTCCAATGATAAATTTCGTTGTATGGTGGACCTTAGGAGGTTATCTGGCGGCCTTACTGCTAAATAGCGATCTTTTCCAGACAACCTTGAATAGAAAAATAGCTAAGGAAATAATCTCTAATAATAGCAGTGTTTATTACAAAACTTATTTCTTTATTTGTATTAATTAAAAACAAAGACATACTTTGACATAGGCATTTCCGTTGGGATCCTCACGGATGCGAAGCTTGGAGGCGGCTGTCCGGTCCGACGACACCAGCAAGTCGTATATCGCTTCGTTGTAGATCTCCACAAATGACACCTAAACATGTGACCAAAAAACTCAAATGTAGCGTTTTATTAGTAGGTACTCCAGCTCACCAACATTTTCGTTTTTTTTCATTTTTTTAGTGACAAGCTGAAGTAAAGCGTGCACATAGGCCACCTGATGATGGTAAATGGGATCTGTGACCCATAGGCATTGACATTGGCGTGGTGGTGGCGTTTTCTCTGCCTACCCGATCAGTACACAGTCGTGAATACGTGTACGTATTTACTTCTTTACGATATTTTTTTAATGACAGGAGGCAACTGGGCACCGAGGCTACCTAATCGTAAGGATATGGGCTATAAGGCCCATATACATTTGCAATCTTAAGACCGCAATCTCAAGACTACAAATTATGAACCTTGATTACTAGTAAGACCGTCATAATGTGAATATTATGACCCCGCAATCTTTATCGCCGGTGCAAACTTGACGGTTCTGAAATATTATGAGAAATAGCAATAACAGAAGTGACACTAGGATCGAGAAACATTTATACCTACGAGACCAATTTTTTTTTTCCTTTTTATTATATAACGTTAAATTGCTTTAGGATTTATAATTCATAGGTTAATTTATATGGCTCCTCAATCTATTCTTCATTTCCTTTTGTTGTAGGCTACATGCATCCGGTCCCCGCCAGCCACCTATGCAATATCGTCCATCTATCTCTTCCTCTGTCGTCGAACACTCCTTTTGCCTTTGGTGCCTTGCCATTTAGTGATCATAGGATCCATTTTTTGTAATAGACTCTGAATATTTATTTAAAGGTAAAAGTACATTGACAAGTTGGTTTTCACGTCTGAGGCAAGAGCTATCGTAAAGACGCAATGTACTTCTACTGGCGCGCTTTTGCTGGACCAATGTAAATCAGCCACTATATTGCAATTACCCATCTTCTTTGGTATTACGGAGTGTAACACCTTACCCAGACATAGTGCTTGGTCCTGTCGGAGAGGTCAATGGTACTCTTGGTCATGTCGTTGACGAGACGCGTGCTCATGCGCCGGTACTTCTCGCGCAGCGGCGCAGACACGTGACGGAGGTGTCGCACCCACTGGGGACAATTAGAGATATCAGCATGAATTATTGCAAGGATTTCCAATCAAATGGGATCAAAAAAGGTATTATTAGTTTCGACACTACCAATACGGCAAACTAAACCATCCCAACTAGAATTATTACATTAGACACTTTTCTATCATTACCTGTAACTCATGCTCCTGCTCTGCTGGACTTAGCTTGACGGCCCTGCTCTCGCCCGGATGATACACTGGCATCTGCGCAGCATCCACCACACCGTTAAACACATACTCTAAAGACCGCGGAACTAGCCCTGGTGCCTTCACTGTCCCCATCAGTGTGTAGGTCTTCCCTGACCCTGAGGCTCCGTATGTAAGGAGCGTGAAGTTGTATCCATCGGGTAGCTTGCGTAGATTGTCTTTTACTACATGTTCAAATATTTCCTGTAAAAATAAATGGAGGATTTATTTAGAAAATTGTAACTTATAAAAATATTTTAGTGGATCTTATACAAATTGATCTAGTTACAGAATAAGCTGACATTAATAAGCTGTGGGTACTAAACTATCAAACATAATACTGTCACTCCTGACTAGGCTAAGAGTTGTCTTATTACAGGAAGGGTTTTTTAATTTATGGACACACTAGCTTCTGCCTGCAACTTCGTCCGCATAGATTTTGATTATCGTTATTCCCTCGGGAACTTTAAAATTTTCCAGGATGTGAAGTAGCATATTTGATAATCAGAGGTATAAGCTATTTCCATTCAAAATTTCATCTAAATCCGTCCAGCCATTGCAGCTTGAAGAATTAATAAACACACACACAAACTTTCGCATTTATAATATTAGTAGGATATGTACATATGCTGCTCTAATGCTAAAAAAATACTGTCCAAGTTTAGTTGGATAACATTTTCCAGATAAAAGGCAGAGTCAGGTAAGTAACAAATAAATCTACATTTCAAACTGAACATATTACATAGCAAAACAAACATACATACTATTTAGTCCTGGATTTCATGTCTGTCCCACATACACCTCGGCAGTTTAGGACCATTACTCTGACAGCTTCATATTTAAATATGTTGAATGAGAATTGATAGTTGAGTTTTGAAATTACGAACTACATTTGTCACAGAGGTCATCCTACATTGATCTAGGCATAATTTTTACATGACATGTACTATTCTAGAGGAAATTTCAATGACTAGGAAAGTACTAATATAAATACTGACCTTCTGGTTGGCGTCAGGTCCGAATATGTGCGAGAACGCGTACATCTTGGAGACATTGTGCTGGGTGCGGCGCCCGTGCCCGGCGGTGGCTGTATCCAACGAAGTCACCAGGCACTTGTCTGACCTGATCTCGTACAAGTTGCTCGGAATATTCGTAGGCTTCAACCGTAAGTACACTTGCACTAACTCTGGAACTTCCTCCTCGATAGAATCCTCTTCGAACAACTCCAACAAATTCGTACCCTTCTGAGGCTTCGGCCTCATAAACGGATTTAGAATCAAAGGCGGCCTAGGCTCGATAAACGACGGCACATCGCGCTCACGATTAGACGCTCTTGAATATCGTTGGTCAATTGTGCTACGGCAATCCATCTTTGTTTCAATAATATTATAACATCGCGCAATACTTCAATTTGAATAAGATTTATTTTCGTTTCGTCAAACGGTTGTATTTTTTGAAACGAAAGCTGTCAGTTTTGTTCTTCAGTAGATGTTGGCTAACCCTTGATTTGACGTTTGAAGAACAACAAACTTCAGTGTGCAAAAAATATTTATTCAAACGGAATATAATTTGTGACTATTATATTTGAGAGTAGCTAATTAAATTTCATGTCTTTTTTTAATTATAAATATGGATTATAATGTAAATTTTAAATGTTGCTTTTGAGCCTTTATTTAGTGAGGCAACCCCGAGATGATCAATCAGTCAAACCATACCATTATTACCATCAAACAAAATCGTAGAAATGTTGGGAGGACTCTCGTTTCCATTGTTTATTTATCTAATTTTGTGAATAAAACAGCTATACCATGAAAAAAACTCGGGTTTAGTTCTGCCTAATTATCGTTACCTTTAGTCCCAGTACGAGAGCAATCGCGAATCTCAATATTTTGTTGCTGAAGTAATTGTGAAAATGTGATTATTCCTCGTATTGGCTTAGTGCCATAGGATTAATGGTTGTTTTAACAGAAATAGGCATTATGAGGTGCTGTTTGTTGGTGGTGTTGTTGGTTTGGGTGCGCGGGGCAGTGGGGAACTGCCCGTCGCTGTGTTCGTGCAAGGGTAACCGGTCGGATGGGGCTGACCCGATGCCAGGGGAGATGGTGCGCCTGCGGTGCGGCGGGAGCCCTGCCCAAATCACAGAACTCAAGGAGATAGATCTGAGCAAAATTTGGAGTACAGTTGTCAGCTTGTAAGTCATGTTTTATTTACAAACCTAGGCAAACTATGCCCATTATACACAATTTATAGGTCAAACAAATAGTCTATGATTTTCTTATGTTTTTAAATTGAAATGGAAATGTTCAACATTGTTATATACATTAAAAAGCTATATACATGGTTGTCATAATTGTGTTATGTTTGAGTGAGTTGAAAGTAAGTTATTTTTTATACTGAAAGGACTATTGGTGCATGAGTAAACAAACTGCAGCATAGTGTTTATTAACAAAAAGTTGTCTGTCCTCTGTTGTAATGTGGAACATTCCACATACCTTATTTTATCTCTATAAACAGATCTCATTCATAATTATCATTTGATAAATTTAGAGTAGAAAGCTATAAAGCTTTTTTGTATGCACCATGGAGCTCCTGTGTTTAATGTTCTTTAATAAAAATAATACATTTCGTACATTCTGACTGGTAATTCAAATTATCTAAAAAATATGTCCTTTATAGAGGATATTGGGCAGGAACCGGAAATTGCTTAAAAATGCTTTGGCAGGATGAGGCTGGAAAAGTGTCTAAATGTAATGTAATTAATGAATTTGATTTGATTTTATATAAAGCTGGTATTGCTAATTTAGGGGCTCTGTAAAACATTCAGTGTTTTAAAAGGGTTCTGCAGTAAAAAAACTTGATAACCACCTGCTGTTTAATAAATACACAAGATTAGGATTAGTAAAAAAGTATTTATAATTCTCTCAGTTGACTTACTTACCCAGTTTTAAAAAAGTGAGGTTCGGATAAAATATACAATATTAGCACTGGTTGTATTAGGTACTGCAATTTGGTGTGAATGACCTTAAATGTGGGTTTATTTGTTTTAAATAATTTGAGTAACTTTGTTTTATTTTTATTTAAATATGTTTAGTTTTAATTTTTATTGTATTAAAGCTGAATTCTGTAAAAAATATGCCACTTAAATAATCTAATTGAAAGAAAACTAACTAATATTATAGATTTAGTTGAGAATCAAGTCATACAATATGTAAATACATTGAATTCGTAATGCAACATTATGTATTTTGTTTTTCAGGAATATGTCAGGCAATGCAATAAGCACTTTGTCAAGAGAACTGCACCTGCCTAATTTACAAAAACTGTAAGTATACAATTTACTTGATTTAAAATTAAAAACTGGGCCACTGGCCACTGGCAAGCCTTCTACATGGTTTCCTAGAACTTGCCGTAAATAATAACGGATAAGAAAGGGCTTTCCTTACCTGTTCTGAATATAGAAAACAATATTATTTTTTATAAAAAATGGTAAAACATACATACATACATAATCTCACGCCTTCGTTCCCAGAGTGGGGTAGGCAGAGCTACAGAATTACAAACATCTCTAAAAACTTGTTGATAATTCTATAACCACAATTTGCACAATTAGGCTAAGATGTTTACCAGCGTATTAGTGACAGGTTGCAAGCCCATCGCCTAACAACACCTACAAGCCTTTACTCCCTTAGTCGTCTCTTACGACATCCACGGGAAGACATGGAGTGGCACTATTCTAATTCGGCAACCACACGAGGCCAAATGGTAAAACATATAAGCATCAAATTTGGTATGATTACATTACAAACCCTGAAGAAAAACAACAAATACAAAAAAAATGACACGTGTGAGTTGGGTTCGCGCTGACTCGATTCGAAATCGAATTCAAATTGGAATATAATAATACCTACTGTGCGGCGGTACGGAACCCTCGGTGCGCGAGTCCGACTCGCACTTTACCGTTTTTTTTTAATGTTGGGAAACCCATGGCCAACCTTGTAGGCACGTATCTTGAACTGATGAATACCACAAATTAATACATACATACATACATTAAATCATGCCTGTTTCCCAGACGGGTCCACTTCTTTCCACCTGCTACGATCCTGACAAATTTCTTTCGCTTCTTCCACATTCATACATCGAGTCATGCATGCACATCGGTTTCGGGTACTTAAGATCCTGCCCTTTTTAAGTATATGAATAACTGATACAAATTGTAATACATTTGTGTACCATTTTTTATTGCAGGGACCTAAGCAGGAACCAGATCAACCTCATTGAGTCTGATGCATTCTACAACATCACAAGTCTGCAGCGGCTAGACCTGTCGTACAATCAGATCAGCTCCGTGTACAAGGAGATGTTCAAGGGTCTCGTCAATCTGGAGCGACTTGTGTTGGCCCATAACCTGATATCTGTGTTGGCGCTGGGCACCTTTGATCACCTTGTGGCGTTGAAACAACTGTAAGTTTTTTTGTGTAATAGTTTTACGAGTTTTCTTTAATTTTAAATTTCCTAAACCATTGTGATTTTTTTTTATGTTTAATTTCTTAACAACAATGGCTGCATTAAGGTTATTGCTGACTACTAGGGGCCACAAAAACTTTTTAATGTAGTCAGCTCGCAGTTTAGCCTGTATTTAAATAATACAAAAAAACCATTTCCTTTTCTTTATTTATTGTTCTTGTCACTCCACCATAGCTTAATTCCTTTTTCTTCTTAATCTCCATTTTGTCATTTCTTTTTATATTGCATGATTAATCATCCTTGTTAGCAGCTGGTTTTATTGCCCTGATGCCCCGTTGCTAATGGCCCTACAAGACTAAACGCTTCGTCAACTAAGTTGTTATCGGTGCATCTCTGAGACACCCCTGGACAGGCTTAGAGCCAATACATACATAGTACAAAATTAGAAAAGTTGCCGCTCGGCCGCTAGGGCTGCGTCAATCCCCGCTCGATACTTAATACGCACTGAACCAGACGTAGCGACGGTGTGGCCCCGACTAAACCGACTTGTTGAGTTTTCTTGTGGTGGCTCAAGGCGCGTACGTTCACGGAAGTTAATTTCCTACCCATTTCAAAGAAAATCTGCTTGAAGATGTCATTGTCAATAGAGATGCCAAGTCATCTGTAATTGATAGGAAACTCAACCTTATTGCTGTAGAATGTCAGATTGACTTTGGCCCTAAGGTGGGTCACAAATTAAATTCCTTTACTGTACATTCAAGGCACGCACGCATGCAAGTAGCGCGATGTATCTTTCTGACTACTGTGATACTGAAATTGCCTTCTCTCACTCGTTCTTTGTCTCGTTTACTCTTTCGTCTCGCCATGTCCCGGTCGCAGCCGGTTTCGGTCCGAGACCCTCGGCGAGAGGCTCTCGACGAGTGTGTATAGCCGGCATTACGAGGTAGTTCTTGTAAACCCTGCTGTATCTGCTTCAATACCATCATCTTAATTTATTTTGAGGTTATATTAACAGACTAGAAATTTATTGTGTAAATTCTTTTGTTTTCAGAGACATAACAGAAAACCAGCTGATATGCGACTGCGACCTCCTCTGGGTCGGGGATTGGCTTCGCAACACGAGTATCAGACTCGTTGGCAACCCCAAATGCAAGTTCCCTGAAAACTTGGCTACTAAAAACATACGCAAGCTGAAGATATTCCTAGACCTCACCGCTTGTGGTAGCGTACTCCCATTAAACACTCTCATTGTAAGCCCCGGTCATGACCAAGTCGTTTTCGAAGGAGATACATTAACACTATCCTGCAATGCGCCTTTTGCTTCTGTCCTAGCTAAATACGAGCTAAAATGGGTGCATCCTATGCTAGAAGTCTGCGACGTCAATGTAACCAACACAGACATGTTAGAAGAAGGTTCCGCTGAAACAACCGTGTTCTTCCCAAACATTACCAACCACCACATGGGTAATTGGACTTGTATGTACGCAGACCAGAACCATGTGAAGCACAACCACACTGTCAAAGTTTTGGTGCTATCGAACAGAACACAGTACTGCACAACAAACTATACTGTGGATAGTAAAGGTTTATACTCCTGGCCTCAGTTGTTGTTGAATCATACCGCTGTTGTTCCTTGCAGAAGTGGAGAAGGGACGGCTACTAGATATTGCCATGGGAATGCTACTTGGGGCCAGGCTAATACTACGGAATGTTCATACATTAGCAACGTTACGAAGCTCTTACAACAGTTTGCTCTGCTCAATGTCAGTTTAGTGCAGTACTCTGCATTGAATGCTACGGATAGACTGGCTATGTTGATTAGAGAGAAAACTTATCCGATAGCTGAGATAGAGGATCCGGATGATGTTATGTTCATAGCGCAGGCTATTCAGAATTATATGCAGTATATACCGGAGGAAAAGGATTTAGGTAAGTCTAGGTTAAGTAAGAGGAAAATTTTAACATTTAAATTACTCGATCAGAAAACCATTAAATAATGGACTGATTTTCTTTATCTGTAACTAAATCAAAGTCATACAATTTTCGTTATGAACAGGAAAGTTGCCATGTACAATTTTAGGGACACATAAAAAAATACTTAATCATTTAAATACTTTTATGCACCCTACCTCCCTGC
Organism: Acleris literana; assembly: GCA_946894065.1. NCBI lineage: Eukaryota > Metazoa > Arthropoda > Insecta > Lepidoptera > Tortricidae > Acleris > Acleris literana. Next base: position 18,451,687 of record OX335680.1, read on the forward strand.
ATTTTTTTATACGTCAAAAATGTTCAGGTATTAAAATATCCTTACATTCTTTTGATATTTTGCAATGTATTATGTTGCGGTACATTGTAAAATATCAACACACTAGCTGTTGCCCGCGACTCTGTATGCGCAAAAAAGTAAAACATAGCCTATGTTACTCAGGGTTAATGTAGCATCCTAATGGTGAAAGTATTGAAATTGGTCTAGTACTTTTGAGTTTATTCGTTACAAACATACACACACACAAAAATACAAATCTTTCCTCTTTATAATATTAAAAGATAAAGATAAAAGATAAAAGCAATTTATTCAGTAAGTAAGCCGCACGGGCACTTTTACACGTCAAGAATCTACCAGCGCTTCCCAAGAGAAGACCACTGCTGAGAAGAAACGCCGCAAGAAACTCAGCAGTCAGTCATTTTTTAAACATATTTCTTATTACAATGGTACTACTTAGTCTAGCATTATATAAAGCTATAAATATTAAATTAAATATAGTATCAAATAATATGCGTAGTTCAGCAGGAAAACATGCCAATTAAGAATCTTACGGGAGAGATAGATAGAAAAAAAAAACACATACTTATGAGTATATAAGATGGTGCGAGACGACCACATAAAAGTTTCGATATGTTTTCCTACATTAACGGTGTCCCCTAGACAAGATAAAGATTTTGCATTTGAATAAATTGTTATTGACTAAGTTTCGGGTTTAGGCCATGCATTTTTGTCTGTTAGATAGTCCTCGATCCTATAATACGCTTTAGACATTAACGACCTTTTCAAGTAGTTTTTAAGTGCTGGAAAGGGTAACTTTAAAACTTCGTCAGGTAATTTATTGTAGAAATGAATGCATTGACCAACAAATGATTTATATACTTTACGGACGCGGAATTTTCGGATAGCGATTTTATTTTTATTTCTGGTATTTAAATTATGTATATCAGAATTTTTGGTGAAAGAATCTAAATTTCTAATAACTTAAATAATATTCTCATAAATAAATTGAGACGCTACAGTCAAGATATTAATTTCTTTAAAAAGTTCTCTTAAAGAGTCACGGGAGTTTACGTTGTAAATAGAACGAATGGCCCTTTTTTGTAACACAAATATAGTTTGTATGTCAGCTGCCTTACCCAGAACCAGAATACCGTACGACATGACACTATGGAAATAACTATAATAGACTAAACGAGCTGTCTCAACATTGGTTAGTTGTCTAATTTTCCTAACGGCGTAAGCTGCCGAACTTAGTTTACCTGCCAGTACAGCTATATGGGGACTCCATTGCAAATATTTATCTACTGTTATGCCTAAGAAAATTGCCTTATCTACCATTTGCAAACACTCGTCATTTAGAAAAATACTAGAATGTACCGGTTTAACATTAAGCAAAGCGAACCTAACACATTTCGTTTTCTTAGCATTTAGTAGCAAATTGTTGCTAGTAAACCAATTAAGTACTTTAACTAGTGTGGTGTTAATCCTACTGTAGTCTACGGATTTTCTATCTACCTTGAAAATTAGTGAAGTATCATCAGCAAAAAGTACAATATCACAAAGTTTATCTACTGTTGGTGGCAAGTCATTTATGTAAACCAAAAATAAAAAAGGACCTAAAATAGAGCCTTGAAGCACACCTGTTTTCACTGTAGCTCCAACAGATTGCGTTTTGTTTACAACAACTGTTTGAGTTCTATCACTTAGATAAGAAGACATAAGGCTTAAAGCTTTATTGGACAATCCATAATGTTCTAATTTTAAAATAAGAGTCGTATGATCCACGCAATCAAAAGCTTTAGAAAGATCACAAAATATTCCTACTGCATCGCAAGATTTCTCCCAACTGTTATATATATGTTTAATGAGTACAGATGCCGCATCAATTGTTGATCGACCTCTGGTAAAGCCAAACTGGTTATTGTTAAGTAGTTTATTTCTGTTAAAGTGTCCTAACATATCCTTCAGCATTACTTTCTCAAAGACTTTACTTAAAACTATGGAAATGGGACGGAAGTTCGTTATATCACTCATCTCGCCCGATTTAAAAAGAGGTATTACTATTAGTATAGAAGTATAGATAGATATGGATATTTTTATCCCCGTACATTTTTGTCTGTAGAGTGACGGCACCAATGATGGGCACTTTTAGCTGCCAGGCACCAGTAATGGACACTTCACTCTTAATTCTAATTTCATACGGTCCTAAATTGATTGTATCTAAACAAATGAATAACTCTTATCTTCTGTAAAATAAAAATCAAGTGTCCATTATTGGTGCCTTGTCCATTACTGGTTCCATCACCCTATATACGACTTTGTTTTACTATATAAAGATTTCCATTTAAGATATGATTTTTCTTTTTTCCTGTAGTCATCTAGTGAATAATTCAAGAAGTTATCATTATATTTATTCGGCAGGTTCGTCTCTGCTGGACGTGATCAGCTCAGCGATGAAGATCACCCCGTCGGTGATGGCGCGCGCGGAGTCCAAGTACGGGGCCTGCACGAGGATGTTGCGGGCCGCCGAGGAGCTCTCGCATATCAATAGCAATAAACAGAAGGTTGGTTCTATTAACTATTCAATATTCACTACTATTCACGATTTTAAAATGTACATAAACATTCTATTGTTGTTAGATTGTTCTTCTCTAAATTTTCTATCGGTTTGAAGTACACTAAAAACATCCAGTGGATTTAAGTCGGGTGAACGGGCTGGCCACGAAATAGTGCCAGTCCGCCCAAACCATCTGTCAGGGTATTCTGTATTCTCGATCGAGGAATGCTCGTACTGCGCAAGCATTTTTTTCTCAATCATTAGATAATCTAGCAAGTGCCATACCATTTTGAAATCCACACTAGATACGCCTTCTTTTAAGGCTACTTGCCAAAGTAATTTCGAGCCCAAGCTGGTTTCTGATTGGGAGCCCACAAGTAACCTGGTGACGTTTGTCCGCAGGAGAACCTGGCGGTGGAGAGCTTCCCGGTGCGCGAGGGCTTCGGCGGCGTGACGTGCGTGTGGTACAGCGCGGGCGCGGCGCGGCGCCTGCACTGCACCACCACCAACCGCACCGTGGCGCCGCTGCTGGCGCTCTCCGACGCGCTCATACACGCCAGCGTGCAGGTACACGCACATTATACTTATTTTTCTACTCGCGTATCAGGTATCAGAATACCACCTATAGTGTATCTGAAGCGTGAAAACAATTGTATAATGAAGCGTTGCCATATTAATAGCTGTTCTTTAATAACCATTGTAGCATTAATTGTTATTACCATGGTTAGGGTACCGGATATCAGTCTTGGCGTCTAGTTAACACTTGACACCTGAATTTGTATATTAAATCGATAACAGTTTTAATAGCAATTTAAATCTCGTAGTTTAAAAACAAAATTAATTTTGAGACTAAGAATGTCTTTAAAATTTCATTTTTATTAAATCACTAAAAAAAGATGGCTAATGTCCATCGACTTGTTATTTGGTTACCATGGTTACGCTCAATAGGGATATCAACAATGGCTTTTCGTTAGGTATTAATTTTTTTATGATAAATAGTCAAAACAAAGTATTGAAATTTACATGAAATTTGTAATCATTTAACAGTAAAATTATCAAAATGTTAACGCTAATTGAAATTTGTTAGCAGAAAAATCAAGGAAAGTAGACAAGAAAAGTTATTCATTGTTTATTTTTGTCATTATCATTTAAGCTTGCAGATAAACTCGTGCCTGTTATGTTATGTATTAGAGTGCTAGCGATAGCGAAGCGAGTCTCGGCACTTGTACCTTAAGAAGCTTCATTATGTACCAGTTATATAAGTAACTGTTATGCAACCGGCATATAATAAAGTCTCAAACTACACACCGGATTTCAATGTGGTTTTCATCAGTAGATAGAGTTTATGTACGGGTTTTACAGAAATTCACATAAACCGAAGCAAAGCGAGGGCGGGTGCCTAGTAATTTCTAATTCCATTTTGACATGTGTTACCGTTTCCTGTCACCGGGGGCGCCACCAGGCCCGGCAATGCTCCCGCGCACCGATAGATATTCGTACTCATACAATTATTTATTAATAACTGTTCGATTATATATAAATTATTTAATGTTAAATTTATACATACATACATAAACTCACGCCTTTATTCCCAGTTTGGGGTAGGCAGAGCTACAGAACCAACTCTAAAAGCTTGTTGATAATTCTGTAACCACATTTTGCATAATCAGGCTAAACGAAAAAGAACGCTTTTAAAACGTTCTTACTGATTCTGGCTTGCTGTTGTAACGCTGTCCAAATACGTTAAAATATACGGTGTGGAACGAGCTGAATTTTGTATTCGTCAAAACCCCTGTCTTCCATCCTGACCCAATAAGTGTCTTAATACATGTCATATTTAATAATATGCGTATGAAGTGAATAACCAGTGATCGGGGAAAACGGTGCAAAACTTTAACAAAACTTGTAAAGCTGACATAAAGGAGAACTTGCAACCGAGCAAAATAAGAATTATTATTAAAAAATAATAATATTATTGGCAGATTAGTGTTCAATTTAACTCTATATCAGAGTCTCGGATTCGGTATAAGGATATTAATAGTTTCATGGCTGTAATGTAAGTTTTGTTAAGTTTTGTTGAAGTTTTGCGTCGTTTTCCCCGATAACTGATAATAACTGAGTGTGACCCCCCCCCCCCCCCCCAGATCCCGCGCACGCTGCTGGACTCGCTGGAGGGCGCGGCGCCGCGCTCGCTGGTGGTGGCGGTGTACGCGGACGCGGCGCTGCTGCCGCTGCTGCCCGCGCCGCGCGCCGGCCAGCGCGGCCACCGCGCCAAGGACTACTACGGCCGGAGCACCAAGCGCGAGGACATGAACATGGAGATCACCTCGCCCGTCATCGGGTTCCAGCTACGTGAGTTATCACTACAGTTAGCACTTTTGGTGGCAAATCGAGGTTCTAGAAACCATGGAGACGCTATTTCTTATTTATTATAATACACTCCTACATTGATTTTGACCTTCAGTATTTTAATATTTCAAATTCATTTATTCATTAAACCATTCATTTAATCATTTATTTCAGGCCATTGCCCATAACATTGTTTTTTTTTGTAATCGCCTGAGGGGCCAAAAGGCAAAAGTCTTTGCTTTTATTTGCTTTTCGCTTGAATTACTTTAAGAAAAAGGCGCAGAGGTGAAAATCCCTTCCGGAGACCTGGGAATGGAGGGCCCAGGTACTGCCGGGCTCGCACCGGCTAAAAACACCAATGCCCCTATTACCAACTAGAATTTAGACTCCCGCGGATACTACCCCAGCCAGTGCTGAAAGGCCGGAGGAGAAAGTCCTTCCTCCGTTTACTTATCCGCGGGGTTTTTCCAGAAAGGGGGGATAGGAATGGGGGTTGGGATGGGAGAGACTTATAGCTATGTGAGTCGCGGAGTGGGAATCCTGACGCATGCATGCTTACAGACTTCGGGCTTCCTTTCTTTTGCCCGACAATATGAATCTATTTAAATATATTAATGGTAACTTAATTTTATTAGGCACGGTCCAAATAGTTTTCAAGTTTGTATCTGTTCGCTAAATATGCAAGCATTTAAAGTGTCACTTTACATAAAACTAACAACCGCGAAACAAATTTTTCAGAAACTTTGTTACATATTTGTTGTAATTTTGTATAGAACGTCGTTTTTTTTCCTCGCATTCAAAGTGAAACGTAAGAGTGTTTCAACACATTCGAACTATAGCCACTCTCGCTCGCTCGCGTGGCTAAACATGTTGTGTCATTATGGCTTTTTATTCCCTTGTTGAACAATCTACTATTATTTCATCTCAATAAACCTCATATGAGGCGAGATATTTTACTTTGTTCCGATAGCATTCACACACAGCAATCAACGTTTTTTTTAAATATAAAAAAAATGACACCAATTTTTTTTTGTTGGTGAAATTGCATTTTTGCACTTTATCCAGGGACTCTGTATATTTATTGATTGTCCGTGGGCAGGTAACGGCAGCCTGCTGGGCTCGCTGCTGGAGCCGGTGATCGCGACGGTGCGCGCGCCGGGCGCCGGCGCCGACGGCCGCTGCGCCGTGTGGGACCCGCGCGCGCGCCGCTGGCAGCACAACACCACCGGTGAGTCCGGGGACAACTATCGTGGGCCGGTAACAACACCACCGGTGAGTCCGGTGACTACTATCTGTGGGCCGGTAACAACACCGCCGGTGAGTCCGGTGACTACTATCTGTGGGCCGGTAACAACACCGCCGGTGAGACCGGGGACAACTATCTGTGGGCCGGTAACAACACCGCCGGTGAGTCCGGGGACAACTATCTGTGGGCCGGTAACAACGCCGCCGGTGAGTCCGGTGACAACTATCTGTGGGCCGGTAACAAAACCGCCGGTGAGTCCGGGGACAACTATCTGTGGGCCGGTAACAACGCCGCCGGTGAGTCCGGTGACAACTATCTGTGGGCCGGTAACAACACCGCCGGTGAGTCCGGTGACAACTATCTGTGGGCCGGTAACAACACCGCCGGTGAGTCCGGTGACAACTCTCTGTGGGCCGGTAACAACACCGCCGGTGAGTCCGGTGACAACTATCTGTGGGCCGGTAACAACACCGCCGGTAAGGCCGGTAACAACCAGCTGCAACACCCCACATATCTGCCGCAACACCAAAGAAGGCGGCTTATGCGGCAATTGCACTACTTCGTACACCTAGTACTTCGTACACCTTATAGATTTGTTAGATAATAATTAATATTTATTGCTCATAATAATTATAAAAAATGTAAAGAGAAAACGAGTGATATTAGCGGCAGATAAACTCTGCGTAGTATGCGCCCGCTGTAAATGTTAATTTTTTAAATGTATTTTCTAATTGTAAATAAACTGAAAAAAAAAAGATCATTTTCACAATAAGCATTTTTTTATAGTAGCGAATTTTCTTGTTCGCTTTTCTTCATGTAGCGTTTTTCAAATGGTGTTGTTTATGTTCGCGTTCATTTTATTCGCTAAAATTACCAGTAGATATTTTATTACTCGCATTATTTCCCATTCCAATTATAAAAGGTTTTTTTTTGGGGGTTAAAAACATCTGCTATAAATAATTCTTAATCATTCTTCGGTTTTTTTGTCCTGAATCATAGTCGACCTAATATTTTTCAATTCCCAGACTGCAAGATATCCCACGAAGTCAACGACATGATAATAATAAGCTGCACGAAACTCGCGTACGTCGGTCTCCTGCAGAACGTCGAAACTGGCATCTACGGCGCCCGGACCGACGGCGCCCGCTTCAAAGTCTCACACCCGGCCGTCTACGTCGGGAGCCTCATCCTCATCGGCTGCGTGAGTTGCGCCACCCTTACATACATTATGTGCTACCCCGCCATACAAATGGCAAAGAAAACCAAACACGCTTTGATCAACACTTGGATAGCGATAGGCCTGCTATGCTTCATGTATACACTAGGCATCTATCAGACTGAAGAAGTCCGTCTCTGTCAGACTTTAGGCCTGCTCATACATTACCTATCCCTCTCCTGTTTATTGTGGATGTGTGTATCCGCTAGTAATATGTATAAATGGGTGACTAAGACGCATAATCCTGTTAGAACACCAGAAGATGATATTCCTCCTGATGTTCCGGTACAAAAACCTATTCTAGGACTGTATTTAGTTGGATGGGGCATAGCGTTAATAGTTTGTGGTATATCTGGCGCTGTTAATTTGAAAGATTATGCTGGGTATGCTCAATGTTTTCTGAGCACTGCCCCAGCTTTGAGTGCTTTATTCGTACCGGGAGGGATACTCCTATTATTTTTGCTCATACTATTTCTTCTAATTCGATGTACGATAAGAAATATGAACGTGCAATTGTCAGAAGGTACGCAAGCAACAGAAAACGTTGATTTGGAAATGTGGGAGCCGAATCAGACGAATGATAATACGGAACGAAGGAGTATTAAGTCTGGTGTCGATTCAGAAATTGATGACGTGGAACATACCCCTATTATACAGCTTAGAGCGCAAGTTATAGTGCTGTGTCTGTATATGTCTGTGTGGACTTGCGGAGCTATAGCCGTGTATAGACCTTTGCCGGCATATCTACCGTACCAAGAAGATATATGCAGCATAATTTACGCCGTATGCTCAACAGTATTAGGTACTTTTATACTGTTCTTCTATGGCATAGCGAGAAGCGACGTCAGAGCCCAGTGGTCGATGATGCACTGTTACATACAGAAGAGTAAGCAATGTTGTAGAAATAGAAGCGTGTTCGACAGCAACCCACAGAATCTACCCCCAAATCCAACTAACACCGCTCCTTTGAACTCCATCCCTAATGACAATAGGTCTAGATCAGGCAGTAGAAGTTCCAACAGAACTAATTCCAAAACCAATAACAGTGGGAGCTTCAGAGGCGGCGCAGAGTTGAACGGTCAGACATTACAGAAAGACAAAAACACAAACGGAAAATCACCTAACATCAATCTTGTAGTTCTCCACAGACAACAATACAGGTCTAACAATTCTATGATGACGTATCCAGAAAATTCTTCGTTAGGTCCAGAAGTGTTCTACAATCCCAATCAAATGAACGTCGCTAAGAAGTTTTTCAAAAAACAAAGGCAACACATGAAGAGGAATTGCCTAGAGTTGCCTATAAGACGGGACTTTGATAATGACTCTCATATTTCTCTACCGTTGCCAAGTAAGGAAGCCTACAATGGTGTAGCGAATATTATCAATTCAGGGACTAAAGTTAACAATACTAATATACACGTAGAACGTTCTAATAACGGCATAAAAGAGACGCGACACGCTTTGAATCCCAATCTATTAGATGATGACTCCAAGGATTACAAAAGTTATTCGACCGATCGAAAATCTTGGAACAAGAATGACGATGCCAAAACTAGTCGGCAACAAGTGATGAATATATACACAAACGTGCCGGAAACACAAGTACCACAACATCAGGTTATCAAAGCCAATGCACCGAAGAACTTCAACGTGCAAAGGAGTAGTGTATCAGAGGAATGCTTGCAAAGCCACGCGAGCGATCCACCAGAAATGAGAACGATTTCTCAACAATGCAGCTTGGAGTATAGCTCAGCTTCAGAAATAGCGCTACCACACACTTGTTCCGACCAAACACTGAATACACACTCCGAAATGACGTCCCTACAAGAGACCCAAAGTGCACTATGCTCTACAAACGAAATAACAGACACAGAGAGCTTCGGACAATATATTGACTACCTCCAACCAAGCAAGAATCCTGAATCTAAAGAGCCAGTTGACAAATCCTTGCAAGATATTTCAGAAGAATGTACGATGAACAGCGATGACATCAATCGGTCAAGTACTCCTCAACATTTAGAAGAGACTGGCTCAAGTGAGATGGATAACTTACTACCTAATCCTGACAATCTAGAAGCTTCTAATGAGAAACAAGACGAAGACAAAGAAGAATTCTTCGCAGCCAAAACAACGTATGACTTTGAAACATGCAGTACTAACGCAAGCGAGCAAGGTTTCGAAAACGAAAGCGATATCTACTGTCCTAACTACCAAATGTCTGAAGTTAGTATACGTAGCCACGGTCTTTACGCCCCTTCGCCTTCGTCGATGTGTCCTAACGAGATCAGTTTCAGCAACGAAGACGTATCAAATACAGAGAGTCAGTACGTTAACTATGACCCTGGATGGCGAAAGACTATAAAAAGCAATCCTAAATTAGGTAAATACGTACCAACACCTGCTGTAAGTTGTCCAGAAGTCAATAGGGATAGTCCTGTGTCCTTTGCTAGTGATTTGGATGAGTTATATACTCAGATTACTAGTAGGGATAAGGACAGGACGCCTAGGAAGGACACGGGGTTGGATGTGACGGTTAATAGTGATGTCACGCTCAAACCTGCGGACAGCGACAGCTGCGTAAGCGAGGCGGTGTCTGATGTTGAAATTAAAGGAGAAACGACTGTGTAAGTTATAGGAACGCGCAAAAGTTATTAAATGGTTGTAGATATGAGCTCGTTCTTAATTTGCCGCGGATATATTGCGTTACATTGTAATATGTAACAAATGGATAATTTGGTGTCACATTTCATCCCGAATTAACCAAATCTATTCGCGTTCTTAATGTTGGTAACAAGCTATAAAGTTTAGAACGGAGTTTGGATAGATGAATCTATCAGCGCATAGAAAAATGCAAGTTTTTGTTTATTATTTATATAAAAAAAATTGGACAGATGAGCCCTGAACTTGTGCTCAAAATTGTTTAAAGTATTATTGGTGGTCGTGAAGTGGCTCTTATGATTTTTCGCTTCAAATTTTGTATGAAAATGAAATGTTTTGTATTTTAAAAACAGCGTATCTGCCAGTTTGGTGTCAAATCCTTTTATATGCAAAAAATATAGAGTTTTGGTTTAAGAAGATAATAGTGCCATTAATATAAGTTTGTATAATGTAATGTTAGTATAATTAAGTTGTAAATTGGTTTATTTGTACATTTATTTATTACTAAGTTTATATGGGTCTGAGAGGTAAATGTCGTTTATAAGTATAATTACTGTAATTAGGCGAATCACCTTTGCCATATTATTATAAGTTATAACCCTTTAATGCCTTTAACGATTAACTTAAAAACTAATGTCGAGTTTGCATTAAAAACTACTTAATTCGATTAGTCCTTGACCATGATTTAAATCGATCCTAATTTAGCATTTACAATATAAAAATATTTATAACTTTATTTGTTTAATTATATTTAACTTTTCTAATTATTTACGATGCGGTGATTACGCCTGTAAAATGTTGTTTGATAATTGTAATAATTATTGTGCCAAAATTACTTATTGGAATGTTGAAAAAAGGTTAGAATCTTCCATATCTTTGTTATAACTTGATTATGAATAAAATATACAAAAAAAAACAACTGATTAATCTACTTCAATTATTGACCTGTTAGAATCGATCTAAGGGTTTTTGTAGGTGCAGATATTTACTTTCGGTTCGGTTTACTTTTTTCTTCAATATAGTGTAAGTATTAAGCAAATTTCAGCCTGTACTATGAAAACTTTAGATAATGATATTTCTCACTAAAATATCGAAAGTCGTTAATAAGTTATCAGCAATGTTAAACTCAATTTTTTAAATATAATTATGGGCAGTTTTCAGTATATTTATTCATAATCAAGCCATAACCTATATATAACTCCTTAAAAATTAACCTATCGTGTAAATTTGACTGAACTTTTTCCCCGCCTTACTCCCTTCTAGTCTCCTGGGCTTTCCAAGAACAAATTTTGTAAGCAAAATAATATAAGATAAAATTGGTTCATCCTTATTTATCTTATCTAGAAAACAAGAATTTAATCTTACTTCTCTCACTGACCCAATAATATATTGAATGGTCACGCTCGTCACATAAATATCTGCCCTTACGGGAATCGAAGCCGTTGGAATGAGGTGATATCGAGCCATGCGCGGTGAAAGAGTTGAGGCTACAGGTTCGCCCTAAGCCGGAATTCTACTACGGCGCACGCTACGTACGACGCACACGCTACACACGAGCCATATGGATCAATTGTTCAAGGCGTGTCACTGATGTCATTTCATGCCGCTGTAGGAGTATCTATCTAAAGGCATAGGTTCGATAGCGCGCATGCTTTTCGTGATACATTGCGTCGCTGCTATAGCTCTCGGCTCAATAATCTTAAAACAACCCGTCAATGGATTTCTACAAGCATCGACCAATGAGACTCAGCCTTTAGGTCGGTGTCAATTGAAATGGCCGAAAACGTAAACAAAAACCAATTTACCACTATTTATTACTTCATAATCACATACTTTTAAAGATCAAGTGAGGTCTATTTAATTAAATAACACTTGATGAAATGACTATTAATTATACGTTGAAAAAAAACACGGTATATGAAAGTTTGAGGTTATGTTTACCCTTTTCGCCGCTATTGACTTGATACAGAAATCGTCCACACACCAATGACAGCTGAAAACTACAGCTAACAACCTTACGTCACAAACAATCAGGTCTATTTTGCACTGTAATCCTCGACTTGATATGAAGTCATGGCGTGTGGGGTACTAAGGTCTGTTCATCCTTACTTGTCTTATATAGTAAACAACTTTCTAACCTCAAAATGAACCTTTTTTTGGCTAAAACAGCTCTTTTGTCGTAAATAAAGTAAACTGAGTAAGCATTTAGGACATCACTTTGCCAATGTAATGTTGCCTTATTTTGTTTAAAATAGCTGTTTTAGCCAAAAAACGTTCATTTTGAGGTTAGAAAGTTGTTTACTATAAAAGACAAGTAAGAATGAACAGACCTTAAATGTACTGACTTTATATCAAGTCAGTGGCGGCGAAAAGGTTAGCCATTGCTTTTGATATCAACCTTACGTTCATTTTGATACTAAACGAATTTATACCCCCGTGTGTGCGTTGCGTGCGTACCTGTGGAATTCTGGCTTCACTATCTCATGCTTCGAGCCAGCGAAGCCTGTCCTTGTCAATGATGTTAGCATTCTTTATAGTCGTGCTCTAAAAGGCCCGTTTTGACAGATGTCAACTCAGTACAAATGTGTTTGAAGCATGTTTGACGTTATATTTCTCAATCACGTGCCTTTCTTAACATTGACGTTGGCGGATACATCGACAGTCTCGATGGAGCCATAAGGTAAGCGTCCACATGTCGGTATCGTACGCATCGGACGCATCGCATCGAGCGGATGAGGTTTTCACAATGCGTCCGCATTGCCGATGAGCAGATTCGTACCATTCGTGCGATGCGGATCAGTGGACGCACTTGTGTCACTTTCTATACAAAGAATACTACGATCCGTTTGATGCGATTCGTTTGATGCGTACGATACCCACATGTGGACGCTTACCTATAACCTACAAAAATTAAATTGAATTGAGGGTATATTTTATACTGTGTCGACAGCTGTCAAAACGTGCCTCTTACAGTAAAGTATAAAAATATGGTTGAGCGTAACATCTCAAAAATATGTCCCAATGCACCTTATTCCAGTGTAATAAGGACTTCGTTACATATTTCTGAGAGAATTCTTTCGATACATATTTTTGCAATGACTGTACAACGACGCAACTATAGGACCTTTTAGATTATTATTTTTGAGATAAGATAACTAAGGATGAACACAATGTTAGTGGAATACGCAGCTAAAGTGTGCCTCAATCAATGTTGTATTTTAAGGCCTATGTTATTTTGCGTTATTCATGTTTTAAATGAGGTGAAGATGTCAAAAGAAATGCATTTAAAATTTTTAACCTTAACACAAACACAGACCTAAAAAAAATACGGACGTAACCTAGTCTAATCATGAGTGAAGCACACAAAATGGCCGTCCGTTTACGAGTGTGCTTTAAGTGTTGCCATATAAATCGTCAATTTTCCCATTTTAATGAAAACATTTTAACTAACATATAATTGAAACCCAACCGTCTTTACATTTTTCATGTTTAGGAAAGCTATCAGAAATTAATGAGAAATTAAAAAAAAACTTTTGTTCCTATTGTTTGGATTCCGACTTACATGCTTCAAACAATGATTAAAACACTCGCTTAAGAAAGACAGATCCACTATTAGCCATTGAGGAGTTCCTATGACCACCTGTCTCCATCATCATAACAGCTCGATAGTACCATACAATTATATTGTCATCGCAATAACATAAACAAGCATGCAAAATTTCAAGAGAATCTGACAAATCAGAAGTAACAGACATCCAAGGCTTAATTACATTCTTAGATTGTTTGTGACTTAGTAAAAAGTATGTAAAAAAACCGAACAAAATCAAGTCTGACTCACATAAGCAGGGTTCCGTACCATAACACATTTCCCCACTTTTAGGAAAAAAAAACCGTGAAAAAACTGGCAACACTGGTTATCATTATTGTTTGTAATTTGCGTCAAAGTAAATAAATACATATTTATGAAAAATAACACGAATATTCATAATTTACACGTGATAAGTGATACCGCGTTTCTTTTTATATTTACTAATGTAGTTTTTACACGTTTTTACAACACAATGCTGCATGTTCTTCGGCGTAAAATTATGGCCCGACGCGTAATGGCGGCGGGTTAACAGACCTAGTGCATTTGTGAGACGGTAGTTCGTGTATGACGGAACGAAATAACAGACCTTGCATACTTCACACCTTTTTAGTGGAACGTTACGTCCGTATTTTTTTTAGATCCGTGAACACAAAGCGATGTTTTGTTTCAAGGCCTAAATGGGCGTTACATGTACCTATGTAATAATATTGTACAGTTGTATTGTGGGTCATACTTGTGTGTGTAGATTTACAGTTTTCTCTGTGTGTAAGCTGTCGTTGCTAAAGGCCCAGCCACACCGCTTGCGTGACGTGCACGTGCGCGTTCGCTTTCCACTGCGTTATATAGTGAAATGTCGTAATGAGCATGTGCATGTCGCAGTGGAAAGCGAACGCGCACGTGCACGTCACGCAAGCGGTGTGGCTGGGCCTTAATCGTCGGGGGTCGGGTTTGTATCGGGCGTGTCTATACGCATTACAACTACAAGTATGGCCTACCCGCTTTCGTGAGATAAAACAATTGTTCATATTTTTTTAAACACATTGATGGATACGCGTTTTCAATGTTGTAATCTAATAAACAATTAAATTCGTTAATAAATTAATTTCGAAACGTAAGTACAGTACTACCAGTCCTTAATTTATTAGCCATCGGCAATCTTAAAAAAAAAGTTAAACTAAAATAGGTTTATTGTGCGTTTATGAATAAGGAAGTTTCAAAAGGGCTACTCGCTATAAAAGTTTAGGAACCGCTGTATTAGAGCGTTCAATGTGTTTAAATAACTGGACACGCGATATCAATATATCGTTACTACTTTAGAAAAAACCCGTATCTGATATTTCGGGATGTATGAGTTTGAACTTAATTCTTTTCTCGTTTAAGTTCAAAATCGTACGTCACGAAATCTAGATATTTATGGAACCTCATTTCTTGCATTAGCCGTAGAGATATATATGTATTAGCTATTTCTGTCAGCAGCTGTTGCTATTGTGATATAAGTCTTCATTTGCGCAGTTTCATGCGCCCTGTAGTCTGTAAAGATGCGTCCACACCACAGTGTAAGTAAATTTCTCTTTTTTATGAAATATAACTAAAGAAAGCTTTTTTATTTACTTTAATATATGGGGGTAATTTAAGTTGCTTTAAATAAGATTTAAACAATGCAAAGTATAATTTTAATGGTCGTGTGGCCGCACTTTTACATATTTTCGAGAACTATTGTCATTTTGTGAATATATTATATTGATAGTGAAATTTATAAATGGTTAGCTTTTGTGGGCATATTGCGTAATAAAAATGCATTTGCACGTATTTCATGGTTTTATTTTAAATAAATTATTCGATATTTATATTTATTGTTAAAGATCTTTGGTGGAAGATAATAAATTAAAACTTAATAACATTTTTATTATTTATATTTCTCAATTTTGAGACCTCTGCCTTTGTTAACTAAATTTAACAGACAGAGTAAAAAACATAATAAAACTTGTAATACATTAATCTCGTAATAATATTCTTATTTAAAAGAGAAAATGCTTTATAACTAATTAGTGATTAATTAAAGTCCAGTACTCAATTTTAACTAATTATTATTTAAATTTGTACAACAATGAACTTTTAAAACAATAAATCATGTGCTCAATTTTTTTTTATAAAAATATAAATTAATAAAACAAATTAAAAATTAAAATTAAAAAACTCTCATCATGATTTCAGAACATAGGAACTTATTAAAATTATTGTACAGTCAAAAGAATTGAACCATTTTACAATAGTTTCCATTTACACCGTTTGCTCTTAATTCAAAATTTAAATGAAAAAAATAATCAGGCTTAGGGCGCATATGATCGTTTTCGCATTCCTTTTTGTTAAAACTCCCTTTTGCAAAAACGTCCCTAATGCCACAGTATAAATAAGCCAGTAGACCTCTTTGAACAAGGTTACATCGAGCAGTACATATCGTTCCTTTACCTTCTCAACCTCGTATATGATCTAATAGTGAGATAGGAAAGTAGTCTTTATTCTATAGAAAACATGAGTGCTTTTCCCGTCTAACTATTCGATCAGATACGAGGTTGAGAAAGTAAAGGGACGATATGTACCTACACTGAACCTTAACCTTTTGAATACCTCGGTCGACTATAATAATTATACGTGTATAAGACGCCAAGATGCCATATTGTCGGGTGAATATTCGGGCGTTTCAACCGCCGTCATTGTTGTCTTCAATATATTGACGATTTTTTTATTTTATTTTATTTATTGATTAATATAAAGATAGTACATAGTAGGTACAATGCCCATCTAAGCAAAACCATGAAGAGGTTTGTGTGCCGATGGGGAGTTCTTAACTACTGATCTAATTTATAGATAAATTAAGTAAGTATTTTATATAGGTAGACATACAAAATTACAGAATATAAGATAAATTTGTACATTTTAAAAAGTGCCATTTCAAGATTTTTCTTATTTTACAACCTTTTACATATAAGTTTTGTACATGTTCCGGCAATTGGTTTATTATTTTAGGCAGTAAGTATGAGTGTTTTCGAGCACCATATATGTTATTATATTTAGGTAAACAAAATTGGCGTTGGGATGCTAACTAATTATAAATACCAGCAACTTTTGATGTCAAAATCAGCGGACATGAGGGTAGTATCCATTCTGTTTAAAAGAACAAGAAAGCTATTAAGTTTATCTCGAATGATATGCGAAGGCAATAATGACGGCGATTATAACGCTGAATAATCACCCTGTCGATATTTGTATTGAAATTGGCAACATGATCCAATTTTTTACCCAATAACCAATCGTGCTTATTGTGGTGTTGTCATTTCAAAATATTGTAATTCAACCTATCACCACGTCAAACTCTTGCCAGCAATAATGACAGTTAGGCGTCCACAGAATGAAAATCTATTGTAGTGACTTCTCGACTGAAGCGTTTAAAAAGTTAAAGGTTTATTTAGGCCCTGGCTCCTACCTAAAGTCCGACAAGTTTACACGCTTGTGTTCTCCTAGTACGGTCAGGAGCTTTAATTGTTGAGCACCTATAGAATAGAAACCTGTCGCAGAAAGACAATCGTTAATTTTGACGTAATTAATTAATTTATGGAAAACCAACAGCAATAAAAAAAAACTAACTTAAAAGTAGATACTAAGAGCTAATTACAGGTTCTCACCGATAATTACATTTATTTCTTTAGACTTGACGCTGTCACTATGGCAGGGTTCTATAGGTGCTCAACAATTAAAGTTCCACCCCCGTTAACGCCTTGATGCCTTGCGAAGGAACTTGGTTTTTTCATGGCAAGAAGAAGGCAATCGAGCATATATCGTCGCTTTACTTTCTCAACCTCGTATCTGCTCGAATGGTTAGATAGGATAAGCACTCATGTTCCCTAAACAATAAAGACTACTTTCCTATCTAACTATTCGATCAGATACGAGGTTGAGAAAGTAAAGCGACGATATGCCACCTGATGGTAAGTGATATCTGAGAAATATATTTCTATTTGTTTGACTATGTCTAAATCTATTTCGCTTTTGTTTTATATCAACAGGTGCTTCGTCTTCTGCCTTCGTCTGTGTCTGTTTAGGATCTTATGCCTATTTTCGCGATTCTATACCGTATCTTTTGAAGATAGGGTTCAAATTTGCTTGTAGAAAAATCTTCAAAATTCAATCTTCCGTAGATAACATTCAGTTTTTCGAAACCATAATATTATGAGACGAGAGCTATAGGAACGTTTAAACTCGGTCACGGGACAGCGATGACCTCATAGCCACACAGACGGGGGGTACAAAATGATGCGAGGCGACACAGACCAAGGGTTAAAATCGCGGCAGGTTGGAAGTCTATTGAATGGCGTGTTCACGCCTGTGTGGGGAGCACGTACCGCTGCGTGAGCTCCCGGCCGCGGCCCGCCACGGCGCCGAGCAGGCCCATGAGCCCGGCGCGCGGTAAAGTTTCTTTCACTTCTCGAGGCTTCTCTTTGGCTGTGGACGAAATATGGTTGCGGTTGAGAACATTTGAAGATGTAATTTTAAAATTATCTACTTAATGCGGGAAGATATGGTAAAGGCGTTTTTATAGCAAGAACTTAAAACACCGTGCAATGAACGCTCGCCGTAAAATGAACTGCATAGTCATGTCGTAATAACCCCTCAGAAATGCATTTGTTTTATTGTTGTACATATTCGGGTTGTTTATTCTCCTAATTAAAACTTTTCAAAGCGATTATTGAATGTGTACTTCGTTGCATCTGGGTAATAGCAACTACGTTTTAAAATTAAAATACACTCTGTCATTGTGACATTTGAATTTGATAGATAAGGACAAAACATTGTATAGCTATACCACCGTTATTCAACGTTTATTAGTAAGGGGGTAAAAGTATTAAGTCCGTATACCGCTTCTTTGCTCTGGTTTGCAGAATAGTACTAATGCCGCAGGAACTTTGTCCCGCACCGACCACCACGATGTACCTGGGCACATCACTCTTTCCCAGACACCATCTTCGAAGTTTCGTCTTCGGTGTCATTTACCATTAAAAAGGACAAGCCGGTCACTCATGAAAAAAAACAATAGGACTCACGTCGTAGAAAGTCGAGGAGCACCGCGGGTAACTGTGGGTCGGCCGCGTTGGGCGCGCGCACGAGCCGCAGGGTGGCGCTCGCGCAGCGCGCCGCGCTCGCCACCAGCTGCGCCGCGTGCGCCGCGCCGCCCACCAGCAGCGCCGGCGCGCCCAGCGGCGGGCTGTCGCGCACCGACCACCACGCCGCACCTGGCCCATACACAGATTTACGTTTATTTAGATTTATTTACCGTCTTTCCTGCGGATTTACCCAAAGTGAACATTTTCAAGGCCTAATTTTTTGGCTACACCGACATCCGCATAAACGGCGCCAGGTCTACTTTAATCCTATCAAATAAAGAAATATCTTATATGCACACAACCCTTTAACTATTGACCACCGACGACGCGCTGGCCTAGTTGGTAGGGACCCTGCCTACGAAGCTGGCGGTTCTGGGTTCAAATCCCGGTAACAGCAGATATTTGTGTGATGATGAGCACGAATATTTGTTCCTGAGTCTTGGATGTTTTCTATGTATTTCTCTATACAAGTATTTATATTGTTGTCTAGTACCCATAGTACAAGCCTAGAGCTTAGTTTGGGACTAGGTCAATTGGTGTGACATTGTCCCCTGATATTTATTTATTATTTATTATTACAGGAGAAACAACTTTTGTTTTTTCGAATGTGTATGACCCGCCTACGAAAAACATTACAATTACATCGTCATTTGTCATCATCAAAATGCCGACAAATTTACACGCATTCGTCCTGCGAGGCGACTGTCAGAATGAGCTCCCCTTCCCTACACGCTACACAGCCACAGTATAAACGAAACAGTAGAATATCTTCGAACAAGGCCCACCATACCACAAACAAAGATTTTTGTAAGTGGGAATTTGATTCTAACAACAAGGAAATAAAAGTTCCTTTGCTCTTACAGGGTGACTGGAAATTCGCCGTATTCCTTGAAAGGGGTTATTCTACAGCTCATTTGTAATGATTTTAGTCCAGTCAACCAGGGATCAAAACTCATTGGTTTTCGAGTAATTCACGTTTTTAGTTTTTTTTTTAAAATACCATCCTTTCGACCTAAAACTAGTAATTGTGTAAAAACTTCGTCATTTAGAAATAAAAAAAAGCATTTTTCAAATAGTCAATGAATCACGGATTACGAAAAATAAAAAAAAATGCCAAAAAAATTCATAATTTTGCAAATAAAAGGATTTGAAGTTAGAAGTTCTAGTAATTATTTTCCAAATTTTGTAACATTTTTAGATATAACTAAAAAAAAAGTACGACACTTCGCGTACAAATTACAGGAATAGTTTGCTTAATTCATAAGCTTTCTAAAAAGGTACAATTTATGACATTTTATAACATTTTTTTTACATTTAATAATAATAATAGCAGAACAGGTAGAAGACTTGACTTAGCGTACTTGACTCTAAATGGGTTTGTTTGTGTCGTTTTAGATTCTCCGAGGGCTTACTTTGTCTTCAGTTTCTTATCTTAACTTATCTTCTTGAGGTAGAAGGCACAGCAGATTGCCTTTGGCGACACAAACAAACTAATTAAGGGTCATTAGGTTAATTAATTTAATTAGTTTGTTTGTGTCACTTTATTCTACGTGGGGTTTTTTGCCTTCTGGGCCGTGGGGCTTTTTCTGGTTCATTGACTATTTGAAAAATGCTTTTTTTTATTTCTAAATGACGAAGTTTTTACACAATTACTAGTTTTAAGTCGAAAGGCGGGTATTTAAAAAAATAATCTAAGAACGTGAATAACTCGAAAACCAATGAGTTTTGACCCCTGTTTGACTGGACTAAATCATTACAAATGAGCTGTAGAATAACCCCTGTCAAGGAATACGGCGAATTTCCAGTCACCCTGTATATGCCATTTCAAATTTCGAAAAAAAAAAGAACTTTATCACTGACTGCCTTGATTATTCAATCATCATCATTAAAAAATACTAAGTACATCATCAAGTGATTCTCAAGTTCAGAATGAGAATATTACAGCTTTGTCGAAACATTATCAATTCTACAAAGTCGTAGCCGTTGTTGTAATTATCACGACACCAAATGATATCACCAAATGAAATCATTATTATCACAACCATCACCATTATTGTGACATCGTCGTGTAATCATTATCACCATCCCTAAGCGCGTAAATCCTTCAAGTCATCACCATTATCATTAAATCCCTATCAAGTCATCACCATGATTATTAAACTATTTCATCATCATCTTATCATTATCAGTTATTAAGTCATCACCATTTATGGCAATATAGGAGGCCAAAAGCAGGCAACTTAGTGTGTAAGGGTTTCAAAAAAATCAATTCATTTAAGTGTTATTGGAGCAATCTAAGGCACAGACCTTGTCTACGACTTTTCTTTCTTCCTGGAGAAAGATGCATAATACACCAATAGTTGTAAGGTACGGATTACTAATCGAGTGTTCATTTGCTCCGCGTCAGGCCGTAAACCACACGGGTTTAGTACCTAATCTGTAAGCAGTATATATATCACTCGAAGGTAAGTACAGATTTTGTAGTTACCTTCGAGTGATACGAGTATACAGTGTGTCCCTCCCTAGATAAAGTTGACAAACTAATAGGGATGATAGAGCAGCTAAAAAGCTATCGATTTAACCCCTATATATGTTCAGCGATTTTTTAATTTTCCCTCATGTCCATGTTACAAAAAAACGTTAATTTCATGTTTTATTTCATAAGTTTTGCAGTGGTATCTTACATAATTAGAATCATTACGAATCAGCGCAGTTTTTAAACCTATTTGCCCGTTTTTTATTATATTCTTCTTGAAATGGTCACGTTATAACGCGTTATGTTGTTCTCGCTGTGAACTGTGGATGTACTGACCTCTGACGTAGTGGAGCGCGCCGAGCCAGTCGCGCGCGCGCGAGGAGGCCCAGCGGCCCTCGCTGCCCTCCAGCGCTCCCTCTGCCAACCAGCGCTCCGGGAAATATGGCCACTGGGGAGTAGACGACCTATTGGTTACTACAATACTTTTAGCGGAAGCTGACGAACAAAAAGAAAGCTTTGAAAACCAGGCATTTTTTAGGGGCTAACAGATTAACAGTTCGTCGGCAAGAGCGTTGGTGGCTTAGGTGGTTTACTCGTGATCGCAAGGTACAGAGTTCGAGCTCCCGCGGTCACCATGTACCAATGAATTTTTTGTGAAGTACATACCTACCTACATTACTTTTGGCGTGCGAGTCACAGTTGTTCAAAAGGTCGTATTTCTCTATCCAAGATGGTCTGGTAGAGATCGCTAGGGAAAGACCTATTTTCCGCGCCGTATTTAAAAAAAAACCTTTTCTATGTTTTTATTATTGTGATGTTTAATAAGAAGTAAGTATATTGTCTTGTAATTAGTTTATACATTGTACATACTTGTATAAAGTGAAGCGCGTTCTTGCAGAAATCGGCGGGTGGGTACTGCCAGTAAAGGTTAGGGTGGGGGGCCCCGATCACGCAGAACTTGCTGATCAAATCCGGGTAGCAGTGCGCCAGGTACCTGCGGACAATTTGTTTATTTACTTGTTAGGTTAGATGACGCAGATAGTAGAGTTGGCGGTGACCCTACGAAGCTAACGGCCCCGAGTTCGGTTCCCAAAAGTATTTGCCCGAGTTTTGGATTTTGGTTCAGGAACTAGCGCTTATCACTCAAATATTGCCTATAGAATCGAACTCTTGACGTCTAGCTTCGTACGCAGGGTCACTATGTTGAGGTTGGCTAACTGTATAGTTGTACTTTGATTCTAATTGCAGGATATCCTGAGTAATCAATTAATCAGACAGCTAAAACATTGATAAAGGCATAACCCCGAGCGATAATTATGTTTGTCGTTCCCAAATTTAGAGATAAACAATTGAAGTGGTTATCGCCAGACGTTTTAAATAGTTTCATTAGTAGATGATCGGTGTCTACAACGGATACCGATGATAAGAATAGGATGTTTAGTCATCGTTGGAAGGCTATTTGGATTATTTTAGCGAAACTTTAGACCCTTACATGGTCAGAACAACCGTTTGCTAATGTTTAATTTTCTATGGAAAGAGCTATGCTGGGTGTCTCCTTGCGAGATCGAATCAGGAATGAGGAGATTCGCAGGAGAACTAAAGTAACCGATATAGCTCACCGGATTGCAAACCTTAAGTGGCAGTGGGCGGGGCACATTGCTCGTAGAACTGATGGCCGTTGGAGCGGAAAGGTTCTAGAGTGGCGACCGCGAACCGGGAGACGAAGTGTTGGCAGACCTTCCACAAGGTGGACTGACGATCTGATAAAGGTCGCGGGAAACCGCTGGATGACAGCAGCAGAGGACCGATCGTTGTGGAAAACCTTGGGGAAGGCCTTTGTCCAGCAGTGGACGTCTTGCGGCTGACAATGATGATGATGAATTTTCTATATGACTTTAATCATAGAAAACAATAAAGATTTGTGGCACTTAAGAGGATTGCGAAGTTGGAAATTTCCATACAAAATGCAATAACGTTTGTCACTCCCTAAATCAAGTCCGATTATTACGATTTTGTAACATGTTGTAAACATTATGAGAAACTAGGTCTACGTTCTTCTTTTCAAGAAAATATTTATTGGATAGAAAAAAAAGAAAAAAAAACTGAAACGTAAAAACCAAGTTTTTCATAATGTCTACAACGGGAGCCCTTTGTTTCCCATAATTTTACTGGTCATAATGTAAGTGATGACATAATTTTTGATATCGCTGAAACTGTAAAATTTTCAGAAGTTCTGAAATATCTAACATGTAGACAAGGCTAGGTTAGGTTAAGTTTGATTTATAAAAATCTTGAAAAAGTAACAGTTTCTTTAAAAAAACACGTTATGACTTGCGATGATAATGACCTAAAGCACATTATGACTAAAAATAATTATGTCGGTCAATATAGACCCGTCTACAACATATTCAAAAATCGTTAAAATTTGTACGAATAAAACTTGACAGGTACGCGAGCGTCGCCTCACAATCATATTGAAAAAAAGCTTTGTTACTTTATAAATTAGTATCCCTTTTAGTTGTAGTATAGTATCAATCTTCATTAAATGTTCATACAATCTATGTTTCGCACTTGATAAAACGTAGCTGATTCGACATGACAATGTACCTACCCCAAAAAACGACAGACGAGTATGGCGAAACTATACTGCCCTCCTTAGAAAAAAGGGCGTATGTCTCATAGAACCGCGCATGTATTAGTGACCTTATTTCTTAAGATGGGGGGTTTAATTTACTTTGACAAAAAAAATGCGCATGCGTCCTTTTTATTTAGGAGGGCAGTATAAGGGTTCCTAGTTTGATTTCGAACCCTAAAAAAGCGTCTTTTACGCCCGCAGGAGTGATAAAGATCACATACTTAAAAGTAAAACTACTACTTATTCGAAGTTCGAAGTTACGTTAACTCCATCCCCTTCTCTCGATTTAGTCTCTTATGACGAGTGACAGGGATGGAGCTAACGTAACTTCGAACTTCGATTTTCAAAGTAGGGCCTCAGAAAGAACGAATAAAGAATTCCACTCAACGGTGTTTAAAATAGCTGACGTTGCGTTGAGGTGCGTCAAAATCGCAAAAAGTTATGTATTGGCCTCTGGTTATATTTAATTGCATAAATTGGCGTAGAATAATAACACTAACAAGTAAATAAGGTCGCTAATCGCTAAATGCACATTATGTGATATGTACTACGTCCATTGCAAAGCGTACGCAATATTATCAATACAACGGAATATTATGCAAACGCTATCTTGACTATGATTGACGTCATTCAATTAACTTTAACCTATACTTACAAGTAATTATTTTATAATGTAAGATTCCGATTGTAAATGTAAAAGTTCAAGTAACTTCAATACCTAACTATTTAATTTATAGAGAAAGTCGATGTTAACTTCTTTAATCCGATCGCGTTAAGAAAGGAAGGCTTATGAGTTTAACAGTATATAAGTACAGTCAAGGACTTTAATTGTTACGCCACTATGGAACCCTGTCGCATAACGTTAATCATTCATTTAAGCGTAATTTCTGTCATGTGGTTTGACGCTGTCATTATGACAGGGTTCCATAGTGGCATAACAATTCAAGTCCTTGACTGTAGTGACATTCGTCAATCGGTTTGAAAATTAATTTTCCCCAAGACCGGTCGATTTTCCTCGATCGATCGATCGATTCATATGTTGCAAATTTCATCGAAACCTTTATGAGTTTAATTGCATAATTAAAATGAATAGTCGACCAAGAAAGTTCTTTACCACTTCTGGACCATAACTTCATGGAAATAGGGTTGAAAGTGGTAAATACATATATGCCTTAGTCAACTGCGAATGGTACCAGCTTCCTATTATATAGCGTCCGGCTGGAATATGTTAATTTGTCACTCGGTTTTGATAGAAAAACAGAGATTGCCGATCGCTATAAAATATTTCTTTACCTACACTTATGTTCTCTGAATTTTTGATCAATTTTAATAAATGGGTTGTCTTATAAATTTTACGTGCACGTCGGATTTTAGTTTAGAATTTTGAATTACATACTTAGGTACGTATTTCGTTAATTGCTTTACAGTGACTTATGAAATAGTACATTGTGTATTAAGGGTGGTAAAGACAGAATTACAAACGAGAGTGTGTTAGAAGCCCGAAGCCGAAGGCTGAGGGTTTTAATGACTTGAAATTTGTATTTCCTTTACCACCCGTGTAACATACAATGTTTTTCGTCACAATTGCGAGGAAATAAATAAAATCAGACAAAAGATCATATTTTTAACTTACGATTCTCACTAATAATTTTAGCCGCGTTGGCGATGTCCGGCGGAGTAGTATTATCCATTTCTTCTGATGACGACATGTTTTTATTGATATATAAATTTTAATATGTGCACAAAGCCCCCTTTTAATTATTATTTTGGAATCACACAGTTTATAATCAGTATTTATAAATTTGCGGCAGACTACATCATTGTCTATGACTTACCACAGATAATGTCAAACGTGGTCAGGAGTCCGATTCTAGTGACAGTCGAGATCAATAGTTTATATGCGAGATTTTTAGAAAATTGAATGCAACTAACATTTGATCTCGAATGAAACTTCATATCGAATGGCACAAGAATTGGGGTCCTGGCGTATTATGATAGTTTGGGTCTACGTGTAATATTTAAAAAAAAATCTATTTCTCACGATAGGGCGTAATGGTAAAAAAAAAGGCCCGCGGGTATTATTTTGTATTTACGGTCGATTTTTCTAGCATATTAGGACACTATTTACGAGCAAGTGTGATAAAAAAGATTTAAAAGGTTACCGATTGTGTGAATGTCTAAAAAAAGCACTAAGTACTTACGGCTAAAACCACCTATTTACTATTCAAATGTTTTGTTTTTATAAATACAACCATAGGTACTTCTTAATTGTATACCTATTATTGCTAGAGGATTTATTCACGTGAAAATTTAACCATCAATAAGGTCTATTATTAGCCAAGTTGATTGGTCACGGAATCCACGGATCAAAGATGGCAACAATTTTGCAATGATTCACATATTTAATCGGAAATATTATAAAATATGACTGCGCAGATCGCTAATGCAACCCACATGATTCATACCATTCAACAGGCAGTATGTATCCTTGACGGCATTCACGGACGACCGGACAAATGTCATCTGATTAATCATATAAGCACGGTAATGCGTGGAGAATCGTAAGAATTGAAGATTATGAAATGTGGTGGTCTGTTAGCATTATGTTTGAGCACAGATCAAATATAATGACGCTCATCTGCTAAAGACGCTGAAAGACTATCTCAGTTTTGAGAGGTGCGGACTAGAAACTATATCTGCAATCGGCATTGTTTGAGCATGCTCACAATTTGATTAGTAACATCACTATGACACAGTTCTTGTGCGGGTCGGGGAGGTCCATTCTGCCGATTGCACTTCTTACGTAGCTAACTCCAAATGGACCTGGTCCAATCGGAGTCAATCAAAAGGGCAAAGATATTTTAGCCCACTCACGACGTCAGTACTGGCTTTCGTTTTTCGATCGCAAATGGATGTGAGTTCGTCCATTCACGGGCTATATGACGTAATGGCATGGCTCACGGTCACCTTTTGGAGCAAAGTTCAAGGTCACTGACTACGAACGGCAGGACGGAAAGCTGTACGTCCAAACAAGTCTGAGTCCGTCTCAGTGAAAATTTAGGGAACCTTCTGCCGTTTGGCCGAAAATGCCGAAACATAATTGGTTTCATGTGAAAAGCTATATTATTTTTGTTTTATTACTCAGATTTATGAATACTTACACTACAAATTAGAGAAAAGCTGCAGTGCTAAGTAGCTTTACGGCAAATAAAAATATCGCAAAGGACTCGGCCAAAACTATTTTTCCAAATTGCAGAGACCCGAAGTTTTGACATTCATGTATCTATTGTGGCAGTACGCCGCGCCAACTGCTCCAATGGACTGACCGTCAATTTGCCCGAGCGCGACGGCGACAGCAGCGAGCGGGTATAAAGAAATGCATAGACATGCATTGACGCATGCCATGAGTGACCGCGGCGGCAATAAGGAGCTTTCTTTGCATTTGTTTTGTCTGTTGCCTGTTTTTCTGGATCGTGTGCGGTTTAAGCACTTGTCGCGTAACAGAAATAAGGCCCTTATTATCTCGAGTTAACCAAACTCGCTGGGCTCGTCGTCCCACCTAACAGTCCTAACTTAAGATACAAGTGATTCCAAATAAGGGTAATAAAATAATATTTTGGAGTGACCATGGTTTTGGTGCAGTTGGTTTCTGTCTGGAACTTGGCTTGAGTTGGAGAAACATGTCCAAATTTAATTTAATTTGTTATCAGGTCATGTTATTTGTGACACACTTTCCAAAACCTTCATTTATTTTTTAAATACTAGAAAGACATCTTTTGCTGAAATTTCAATATTTTATCTCATTTGCAAATCTCATTAATGTCAGACAATCGTAATTTTAATTTGATTTGCTCTTAAATATTTTGTTGAATATTAACTGCTGTAAATAAGTTATCTGTGTTGTTAACGAAGAGGTACAATGTTTATTTTTAAATTAGATAACTAATTAATAATTAAGGTCTTGCAAAGCAAAAATGTTTGATAAATATGTAAATAGACTTTTACTATGCATTATTATTATAAGTGATCTTGAATTTGATATCCTAGATCCTGAGAGAAACATAAAGTTTTATTAAAAGAACTTAGATTTAAATAGTCACAAAAGTACTTAAAATAAAAACAAACAAATGAACTTACAAGATTACTTAACATTACACAAATCTAAAAGAATATTCATTTTTTAGAAACACTAGAGTTAGGTAAACTGGTTTATAAACTTTAACCTCGTAAGGCCCACCATACTGCAAACAGGGAGTTTTTTGTCAGTACGACTTTGAATCAAGCAGCACCGCAATAAAGTTCAATTTCGCTTGTTCTATAAAGCCATTTTCAGTTTATGAATATAGGAAAATAAACCTTATTCTAATTGTAACACAGTTCAAATTGCCTTGATTATGTACATCCTATTGCACACTGGGCCTTACGAGGCTATATGTGGAATGAAAAAAATATTAACCACTTACCAAGTTAGCATCCCACCAATCCCAAACCCGATCACAACAGCAGGTTTATTATCCGTAACTCCCAAAGCAGACATCAAAGTAGACAGCTCTTCCACAGCCCTTGGTGGAGACAGATCACTCCGACTGCCCCCCTCACTGGCCCCAGTTCCCCGGAGATCCAACGTGATGATGTGGTGGTTTGTCTCTGCTAACCGTTTTACTACGTTGGACCATATTGGGCCCCATAGATTCACAGTTTCTGGTGCATCACCGAGGACTATGACTTTTTGACCAGTTTTTGGTCCTGTTTCCACGTAGTGGTATTTTGCACCCTATAAGAGAAATGATCAATACATCGATACCTTAGTGCACAATCGTACTAAATGTTTTTTTTTGCCAGTAATGTTACGAACTTATTATTTGCTAACTTTACAATAACTTTTCAAAACAAATGTAATTAGTACAATTGTGAACTAAGGTATTGATATTATGATTCGTACACTGAGTTATTATTTTAATTTTTCACAAGGCATTAGTACCTAATGTTACTTTTTAATTAAAATAATGTAATAGTGAGAAATTAAATTTAAGTTGAACACAATAAAAAAATCTCAACATACTTTCCTATAAGTAACTTTTTGTTTCATCAATTTTATGTTAATAATAAAACATTTTAATTTCAACTTTCATTAGTGTAATAATGCTGAAAAAATATTAAAACCGAAACATGTGGGTAGATACATAATATTGTTTATAATGAGACTTTCAATTTAAAATAAACAACAAAACAAAACCCATAATGTAAATTATACAATAAATAATGAAACTCTTAATACATGAATAAACTCAGCTAATTTATATATAATTCCCAGACCGGTAGATACGCTTGCTGACTTAAAAATACAGATAAACTACTAACCAAAACTTTAATATAACAGTGTCTTCCGACGGCAGAGTCTTCCGTAAGTTCAATTTGCGAATTCCGTATTGATTTTCTTCGGTGCCCTTTCCATAACCTTTTTACACATATCTGGAATAATTGCCAAATGCCTATGAAGAAACACTTGAGCACTATTTCGACTGCTTTCCACCCTGTGGCCACTTGTAAAACCTCTTTGCTCGCGCCCATCGCGAAACTTTTAAAAAGTTTGTAACTGTATGTAAACAAAGCATGGAATTTATACTATTTGGGAGTAGTGTAGTGACGCGTTAGAATCGTACGATAAGCTCAAAGGTCTTCGTTTCACTGATCTTGAGGCGTTCGGCGACTGTTATCAGTTTTTATCAAACAACATTTTCGAAGCTAACTGATGTGATGTGAAGCGCGTGTCAACTGTCAATGTCATGCGTGCAAGTTTTTCGTTCAGAAATGCGACAAAAAGTATTGTCTCATCGCGAAAAAAAAGGTTTGTTTTATTTCGTCGTTGCATTCCTCTCACTCGTAATGCTTTGTGGGACTGACCCGTAAATCTTTTGTATATTTTGAATTCAATCAAATTCTTAAGAGATTAAGGGATTGGAGATATAACTTTAAATGTTTTATCCCTCCGCACTGCCTGCGAATGCAAAGAGTTAATTGTAAAGAAGCGGAAAGTTGTCTTAAGGTGAATCACGCATTAACGACTCACTGAATTTTGTTAAAATTAACCACAAACAGTTTTAGTTCAGAAAAAAAATGGTACAGTCGACGTCAAAGATATGTTTACACTTTAGTACCTTGTACCTTTATCCGCTATGACAATTTCATATGGCAGTTAAAACTTGATGTTAAGTAGACAAGGTACTAAAGTGTAAACATATTTATGACGTCGACTGTACCTACATGGAGATATAACGATAACGCGAACACACTAGTGGACAAAAGCTAGTCATCCATGTACAAACTTACAATATCGCTTAGAAAGACAGCATTGAAAGCCTGTCTAACCTGTCCATCGGTAAACAAATTGGAAGTATGTTTACAAAACAACACCCACTGTAAAAGGGTTTGTTTAAAAACAAATTAAGCTGCAGACGGGGCACTCAGCGGGTTAATGACAATCGCAGGAACGGACAGTCACGACCGCTAACGATCGACGAGTAGGCTGTGGGCGGAGGGTTAAAGGATGCGGAGATGAATACTGAATAATTTGAACCTACGCTACGTACAGCTTGGCGAAAATACTTTGTCGTGATGACAGGTGAAACTGCATTACAATATTCTTATTTAATCAACTACTTACTGTTTTGTAGTAACTAGTTTTTGGGTATAATTAATTGGCTCAATTTTAATCTAAACAGTGCCCTCATTTTTCAAAGCTATACCTACTAAATAAGTAGATACCTACTTAAAGTTTTAAGTGAGTCTTAAGTGCTATTATGAAATTAAAATGAAGATGGTCCAAGTTGTCGTACTATTAAAAATTACAATTTATTTGGTATACTTAGATTGACATGTTGTTTAAGTTTTTTTTTAAAGTACGTAACCAATTTTGCGGTTTTTAAATATAACAGAATCCACCCGTGTCTTTTAGTGGTAGTAACTTGTTTTTTACCTTATTCCGTGTTACCCGTTTTTTAAGCAACTTATTATCGAGTGCCCATTCCACTAAATTCAACGATCCATGGCGTCCACATCAGCGCAGGACTCAAATTGATATTGAATTGATATTGTGAGCCTCAAGAGATACCTCAGCGATTCTGCATGTCATGTGCAGTGCAGTAATTGCAACTGTGCTCTACAGGCACATCACATACTCTTACCTACTGTTAGATAGACTAAGTGTTAACTATTATAGTATCAGATCGCGGACGCGAAAGACCTACGCGTGTACTTTTTGAAATTTTTCGAAAAATGCTTAAGTTAGCGAAGCGATAAACATCTTGCCTATGTCCCATACACATATAATGTATCTTGATTTTTATTTCTTTATTTTTGTAGCAAGGAGAAGGCATTCGAGCACACAGATGGTAGGTAAGTGGGAAGGATATGAGCCCCATATACATTTGAAGTCTCAAGACTACAATCTCTAGACTCCAATCCTATGACTTCAAATGCCTTGACTTTTCCATACTCTCGAGTTAGTCACGAATTATGTATGAGTGAAATGGAATGTCAATCTGAAGTTTCGTATATACTGTTTCGTACACTCAAAAAAATGAGAGGCAACAAAGAGAGATTTTCACTTAGTTGACAAAAAATGATTACAATAGTTAAGATATTTTCACAACACTGATCGAAAATATGGCCATAGATGGTCTTGTTTGGGGTCACAAAACGTCACTTATAAGGACAGACCAAGAATGTTTTTGTCGTCATGTTTGCTGATTGGTCGAGAACATTGTTGTCCAACTTTAAGAACCAATGAAAATCAATCAATCAATTTTTGTGTCATAGCTCCGTAAAATGAAAAATTGAAATCGACCAATCAAACACACCATTTTGTGTCGTAAAATATTAGGTGTATTTTTGCTAAAATATACACAGACTAAAAACTATGTCACTTATTTTTTTTAAATGTAATTCGTTCTTGGCCCCTAATCTCGAACCACTAGAGATGAAATTACATAAGAGATATGGCGAAACAAATACAATTTTATATGGAGTTGACATAGTCATCTCGCATGTTAGTTTATTAATCTCGAGTGCCACTAGAATAGGGGCCCAGATTAAAAAAAAGTTATCTATGCTAAAATTGGCGGTGATGCCACATTAACATGAATTACAATTTGAGTTTTGAATATGAATTTCTATTTTATTTACTCTCAGTAGTTGTGAAAAGCACTATGTCTGCCTCGGTAGAAAGTGCAATTTATGGACTCGTACACTAGAGGGCTACGTTTCGGCCCTCTATATGACTCGTCCAAAAATTGCGTACTTTCTATCCTCTGCAACAATGTACTATAGTTATATCAACCAAAGCTGATAGTTAACTACACCAATTTCTTTAGTGATTCAACTAACATCTTAGTTGATGTATCTAACGTCTTAGTTGATGTATCTATCGTCTTGTCAGGCTCGTATGGAATCAAGACGCACAACAATCACAATCTTGTTAGAAGCGAAGAATTTTTTTTTTCAGTGTAGTACCTATCTCATCCTAACCTAAGTCTGATCAATGTTAGTTTTAATACAATACAGCTGTTTATGGCAAGAGGAAGACATTTTGTTTTAGCCCATCTTGCTTTTATATCTCTTGTTGTTGACGTTATGGCAGCTGGGGCTATTCTTCTCTTTAAAACAATATTGCTTTTGACATTTTACTGTATTCTCAACGTTATGATTACTTATTTACTTGATAGCAATTTGGCGCCCGAGTTAAAATCAATAGGATAACATAACATGTAAAAGCAATATTGTATTTCCTAGTTGAATAGAGCCCCTGGACCTCCTAACGTAAGAGAGTTTTTTCACATCACCTATTCGGAATGGGGACTTTTCTTCCCTGCTAGATCAGTTGCACTTTTCTGCTCAAGGACAGTTTGTTGGTTTGAAAAATAGGTATTACAAATTTTCTTGTTAAATTTGATAATTTCAGCACTTTTAGAGAGTGTAAATAATTAAATTTATTTCATCACTAACATCTTTTATTTTCCTCATAGGTGATGTGAAAATCAGTAGGTATGTGTCACAGTCACACGGTAGCAAAATTATTTCCATCTTGGGCGTTAACACTTGAATCCCTCACTGCGCTCAGGATTCAATGTACGGTATCGCCGTAAATATGTCATTTTGCTCCCTTGTGACACAATCTACTATTCATTTCTATAAGTTTAAAAGATGATAATGTTTTTTGGCAAGTGCATTGAAATTCAAGAAAAAACCGCCTACACTTTTTCTCATAGCAAAATAATCTATCTATTACTCTTCGGATCTTGTAATGACGAGGCGTTTTCCTTCATTTAATAGTCTTAATTTCTGGAATAGATACTTACCGAGAATAAGTACTTACCGTTATGGCAATCGCGATTTCCTTGTTTGTATTAAATATCATGTTTAATTGCACAGCCAGTAGTAGGTACAAAAAGTTAAGCACTTAGAACCTTGTCACTTTTAATTTGTATGAGCCGCAGATAATAAATACATAAATAACATACATTGTATACGCAAAGCCAAGCGACTATAGATAATACATTACTATACATAACAAAAGCGACGTATTCCAAATGATCAGGAAGCTGTCCCCAGTGGCGCCCCCTCGCGCAAGATGGCCGCGGTGACAGGCGATGCGCTGTCACGTTCTGTGCCCGACACTTTGGGGACCGGGACGTGTCATAAGCTGAACATAGTTATTTTGTATATACAATTAACAAAATGTATAATCATATAACGCTGTCGAAATGACTGTCTCTCGAACTTGAGAGATGTGGCGTTTTTAATAAGTCATTTTATTATGACGGGTTCCACGGAGGTAAACTATTACGTTTATTTCAAAAAAGGATTCTGCACACCTGGGGCACGTTTTATAAAGCTACAAATTACAATTTACAGGTTACAAGTTTCCATTTGACACAACCTCGACCAATGACGACCAGCCATTTGAGCAGTATTGCCAGTTTAGACCTGTAAAATTGTAACTTGTAGTTTTATAAAACGTGCCGATTATACATATTAACTCGAGAAAATCTGGATTCTAATATTACTGCAGCAAACCCTAAGCTGTACTGTACATTACAGTATACCTATGGACCGGTGTCGCCGCGAGCACCCTCTTTCGCTAACGAACCCACTCTGTGACTGGCACCTGCCCGTTTCAGCTCGTGCTTACTACTTAGTTTTAAACAATACAGTGACAGTATATCTTTGCATATTATAAAACAAAGTCGCTTCCCGCCGTCTGTCCCTCTGTATGTACGCTTAGGTCTTTTAAGCAATGGATTTTCTTGCGGGTTTCATCAATCGATGAGAGTATGACAAACTATGGACTGTGTCACAGTGAAGTTGTAATCAAATCATAGGAAGTCTCTTACGTTTTGGTTGTCAACGTTACTTTAACATAGTCCATAGTGGCCTAGAATTCAAATTGGTTGACTGTACTTACTTATTATAAATTCTGGAGTACAGCACGTTACAGAAAACTCGCATAAACCGAAGCGAAGCAATGGCGGGGCGCTGGTCTTTTTTTGTAAGAAGAAATAAACGACCACGCAGGTTTCCTTGTGAAAACTACCGTGATCTAAACACAGAAAACTCAAGAAACCCTTCTTGAGTAGTCAGTCCGCTGCCAGCCTTTTAGGGAAATTAAAGCTGTTTTATTAAAGGCCCTCTGAGTTATAACTCTACGAAAATTTCCTCAATTTTATTATTATGACACTTTTTCCTTAACTTGGCGTACCTAGTTTAAGACGGGTCGACTTGTAGAGGAATTTCGCAGTGAGTAACTACAGTTAAATATCAATATAATTTATATAGCTCTCGCTAGTCGTAAGTAGTCATGGTTAGTTATTCAAACGCCATTACTTAATATTCAACAAATCGCCGGAACAATAACGAAGTAATAAAACCACTCATCGTAACTCAATAACGCCACTCAATAAATGCAACTCACCCTCGACGTCCAAACAAAATGGCGGCACGACCATAGAGTTTATAGACTAAGGTCATTTACTCATCAAGATTCGAAACGTAACAAAAATATATCAACTTTTTTCAATAATGGTGCACAATGGAAATGAAAGTACATGGCTGGGTGTAAAATAACATTTTAAATAAATCTTTTTGCTGGGGTGCCGTAATAGGTATTACAGGCTCTCACAATAGACTGACGCACCCTCGGTAGGAAAATCAAAACGCGGGGGTTTCACACAGGAGGCGGTCGGTCATGAAAATGTAGCAATATTTTGTATATGTCATTTTGTGCTTACATGAACTGTCGATGTGAATTTATTTTTGAATACGTTTTTATAATACACACATCAATCAACTTTTTAAACGTTTTACTGTAGAATACAGAATATTACGTAAATACCTTTAATTTAACCTACATTACCGACCACTGAGGAACCTTGTTACAATAAGTTATTTCATTACGTCCATTTCCCTTCGTATTACTACCCTGAAGAACTAAGTGATGTCGGACGAGCTTTTACCATCATCGTTATAAATGTCCACTAAATTGTTGCAATACTAGATGTCCGCTTAGCTCCTCAGTCCATCAGACAGAGGACGCAAGCGTTCACAAACGAAGTTACACAGTCAAGTAGGTAACGAGTGGCCCTCGGCATTGTGAGCCGCACGTAACGCAGTTAGACGTAACGTAACGCTGTTACCGGCCGGCGCGCATACTAATGCCATACGCGGGAAAAAGAAAAAATAAAATGGCCGACTGTCCGCCCGGCCGTCAGTAAACTGGATTCCGGTTTTTTCATTTCAGAACGTGCGCGCGGATTTTCGCTGAAATTGGTTTTTCGAATTCTAGGTTTTTTGCCGCAGAATTAAAAATAAAATACTAATCCTGTTAATTCCTGTTACTTGGGAGTAGAATGTAAATAGGCAATTCTGTTAAGTATTTTTGTACATTAGTGTTAAGTAAGTCGTTTCCACATAAATTTCGTCAGAGCGAAATTGTTTTACAATTCAAATGACGAACCGATGTCTCCATTAACGTTATGGGAGTCCATTATTGAATACAAACTAGATTCGAGTTCTCGCGTGAAACACGAAACTCTGTAATCGGATTTGGTGGGCAAACGACACCCCTATTAAGTATCTGCTGCGCAAAATCAATCCTACAATGCGAGTGCGGTATAAATACCAACATAACTATACAGATGCCTCATCAATGTGTTATTAAGAAGTAGGAAGTTTGAAAGACGTTTTAACGGCAAATATAAATTGGTTTGAGGACGTATTATAGAAATGAGAGCTAGAAATATGATCGTGGTTACCTGAGTTTGATAAATATCTCAATATCTGTGCATTATTCGGCGTTTATTTTATTAAAATTCGGTATAAAAAGCGCATTATAATTATTGTTCGCTTTTTCATTGGATTACCGCATGCTACGCCTGTCTACGCGTTTTGCCACGGGTATACTGCATTGTATTATGATATCTTACGTGTCTGTGTTGTATACATAAAGGTATGAGATAGGTATCTTGGTTTCACTGAAAAACACCTGGTTTTTGAAGCAGTAAATTCGATACTTTGTAATTGAATTATCTCCTGTAGATAGGTAGGTATGTAAGTACTGTTGGGGCTGGTTTTATAATTAAAAACGTTAAAGACAGAATCATCATCATCATCATATCAGCCTTAAATTTTTCCATTCCTGGACATAGGCCTCCTCCATTCTCTTCCATTCCTGACGGTTTTGCGCCCTCTGCATCCAGTCACGGCTTGCGTGCCGTCTGATATCATCCACCCAGCGTTGGGGTGGCCTCCCTCGCGCTCGTGTGCTTTCGCGTGGTCTCCACACCAATACACGTCTGGTCCAACGGCTTGCGTCCAACCTGGCTATATGTCCCGCTCAAGCCCACTTTCGCTTTGTAATGGTGGTTACAACATCGCACATTTTTGTTTTGTTTCTGATCCATTCGTTACGTTTTCGGTCACACAGGGTAATTCCGAGAATGGATCTCTCCATTGCCCTCTGTGCAACTCTGAACTTTTCAGCAGACTGCTTTGTGAGGGACATTGTCTCCGCACCATACGTGAACACTGGCATGACACATTGCTCAAAGACCCTCACCTTCTGACGTAAAGGAAGTTTCCCTTTAAAAATTAATTTATTGGGTCCGAACGCTGCCCACGCCTGCGCGATGCGGCGTTCCACTTCCGCTGTCTGATTTTTAGAGCCGAGAGTGATTTTAAAGACAGAATATGATTAATTAAACTACACATGAGTAATGTTTCCATTTTGTGACTAAAAAGTCCAGACTTTTGACTTTTTGTCCGAAATGTCAGGGTTTTTGGCAGGACTTCTCAAATTCTTAAATGTTAACCCTAACCGCGTCAGAATCGGTCCAAATGATAACCCTTTTTTTAAGTAGGGGGTTGATAAAATGTTAATCAACGAGACGCACCATTTTCCACATCAACGCTCCCAACCTCACACACAACCACACGCATCACTCACGCGTATAAGCCCGTGTTAAACGACACTACACGCCTGACTTTCGGACACGGATCGTACGTGACAACTTCAATGGCGCGGAACGTACATAGGGCTCCCTTGGCATAATTATTAATCATCTCGCAGGGCGCCTCCCTTGGATTTACATGACAATCGTCCCGTCTATGTGCCACAATGTGCCATTAGCGCTATGTGCGACGGGGCTGCGTGACCGCTGCGTTTCGGGTGCGGTTGCTTTGCGAGCGGGTAAAGATATACAGGGTGTACATTTTCAATAATAAATGTCAATGGAGTTCGTTGTTGCGACGGTAGGTATGTGTAAAGTATGTATCTGAATCAGACTCCTAATGTTTTCTTTAGTCTGCTATTGTGTCTAACTGCTGAGAAGATATCTCTTTCTACACCTGTCTTTAAAGTTACCTTCAACTATTGATTCAGAAAACGTCAGAGATTCCACCTAGCTCTCTATTCTACTGGTTAAAGCCATATT
This sequence comes from Acleris literana, assembly GCA_946894065.1. NCBI lineage: Eukaryota > Metazoa > Arthropoda > Insecta > Lepidoptera > Tortricidae > Acleris > Acleris literana. Next base: position 18,489,560 of record OX335680.1, read on the forward strand.
GTTTTTAACACGTTATGGTAATTCGAATGTTAGAAGCTCTACTGTTTCCGCTCTAAAGTTGCGACGCGATACGCGGTAGAGTAGAGTTTGCATGCCCACTTTTACAGTTAAGACTTCTTATAATACAATGAAAGTGGTATTTTATCCTTATTTATAAACTTATTACTTACGAGTATACAGATAAAAGTCTGTTTAAGGAGATCACAACGGGTTACTCACGTAAAAAATGTCGAAAAACGCTACGTGAGTAACCAGTTGTGATTTCCTTAATATGTCCGAGTCTCACGGAAGTTTTATGTTTAAAAGTCTGTTTGTTGTGTATTCACTATCAATTGGCACGTGTTACGATGAACTCGGATTTTCAAAAACCTTCCAAACACTGGATAAATTAGAAACGCTACTCGACAACAGATGGCGCTTCCTTATAACCGCGAGATGTCGCTGATCAAACCAAGCACGTGGAGTTTTCTTTCGTAGATTGTATAAGACCTTATTAAATATAAAGCATTTATATTTAAAGCATTTATCGCTTTACTCGCGTAGTTATTGTGTAAAATTTACGCAATAACTACGCGAGTAAAGCGATAAATGCTACATAAAAATCATCCGCTACCAAAGGGACCCCGTTTGGAAGGGCGCACTTATCACAGTGGGAGAGCGTGCTGCGTCATTTTGTAGGTGCTCGAGAGCAATCCATATTATTACGAGTGCACTGTTATTCTGACTCTAATGTATTATTACATGCAGCCTGTTGAGTCCCTGCCGAGCAGATCACCTCCCACTTTTTTCCAATTTTGCTTGTATATAATCAGGAGAGCAACTTGCGAATAAATGTTTAAACCGATCACGCGTCATCGTACACAGACCATGTAATATCCATAGGTACTAATATTATAAATGTGAAAGTAACTTTATCTGTCTGTTTGTTATGATTTCGAGGGTAAACCGCTGAATCGATTTCGATGAAATTTTGGTATGAAGGTAGCTTGAGTCCCGGGCAGACAAAGCAGATAAAGGACGCGGGTAAAAGCTTGTACTTACATTAATAAACCGATCTTAACTGAGATAAAATAAGACGCAAACCTCTTTTTGCGTCATTTGGTATCTCTTTGTCTATCCTTTTGTCTCTTTAGTGTTTTATGTTAAGTTTAACTTGTGTATCCGTGTAATCTGTACATCTGCGTGTCGTGTATTTCTGCGTCTATGAATCTTTGTATCTGTGTCTGTCTGTGGCATTGGTGATTGCAGCTCCCAAACGGATGAAGCGATCCGGACGCAGCTTATTTTAAGAGAAAGCTAGTTTAATCGGAATTCTTTTAAGCTAGGTTGAGACCTAGCTATAGCTAAAATCAGTTGAGAAATTTAAGAGATACATCTGAATGAAGCACTTAGAATACAGTTTAAATTAATACACCTGTAGATAACATTTTTGGCGACTGTTATAGATCGATTTGTTTTTGGTGCGACACACCGACGACACAGTCGTCTACCTACAAACTCAAACACTCGCGGATTTTTTTACTTAAGAAGTAAACGGGTAACCACCACCACTTAACTTATAAATGTTTGGTCCATTATCTTAAAAACAAGTGTGTGGTCAAAGTAATGAATTATAAATATCAGGGGACAATTTTTCCCGGAACTCAAGTTTAATCCATTTTAAAATTCATCAAAATCGGTTTAGCGGTTTAGCCATAGGTATACCCAGACATAAAAACAGACTGACACAGACAAGCTATAATACTTATTTTGCAATATGCAATATGAACTATGAGTATAGGAAAAGGGTGTTATATTTTTAAACAACTATTTTCTCAAATCGTGGACATACTATTAACCACCGAGCTTAAAAACGTGGTCCTGGATGCTCATAATTATGTGGACAGAGTACCTAGGCATTGTTAGACCCATTACTTTGCTGGAACTGTTTCACATCTATTAAACCTGGGGCCCGTTTATCAAACGCTTGTAACTTATATTACAAGCGGAAATCTCTTTCCAACGAAATTTATTAATAAGAGACTTCCACTTACATTACAAGTTACAAGCTTCTGATAAACGGGCTCCTGCTATCAAAGTCGAAATACAACTTCAATGTTATTCATATTAATACGCTCCACCGGTTGAGAATAAATTGATTTTATGACAGGCCAATTCTTTAATAATAACTTAACAGAACTAAATAAATCAAACTCTATAACTACACATTCATTCTCTACAAAACAAAAATAATATTCTCATCAACCGATCAAGTATCAACTCTGGTAAAACAATTCATAGATGGCGCTAGTAGTTGCGTATGACGAAGTTTCCATTTTAGTATTGAACGATACGGCTGAACTCAGAACTTCAGAAGTAGCTTTACATTGTATTACCTTACCACAGATATTGATATACAGGGCCTCTATTCTAGGCGGTAAAAACCATATTGTCTTTGATCTGTTAGGTATGGTATCAAAATCTTGACAATACGATAACAGGTCAAAGACAAAGGTTTTTATCGCCTAGAATCTCGGCCCTGAACTCAAAACGATCTCATTTTGATACGCTATTGTGAGAATATAATAAACTGAACAGTTATCTTTGAGTTCGACTGTACGGTAATAAAAACGAGGTATTTCCCAATGTATAGAATGAATGCAGTTTCAACGAACACTATCCCGAAAGCTATTTTTTGCTGAACTCTCGATTACGAAGGTTAGTTTACGTTCCGACGTAAAGTCTGTTCCCTTACCACGAGTAACAATTACCGTACTCGCTAGCGAGTCGAATGCTCTGTCACTCGCACTCTATAAGAATACTGCCAAAGGGATTTTCACCTCTGCCCCTTTTTCTTAAAGCAACTCAAGTAAAAAGCAAACAAAAGCAAGGACTTTTGACTTTGGCCCTTCTGGCGATTACAAAAAAAAAGAATACTGCCAGGTCTGTGAGATTTTAACTCATGGTAAGGGTACTGGCAGTATTCTTATAGAGTGCGAGGGACAGAGCATTCGACTCGCTAGCGAGTACGGTAATTGTCACTCATGGTAAGGGTACTGGCAGTATTCTTATAGAGTGCGAGTGACAGAGCATTCGACTCGCTAGCGAGTACGGTAATTGTCACTCATGGTAAGGGTACTGGCAGTATTCTTATAGAGTGCGAGGGACAGAGCATTCGACTCGCTAGCGAGTACGGTAATTGTCACTCATGGTAAGGGTACTGGCAGTATTCTTATAGAGTGCGAGTGACAGAGCATTCGACTCGCTAGCGAGTACGGTAATTGTCACTCATGGTAAGGGTACTGGCAGTATTCTTATAGAGTGCGAGGGACAGAGCATTCGACTCGCTAGCGAGTACGGTAATTTTAACTCATGGTAAGGGTACTGGCAGTATTCTTATAGAGTGCGAGGGACAGAGCATTCGACTCGCTAGCGAGTACGGTAATTGTCACTCATGGTAAGGGTACTGGCAGTATTCTTATAGAGTGCGAGGGACAGAGCATTCGACTCGCTAGCGAGTACGGTAATTTTAACTCATGGTAAGGGTACTGGCAGTATTCTTATAGAGTGCGAGGGACAGAGCATTCGACTCGCTAGCGAGTACGGTAATTGTCACTCATGGTAAGGGTACTGGCAGTATTCTTATAGAGTGCGAGTGACAGAGCATTCGACTCGCTAGCGAGTACGGTAATTGTCACTCATGGTAAGGGTACTGGCAGTATTCTTATAGAGTGCGAGGGACAGAGCATTCGACTCGCTAGCGAGTACGGTAATTGTCACTCATGGTAAGGGTACTGGCAGTATTCTTATAGAGTGCGAGTGACAGAGCATTCGACTCGCTAGCGAGTACGGTAATTGTCACTCATGGTAAGGGTACTGGCAGTATTCTTATAGAGTGCGAGGGACAGAGCATTCGACTCGCTAGCGAGTACGGTAATTTTAACTCATGGTAAGGGTACTGGCAGTATTCTTATAGAGTGCGAGGGACAGAGCATTCGACTCGCTAGCGAGTACGGTAATTGTCACTCATGGTAAGGGTACTGGCAGTATTCTTATAGAGTGCGAGGGACAGAGCATTCGACTCGCTAGCGAGTACGGTAATTTTAACTCATGGTAAGGGTACTGGCAGTATTCTTATAGAGTGCGAGGGACAGAGCATTCGACTCGCTAGCGAGTACGGTAATTGTCACTCATGGTAAGGGTACTGGCAGTATTCTTATAGAGTGCGAGGGACAGAGCATTCGACTCGCTAGCGAGTACGGTAATTTTAACTCATGGTAAGGGTACTGGCAGTATTCTTATAGAGTGCGAGGGACAGAGCATTCGACTCGCTAGCGAGTACGGTAATTGTCACTCATGGTAAGGGTACTGGCAGTATTCTTATAGAGTGCGAGTGACAGAGCATTCGACTCGCTAGCGAGTACGGTAATTGTCACTCATGGTAAGGGTACTGGCAGTATTCTTATAGAGTGCGAGGGACAGAGCATTCGACTCGCTAGCGAGTACGGTAATTTTAACTCATGGTAAGGGTACTGGCAGTATTCTTATAGAGTGCGAGGGACAGAGCATTCGACTCGCTAGCGAGTACGGTAATTTTAACTCATGGTAAGGGTACTGGCAGTATTCTTATAGAGTGCGAGGGACAGAGCATTCGACTCGCTAGCGAGTACGGTAATTTTAACTCATGGTAAGGGTACTGGCAGTATTCTTATAGAGTGCGAGGGACAGAGCATTCGACTCGCTAGCGAGTACGGTAATTGTCACTCATGGTAAGGGTACTGGCAGTATTCTTATAGAGTGCGAGGGACAGAGCATTCGACTCGCTAGCGAGTACGGTAATTTTAACTCATGGTAAGGGTACTGGCAGTATTCTTATAGAGTGCGAGGGACAGAGCATTCGACTCGCTAGCGAGTACGGTAATTGTCACTCATGGTAAGGGTACTGGCAGTATTCTTATAGAGCGCGAGGGACAGAGCATTCGACTCGCTAGCGAGTACGGTAATTTTAACTCATGGTAAGGGTACTGGCAGTATTCTTATAGAGTGCGAGGGACAGAGCATTCGACTCGCTAGCGAGTACGGTAATTGTCACTCATGGTAAGGGTACTGGCAGTATTCTTATAGAGTGCGAGGGACAGAGCATTCGACTCGCTAGCGAGTACGGTAATTTTAACTCATGGTAAGGGCGGAACGCAAGCTGTCATACCACAGTTTATTGTGAGAGTCTGAAGAGATGAAAATTCCTCGAAGTGATACGTTCTCGTGATTTCAAATGTCAATGGGTCTTTGGGGTCATAAATATTGTGGAATGAGTATGGATGTAATGTAACAATGGGTAAACGTGTGCGGGTAAAATGTATTCAAGGAACCCTGTCACAATATTCAAGATAGTCAATAAGGTGACACAAGAGTCAAGTTTGAGTAGACAAAAAGACAAAGACAAAAGACATTTATTGCCGAACATAGTAGTTATACAGATCTTCGTGGAACAGGATGAGCTTATGTTCTACCTTAATAAGGCATGCAATGTTACAATACAGATCGTTTTTCATCAAGAAGCTCCCGAACGGGATTTGGTACCTAGTAATTTAGAGATTTTTTGTAGAGATCCTTAGGTGGTACGTGAATACATTTTCTTGCCTCTACTATAGTATAATTATGTTCTTTTTAAGATCATGTTTAAAAAATCAACCTTTGCATATCTACGAGTATTAGTAGCTTCTGACCGCGACATCGCCCACGTTGACTATCCCGCGCCGGACCTGTTTTTTTTTCGGGACAAAACGAAACCCTATGTGTTAGGTAATAAGAATAAAAAACGTTTACTTAGAGCAACAAGGCCCATAATTACGAAAACTTTATAGATTACAAATACATAACAATATATAACTTAAAACTAACACCGAGGTGACAGATCAGCCGAAATAGGCGTCATGGTCGATGCTGGTAGGATGCCCCGCAACCGCCGGAACACGACACCTTAATTAATTCAGGTTATACGCTACCTCTATTTTAAAATCCGTCTAGCCCTTTCACACACTCAAAAACTTTGGCATTTATATTTGTGTGATATTTATTCATGTCGCAGATACCTAACCTATAAAGAGTTTGACATTTAAATCGGTCAGTATGGGAAAGTCTGGAACTATAAGACATACGAAGATTGTTCTTAGGAACCACGTCATCGATTTTAGTAACAAGGAAAACAGCTCGGGAATCGAACCCGAACGTTTTTAAAAATAAAACTGCATAACACTATTTCTATTTAGTTTTCGATTGTGTAGGTCTTAAGCAGTAAATGTTACAATGAAATATGAACTCTAAAGTGAATAAAATGTACTGTTTACTGCTTAAGACCTACACAATCGATATCTAAATAGAAATAATGTTAGTTTTATTTTTCAAAACGTCCGGATCGATTCCCGAACCGAGTACAAGATTTTTTGTAATGTATGAAAGCAGTTTTCCTTCTTACTAAAATCGATGACGTGGTTCCTAAAAACAGATCTTCGTTTGTCTTATAGTTTCAGACTTTCCCATACTAACCGATTTAAATGTTACCCCTGTATATACAAGTTTACCAATTCCTCACCTAAAAACATAAAACCTCAGTTATGAATTTATGAAACGGCATGGCGTCGCACCTTATCATTTTCTCCCATCTACGTAAACACTTCATATTTCCTTTGTCTGCGGCGGAACTACTGGCCGCTTCCGACCGCCATCTTGAAACGGCATTTTTATTGCCCTATTCTGAATTCAAAATTACTTGTTTTATGATCGGCTAGGAATTATAGATGGCGTGAGGGGTTATTTAATCGGAATTATGAAGTTAAACGCGTTGTCTTTCTTCTACTAGTGTTTTAAATTGGTTTGCCAGTTGCCACAGAGTATATATAGCATATGTTTCTCGGAGCTTCTAAAATGAAAATAAAAATTAGGCAAAGTGATATATTTACCCAGCTTAGATCAACGAGATATTTCCAACACGTCATCTGCGTTTATTTATTTTTTTAAACGTCAGCTGTCCAAACTGGAGTACAAAAGTTATTGATACTAAAACGGGCCGCATTCTTCCCCGGCTACTTGAGTTTAGTCTATGGTCGTGTCTATGGTCTTCGTTCATTGTCAGTGGTCACGTCCCGGCATTGTGGCCAACCTGTTTGGTGACCGAAGCGCCCGTGTCCAAATACAGGATGCTGTGTTATTTCAACTGGACCACGCGTGACTCGGATACGTAAGATGAATTGTTTAATTAGGCTATACATAAATTTTGTGAACGCTTTTACTGTCAAAAAATAAGGTCTAAATTGGAGTGGTTTGTGAGAATTTGTGAAGTATTTCAACTGTTTTGATTTATCTTATTACCCTTTTAAATGTGATTTGACAATGGAGGATGCAATAGTATTTCATGAATGTGTGCATGTTTATTTTTAATAGGGGCACTTATTTCTTTAAAGGGCTGACCAGTGCTTGACCCCTTTTTAACCGTTGGTAAAGCGAGGACGCTTGTTATTTCTCGTAATATTTTTTCGTGTTTATGATATTTAGGTCCGCATCATCATTATTCCTAGAATTTTAGGTAAGTCAGATGAGTTTTCATGTTTGCCCTGACGTTTCCCCTTGAAATAGTCCAATGGATTTGGGTAAGTGGTTTTATTTACAAAGACACAAATTTAATTATAGATTTAGAAACAGAAATAGAAATAAAAACATTTGATAGTGTTAAGGGCAACTCAGATTAACAGTTTACCAATTCAATTTCAATTCAATTTTCGGGATATTATGGCCCCATCGATCGTTGCGATGTTTCCGCCAATGTCGAGGTTGGATAACACACTGCCAGTTGAGCCTTGGTCTTGTACGGTAGAGTTTATCCGTGTTTGGTAGAATAAAAGACCAAATACACGGTCGGGTTGTTGTGCCAACTGGGGCACGTTATAAGCTAGAAACAAATTATCGGACGCGGCTTATGGACGCGGCTGACGGCCGCGACTGATAAGTGTGCACAGTCGAACGGGACGTGGCTTGCGGACGCGCAACAACGCGAAACACATTATCGGACGCGGCTGACAGACGCGGCTGACGGACGCTTATAAGATGTGTCTATGACGCGTCCCGCACCCCGTGCATACCGTCCGCGGACGTTATATACCGTCTGCGGACGTTTTCGGCTGACAAAAACATCCAGTGCGCCAGATATCTATCGGACGTCCGAACGCTCAAGGTTACGTCCACGGCTTACGTCCGATAGTTTGCACAATTCAGTGTATATTCATTATCTAGATACGTATAAGTCGCGGCTGTCAGCCGCGTCCGTAAGCCGCGTCCAATAATTCGTTTCTAGCTTTATAAAGCTACAAGTAACAATTTTACAGGTCTAAACTGGCAACACTGGTCACATGGCTGGTCGTCATTGGTTGAGGTTGTGTCAAATGGAAACTTGTAACCTGTAAATTTTAATTTGTAGCTTTATAAAACAGGCCCCTGAGAGGGACGCAGCTATCTGTAGGAACGAGACATATACATATATAATACTAACTCATTCTCACAGATAGCTGTGTTCCCCTCGGTTGACACAACCACCCGACCGTTTAGAAGGCCTTTAACAGCCACAACCGATCTAAAACAAAAAACATTACTACCACCCCATAAAAACCAGTTTACCTGTCTGTCTGTATGTCTGTCAGTGACATTTCAAGATCAGTGAAGAAATGACCGCGTGACATTATTGCGTTAAAAAATACTTCTGTATAAGGTCTGTTCATCCTTACTTGTCTTATATAGTAAATACCTTTCTAACCGCAAAATGAACCTTTTTTGGCTAAAACAGCTATTTTGAACAAAATAAAGCAATCACAGACAATACATTGGCTAAGTGATGTCCAAAATGTTTACTCAGTTTACTTTATTTACGATAAAAGAGCTGTTTTAGGCAAAAAAGGTTCATTTTGAGGTTAGAAAGTTGTTTACTATATAAGACAAGTAAGGATGAACAGACCTTAGATATTTTTTTAACATAAATGTCACTTTTTGATTTAACGTGCGAATGTATTAAACTAGGAGCTGATGGTCTGTGCGTGGCCAATCAATCAATAAATACGTAAACACCAATGTAACCTATTTGATCAAGGAAAATAAGAAAATGAGTCCTCAGTAAAAACCATGAAGTTTCAAGGAACGTTAAGTATATTTCCATGTCGCGTAATGGCGGCGCAGTGACTGTTTAACGACCGCGATAGCATCGTTACACAGCTTTTATACTACATTCTTTGTCATACCCGCTCATTTATAACTTTTATAACATGTGGTCGCGTTGCCCGCACCCCACTGTTACGGAGTGAAATAATTCGTTGATTGTTAATAATTCAACTTAAAAAACAACGTAGAAAAAAAATGTTGCAAGAAAGAGTGATCAATCAGTTTGATATTTTTTTTAAATAGCTATATCATTAGCAAACATTATTTTGTTCTGTGTGAAAATACTTTTGCGATAATAATTTAAAAAAAAACTACTTTGAAATTAGTAAATGGTCGGTTGGTGTAGTAATAAATTGCGATTCGATTTCCGTCAAAGTACCTAAATATAATAATAATATCTTTGTCTTTGAAGTCGTTGGATGTGTGTGCAAATGTCTTGGGACATAGGTATTCACTTCAGGGATCTTGAGTTTAAATTTTGGCCGGTAGGTAATCCATCCACACTGTTAAACTAAATTGCTTTGCTGTTAAGTTAAAAAGAAATACCATATTGCAGCAAAATAATTTACGATATTGGCCATTTTCTCTCCTAAATTTACTAATTTTATTAGTAACAATTGAAATTCTGCAACCTGTATATGGCATGAATCGTTTGATATATACAGCGTGACGTCATTCGCGTCATATACCGACAAATCACGGTTCTATCGGCTATGTGTGTATCAGTTACACTGGTTATGTGTTGTGGGTGTTGTTTAGGTGTGCGTGTAATGGATACAGCCCTACTGGGCGGGGCCTCAGCGGCCAATCCAGTAACTGATACCCTACTTCTTCTTCAAAAAAACGCAAGCTTTTATGAACCTTAAGTTAACCCCACACAGTTCAATTTGAATGAGAGATTGATGACTATAATGTAAACGATACCCTAGTTCTTTATTGAACAAGAATAAATAATTATGTACTTTGTGTTCACTCGTTAGAGTTTAGATTTAAATAAAGTTTGGAAGCGAATATGTAAGTGATAGTCTAGTTCTTCTCAATGTTTTAAAGGAAATTAAGATTAATAGCAAGCCTCGTAAAGTCGATATTGGAATGTTGTTGTTCGTAATAGATAGGTTTGTTTTGTAGCCGTCTTAAATTATATGGCTTAAAATTGTCGCCTATTGGCTTTTGGGTCTTTAGATATATAGTTTTATACGTTTAGGTAACTTTTTTATGGTGTTTTGAAAATTATTTCTATAATTATAAAGCAATAACTTTCTAGACACAATTTAAAAAGTTTTTTAAATATCTTTGGTTGCTTTCATTGCTTTTTATATTTATAGGATTACCTACTTACTACCTACCTATCTGCTAGAAGTAATTTAAGTATATATTTTACTATAACCATAAGATGCTTCTTTATTAAAGCATGCTAAAGACAAATAAAAATAAAAATGTTTTTTTTAATTGTCATAAACCTGTAACCGGTAATTTTGTAACACATCCTGTATATTCGTTCCACTTCTTGGCAAAAGGCAAAATAACTTTGAACTTGCAGTGAGTCTTACTTAGGAGAAAAGGCCAAAGTAAAGTTTTTTATTACCTACTATTTTACTTAAAAGAAATAGAAATTTCATTAACAAAAGAGTCCGTTAGCAAACAAATGTAGAAATAAGCACCTGACGCAGGAAGTCATTAGTAAATATGGCGATAACACCCTACTCCCCGAAATTACTTAAAACCAACATACATTTGCATTTAAATAAAGCAAGGCAGCCTAACATTTGAAACAAACTCAACCTTAACTTTAAGCGAATAAAACACAAGCTTTAGTTCGACTTGATTTAGTAACAGCATCGTTAACTTTGTATGTTCCTAATACAAACATTTCTTTGCACTCCATTGCGCTTTTTATATTTTAAATCAATCTTAACTCATTGCGTTAAGGTATATAATGAAATAAAAAAATTGTGATGGCTGTAGAGGTAATGTGGTATTTAAAAAAAATATGGTTCCTGGCTACACCCTATTGAAGGGTTATCTTTTGTAACATCTTTGGGGTACTTCCTGAGGTTTTACTTAAATACCGAAGATAAGGCTTTGGGGTGGGTTTGGAATACAGCCTATAGAAAAGTTTTTCTATACTTTTTTGCTTTTGTGACTTTGGGGAAGGGAAATCCGAATGCGATTGTTAGTGTTACTTGTACTATTACTTATTATGTGGTGTTATTGGGTGATGGATGGCTACTATATATGTATAGGGATGTTACGGAGGCGGCTTTGCCGGAACCGGATCCTGAGTTAATTTTTTTTATTTAACGGAGTCGGATCCGGAGCCGGAGGCGCAGTTCAGCAACCGAAGGGTACTGGGTTGTGATTCTTTCAACAAGCAAAGGTGATCGTTCGCTCGAGTGAAGGTCCAAGCGGCGAGTTTAAGTAGTCCCGACAGAGCGAACAAAACACATTTTAGCGCGTGTATTCAATTTGGCAGCATGACTTCTCGAACGTATAAGGCTCCCTAATTGACAATGCACGCGCTAAAATGTGTTTTGTTCGGTCGGACGGGACTATTTAAACTCGCCGCTTTTATTCGCTCGTCCGTCCGACCGGCTGCCGTTTTTTGAGAGAATAACACACCTGAACTACTGATAGACGGCGGTCTGCGTTTTGAAGGTCACGTACCTACTGGAGAACGCAAACGCCTGTTTTTACAGGCTGAAAATACTTTACCGCATTCGTGACTTCTCAGCGTAGGCCTTCGAATAAAACTATGTGACTCACTCATCCTCTCCAAGCTTTCATATGCGGACCTGGGGCCTGTTTTATAAAGCTACAAATAACAATTTACATGTTACAAGTTTGCATTTGACACCTCGATCAATGACGACCAGCCATTTGAGCAGTGTTGCCAGTTTAGACCTGCAAAATTGTAACTTGTAGCTTTATAAAACGTGCCCCTGGTGTACGGGCCGCGCCTGTTAGCTCGCACGGAGCGTGTCGTGCAGCGCGTGCAGAATGCCTGCGCTCGTTTCTGTTTTAAGGTTCCTCCGCGCACGCACGTCACGCCCAGCCTTAACGCCGCGGAATCTTAAAGATGTCCCTTCGTAGAGAATACCACCTCGCCACTTTACTTTTTGGTATCATAAAAACTGGTCGACCAAAATAGGTACCTATTTCAAAAGCTAAAGTGGCGAAAACTCGACAACTCTGCGTGTCGCTCGGTTAATTGGCCTCTATGGATCCCCAAGCGGGAGCCCTTTGTTTCCCATAATTTTATTGGTCATAATGTAATTGTTGACATAATTTTTGATAGTCATCATTTTTGATATCGTTGAAACTGTAAACTTTTCAGAAGTTCTGAAATATCTAACGTGTAGACAAGGCTAGGTTAGGTTAGGTTTGATTTATAAAAATCCTGAAAAAGTAGCAGTTTCTTTAAAAAAACACGTTGTGACTTGCGATGATTATGACCTAAAGCTCATTATGACTAAAAATAATTATGTCAGTCAATATAGACCATCCTCAAGCACAGTTCTGCCGCTTTCCGTGGTAGTTTTAAATACGCTGCCACCAAGTGTTGAAACAACTTGCCGCCTCCTTTACGTGAACCTCGGACCCTACATTCTTTTAAAATTGTTTTGAGAAATTGCCTCAAAACCAAAACCAAAAACTTTTACCAATTGATGGTGGCCGCGTTGATCCAACGTATTTGCGATAGTGTCGATAGTGCCTTAATTTTATATTTTATTCATTTGTAATAAGTTCATCACATGTTATTTTTGGTTGTCATAATTATGTAGCTATATTTATTTATTGTTCTTGCACACTTACACCTTTTTAAAGACATATTAATATACATATTATAATATACATTTTCACAACACTGCTCGGAAATATGGCCATAGATGGTCTTGTTTGGGGTCACAAAACGTCACTTATAAGGACAGACCAAGAATGTTTTTGTCGTCATGTTTGCTGATTGGTCGAGAACATTGTTGTCCAACTTTAAGAACCAATGAAAATCAATCAATAAATTTTTGTGTCATAGCTCCTTAAAATGAAAAATTGAAATCGACCAATCAGAACACACCATTTTGTGTCGTTTTGCGACATATTATTATTATTATTTTTTTTTTTCTTCCCCGTGTTGCCGGGGTGTGGCAATCAACGACATATTAGGTGTATTTTTGCTAAAAGATACACAGACTAAAAACTATGTCACTTCTTTTTTTAACCGACTTCAAAAAAGGAGGAGGTTATACGTTCCACTGTATGTTTTTTTTTTTTTTTATGTATGTTCACCGATTACTCCGTCAATTGTCGACCGATAGCAAAATTTTTTTTTTGGTTTGATAGAGTATACTTCCGAGGTGGTCCCATTGTCACCAAATCTGTATCTGATGAGGGGATCAGTGAGGAATTGAGAGAACTCCTCAAATATTGTAGCCAAACATATAGCGATTTTAGTATTTTTAGTAACAAGTCCAGCATTTGCATTCAGAAAGTATCATTTGGTGTAGTGGAACTGATGATGAAGACCACAGATGGCCACCGGAACTCCTCAATGGTACCGATTTCAAGGGTGGCGATAAGATATCTCGATTAAGATAGTTGAGCGACTACCTACAACGAATAATATTTACTTGTTGAAATATGACTATGACTTTCCCGCGGCGTTGCTTGCGGCGCGCTTGATATAAGTTAAAGTTTCATTTCAACTAAGAAGTGGGACTACGTAACAGCGTATTATGATCACTAAAAAGTATAAAATAAAATAAATGTTATAAAAAACAAAAAACCGCCTTCAAAAACGCAAAAAATAACTTCTTTAAAATTGTAGGCACCTAATAGGTTAGTCCAACTGAAGTCGGCGACCACAACATTTTCAACAAAAAGCCGACATCAGTTGGACTAACCTATTAGGTGCCTACAATTTTAAAGAAGTTATTTTTTGCGTTTTTGAAGGCGGTTTTTTGTTTTTTATAACATTTATTTTTTCTAAAATGTAATTCGTTCTTGGCCCCTAATCTCGACCCACTAGAGATGAAATTACATAAGAGATATGGCGAAACAAATACAATTTTATATGGAGTTGACATAGTCATCTCGCATGTTAGTTTATTAATCTCGAGTGCCACGAGAATAGGGGCCCAGATTAAAAAAAGTTATCTATGGTAAAATTGGCGGTGATGTCACATTAACATGAATTAAAATTTGAGTTTTGAATATGAATTTTTATTTTATTTCCTCTCAGTAGTTGTGAAAAGCACTATGTCTGCCTCGGTAGAAAGTGCAATTTATGGACTCGTACACTAGAGGGCCTCAACTACGTTTCGGCCCTCTATATGACTCGTCCAAAAATCGCGTGCTTTCTATCTTCTGCAACAATGTACTATACATTCACGATATTTATTTATATACATTTTATGTCATCACGCGTTCGCGTTCATCTACGAATAGGTGAACTCCAGGGTTCAGCTGAAAACCATCGCTGTGGCCCCGGCTGCAGCACATGCTGAGCTGAGTCCTATTTGACTTCACACTACAGCGCAATGATTCTATTTCTGCTCTAATCTTGTTTTTTTTTTTTTCCCAATGTCTGTTGTGTTGTAGTGTGTTTTTGTCAAATATATTTTTTTTATTTGAATTTGAATTTAAGTTGGAGCCGGATCCGGAGCCGGATCCGGAGGTTTACCGGAGGCGGAGCCGGAACCGAGTACCTTTTATTTAAATTAATTCCTGAACAATTCAAAACTTGTAAGCGTGCGCCGCTCTGCCGTAAAAAATTAACGGAGGCGGAGGCGGAGGTGTGAAATAAAAAAAAGCGAAGGCGGAGGCGGATCCAAAGGTGTAAAACAAAACGGAAGTTCCGTCTTAACGGATGCGGAGCCGAAGCTCCGTAACATCCCTACTATATGTTGCCAAGACTACTTAGTCTAAGTATATAATTGGTGGAAATTGATTACTAATGTGCAAGTTGCGGAAAGTTTCCAAAAAGTTCGAAAAGTTCTAAGAAATTTCCGGAAACTTTCACTAGGAAATTCAAATTGAAGAAACGGAAAGTTTCAAATCCCCATACAAAATTGATAGAAGATTCCGAAATTTTTCTACTTGAAATTTTCCGCAATTTTGGAAAGTTTCCTTTGGCACATCAGTAAAATTGATGCATTCCTTTATGAGGTAATTAGGCACAATCAACCAATTTGATTCATATACCACTATAGAACCTATGTCGAAGTGATATTATAATTCAATTCTTACGAACTATCTTACGATTTGAACCCATATAGATACGTACGCCGAATTGATTCGAATTGGTTGTCTGTACATTTAGTCATAAATATATTTAAAGTAGCGATCCGCCCTCGCTTAGCTTCGGTTTATGAGAGTTTTTTTTAGAAATTTCAAATATTGTCGAACGGTCTATAGGTACATATAGATAATAGCGGCCGTTACACGGCACAGTTCGGACCGCGGGAAACGCCACGCGCCAGTCGGAACCGTAGGTTTTTTACTATTTTACTATTAGATACAGTTGCATTTACACGTACGGTTCGGGGCGAAGATTGGAATGGCGCGTGACGTTTCCCGCAGTCCGAACTGTACTGTACGTGTGCAGACCGCTAATATGTTAAGCAAGAGGGGTTGTACTTAAGTTTTAAGGTAGGTACCTACAGTGGAAAGCATTAATATAATATCTATACACCCATTATTGTGTCAAATATAGCGTTGAAAAAGTCCGGAAAAAATCCCGTTTTTTTCCAAATAACTCGTTTTTTTCGGATTTTTATGGAAAAATACAATTGAATTTTCTGCTCTTATTTTAATCTATATTCGGTCTTATTTGCACCTACAAAAGGGCGACATCGACGACATGGAGGCAGGAGCAATTGAAATAGGTGGCGAGAGCGACAGTGATTGACTATGAATAAATTGTCATATTCAATTGTTATTTTTCCTAAAAAACCCGAAAAAAACGGAAAAAAAAACGAAAAATTCATTAACTTCTGAAAAAGACATTTGATTTCCCGCAATTTTCAACGCTAGTCAAATATATGTAAGTACACATACACCTTATTGTTAATAGTGGCATAGAGGCGTGTAGATATTTTTGGCATAGGTATCGGGAACGTATCTGTACATAGTAGAAAGTTATAAAACAAAGTCGCTTGCGCCGTCTGTTCGCTTAGATCTTCTAAACTGCGCAACGGATTTTAATTAGGTTTTCATCAGTAGGTACTCGTAGAATTATTTAAGAGGATGATTTTTAAGTACCGAAAACTCACATAAACAGAAGCGAAGCGAGGGCGGGTAGCTAGTATACTGTTATAAAAAATAACCACATTTTGCTTTGAGATTTCGTTTTGTAAATTTATAATACAAATAAAGTTAAACCGTATTAATAAAATCGTAATCAACTTTATCAACCGTTCATAATTAATAATCAAACCGGGTCTCTCAGTCCCAAACACTAAAATGACCAAAATCAACCGGCTCGTTACCGGGTCGCCAATGACGGCGGCGCAAACACCGCAATCAACCCTTCCGCTGCTGTTTGCATGCATTATTCATGCGGCTAATTGTAATCAAATTTACGGCAGCAGGGTTTGTATGAGGGATGCTGCTCTTGTTGTTGTATGGGATTATTAGGAGAAAGACTGCGATTTTGTGTGGGATTAGTTTATCGAGAAGTCTTTAGTTTTGGGGTGAAAAGTAGCCAAATGCACGTTTTAGTTATATATCTAACTTAAATTAAAAAAAAAATATATAAAAAAATATATCAAGGGACGATCTCACACAAATTGACCTAGTCCCAAACTAAGCTCTAGGCTTGTACTATGGGTACTAGACGACGATATAAATACTTATATAGAGAAATATATACTTAAATACATAGAAAACATCCACGACTCGGGAACAAATACTCGTGCTCATCACACAAATATCTGCCCTTACCGGGATTTGAACACAGGACCGCTAGCTTCGTAGGCAGGGTCACTACCAACTAGGCTAGCACGTCGTCAATTATCTAGAAATAACTTGTAGTTATTTTTGTATAGAAGTGTAGTATTACATAAATTGCCTTACGGTGTCTACTTAACTACTTGAGATATTGTACTGAAATTTCTTTGGTTTTTAGGAAATTGTTTAAATAAACGTTTGTCCGCGATATTGTCTGCGAAGAACTCGTTAATCGTTTTTCTTCTCATTCAAAACATAACAATTTTAGTAGAATAATGGGTTGTATAATTATAGTTGTTTATGTGACTGTACATAATGCCTAATTAAGTATGTATAGTTACATACAGTACTTTATCTACCCACATATCATTAGCCTCCATGATGCATTCAGGAGCCGCATATTAAATTTTAACCGGTAATGGCGGTAATAAAAAGATTGAAAAGTTTTCTGGTAGCTGTCATAGTTTTTTTTTAAATTCAGAGACAAACTAGAGTCGGCTCCAACTATTATGTCGTTCGATATCTTACTTACGTACAACGTTTCTCAAATTTGTATGCAAATTGACAATTCATTTCGACCTAAACGTCATCTCGACTGATATTAGAATAGAGGTCAAATCAAATTTCTTTGTTTTTCAAAGATGTTCGAAATTTGGATGGCATAAGAAGATCTGAATTGATGTTCTTAAGAATCCATAAGATTACTGCCGCAGATAAAAAAAATGCTCTAACAACAGAATTGATTATTATGCTGGTCATAATTTGCGGTTTCTGAACGCATCATAGGGGGTTTATGATATGAGTGTAGATAAAAGTATGTATTAGGCATGGGTTTGGCTCTAACGTTATATCATCCATGTACCTACTATAACTTTACTACTATTATGAAATTCATTTTCTAAAAAGCCAATAATGATACTATCATTTTATAATAATACTATTATTTTATACCAAACTAATGCTGTAATAAACAACATGTCCCTTCATCCCACGAACCACTCTGTCAGAGTTATTGCTCTCCATGTGACCCCGCTCTAACCGCAGTCTTATTACTTTATTAGTTCACGCGCGATTTAATCACGATTGTTGGTTCTGGTAAGCTAATAGAGGGCGCCACTCGGAGGCGCGGGGTCCTTTAGACCCGGTGGGCAGATGACGGGTTGGATTTTTATATTTGATTACCCGATTTTAGTATATAAAGTTACAGTTATATGTACGTATGAGAAACTAAAGCTTTTTTACTCGACTGCGTCTGATGAAGGGTTATGTTCTTCGAGTGTACCTATGTGTGTATGTTTATTATGTATGTAAACACAAAAACAAAAACAAAACAATGGAGATGTAAAAAAAAATACAAAGGCGGACTGATCCCTTTAAGGGATCTCTTCCAGCTAACCCAATGCAATGCAAATGTACGTAAAAAAAGATAAAAAGATAAAAGAAATTTATTCAGTAAGTAGGCCGCACGGGCACTTTTACACGTCAAGAATCTACCAGCGCTTCCCAAGAGAAGACCACTGCCGAGAAGAAACGCCGCAAGAAACTCAGCAGTCAGTCATTTTTTAAACATATTTCTTATTACAATGGTACTACTTAGTCTAGCATTATATAAAGCTATAAATATTAAATTAAATATAGTATTAAATAACATGCGTAGTTCAGCAGGAAAACATGCCAATTAAGAATCTTACGGGAGAGATAGAGAAAAAAAAAAACACATACTTATGTGTATATAAGATGGTGCGAGACGACCACATAAAAGTTTCGATATGTTTTCCTACATCAACGGTGTCCCCTAGACAAGATAAAGATTTTGCATTTGAATAAATTATTATTGACTAAGTTTCGGATTTAGGCCATGCATTTTTGTCTGTTAGATAGTCCTCGATCCTATAATACGCTTTAGACATTAACGACCTTTTCAAGTAACTTTTAAGTGCTGGAAAGGGTAACTTTAAAACTTCGTCAGGTAATTTATTATAGAAATGAATGCATTGACCAACAAATGATTTATATACTTTACGGACGCGGAATTTTCGGATAGCGATTTTATTTTTATTTCTGGTATTTAAATTATGTATATCAGAATTTTTGGTGAAAGAATCTAAATTTCTAATAACGTAAATAATATTCTCATAAATAAATTGAGACGCTACAGTCAAGATATTAATTTCTTTAAAAAGTTCTCTTAAAGAGTCACGGGAGTTTAAGTTGTAAATAGAACGAATGGCCCTTTTTTGTAACACAAATATAGTTTGTATGTCAGCTGCCTTACCCCAAACCAGAATACCGTACGACATGACACTATGGAAATAACTATAATAGACTAAGCGAGCTGTCTCAACATTGGTTAGTTGTCTAATTTTCCTAACGGCGTAAGCTGCCGAACTTAGTTTACCTGCCAGTACAGCTATATGGGGACTCCATTGCAAATATTTATCTAATGTTATGCCTAAGAAAATTGCCTTATCTACCATTTGCAAACACTCGTCATTTAGAAAAATACTAGAATGTACCGGTTTAACATTAGGCAAAGCGAACCTAACACATTTCGTTTTCTTAGCATTTAGTAGCAAATTGTTGCTAGTAAACCAATTAAGTACTTTAACTAGTGTGGTGTTAATCCTACTGTAGTCTACGGATTTTCTATCTACCTTGAAAATTAGTGAAGTATCATCAGCAAAAAGTACAATATCACAAAGTTTATCTACTGTTGGTGGCAAGTCATTTATGTAAACCAAAAATAAAAAAGGACATAGATATGTATGTCTATTTCTTTGGCACGCTCTGCAGCCTAAAAGGTTTGATGGATTTTAACATATGGGGCGTCGTTCAATTCGTCTTCGTTATGGGAGCGACATAGGGATATTTTAATCAAAGTAAAAAGGGGGTTAATTTTTAATATAGAGGTATATCGACGAAAATGTTTTTTTCTAAATTATTTTATTAGTTTATACTAAAATGAACAGCTACTTCTGAGCTTGACTGTACACTCAAAAAAATGTGAGCCAACTAAGAGAGGTTTTCTCTTACATAGTTGACATAAAATGAAAACAATTTATGATATTAGTTATATCAAACGAAACTGATAGTAAAAACGGCAAGTTCTTTAGCGATTCAACTAACATCTTAGTTGATGCGTCTAACGTCTTGATAGGGTCTCTCCACACCTATCGACGCGGAATCAGCGTTGGCTGATCTAAAAACTCTTTATGTCTACGCAATAAGAGCGAAAAGACGTCGATCGGCTCGGCTGACGCGAAACTACGTCTATCGACCGGAAAACCACGATTAGCCGTAAAGCTGTTCGCATCCGTACGATGCTGTTAGCAGCCAACCGCATGCGTTCGCATTCTTATATCGCCGAGTATCGCCGATCGGCGCCGGCGAGGCGAGGGCTTGGGTGTGATTCTCTCAACAACGACTGACGGACGGACGAACGAGTGATTGTCCAAGCGGCGAGTTTAAGTAGTCCCGTCAGAGTGAACAAAACACATTTTAGCGCGTGTATTAAATTTGGCAGCATGACTTCTCGAACGTATAAGGCTGCCTAATTGACAATGCACGCACTAAAATGTGTTTTGTTCGCTCGGACGGGACTACTTAAACTAGCCGCTTCGATTCGCTCGTCCGTCCGACCAATCGCCGTTTTTTGAGAGAATAACACCCCTGAACAGTTCCGACCACGGCCGAGGTAGCTACGATGAGAGCTGATTAGAGCTGGCGACAGCCGTTCAGCGTCGATAGGTGTGGGGAGACCCTTAGGCTCGTATGGAATCAAGACGCCTATGCACAATAATCACAATCTTGTTAGAAGCGACAAACTTTTTTTTCATGTACCCAAATAAAGTATAACTACCAAATCACTTACGTGACAATGTCATAGCTGTCTGTCATGTCACTCCCTTTACCCTCGCTCACAAAAAGCGTATTAGTATAGCCTCAGCGGATGTGCAGGCGCCGGCGCTCCGCCAGTTGGGCTGCGTCAGGGCACGCGCCGGTGCTGGCCATGAGCGGAGAGCGGAAAACAAACCTTAATTTCTGTAGCACACTAACCGCAAAACCGAAACGGAAACCGAACAAACCTATATACTTTAATCAAAATCAGGGGAGCCCGTTGTTTCTTCTTTTTTTTAGTCATAATGTCATTGTTGACATAATTATTGATAGTCATAATTATTGTTGGAGCTAACCCCATGTGCTTCTGTTAGTTAAGTCCATTCCAAATATTCTTTTCACGCCACAGCTCGGAAATGTGGCAAAAGATGGTCTGTTCTTGGTCCCCAAAACAATCAATAGTTGTACATTGAATGTGCAGGCCGACTATGAATTTTAACTGACCAAAAATGTAACATTGTTGGTCTGTTCCAATAAGCAAGTCGACCAATCACATCGGTCCGCTGATCACTGATTCGACCAATCAGAACAGGACTTGTGCTGCATATGAAATTAAATTGGCCAATGAAAGTCGTTTTATTTTTTAATAATTATAGTTCCGGCACGGTCAGAGTCGTCAGTTTCAAAAACACCTTTGAATGACTGGCCACTAACAAAACAACGGTATCGTTAAAAAAAAAAGTAAAATTTGGCGGGAGAGCGTAAAATTTTTAGTGTGCTGTAAATTTATTATAAGAATTGATTTTTATTTCCTCGCAGTAGTCGTGAAAAGCACTATGTTAAGTCTCGGCCGAAAGTGCAATCGATGGACTCGTACTTTCGAGCGAACTAACTCGTCCATCTATTGCTTTTTTGACGTGTTTCCATATTGTTAACGTTTTGATAGCTCTTATTTACATAACAGTAAATCAAAATGGTGTAGATTAGAGGCTTGATCTATCTCTCAATGTTATTTGAGACATTCAGCGACGGAAGGAGAGTATGATGATGGCTTTAAAAAATAATCAATATATATTTAAAAAACTTAAATAAAATGAAACATATGCGTGTGTGGCGTGTATGTGTGTGTGTGTGTGTGTGTGTTTATGTCAATGGACAGCGTTAGTTTCGGCTCGCAGTCAATACTCATACTATACTATACTCATGTCATGTGCATACGCGCAGATATTCGGGTAGTAGGACCTTGAGCAGTCCTTCCAGAGCTTATCGTTTACCTTACCCCCAAGCAGCAGCATTTTCGCTGCTGTGTTCTAGTGTGGGGATAAGACAACCAGTAAAATTACTAGCCAAACGGCTACTAGCGTCGAATCACACTAAAAAAACCTGAAACAATGTGATTGTTGTGATTAAACGTCTTGGTTCCAAACGAGCCAACACGTTACATAAATCAACTAAGATATAAGTTAAAACACAAAAGAGCTGAACCCGCTACCGCTCCAGTGCCCGCTCCCGCCCCCGCCTGTGCCTTGGGCGGCCGTAACCCAATCCTCAGGGTCGGGAGATCAGTAATGAACTGCTAAATACAGTGTCAACACGTCACGGCTATATTTAAATTAACACCAGAACAAGATGGCGGATGTCTTACTCGTAACGGCAGATTTCTCTGAAAAATAACTTAAACTAAGGCAGTCTAATGTCTATCAACTTATATGAGGCATTAAATAATAAAACCAATTGTAAACAAATAATATACGTAAGTAAAGTACTCCCGTAGTGGTAAAGCGGGTGAAGCCAACTTAACTTAGGTAAGTTCAAATAAATAATTGGTAAGTAAAAAAAGTTTAAAAAAACAAAAACCCGCCTTCAAAAAGCAAAAAATAACTTCTTTAAAAATGGTAGGTAAATAGGTCAGTCCAACTGAAGTCTGCTTTTGGTTAAAATATTGTTGGACGCCGACTTCAGTTGGACTGACCTATTTACCTACCATTTCTAAAAAAGTTATTTGTTGCTTGTTGAAGGCTGGTTTTTGTTTTTTTAAATTCCTCATGGATTCCACCATCAAATCTTCATTTTGATAAAAATAGGACCAATCGGGAAGCACCAGCTTTCAAATAAAAAAAGAATCATCAAAATCGGTTCACCCAGTCGAAAGTTCTGAGGTAACAATTAAAAAAAAAAACAAACGAATTGAGAACCTCCTCCTTTTTTTGAAGTCGGTTAAAAAAAGGTCACGACGATGCTTCTGTGTAAGATAAGATGTGGAATATGAACAATTCCAACAACAATCAGAACAAGAAGATCCTGGATGACTTTTGGATTTAGATGACCACTGATAAAAAAACTTACAGGAACTCGAAATATAAGCTTTAAATCTAAGCTTTTCGATTGGTGTTTGAACATTTTCAACGTTATTAAATTTTATGTACAAAATTGAACTCTGACCCACCATAGAACTGTGTCACAGAGAGGTAATGATTCCAGTCCTAAGAAGTGACAAACAAATTGTAGTATAATGTCACTGTGACACCGTTCTATGTATGGTGAGTCTGGTTCATTGGGCTGATAGTACCTGCTTACTACTTTGCCTATAGTACTATGTATATTGAAATCATGTTGTATTTCTTTAACGGTTTCAATTGTTATTTTGTATCTAAGTGTTAACTCTGAAATACCTAATCCACAATAAAACCCTGAGCCATTCTTCCTTATTTATTAACTGTGTCGTAAATAATAATAATTACTATTTCCTACAATATGATTAATGCTATTTGTTAATGTAAGGTACCTAAAGACACCCACATCATATCATGAAGTTATCAAAAGTAAGGTCTGTTCATTCTTACTTGTCTTATATAGTAAACAACTTTCTAACCTCAAAATGAATAATTTTTGGCTAAAACAGCTCTTTTATCGTAAATAAAGTAAACTGAATAAACATTATAGACTTCACTTGGCTATTGAATTGTCTGTGATAGCTTTATTTTGTTTAAAATAGCTGTTTTAGCCAAAAAAGGTTTATTTTGAGGTTAGAAAGTTGTTTACTATATAAGACAAGTTAGAATGAACAGACCTTAGATGTTCCTTTTATAATATAAGATCTATTAAGTATGCCCGCTTTTGACAGTTTGTTACTTTTATTTTGAATTTTTAGCATATTATTAATCCAATAACTGATGCCTTTGCATGCGATATAATTATATCGACTTATACTTATTATCTTTCTTATTTTCTTCGTTGTAAAATGCCACTAAAATGTTGAATTCATCTTCGACGGTAACCATATCATAAAACACAACTCACTCGTATGCTAACCACTCCACTGATAAAAGAAACGCCGCCAGAAGCTTTTTCAAAGATCAACATCTTATAGCCTAATGTTTTCAATATTTGCAATGATAACATTTCGAACTGTAGTGTATTCTTTTGGCCAAATATTTCTCTATTCTCCCCATTACTCGCCTAAATAAACAATACCTACTTCCGCCATGACATTAGACGTTTTGCAAAAAATAAACAAGTATTAAATTGCAGAGTTTATCCGAATTTTGGGATTCTCACGAGGCGGCGCCAGTTTTTTTTTACAAAATTGGCCCTTTCCTTTGGGATAAGTAAATAAGTGTGGTTTTGAAACCTTTCCTTGGTTGTTTCAAGTAGGATGAGTCGGATAATAAGGTAGAGGGTTGGGTTGTAGAAATCATACGGGTATAAAAAATATAGGGTATCAGAAATAGGGACCATGTTCTTTTTAAATGTCCGTCGTATATTGTTGATTTACTTTTGAACAAATGTTTGTCATCTCATAACTTTGATGTAGGTACTCATTTACGGTATTTAATTTTTATTCCTTCGAAGAACTTATCAAATAAAACATTATTTCTTTAATTAATACTAGCGAACGGCCCTCGCTTCGCTTCGGTTTATGTGAGTTTTCTGTAACACCCCAGAGGGCTCAGACAAGATGCACTACGCTAACTAACGTTTCTATTCGATTCGTTTTTAAACCAATCGGGTCACTGGTAGACCACGTGACTTTTCGTATTACGTCATCTTCCAGTGACGCGATTGGTTTAAAAACGAATCGAATAGAAACGTTAGTTAGCGTAGTGCATCTTATCTGAGCCCTCTGAATTCATTATACATAAAAATACCTTCCTTTTGAATCACTCTATCTAATGATGAGCGTTCGGGAAGCTTCGTAGCACCTTTTCGTCCAAATTACCGCAGTGTCAAAAGTCTTTGACCAGTGTGTGTTGCCAGTGATGACTTACGGATCTGAGACGTGGGCGCTAACAATGGGCCTTATAAGGAAGCTCAAAGTCACTCAGAGGGCTATGGAGAGGGCTATGCTCGGGGTTTCTCTGCGTGATAGAATCAGAAATGATGATATCCGCAGTAGAACTAAGGTTACCGACATAGCCCGAAGAATAGCCAAACTTAAGTGGCAGTGGGCGGGGTACATTGCTCGCAGGACTGATGGCCGATGGGGTCAGACGGTTCTTGAGTGGCGTCCGCGGACCGGGAGACGAGCTGTAGGTAGGCCTCCAACAATATGGAGTGACGAACTTGTAAAGATCGCGGGAACGCGGTGGATGCGAAAAGCACAAGATCGGTCTGAGTGGAGAGCCTTGGGGGAGGCCTATGTCCAGCAGTGGACGTCTTTCGGCTGACATGATGAATGATGAAAACCTCATTAAAATCCGTTGCGTAGTTTGAAAGATTTAAGCGTATATACAGAGGGGCAGACGGCGGGAAGCGACTTTGTTTTATAATATGTAATAAAGATTATACTTCAAAAGATTGATACGTACACCTAATCTATTTAATCTAGGGATCGTCCTACCTTTGCCCCTAAAGCTCGACTCATCATGACAATCCGACGCTCATCGCAAAAACATGTAATCTTTTTTTAATTAAAAGGAAGCCTTGTAATGAAGTAGTCTGGTAATTAGAGGGCGGTTCTCAGCGTAATGGGCCCGCTGTGACTCGGGGGTTTTTGTTCTGTGACAATATTTTTAATGGTGATTTTGTATATTTTATTTATTACAAGCTTTTATTAAACTTGCACTGTTCGTATGTAGATATGTTTGTAGTGGAATGTCGAATGTCATAATTATTGTTTGTCCTAAGTATTGCTTGGTCGAAAATCATTAGGTCGAAAACGGTTTTTACAATACACAAAAATACTACTCTAAGACACAAAAATAGACTAAATCTACCTTCTTCAAGATGAATACTTCACTCAGATAGCACGCATGTGATGACCATTAAAATTTACAACGAATTGCCAAGTACATTACAAAATATCAAAAATGTAAATAGCTTTGTAAACACACTTAAACGTTTAGTGATAGAAAAATGCTATTATTCGATAACTGAATACTTAGTGAATAGTTTTAATGTTAATAGACGAGTAAGTAAAGAATAAATAAACTACTCTTAGCAAATAAGCGCTCTCACTAGTTAATCAGTTCCTGTGCCCTACAGGGTCCATAATGATTCATAACTTTTAAGTTAATTTAAGTACCATCTATGTATACTTATTGCATTCCACAATAAATAATGGAGTATTGAAAAAACTGTATTTTTTTATTGTTATAAAAACTAACCTATTACCTAACCTAACTTAACTGAACTACACAATAGATGTTTATTATATCCTGTTATATCAGTCTAAAAGGATGTTAGACGAAAAGATATCCGACCAAACAATCGTTAGGACAAACAATTATTTGGCTATTCCCGTTAATGGAATGGACTGAAATTTGGACCACATGTAAACCCGATGACAATGCAATATCATGGTATCTAAGAGGTGATCTGATGATGGAGTCGGAAGGTGGCGATAAGATCTCCACTATATTTAGCGGAGAAAAGGCACAAGTGCAGTGAATTCATAGGAGGATATTAAACAAAATAAGGTTGGAAGTGCAATACAATTCATATAGTAGATGTGCCCTTTTTCCGTAGGACGGCAGCGTAGACCCACCGTGTTGGGACTCATTGGTTTGGTCTAGAACAGATAACGACTGCAAAAAAAGTACAGTCGACAAAAAAAGCTTGTAATAAAAATATTCCATTATTTGTGTTACATTTTTATTTCCGACAAAAAAGAGCTTTGTTATGTATCTGTCTGTCTGTGGCATCGTAGCTTATATTTAAGCTAAACAAATGGATTGTAAAAACAAAGCTAGTACCTATTATAAGAATAAGACATTTTTATTTCGAGCACCGAGGAACATAATTACAAATACTTTATAGACTAACGTACATTACAATATAAATATAAACATGTCGTGGCTAGAATGTGTGCTTTATTGTTACACTAGCTTTAACACGCGACTCCGTCCGCGTAGAAGTCGTTTATCGCTGCTACGTCGGGAACTGTCAAATTTTCCAGCTAAAAACTATCCTATGTCCTATTCCAAGACCTAATCAATATGTGTGCCAAGTTTCATCTCGATCCGTTCCGATATATTATATATTATCCGATATATTAAAATTCAGAAATAAACTTAATAGTCAAACGATTCAGCCTATAATGGGTTAATCGGGATAGTTCTTAGCTAAGTTTCATCAAAATCGGTTGGGCCGTTTATATCAAGCGTTGAAAGAAGAGGTCATCATTGTATCGGGGGTTTTTATCTATTTACCTAACAGTTATTTGTCTATTATTAACAATTTTATCTACACTCATATCATAAGTCCTCTATTGTGCGTTCAAAACCCGTAGGCAATGACCAGCATTACCTGTGGTAGTAGGTGACAGCGATGACAGCTGTTAATTTTGGAAGATGTTCCAAATTTGGATCTCATTACCTTACATTACAATATTCGATAACGTAATGAAATTATGTTACAGGTGTCATCGCTGTCACCTACTACCACAGGCAATGCCGGTCATTTGCCTTACGGCTTCTGAACCCATCTTAGAGTACTTATAATATGTGTGTAGATAAAGTATTGTACGCGACTCTGCGTAATTAGCATTACAACACTCGTGTGATCTATTATGAAACTCGCCTTGCCGCTCGTTTCATAATCCACACTCTTGTTGTAATGCCTATCATTACGCAACCGTCACGTAAACTACTATTAATTACCGTTTTAATGAATCTTTAAGTGTTGAAAATTTATTTGGTTTGATGATTAAGTTATGCCTTTGTTTTGGTTACTGCCCAAAAAAAGGAGAGTAATGTTTTCAGGGTTCATGTATGTATGTATGTACGAGTCTTTATTCCACCATAACTTCTAAACGCTAGAGCCGATTTCGATGTTTATGGTATCGTTACAATCCTTTCACCATCCCGGGTGACATAGGATACCTAAACTATTAAAATTGAAATAACAACATTGGCAACTTGACAATTATTAATATATGTAAAAATGCAGTAGGGTTTTTAAAGGTTGCTTTTCATTTATTTATGCCATTTGATTTTAAATCTTGCTTTTGGTTCGATTTTTTACTAGACATAAACTATAGGTATTTGCAGAAATGTATAATTTTCACTATTTATTTTAAAAGAGTGTTTATCACGTAAGTTTTTTACTGAATATACCTATGCAAATTTTCATACGAAACAATATTATTTTTAGAAATAATCCCTGTACTCAAAAAATTATAGCCGACCAAAGAGATTAAAAAATAAACATTAATTAAATCATAGTATAATAGTTATAGTTAAGCTAACAACAGCAAGATCTTTTTTGTGATTTTCCTTACATTATTGATGTAGTTCTCTAGTTGAACTATCGTTTTGTTAAACCGGGGGTCTCTATTCTATAGGTTAAAACAATATTGCTTTTGACATGTTATCATATGGTAGAATAGAGACCCCTAGAGAGAGAGAGAGAGAGAAAGAGAGAGAGAGAGAGAGAGAAAGAGAGAGAGAGAGAGAGAGAGAGAGAGAAAGAGAGAGAGAGAGAGAGAGAGAGAGAGAGAGAGAGTCAAAGCATTTCCATAATCAACACTCTTGTACATAAGAAGCAAGCGATATTTTCGTACTATAACAAAATCTTAAACAAGGTGTATGTTTTCCGAATCTCATTATATTATTTATCAATAAAATTATTTCAAAAAACAATACTATCAAAATCATAAATCCACGGAATCACCAGTACTGGCGATTGTCCTACTTTGATCACTCCAGCCTCCTGTTAAAACGTCTTATCTGTTTAAATCACTGTTATTACAATAATGATCTTATTACTGATGAATACACGAGTGAGTTTGATTTAGCTATTAATGGCGCTTGTGTTCTTTTAGCTTATAACTTAGCGCTACTCACAAAAGATGCCTGCCAGTGTCAGAATCGGATCGCGCTATGATTGACGGCCTATTCGCAGCGCGAATAATACCAAATTATATTTGCGTGCACACAACCTTAAGATAAGTTAATATGATCCCTATGACCTAAAAAATAAGAGGGTAAAGTTTAGATATCAAACTGTATTAATAACATTGCAAACGCGTAAAAAAACAATTGAACGTTTGCTGCTATCCAAACAAGAACAGTCCCATTTTCAACTCTTTGTCTTTGTGTTAAGGTCTTCAAGTTGTTTTATATTCGTGATTTGGTATGTGTGCGTCTAATAAGTGTAGAGGCTTCGTCGCTGGTTGGAAAATGAGTTTCCTTGGGGGGTAGAGGGGGGTGAATGAGGGGGGAGGGGGGTAATTGTCGCCGGATCAAAGCGGCGCGTCTGATCTGGTTGAGGAGTGTTCTCGACCGGGTAGCAACCGTTTGGTTACATCTTTGCTGTCTGAAACTAATAAAAATCTTAAAGTATCAACAATGGCCATTTGGCTGTCAGAACATAAGCAATTCGCCGTCGAATTTTCGATGGTGAACAGTTAACCGAGCATGATGGTGCGTCTCTACAGACGAACTAAATACTGACGCGAAATCTGATGACAATGCAATTCTATAGTATCTAAGAGCTGATCTGATGATGGAGTCGGAAGGTGACATGATCTTCGCTATACTTAACGTAGGTAGATCCATGTTGGGAATCATTAGGTTTTGAAAAGCCGATAATGACTTAACAAACAAAAATACAACGTCAATGGAATGGGCTGAAATTTGAACCACATATAGAAACCTGATGACAATCCAAACGATGATGAAGGTAGTCTGGCAGAGATCCCTTAAAGGGATATGTTCGCCTTTGTACATATATTTTATTTATTTTTCCATTTTCTACTTGTTTGTTCAATAAAGTGTTTACACACAATGCAATATTATGGTCATTATGGCACCTATCAGCTGACTGATGGAGTCCAAAGATGACAGCATCTAGGTATTTAACGTAGACCTACCGTGTTGAGACTCATTACTTTGATCTTTATAAGAAGATTATGACCTTTCAGAATAAAGTACAGTCGGCATCAAAAGCTTCTCCCAAAAAAGAAACTTATTCTCCTTATATCGTCGCGAATCGGGCTACCGCACGGGGCGCGCACCCGCGGCGCCGTTTGATTGTTTCCCAGTTTTTGCGGCGTCGTAATGCAGTTATTTACGACACGGACGCTCGTTACTGCTGCCGTATATTAGCCGCAGTGACACTAGCGCTGCTCTAGGTGAGATTAAAAGATAGTTTACTCCTGCGCATGTATAGTCTGCTCATTCCAGCTTGTCTTAAGTATTTTCAATCTCCAGCGGTCGCTATCTGTCATTTAAGCTCTTGTCATTTTCTTTCATGTGATAAATAGAAGGAAAGCGAAAGGGTTCCCCTGTTTACGCATAATTTTTATAGTCATATTTCGATATCACATAATTTGTTTAAGCCGAATTGTATTTGTGCAGAAACTGTTCTTGTATAATTTGATGACGCCGAATTCTATCACGCATAGGTATCTAATTGTAGCCCAAATGGTTTTACACATATTTTCTGAATTCCTTACGCAAAATAACTTACGCATAAATTAGTTTCGCAGAAAGTTATTTGTCGCATAATAATGCCTTAAGCGAGAAGAGTCGCCATATGTACCGCTTCCTGCGGCAGTGTCGACGGGGCTCCGCTTTGCGGAGCCCCTATTCCGCGTAGTTTGGCGCTTCGGGCGTGGACACAATTATAGCCTAACCTAAACCTATTTTTTTTCAAATTGAGTTAATTATTTAATATTTTTGTTTCGGATTTTTGGACATAAATTCGGACTATCAAAACTATGCATGCAACAAAATTATGCATAATGAAATTCTGCCATGTCAATATTATGCTAACATACTATTCGAGTAAACAACCATTCGGATAATATAGATTTATGCCAAATAAAATTTCGGCAAGTCTAAAATTCGGCGCGAATAAATTATGCGAAACTTGTTGTCCCTGATACTTTTCGGACATTAAAAATTATGCCATATAGATGGCACCCGAGCGAAAGTTATCGCTTTCAATTTATATGTCATATGGAAGAAAATGACAGAACTAATTGTAGGATAACTTTGTCTAGAGGAAGAGGAAGAAGAAGTGACTGAAAAGTTGTGTGGAAATCGCTTGTCATGGTATGGGCATGTGATGCGGAGAAATGAGGAAAATGTCGTCAGGAAAGTTTTGAGTATGAATGTGGGTGGCTATCGTATAGGGGAAGACCAAAGATACGATGGATGGACTGTGTGAGAGATGAAATTGCTAGAAAGGAAGTACCGAGATGACGATTAATAGAGAAGTAGGGAAGAAAAAGATCGCTGATCCCCAAATAAGTTGGGATATGACATACCCGATGACAATGTGATGTTATACTTAGTGTCTATTCTATGAGCTTGTCTTATGATAGAGTCGGATGATGGCAACAATATCTTCGTTGTATTTGATGTTGACCCACCGGGTTTCGAATCGCCAGACTTGTATCCTTTACCATGAGCTACAAATACCGTACTCGGTAGCGAGTCGAATGCTCTGTCCCTCGCACTTTATAACAGTAATGTGAAGGACATAGCATTCGCCTCTCTATAGATAATTGTAACACATGCTAAGGGTACTGGTCTCCATAAGGACCTGAAGCCATCCTGAAGCCAGTGCGAAAAAACGTACATTCAGCAACAAAAGATTGTACCGAAAATATTATTTCAAGGTATATTTACCAAGATCACTTGATTGTCTTGTCTTGACAGAGGCGTTTTTTGGGTGTGTTTGCGTGGACATGTTTGCCGGAGGCGCCTACCGCGTATTGTTTTAAAGCCGATCCGAAACCCGAGCGCGCTTGTATTTGTTCAGTTTAAAAGACACGTCAACAGCGGTGGATTAGTAGGGTTGGCGAAAGGGCTAAGCAGTTTTGAATCGATTTAAGAAAATAGGCAAAAATTAACCACCCCCTTACCTCAGTCAATACTAAGCCTACAATTTTGACAATATTTATTTATCTATAGATTACAGGAAAACCTATAAGATGTCTATGGTATTTAAAGTTACATTTGAAATTTTTCAAATCGTACGGAACCCGTCTCTCTTCGCGACTTTAACTCGCATTTTTCCGGTCCGGTTTTATTATATCAGGAACCAGTCCGACAACATTTTGGACTATACTACTTACACATACCTACAATTAAACCACGCTTCCCATCAATGTTTCCCAGATGGGTAGGCAGAGACCACTTCTTTCCACCTGCTACGATCCTGACAAATCTCTTTCGCTTCTTCCACATTCATACATCGAGTCATGCATGCACGTCGGTTTCGGGTACTTAAGATCCGGCCCTTTTCCAGTATTTCTCCGATTTCTCCGATTTGAATCGAAAAAGTAAGCTCTACTACTTATATCTCTTAAAATCAAACTGAAAAATTAATTAAAACTAAACCTGTACATCGGCAACCCTACAGACTTGACAGTTGAAACGCGACACTACGCGGAGTAGTTGTTGTTGAAAAACACCTCGCGAGGGACAAAGACAAACAGACAAACATGGCGCCGGACTGCTCCCACACATCCTCTGGAAATATAACAGGACTTCAGATATTGACTGGGAAGAAAAAATAACGTGGTAATGTCTTTGTGTTATGTTATGGCACCGTGAATTTTTTTTAAGTATAGCGTGAGTTTCGTAGGTACCTCAAACTAAAAAAGATTATAGTCTGGAATAGCAATTTTTGTGTGTGCTTGAGGAAATAGTCTGGAATAGCAATTTTTGTGAGTGCCTGAGGGAATAGTTGTAAACCACTTCTGCGCGGACGGAGTCGCGGGCAAAAGCTAGTAGTTTATAAACGTCACTTGAAAACCACGAGTGTTCCAAATTTAAAGTTTGCTCAGTCCCGATGCCATCGATCAGTGTCATGCGCAGAGATTGACAGCCGCCATGTTGCCACCTGTCAGCTGTCATGATATATCAAGTGTCCCGGAAAAAACTTGGTACTTGATATCCTGGGTATAGCTAACTTAAAAGGAGATCGAATCGAAAGTGGTTTACATTGAAAACTCTTTCGATTAAGGGTATGCTATAGTCCATGTCTTTAGGTACTAAACTAAATGTAAACAAAAAACCACGTGATATAGTTCGTTAGCCAATAGGAGCAGAACACTGATACGTCAAAGCTCGACTAATCTGTTGATTGGCTATTTAACAGAGCCACGTGGTATGGTTTGTTTACATTTGGTAAAGTTTCTAAACAAATGGAGTATAATGGATTTACAAGTCATTATATTTTCAGGGTTCCGTGCTCGCAGGGTGTGAAATGGGACCCTGTTACTAACCCTACGCTGTCCGTCCGTCCGTCTCTCCTAACTGTAAAGATCTGTATATTTTGAACCGTAAGAGATAGCAATGAAGAAAAATAAAAACACGCGACGCCGCTAACAGATTTTTACCCGACTGCGTCAGAAGGAGGGTTATGTTTTTCGAGCGTATGCATGTATGTATGTATGTATGTATGTATGTATGTCTATTTCTGGGCACGCTCTGCAGCCTAAACGGCTGGACGGATTTTAACATACATAACATAACATAGGTGTCATTCGATTCGTCTTAATTGCCGAAGTGACATAGGGTATATAATATTTATTTCAATAGTGCGTCCGCGAACATAAAACGGAGGGGGAATAAAAATATATATTTTTTATTATAACAATATGGGTATCAAATGAAAGCTATTAAGGGCCGAGTTCACCAACAATTAAACGGACGATTAGCGGTTTAACAGGTGTCAAATGTATTGATTAACAACTGATTAAGACTTAATCGTCCGTTTAATTGTTGGTGACATTATAACACTTTGATGCTACTATTTTGACAGGAAAGTCAAAAAAATACGTAAATGTTAAGTAATAAACTCCTTTCGCTAGAAAGAGAGTTTCGCTTGTAATTTGTCACTTGTAGCTTCGCGACATTAAAAAATTTAAGCTCCAGAGCTCATATATATCTTAGTAATAATTAATTAAACCACTATTTTATTAATTAAAACTAAAAAGAGTTAAATAAATTAAATTATTAAAAATAAACAAAAAACCCGAATGCAATAAAAAAAAACAACTGAAAAGCGAAAAACAAGCTATATAATCTATAGAAAATTGTAAGGAATCAAATTAAATTTAAATTGTTATAAATATCAATAAGTACATGCTCTTACAATTTTCTATAGATTATAAAGCTTGTTTTTCGCTTTTCAGTTGTTTTTTTCATGGCATTCGGGTTTTTTGTTTATTTTTTTAAGAATGTTTCTACACTTAAAACAATAAAGCAAGCCATCATTTAGTACAATTTCAAATTAAATACACAATCTAAAATATTATGTAGATAATTGCAAATATTTAAACCAATCAATGGTAATAGTACTCACAGAATATGAACATATAGCATAGAAACCGGACTATAAGACGTACTTTGCGTCAGCTATCTTTCTCTACTTTTAAGATTACGTATTACATGAGAAAAAATGAAACAAAAACTAGGTTGCTTTTTCTTCTTTAACTGTCATTGTCACACAGGTTTTACACAGGGACTTCTTTGTCCTTCCTATAGGAAAGATTTGTCTTTCCTTGTTTATAGGTCCAAATACTATAGGTGCTTATACGTCCAAATCACGCCTTATGTGACGATGTATCAAATAACGAAAGAACAGCTATAGATTCATCTCTTTCCAACTCGCTATGAAAACCATAAGTAAAAAGAAGTGAACCATAATGTATTTTCTGCTTATTTAGTACGGTTTCTATGCCTTTAGTCTTTATTCTGTGATAGTACTTGTACTATTACTTATTCTGTGGTAATAGTACGACTTCCAGCGGCTGCCGATTGGCTGTGGACCTGATTATCATCGTTTATGGCACGATTCAGAGACAATAGAGCGATGACTGTCCAGTCAGCTGCGACTGGCCATAGACTAGAGAAGCCAGAATAGCCAGATCGGGTAACTGCGTGAAACTTGCGTTTGACTCAGGCCACACTCTCGACTTTTAATAGAATAGTTTATTGTATGTTTAACGTATCGTCGAAGTGGGTACTAACCGGCAAAAGTAAAGCAGCTGCGCGTGCTCGACGGCACGTATGGTGGGGTTAGGTACTTAGATACCTACCAGTTAAGGCGCGCTGCTCTTGCCTCTGCTCTGATGACACTGGCCACTTAGTTAAATATATATGCACTAAAGTGTAAATAATGCTCTATCAGGACTAGGGAATGCAATTTAACCAGTTATTAACCGTTTTTGTATGAAAATAACCGGTTAAAACAGGTTATAACCAGTTATTTGCATTCTCTAATCAGGACAATCTGGGCTCGGTGCATTGTAATTAGTTGAATAGAAAAGTGAGTTGTTTTTGAGAATCGTCTGACTTATCTCAATATACTATTTTTTTAAAGAAAGGGTGGTGGATACATTATTTATTACAAAACTTGTCAAATAATGCAATAAGCAACGGCCAGGAACCACAGAGGTACTAAGTGAAATCAGTGTTAAGTGTATTATTTTGATAAATTTCGCATTTAACTGAATCTCCCCAACTTAATAGTAGTCATTAAAAAATTTTTTATTAGGAAAATGATAATTTTCTGAATTGAAGTAACTTTTAATTAAAACAGTGACATACTTTTTCTAAAGTACTGCTATTTTCGCTTCTCTCAGCCTCACAGAGTTACATGGAAGTGGGCAGTAACACTAATATTTCCTGTTGCACCCCTGTGCTTTTAATCATGCAAATGCAAACAAATGAGTGCGTAAAATAACGACCATTGTCTTACTATGAATATATGATAACTGCCCATATATAGGGGGTCGTATTAAAAATAACGAGTGGATATTTTTTTAATAAATGTTGCCAGTGACATTTTAGAATGGTTTATTACTTCTTTTATTGGTTCTCTGACATAAAATTTCGTTAGTAATGCGGCTCGGTGCACAATACAGGTTTAAAACTTCATTAAAATTAATATACATACCTATTTTGCAATGGAACCCTAACGGAACCGTAGATTTTACGGCTGCAAGAGTAGCGTGCGATGAGAGATGAGTCAAGCTAAGTATGTCGTATAAAGTTGCCTAATTGAGAATGCACGCGCTAAAATATATTTTGTACGCTCTGACGGGACTACTTAAACACGCCGGTTAATATTAGCTGCGTCGATTTGAAAAGTTATACTCTTAAGAGACTCACAACACTTCAGACTTCATGCAAGATTAGCTGGAAGAGATCCCATTTAGGGACAATTTGGCCTTTGTACATTAGTTTAGGTAATATTAATTTTGTGATATTTATATTTTTGTGCAATAAAGAGTTTACATACATACATACACACATCCTTGCCCAGCTCACCAGAGTCCACAGAAATTTAATGTTAAGGCTAAGGGGAAAACTTTAATTTAACAATCCTCGTGGTCCGATGGTCGAACCAAGCGGAATCCAACGGTCCTCTTGGTTCGACCATCGGACAGAAAGGAAATAAAAAAATCCTCTTGGTCCGACCATCGGACAGAAAGGAAATAAAAAAATCCGCTTGGATCGACCATCGGACAGAAAGGAAATAAAAAAATCCTCTTGGTCCGATGGTCGAACCAAGCGGAATTTTAAAAATCCTCTTAGTACGATGGTCGAACTAAGTGGAATATAAAATTCCTGATAGTCCGACATGTCGGACGGAAAGGAAATAAAATTCCTCGTCGTCCGACATGTCGGACAACGTTGTCGAACCACGCGGCCGTAAGGTTCTAATTCAACAACAGTACGTTTGGATCATTTCTGCATCAACTTACATCGAAGTCGATTTATCTAACGTCTTGTTATCTAGTATACAATCAAGACGCATTCACGACAGGCACAACCTCGTAGGAAGCAACCGCATTTTCAGTGCTTAAAAAAACAACTTGGAGACTGAATGCAATGTGAAACCTCTTGAGACCCGCCAAAGAAAGTTTGAAGTCCCGGCTCACTGCGCCGACGCATTGTTTTCGGCTAATTGATCAACGGCAACGGAAGCGCGGAGTGTCACGCTGAATGAACGAAATGAGCATACGTGAATTACAAGACCATAACACCACAACTCCTAGTTACAGACAAGGTAAGTTCAGTTCTGCGCACGAGTGCATAATGTTGTAAATTCCATGTGTGAAAGTTTGGAGTTGTATTATTTTAGTTGTGAATTAGTATAATGGTTGAATGGGGTTCTATTCTAAGGCTTTGTATGCATTGAGCGTCAAAGGACGCCGGTTTGAATGAGTTTGGCACGGCGCAAATTGGAAGGTGAAATTAGTGGGGGTTATGTTTCGGGGTTGTATGAAAGTAATTCGAGTTTTGATGGAATTTACTCACCTGCCTGAGGGCCCTGCAAAGATGCACTACGCTAACTAACGTTTCTATTCGATTCGTTTTTAAACCAATCGAATAGAAACGTTAGTTAGCGTAGTGCATCTTTGCAGGGCCCTCTGGAGTTGACGCGCGTTCCGTTTTTAAATGTGATTGATAAACTTCTGAATGGGATTAAATCAGTCGGACAGACTCAACTGCTAAGTCAGGGCGCGGTAGACCAAGTTCCTCTAGCCATTAATAAAATGTAATTCCAAATCATTTTATTATCATTTCAGCCCACATCTTCCCACTAGTGCCCGGTCTCGTGCTAACGCAATCCAAGATGGTGCCAAATATATAAAATAAAAAGCAAGCTTTAAAAAACCCGACTGTTGTTAAACAACTTTAAATTGTTATAAATCCTAAATGATCATTAAAAAAGAAAAATGATCAAAGAAACCTAAAGATGATTTTTAAATACCTATTCAATGATACTCCAGTTGTCATTAGTTCGTCTACTTTACTTTTTTCTTTTTTACAATATGGCGTCTGATTACCGCCATATTGAATTTTGATTACTGTCATATCTTTAGTGACACTCACAAGATTAAGGCAAATCTATTGACATAAGAATCATCAAAATCGGTCCCCGCGTTTAATTTCTAGAGCCCCACAAAGGAACAAACATACGGTCACGCAACACGCAAGTTAATTTGCTACCCATTTCAAAGAAAATCTGCTTGAAGATGTCACTGTCAAGAGAGATGCCAAGTCATTTGTAATTGATAGGAATCTCAACCTTATTGTTGTAGAATGTCAGATTGACTTTGGACCTAAGGTGGGTCACAAATTAAATTCCTTGACTGTAGGTACATACAAACATATACTCGTAGGCTGATAAACACATTACCCTCCTCCTTCGGCCGGTTAAAAATGGCTTCTCTTGTAATTGAACCAGTATGGTGTCGATGACTCTAACCGTGTAATTTGTAGTATCATCACGCATTAAACTTTCAAATGGGTTAGCGTGCCACGTGGCGCGTCATCAAGGGCCTTTGTACTCGGGTGCCGGCGGGGCGTTCGCTACGGGCGATTATCGACAGTGGCAGCGAACGATATTCGAAATGCGTTGTGTTTTGAGATTGTTAAGAGAGAGCTATCCGCAAAAACCTATCCGTGTGAGCAAATTTTGTGTTTAAAGTTATCTTGAAAGATTTTCAGTAATTTTAAACATTAAAGTCGCCTTTAAAAGAACCAATATCCAATAGCCTACGTAAAAGGTTTTTTTTCTGCACTGATCAGCGATTTACTTGCGCTTGATAAAGGTGATGATGGTGAAGGTGGTTGTGGTGGTGAGGTGAGGTTGGTAAAGGTGAGGTGAGGTGCTTTCTTTCAAGATATTTTTCTGATTTGATTTTGATCCCGACTGCCGAAGGAGGCGGGTAATGTTTTTGACTTGTATGTATGGATGGTTCTTTGATCCCTTGTAGAGGCTGAACAGGCCTGATTACGACAAACGAGGTGTACTTAGATGCGTCTTAGCATCAATGGGTTTTTTTAAAATGAATTTGGAGAAATAAAAAATATACATATACATGATAAACTAACAGTGTATTGACGACATTATGTAAACTTGTTTAGACTTGTTAGAATGTGAAAGTTGGGCTGTAAGCGGGTGGGGACACGAAATTATAGCGAAAAAAAAAAACAAAAACCCGCCTTCAAAAAGCAAAAAATAACTTCTTTAAAATGGTAGGTAGATAGGTCAGTCCAACTGAAGTCTGCTTTTGGTTAAAATATTGTTGGACGCCGACTTCAGTTGGACTGACCTATCTACCTACCATTTTAAAGAAGTTATTTTTTGCTTTTTGAAGGCGGGTTTTTGTTTTTTTAAACTTTTTTTTTATTTTATACTTTTTAGTGATCATAATTATGCTGTTATTCTCCCATTTTTCTCCCATTTCTCAAGAAACAATAGAACATTTCAATCTCACCGCAAGCAACGCCGTGGGAAAGTCATAGTCATATATTTAAACCTAAATATGCTTCGTCATAGTCGCTCAACTATCTTAATCGAAATATCTTGTCGCCACCCTCGAAATATATACCGTTTAGGAGTTCCGGTGGCCATCTGTGGTCTTCATCATCAGTTCCACTTCACCAAATAGTGGTTTCCAAGACCAAATACACGAGTTACAATGAAAAATACCAAAATCGCTATAGGTGTGCCTATAAATTTTGAAGAGTTCCGTCGATTCCTCATGGATTCCACCATCAGATCTTCATTTTGAAAAAAATGGGACCAATCTGGAAGCACCAGCTTTCAAATAAAAAAAGAATCTTAAAAATCGGTTCACCCAGTCGAAAGTCCTGAGGTAACAAACATTAAAAAAAAAAAAAAAAAAAAAAATACAGACGAATTGAGAACCTCCTCCTTTTTTTGAAGTCGGTTAAAAAAGGAGAATAATTTAGTAATATTTTTTTAAGAGCTACCCAATGATACCTTAATCGATGTTATAATGTAATAAAAAAACTATACTTTACTTTTATGGGTAACCAAATAAGATCTTTTTTTCAAGTTCTTTTTTACAGCTTCGCTGGCGTAATTTCAATGTATAAGTATAACTATGACAAATGACAGCTTCGTAGTACCAAGGGTAGGTATGTGAGTGAAACCGCGGACAGACGGACGGACGGACATGACGAAACTATAAGGGTTCCTTTTTGACAAAAGAACCCTAATTAACATAAATCTTCCAACTTTACTAAAAGATTGAACGTTTCCAAACACCCAACTAAATGTTAGCTCATTAAGGTAATCGTAGACGGAGTCAAATTCGATCCCAAACGATCGCTATCGAAATTCGACTCGATTCTCTCCCTAGGCGAACGCGCGCCGGGCGAGCGCGGGCGCGGGTGTAATTGTCGAATTAGCGCGCAGATCAAAGGATTCGGCGATTCGACGCTTTTTGATAATGTGATAAGTTTCGCGCGCGATTACGTTGGGGTGGGGTGTCGTTGATAGCGGGGCGGCTTGTTAACTGTGAGGGAGTTTTGGTGGCAATAATATGACTTCAAATAATGGCTTTCATTATTTTATTGTTCACAAGATCGAATGTAGAATTGTGTTTACACTCATCAGCATAACGTTTCCTGAGTTTGCTTGGCCCAGCAATATTTGTATCTTATCTGCCGACCTGGAGGATAATTCACGGAGGAAAATTTGTGAGTTTGGAAAAATATGTGAGGCATCGCGACTGTGAAGGAAAAATAGTTCACTCAAAATCAAAGAAAGGCCAGGATAAAGTTAACACAGACCGAATGCGACCAAGACCCGTTACTTAGTTGTTTAACTACTTAATTTACTTTCCTCGCAAAAATAGAAAGAATGACATGTTACACGATGTCTCACTTGTCAGCTACTTGTGATTCCATTTGAAATTGTGAATAAATAAATATAATAGTCACATCGATTTTGCTCTTTCATTTATTACATTCTCTATAGGGAGGAGTCGAATGCAAGAAAATATGCGGCGTAGGCTTTGCCCGTATTTTTTTCGTGTGTTTCCGTGTCTAATGCTTTGGTATCAAACTGTACATCAGACGATGTTCTTTGAATAGTTAATAAATATGTGACAAGACAACGAACTGGCACGCTGCATGTGGAGCCCCACGTGGGGGCTGCACCCTCGCGAAAAGTATCCGCGGGTAATTTCGCACGCTTTGAGCTGCTACCGGGAGTCGTTTACTCCACGTACCCTTCTGAGGCCTTGCTGAGGCAATTCGTCAAAGAAACCAATATACATGATGCGTGAAACGCTGCAGGTGTAAATATTAAATATATATCAGGGGACAATCTCACACCAATTGATTTAGATGCAAACTAAGCTAAGCTTGCACTGTGGATACTAGATAACAATAAGCGTATCGCTTTCGAGTAGATACTTTCTACGTTAGCTCGCTTCACCGTCGACATCGTGGTGACTCTTTGAACTAGAGTTAAGAGCAAAACACATACTAGAGGACGCCCGCGACTTCATACGCGTAGAACTAGTTTCCCACTACTCCCCCTATTTTAACCCCTTAGGGGATGAATTTCCGAAAATTACATCTTAGTGCACTCCTAGGATATCCAAAGAAAATTCCCTCCAAATGTCAAGTCCCGCGGTCCAGCGGTTTCGGCTGTGCGTTGATCGATCTGTCAGCCAGTCTGTTTACTATTTTATATACCTACCATATAAACATGAAATTTATCATCACAAATCAAAATCAAATCGTATGCATGTGCTCTAAATAATATTGTTTGTAATCGTAGCTGTGCATCGTATATGTTTTGTCATCACTTGCTTTGTTAAGAATGGAATAAATACTTGCCTATAGCCTTTTGTCGTTTACTTATGCTATTTGACTTGGAAAGTTAAATTCCGCGCTTCAGCGCACATTATTAATACCAATTCGTCACTTCCCACAGACAACCTAAGCCCCAGAACGGTTCAACAACAACCCACAATAATTGCTCCCTTCAAGATTGATGTTTATTTGATTAAGGTAAAAAAACACAGCCCGACAATTAGGGACGATCCGCTAACGCACAATGGGATAAATAAACCGTGGTAAACGGAAGCCTTCGAATTGTTTTTTAACTTTTTAAAAACAGTTTGTCTATGCTCGTTAGTTTGGAAGTGGCCAGTGACGCGCCTACAATGAGTTGACGGCTCGGCTACCGATTATTATTCTTTTTAATTTTCTTTTGTATTTTGACAGACGGTGAGCGGACGTGTTTGGGTGTATACAGCCAAAATGGCGGATTAACGTTGGTTAAATGGTGGTGATGTGACGTTTTGGGTTTAACTTGGTTTGGTAAGACGATCGCTGGTAGTTGGTAGTTAGCTTCTGCTTCTGTGGACATTAGGAGATTGCGTAATTTTGAATAATTGCTTTGCTTTTCAAGATTTTGAGTAGTGTATTCGGGATTATGGTTTGAAGATGAATGCCAATGCTATGAGTCTTCTTTAGCAGGCGCAGCAATTTACTCTAACATATTTTTTTGACTTTGATAATAATCAGTTTGTCTGTCCTGTCGGTTCTGTATGACATGTTTTTAATACCTAAAGAGACTTTTGAAGTAAGACGGCGTAAAGTGAAATATGGGTCCTTGGGATCATTGGGGTCCAATTCTGAGCATAAAACTGAGAACTTTCAAATTCTAAACCATGATGAAAAAATGTCTCAAGTTTCTAATATTTAATACTTTTTGATAAATGTTTCAGATTGGGCCCATAACCTGTGTCAGTGTTTAACACTTGACATTCAGTGGCATTGTTCCACGTCCCCTATTACCCCTCTTGGCGGTACTATAAATATTGATCAAGTGTCACCGTTGACTAATTGCCCGGGGGTCGCTTAGGTGTGTTTAGCTTGTAAACACGCATTGAGGAGCTTAGTGTTAGCGTTGAGTTGGAAACAAACGGGGATTTTATTACAATCGGTCATTTGACTGCATCACTTGTGAATTTAGTGTACATTGCGAACCTTGTATGAAACCCAGTGATCTTGGAGCTAGAAGAGTTTGCAATGTACATTGAATATTTACCTGTCACTTGTCAGGTTGGTGAAATAGGTAGGGGCAAGAAGCAGTATTGAGGTAAAATTGGGTTATCGCTCACATTTTCCCCATTTTTATTTTAACTAGCTATTATAGCTATATTGAGTGCATTCTAAAGAATAGAAGAATCATTTCAACCTCTTAAAACATAACATATGCGTGGCGTTGAGGTTAGTGTATGTATTTATTTATTTGTCTAATATTAATCTATTGATGTCACTACCGTTTCCGCCACGTCTACCTATATGTCTGTAGTTATGTTCGCGGTGACCTCAAAAACGACTGAACGGATTTTTATGCTGTTTTCATCATCACTTGCATAATTGTTCACTGAAGATTTTGATGTATAATAAATTCTGGTGTATGTACGGGAGTTACAGAAAACTCACATAAACCAAGGGCGGGTAGCTAGTGTATTGTTAAAATATAAATATCTCACACTGATGTAGCTCCATGTCCTTACTCGTCTACTTCGGGGATAGCTGCAAGAGATCCCATTTAGGGATAAGTTCACCTTTAATTTAATTACGTGATACAATTATTTTTAGCACTGAAGAGTTTACATATACAAATATATACCTCTGTAAGTAACAATGTACATGCTTCTATAATGACATCCCGAGCGGTGCGGCAGCGAATGGGCGAATTGGTGGCATCCTGCGGCCGCAATGAGGATGCGCAGGCGGCGCTGATTGGCGGATGTCCACCACTCCTGCGCCGATGCACGACGCGTCGAGAAGATCCTGCGTTCCAACCGTTAGCCTTCAACTAAGGGACCCTACACACTGGGCCTCTATTCTAGGCGGTAAAAACCGTATTGTCTTTGATCTGTTATCGTATTGTCAACGTTTTAATAGCTCTTATTTACTAGACAGTAATGGCGGCCGAGCTAAAAACAATACCATTACAGTACCCTTACCATGAGTTACAATTACCGTACTCGTGAGCGAGTCGAATGCTCTGTCCCTCGCACTCTATAAGAATACTGCGAGGTCTGCGAGGGACAGAGCATTCCACTCGCTAGCGAGTACGTTAATTGTAACTCATGGTAAGGGTACAGGTCAAAGACGATATGGATTTTCTGCCTAGAATCGCCCTGGATGCATTATGCGGCGTTCTGCGTTCAGCGG
This sequence comes from Acleris literana, assembly GCA_946894065.1. Classification (NCBI taxonomy): domain Eukaryota; kingdom Metazoa; phylum Arthropoda; class Insecta; order Lepidoptera; family Tortricidae; genus Acleris; species Acleris literana. Next base: position 18,533,959 of record OX335680.1, read on the forward strand.
TCCAGTCAATCATATGTCTTTATCAGTTTGCAAGACTAGACAGAGATACATATACACACATTAAAAGTGCCTAGGGATATCTTTTATCCCTAGACAGTTTTGAACATTTTAATATATTTTTTTTTATATATTTTATTACTGAGTCAAAACATCAAATTTGTCTAGGGAAACCGAGTATCCCAAGACTTTTTACACGACTGACGGAGGAGGAGGGTAATGTGTTTCCCAGCCTATATATGTATGTTTGGTCCTTTGCGGCACTATAAAAACTAAACCCGTTGTCCGATTTTGATGATTCTTATGTCAATCGATTGGTCTTAATCTGGTGAGTGTCAGTGAAGATATGACAGTAATATAAATTCAATATGGCGGCAACCAGACGCCATATTGTGCAAATTAAAAAAAAGTCAACCATGAATGACTAGTGGGGTATCATTGAATAGGGATTTAAAAATCATCTTTAGGTTTCTTTCATCATTTTTCATTTTGAATGATCATTTAGGATTTATAACGATTTAAAGTTGGTTAGCAACAGTCGGGTTTTTTAAAGCTTACTTTTTGTTAAAGTTATTTGATGTGTGTATTATTGCTGAACCGGACCTCAGAACGCACAACGCTTCCAGTGTGTAGGGTCACTAACTAATAATAGACACGCGAAAGTGTCCGTTTGTCGTGATTACAGGAATTATTCTACAGCATAAACTATATTGCGTTTGACCAGAGGCCGTAAACAAGATGCTTAACGCTATCGTAAACCATTTTAGAAAACTGACAAAATGTATGGAATTGGCATAAGCGCTTGGCTCGACCCTCCGGCAACTTACGTCAAACCCGAGTCGTTATAAAGTAGAACAATTGTTTTCATTTTGTATGTAGACTCGCTTTCGGACCGTCCAAATGACAACGATTGCGATTGCGAGTGCGTCTTGACATGTTCGATGAGTAATACATAATAAGTTGAAAACGATCTCGTCATGCGTCTTTTCTAAGGCCACTGCAAGTGTTATGGTATTTTTTTTAACTCGCCGCCATTACTGTCAGTAAATAAGAGCTATCAAAACGTTGACAATACTATAACATGTCAAAAGCAATTATGTCTAGCCCGAGTAGAATAGAGCCCTAGTTCACTAACTTAACACAGAAACAAAACCGACCAAGTGCGAGACGGACTCGCGCACTAAGGTTTCCGTACCATTATCTATAAACCATTGGCAAAAAACGGCAAAAAAAACACATTTGTTCTATGGGAGCCCCCCTTATATATTTATTTTATTCTGTTTTTAGTATTTGTTGTTATAGCGGCAACAGAAATACATCATCTGTAAAAATTCCAACTGTCTAGCTATCACGTTCATGAGATACAGCCTGGTGACACAGACGGACAGATAGACAGACGGACATTGAAGTCTTAGTACTAGGGACCCGTTTTTGGGTACGGAACCCTAAAAATATTGGTCGCTTCTAAAAAGATTGTCTTGTGATTGTTGTGCATATACGTCTTGATTCCATACGAGTCTATCAAGACGTTATATCCTCCTGAGGCCAACCATACTTTATACAGTGAGATTTTTATGAGTGGGAATTTGAATCTACCAGCAAGGAAATAAAGTTCAATTACCTTTTAGTCTACAATGCTATGTCAATCATGAAACAAAGAAAAATTATTTAATTTCCGTTGTAATAAAGTTTAAATTAAATTGCCTTGATTTAGCACCTCCTATGGCACATCAGGTCTCACCAGGATATGTTAGTTGAATCACTAAAGAACTTGCTGTTGTTACTATCCGCTTTGGATGATTTAACTTAGGGCATGTTGTTTGATCAGTAGTTAAACTAACTAATTGTTAAAATTCGAAAAAGGAATGGAAAATTTGACACATTTCCTTGAGATTTTAACCATTAGCAACATTTTTTGACCATTAGTTAGTTTAACTACCGATCAAACAACATGCCATATTCATGCATGTCGACTAAGGGAAAATTTCTCTGGGTTGGCTCATATTTTTTTGAGTGTATATTTAGGTATAATTCCGTGACTGATTGACTGACTGACTGACGACAACGCACAACCTAAACCGCTGGAGCTAGGAACTTGAAATTTGAAGGGAATATTCTTTTGGGTGCACTAAGAAAGGAGTTTTCGTAAATCAGCCAACAATGGAAAAAAAAGAGATTATATTTAGTCCTTTAGTTTAACCAACAGTAGTACTGTATATTTTTCTTACTAAACGATCCGTGGAACAATTTCATCCTTCTGGGGCACGTTTTATAAAGCTACAAGTAACAATTTTACAGGTCTAAACTGGCAACACTGCTCAAATGGCTGGGGCACGTTTTGACGACGCGCTGGCCTAGTTGGTAGTGACCCTGCCTACGAAGCTAGCGGTCCTGGGTTCAAATCCCGGTAAGGGCAGATATTTGTGTGATGAGTGCGAATATTTGTTCCTGAGTCATGGATGTTTTCTATGTATTTAAGTATTTATTTCTATAAGTATTTATATCGTTGTCTAGTACCCATAGTACAAGCCTAGAGCTTAGTTTGGGACTAGGTCAATTGGTGTGACATTGTCCCCTGATATTTATTTATTTATTTATTTATAAAGCTACAATTTACAATTTTACAGGTCTAAACTGGCAACACTGCTCAAATAGCCGGTCGTCATTGGTCGAGGTTGTGTCAAATGGAAACTTGTAGCCTGTAAATTGTAATTCGTAGCTTTATAAAACAGGCCATGTTATTCTTACGCATTTCCTTCAAACAAACAAGTCGAATTATTTAAAAAAAGAATACAATTTAAGCTGACAGAAGCTCATTGAGCAGCGAAACGTATTCAAATATCGAAAATTGTTGACAAATTAAGTTCCCTGCCCGAACTCGAACTCCCTTACCTACCACTTGAGAGCTCGTCTCTCCAAAATTGTACAACTTTACCACGTCACCACTCAGCCTAGACACTAAACACCTCACCTTTACTATAAAGAAATAAAGTTCAACATCGACTGAAAAGCGTTTTAACAACTGAAAATTAAACTTGGCAATTTTATACGAAGGGACGGGACAGCCGTTCGTTTTACTAGTTACTCAATTAGGCCCTTTGTATTTGTTTATCTGAGTTTGTATAGCCGTAGAGAGAGACACGCATACGTCGCACCCCAAATGAAAAAGGGACAGGCGATGCAAAGTAATTTGAGACAGTTCTTTTCACCGGCGCGGTAATACGTTCCTATTTTGAACGGCAACACGAAACTGGCGGGAAATGCATTTACATTTTTTCTTTTTCTAATTTGTGTAATGGCGGCTGTCACCGATTTTCTTTGATACATTCTCGTTTGGAAAGTAAATGCGGTTCTTTGATGGTTTTTGTGACTGCTAAAAATGTTTGTATTGACTTTAATGTGGCTTATTGGAGAATCCTCTAAAAGTAATTGGTTTTTAACTTGGGACTGGCCGAAACGTTTAGCGTTCGATGCTGGCCTGACGGAAAGAATCACATCGATTTGAATTTGGTTTGGATTTCGAATGCGTTTCGTTTTACGCATCAATTTAAACAGAGAATCCTTTGCTATTCTGTAACATCTGAACATCAATCACGGAAATTTCACATTCAATTTGCTTCAAAATAGAGCACCCCAATGTTGATCCGAGTTTTATATTCGTGTCATACACTGACTTTAAGGTGTTACAAAAAAGATTTCCGTCGCGAGTTGCCCCTCCGCAAATATCGTAATATCGGAGACTTTGTGCGATCGGGACCGATGGTGCATAAAACATCGCGACGAAATCAAACAAAAACTGGATGGTGGCATGCGGAAGAGAGCCAGTTTTTACTAAATTATTCTAAGACCCATGTAGGAGCGTCGGTGGCCTAGTGGCTTAGAGGGTCGACTCGTGATCGTAAGGTACCGAGTTCGAACCCCCGCGGTCACCATGTACCAATGAGTTTTTCTAACTTAAGTGCATTACCCGATGCTCTTACGGTGAAGGAAAAACATCGTGAGGAAACCTGCACATTCGAACAGCTGAGTGTGTAAGAGGGTAATTGCACAAAAGATCCTAAAGGGTCGAAGTGTATCCGAAAGGGCCCATCTGTAAGATAAGATAAGATAAGATAAGACCCATGTAGCCCGTCTTAGAAGTCACGCTATAATCAACCTAGTTTGAAACTTTCAAATCCACCGGATACTGCTTGTGTAATTATGAATTTTGTTTTAGTAAATTAATTCTGGCTGAAGAGGCACCTAATAGGCATTCATGGAGAACAAGGGGAGAGCCCTTTGCCCAGCAGTGGGACACTCATATAGGCTAGGAAAAAAAATATGTTATTCTATATCACTTGGGTCTTTTGGCAAAGAGAAAATAAGAAAATATCAAAACTCTTCAAAAGGCAAAATGTATGGCTATCTGTGAGATCCTGTAATTGGCTTTATTGGCGTGTAAAGTTTTACTTTATGTTTATTTGTCACTCTCGATTGGTTACCAAACTATTAATAAAATCCTACAACTGCACAATCTCCACAAGTCACTGTTTTCAAGAAAGACCTTATTTTAGGTTATAGTAATATAATAGACAATAAAAGCTCCCTATAAAATCCTTAGTTTAATCACAAAAAGTGTTGCTTATAAGTAACGCTTACCTTGAATCAAGTTTAAGTACTTAGTACAGTAAGGGATAGGTACAGAAAGACGTACCTTTTTGTCATTTTTACATTGTGACAAGAGCGAAAAATTCGAATCTTTCAGTTTCTCTTACTGTATGTACAGTCACCAGCAATAATATATTATCCAACATTGGGCGCAAAAATATCTGACACGTCTTTATTACTAGAGGCATAAGAGCGTGTCAGATATTTTTGTGCCCAATGTTGGATAACATATTATTGCTGGTGACTGTACATCACTGTTTTATTCTTTAGCTAGCATTGATGACTCGTTTAACTAGTGAACCTACCTACGAAGCTAGCGATCCGCGTTCGATTCCCGGTACGTGAAAATGTTTGAGTGATGATTGCGATTTTTTATTTCTGAAACTTAGATATTTTCTATGTATTTCTCTATCTAAGTACCCACAGAACAAGCTTAGACCTTAACTTAGGATTAGCTGACTAGGCTAGCTGCAGGGTCCGTCTGGATAGCTACCAACATCTTATCCATTAACCCACCGCCAAGCAGTAGTGTTCGCATTGCTGTGTTCCGGTTTGGGGATAAGACAACCGGTGAAGTTACTAGCATAGAGGCATTCCATCTTAGTACTCAGGGTTGGCAACGCATTTGAAGTCTCAGGATTGCAGTTTTGAGATTGTAGTCTTGAGGTTTCAAATGTCTATGGGTCTCAGATCCCACTTACCATCAGGTGGCCATCCTTGCCATAAAAAGAACTCGTACTTGAAAAACAGTTTTATAATAAACACTGTTGCATAACGCTATTCATTTATGCATAGCACCCTCGCACCCTTCACGCGACTTGAACTGGGGTTTATAACGAACTAGCATCGAGTAGTTCACGCTAAACTAAACCGTAACTCACCCCTATAAGGAGGAAAATACAAGCGAGTTAAAACAGTGGTCGACTGTACATTTTGCGTCTTATAAAGTTTTTTTGTAAAACCCGTTAGCGCTGTTGACTTTAAATCATGAAGTGTTTATTGACAGATCTAATTTGAGAGGGCTCTTTTGCATTGAGAAATACTGGTTAAACGGATAGAAATATTAAATATTGGTTATTTTTAAATGTCAAAAGCTATGCGAAATGTCGAGTGTCTATTTGCTACTCTGGAACTATTAAAACGGATTACCTCATATTTTGTATTAACCATCATCAAAACAAGTCAAAGAAAAAAAAAAATGATTAAATTGAAAGTTTAACTATATCTCGTACGTTAATAAACCGTAAGAAATTTTATACCTACATAAAATTTCGAACATAAACTTAACTATGAATTATGTTATGAGTGATTACCATATTTAAGTGAAGTCCCACCACTATAATGGTGTTTTGGCAAAAAACCTTTTGGTGGGTCTGTAATGAATGACCTGTATTTCTTCTTAAATACACTTGCATTATGGTTTTTGATTAATCTTACCAAAATACTCCATGATATAATTCCCGTGTGAAAAATTTCGTAACATAACTCCTTAAACTTAACATTTTGTACTTCACTATTACCAACACAACAAAACATTTCTAAATCAAAAATAAATCAAAACCGTTCTTGACTTCTCAAGTCAGATTTAATAAATTAATAACAATAACAAACTTAGAAGTCAACAGTGAAAGCCTTATAAATTTATAACAATTAACAAACCTAGAAGTCAATTAATTCCCACGTGAGTTTGAAACAAAATGTAAAGGAATTGCTCTTAAATTGTGAAGTGCTGTTTGCAAAATAGAGTTAAATGGAGAGTTTAATGCGGAGTGGTCGGTCGCCCCTTTTGTCTTAAGGGCTGTAAGACCCCTCGATTAGTCAAGTAGTGCTTATATTGTTTCACTGTTTTACAATTTGTATTGGTGGGAATATTGGAGACTTTTTGAGTTTGTAGCTTTGGGTATTAACAATTAGATTTTGCCACCGTTGAAATTTTCTCACAAGGTGTACTTGAGCGTTTTAGCTTGGAAAGTAGTTTGATTTAAATTGTATGTAATAATTAACATATCAAAGACGAATTGGTTTAGCAGGTGATAGTCTAGCTGTACATACATAAACCTTATTAGATAATTCGTTATATGGACACCTATATATTACATACCTGCTGCCCGTCTCCCAATAGGGTAGGTAGGACTATGGAATGCCAAGCACACCGGTCCAAACGTACAACTTTGTCTTCATCTCAGGGTTGGCAACGCATTTGAAGTCTTAGGATTGCAGTTTTGAGATTGTAGTCTTGAGATTTCAAATGTCTATGGGTCTCAGATTCCAATCACCATCAGGTGGGCTGACTGCTCGCGTGCCTTCTCCTTGCCATAAAAAAAGTTTATATGGACATGTTCTAAAACCTCAACACAAACAAAGAAGCGATATAGTATGTTGTTAGAAATCACGAAATACAGCCCTGTCATAATATCATACGTTGAACCAACTATAGGACCATACAACTTTAAAACTTCACTGTCCCCAATCACTCCCATCCAATTACCAGATGTGGTCAATTAAAACTACTGTCTTACGTTTTTTGGCAATGGCCGTCCGTTTTAAAACTCTAATGGCCTCGTTAAATGTTTGGAGTGGAGCACCCTCGAGGGCTGTCTGTCAGACTTGGTCAGAGTCCAAAGTGTCCAATTGTGCTGCATCATTGTGGAGTTTTGGATGCATGATTTGTTTTTTGGAGAGCTGAATGGTACGGAAGGCAAATTGTAGCATGTGATTGACATTTAAGATGTTATAGGTAATAACTTTAACAAAAAGCAAGCTTTCAAAACCCGACTGTTGCTAACCAACTTTAAATCGTTATAAATCCTAAAAGATCATTCAAAAGAAAAATGATGAAAGAAACCTAAAGATGATTTTTAAATCCGTATTCAATGATACCCCACATGTCATACTTGGTGGACTTTTTTATTTTTATTTGCACAATATGGCGTCTGTTTGCCGCCATATTGAATTTTGATTACTGTCATAATATGTTCAGTGACACTCACCAGATTAAGACAAATCGATTGACATAAGAATCATCAAAATCGGACAACGGGTTTAGTTTTTATAGTGACACAAAGGAACAAACATACATATATAGGCTGTGAAACTTAAGTAAAGCTCCTCTTGTAGTTGTGTAAAACTTATATGGAGTTTACGTCAAATTTCAAATATAGAATGTAGAACGGTCTATACAGATGTGTTACTACTACATGCAATAGGAACTTTACTTAAGTTTTTTACCTATAGTGCTGTGTGCTGTAGCTCTAGTGAAAAAGGATACAGGTATTTCGAGTTACAAGTGAAAAACGGTATACTTAAGTATACTTAAGTTAAGTTGACTTGTATTCGTATTCGCTTGGCCTATAGAATGTTGATTTTACGATGTGTCAGATAAGGCTGGCAAGTTATCATTAGAGTTAGGATTTTGGTGACATATCGTGGTTCTAGAATCCATGAAGTCGCTATTTCCTAATTATTATAATACATGGCCTTCAGTGTGGTCATATTTCAAAATGAACTAAATATATTTTTAGTTTGGTTATTCCATACCTACTAAAATTTGCTTGTTTTTAATTTCACCGGCTATCTTATCTCTACACCGGAACACAACAATGCGAACACTGCTGCTTGGCGGTAGGGAAAAGGATAAGATGGTGGTAGCGATCCGGACGGACCCTGCACAAGGTCCTACCACCACTAAATTACATCATGCTACGTAATTGTTTTTTTTTTTCGTAATTCCTTTTCTTCATTGTTTAATTTTGTTTTCTGTGTTGCCATTCTTTGTTTTATGTTTAATTTATTATGTTTTTCTTTCTTGTGATAGTTGAATAAATGTTTCTATTTCTATTTCTAAATAACACAGTTATATTATAAATGTTAAAGTTTGTGTGTTAGTAAGTACTAGGTACCATTTATGCCGAAAACCTATTTCCATGCGATGATTAAACGCTGCGTGCACGTGCGCGTTCGCTTTCCACTGCGTTGCATAGTGACGTCGTAATGAGAATTCATACTATACAACGCAGTGGAAAGCGAACGCGCACGTATACGTGCACGTCACGCAAGCGGTGTGGCTGGGCCTTAACGTGGACAAAGTCACAGCCAGAAGCTAGTATAATTGGAAAAAATCGGCTAAATGTGACGTAGCGTCGTTATCAAATTCAAATTCATTTATTCTGTAAATAGGCCCTGTAGGCACTTTTACATGTCTGAGTCTACCAGCGCTTCCAAGGGACTCTGTTGAGAAGAAACGCCGCAAGAAACTCAACAGGAAGTCTTTTTTTTATATGAGTAACTTATTACTATGATAAACTTAAGCTAACTAATTTAAATGTCACAGGGATGTACAGGTCCCAGGAGCAATTATGAGACTCAAAGTATATTCAATTTAAATTGGAAATGTAAAGTCTCCAAATTTCAAATAAAAATTAAAAATACTTATAAAAATTATATATCACAACTTGTATCATGATTTTTAATTAACTCAATCGAAAACCGTATTTCTACAAACGCTAACCTTATAACCTATACCTAGTTCTTCCGACATTTGGCATTAGAACAACTTTCCCCAATTTCTCCTTCCGTTAATTTAATACAAAGTGGCTCGTCCATTCGCACACGTATCGCGTAATCTCGTTCCCACAGAGAGTAACCTTTGCAACTATCTTCGTATGATATCTTGATGGAGATAGTTTAAATACATCTTTATTTTCAAATGAAGTGAAGACGACCCTGAATGATAATTAACATATGTTACGTGGAAATACATTGAAAACGATAGGTTCGGGTATTTATTAAATCTTAAACAAACGAGCACACTGTTGGCAACACTGGCATCAATAAGATTTGTTACCGATTTTTGCGTTGTCTGTGGTCATTCGGTCTTCTATTGATCGCTATATTGAACGCTGTTTGTGTACGCTTTCTTCTTTATAATGTTGTTTTATATATATATGGGTTTGTGGACTCTAATGTACTTGTAATGTTCTTGACTAACAAAGGGTTTGTGTTAATTGTTTATTTTTTCCAGGAATAGCAACTATATAATATAATTGTTTTAGTTTATCGTTCTCGTACTATATTTCATTTTTATAAATTGGTCTAAAATCGACATGACGCTGGCTAATCAATTGGCATAGCCATAAAAAAAAAAAGTTGTTTAATTAAACTACCTACTGTCCATACAAACCATCGATGTTACGAGAGTTCTTATTTACCTATCAGTAATGGCAGCCGAGTTAAAAACAACACCATAACAGGTGTAAGACAATTGGTTTTACGCTGTAGAATAGAGACCCTTCCAGCACGGGTAGCACATGTTGTATTTTCTCGCTTGTCGCTCAGTGCGTCTCTATCGTTACAGACTAGATAGACAGGGAGATCCGAGCGACAAACAAGTCGCGGACAACATGTGCTAGCCGTGCTGGGCCTCCATCCTCTATCCGCTAACGATATCCGTCCTATAATAAATTAAATCAGAATCCTTGCATTACAATAAAAACAAGACAAGTTGAATGGCAACTATGTATTTAAACATAGTTTTTCACGACCAAAATGACATTACCACAGTATTTAGCAAGTTTTAACGCTTTATTTCAACGCTTAGTAGGAATGTCGAACTTTTACAGTGCTCTGATTGGATGGACATACTTACAAATACATTTGATACAAAAAACCGAATCAATAAGCAGAAAAAATTACATCTAGCCTTATCATAAGCTCTTATACCACATATTTCCAATGAGTAAATGGAATAGAGTCATAGGAGCCACATATCTTTGTCCTTCTCACGGCCAGAAACGTGTCATGATAAAACGTCAAAAACTTACCTACCCACGGATTTGGGAAACAATAAAAAACAAATGGCTTCTCATCGCTCGGAGACGTGTATTGTTCCAAATTTGATATCTTAACGAGATACTTCTGCTTTTGTTTGTGCCCGATGCTAACCCAATTTGGGATTATGAAGAGAGCCAATTTAAAAATGGAATAACAGCGTAATCGAATGAGTTGCTCACTCACCGGCTCACTTTGTTTCATTCCTTTGATTACTCCGTTTTAATTAAGTAGGGAGAAAAATAATTGTTAGGGTTTTTGAGTTGATGTTGTTAAAATATGGCTAGGAGGACCAAGAACTTATGCAGCGCAGTGAAATTGTTTGATTTAATAATAGTTGACGCATTGAATATAAATTAAAATTGGTATCTATTTGTATGGTTTACTATGTTTACGTATTGTATTCGATTTTCATAGTTTTTAAGTAAGTAAATAATACTTTTTAATGGTTATGTATAGATTAGTTTGCTAATATACCCTAATCTACTATACAGGGATTAATATTGTGACGCTAAAATGTTTTTAAGTTTTTAAAGAGAGTCACTAAGAACCACAAATAAATATACCTACTTTGTGTGCCGAAGTCTATAGCCCTTATTTTGCTATTTTGATTAGCATGTTCAGTACCATTCCCCCCAATATTCATACAAATTGGACTCGATTTCGAGTTCTTAGTACCAACTGGCGGCAAACATCGTTACTGGAAAAATGGGCCTAATTTGAATGGCGCATTTATCGCGTTATTCCGCCGCTGTGCTGGCAACACTGAACTTGGACAATTACAAGCTTTTGTTTCCTTCATTATGCCCCCTCCGCATTGGCTTGTTTCTGCTGCGTTTCGATCGTGGTCACGTCGCTGTTAGAAATACTGGCTGGCGAGGTTAGTAGTTATAGGTTGATGAAAACATTACACTCTTTTTTTTGGGGAGTCGTGTAAAAAAAGAGATAGACGTGTTTTTTAAAGTCTACTTTCGTTACAACTAGTTGATTGAAATAAAATCCTAAATTCAAAATTTGTAAATTACCCACACACATCGGTGAATATGGAGTGAATCTACTAGCGCTTCTGACAAGACCATCATCTCGGAGAAGAAACGCTGCAAGAAAATCAAAATTGAATAAAAATGTACATGGGTAGATTTTTAACATGTAAAAGTGCTCTAGCGGCCTACTTACAGAAGTAACATCTTTATCTTTATTTGTTTCGTAAGTAGTTTTTTTGCCTCTAAAAAATGCAACTTCTTTCTATTTCCGTTTTTTTCCATTGTCAAAACATTTTTGTTTTGTTTCTTCTAGCTCCTTAATAATGTTCGTACAATAAACAAATAAATAAGAAAGAACCGCCACAACTCCATATTTCTACACATATTAGGTAGATCAAATAACAATATAGTTATTGTAAATTCCGCCCCAAGTCTGTATTACGGCTGCAGCCATGATCGCTGCAGTACGTTATGGTTACAAAGCGAATTATGTCGCAGATTGTAAATCGCATCCCGCGAGACGGATTCGTATTCGCCGCCTTATTCTGACAACATGAATGCATCACGATACTGCGTAGAAAACTTACGGTCGCTCGACGTTTTGTGGCTCGCTAGCATGTGGGAAAAGGTGGGTGGTTACTATTCCACTAACACTATTGCCAAGAATATGAGTATAGTCATATAGTGACCTTTATTTAGGTTTTATAAAACAACTCCGCCCGCGTTAGAAGTCATTTATCGCCATTTTCTCGGGAGCTGTCCCATTTTCTGGGTTAAAAAGTAACCTAAGTATATGCTATTCCAGACTATAATCCATTTCTGTGGCAAATGTCATCCAGATTCGTTCAGCCGTTCTCGGCGTGATTGAGTTACGAATATTCAAACTTTCGCATTTATAATATTAGTAGGATTTTATTAATAATCTACGTAATGCATATCTATAACTTTGCATTGATCAATCCTGTATGTAGTCTTCTTCTTTGAATGGACACAGTTCGCTTTGCCTAATTGTGTAGTAAGTAGTAGCGTAGAGAATGGGTTCATACTGACTCACATAAAATTGTTTAACCGGCATCTCCTATTACCCATTTGTAGTCCAATACATCGCTCTTCTCACTGAATTATTTCAAAATTTCTTTACTAGGTCCTACTATCGGAGTGCATAACATAACAGAGTATGATCAGAAAATATTAGTTCACACTGGCATTACTAAGATTTCTTAGCCGCAGCTATAGCAGCAGAGACGCAACAGTTGCTGAGTGGCTAAGGGTGGAGAGGTGCTTTTACCCTTTAAACAACCATCAGGTGTCCACTCACCACATACCTACAACACATCCGCCCTTCAAGCATATAGCTCTTCGACTAGTTCGACTGCTCACTGACTGGCCAAGAAAGGCAAGCCAGACGTGAGGGTCTGTTCCTCGTCATCGTACACTCCAGCCGGTCGGTGAAGGCAAGCGTGAGGTGAGGACCAGAACCTACCCTCGGGAGCACTCAAATCCGTGGTGTCTCTTCTCACCAATAGCTCACAACTCATTTAAAGCAAAAATATACTTATTCTGCGATGTTACAAAAAAAAACGTTCCCGTAACATCCGTAGCTCTCAGAATAAGCAGTTGTGCGGCCGACGAAGATTGAATTTGTCCCAGAACAATATGTCCCCAGGATCGCGGCTGATTCGATTTGACGACCCGATACGGCCATGTTGGATTGCTTTACAAATCTGACTCGACTTGCTATAATGGCTCTAAAGTATACACCTATGTGAAGAAAAGATAGTAAGACGTTCGATAACAATAACGTTCTTGGAATACATCTTGTCTAGGGTCACAGTTCAGAGGTTACTATAGGTTTTTTTATAGGTTTTTTACAACAAATGACTATACTAAAAAATAACCATGCAAATTGCGTTGTAGTAGGTGACGTGGGTAACGTTGGCAAACAGGTAATGAGTTGGACCGACGATCTGGTCAAGGTGGCAGGAAGGTGCTGGATGAGGAGAGCACTGGACCGAGATGGGTGGCGAGCAATGCAGGATGCCTACAATCAGCATTGGGTGGCTATAAGCGGCCTGCACACGTAGAGTTCGGACCGCGGGAAACGCCACGCGTCATTCCAATCTTCGCGCCGAACCGTACGTGTAAATGCAACTGTAATAGTAAAATAGTAAAAAACCTACGGTTCGGACTGGCACGTGGAAGGGCGCGTGGCGTTTCCCGCGGTCCAAACTGTGCCGTGTAAAGAAAGAAACGGAAAAAGATAGAAAGAGTAGGTACAAAGAGTCTCTGCTTTGAATAGCAGACAGACGGACATAGCGAAACTATAAGGGTTCCTTGTTGCCTTCGAAACCCTAAAATGGTCATTTTTTTCTGGGCTGCAAGATTATAGGTAGTATAAGCCCAATGGAACCCTGACCTACCAAAGAACGGTGTCACAGTGACATTATAAAACAATTTGTTTGATATTTCTTCCGACTTGAATCATAACATCACTGACATAATATGACACAGTTCTATGGTGACTCAGGGTTACATTGGCCTGATAGTACGGTCACGAGCGTTAATTTAGGACCCATTTCAAGAAAAATATGCTTGATGTCATCTATGTCATTAGAGATGTCAAGTCATTTGTAACTTTAAGGAAACTCAACCTTATTGTTGTAGAATGTCAGATAGACTTTGGATCTAAGGTGGGTACCAAATTTAATCTCGTGACTGTACCTGCTAAAAGTAGGTAGATATTCGTGGTGACTGCTTCATTCAGTTTTCTATTTCTCCTAGAACATAAATAAAGCCCCGTTTTCGAGGATTTAAAGCTCCATTCCCGTCATATTCTGTAACCACATCGCCCTCATAAATTCATTAAAAGCTAATGTAAAGCTTCCCTGATCCGGAATATTATTGTAATGCGCCAACTCTGGAGCAATGGCTCTCAAACTGTACCGCTCAGTTAATGTTTTTAAATTATGTTTGCAAAAACTGCTATTATTTATGGAATATGGATTATGTTATGGAATAATGTAGGTAGAGCAACAAAATTAAGTATTCAGCTCGAATATTATTACTGTTGTTAACTTTGATGATGTTGCTATGTGCGCCATTTTAAAATACTGCAGATATTAGAAAAATAAATCCACAAAACTACATAATTTTTCAATCAATCCGTTCCTTAGTAAGTATTTAACTTAAATCGGATAGCAAACGAGTAGGTATAAATTCAAACTTAAAATATTTAGTAGTTAAACTACAAAATGTATAAAATATACTCAGCTGCAAGTTATTTTTATAAAGTTTAAATTGTCAAACTACTAAGTTACATTAAAATATGTTTGATGTTTAGTTAGGTAAATAAGGAACAAAATAACTGCATAAAAAACCAAGTTTGGTTGGCACATAGGGCTTTTATTCTGCAATATGTTTTTACCCCTGTTGTATTTGTTCGGATTATAATTGCCTTACAGTCAAGTTAAAAAGAGCTATCATGCCATTACCAATACGATATTAATACAAAGTACAAAAGACGAAGTAGAATAGAGACCCTGTATTATTTTTTTGACTCGTTCGACCTAAAGTTTGAGGGCGCGTGTGTTTGCGCCCCAAGCAGCGAGCATGGAACATCGGGTTATTTTCTCATCAAGCAGATACCAGAGAGCATAATAGTACCGGATTAGGGTATCGGGTTACGGGTTCGGTGCCCGGTAACGACGTTACTAAACTGATTCTGATCATGTTAGCATATTGCCTTAATTGAATCTAACTTGATCGTATTCGTTGGGATATTTTAAAGTATAGTTATTATTAACGATAATGTAGTTACGATTTTTTGATTTTTGTAGGAAACCTTGTTTGTTTGTTTTACATCTGACTGACTGACAGACAGATAAAGCACTAAACCGACGAACTAAAAAAAAAACATGCATTTAACATCAAGAAGATATAAAATCGGCGCATTATGCAAAAATACAATCTTTGTACGTAATCACTTAAATCATAACCGATATTTCTAAGGTAAATTTTGATTTCTTAGTATCATATTCATAAGCGCATTAACAGCTCAACGTACGAAATTTGCTGTGGCCTCTTTCATTGTGGCATTTGAATTTTAAAGAAAGAAAGCAAACAGTAACTAAATTAGGTTTATGAATAAAGGCGTAAGGATAAACCTACTGCCGTTACACCAAAGAAGACACTGTAGTAGTTGAAGCAATCAAAACTCTATTAGTAACAACATTAAATTGAAAATTCTTAGACAATTAATTTTTTGGTGCCGCAGCTTACTCCTAAACCCAACAAACGAATTCTTCCCTTTTCCACTAATAACGAACTGCCTGCCCAAACTCCTCAACATCAAACCTAGTAATCAGTGGAAAACAAACCGTCCAACGATCCAGCTTCATCTAAACACTCAATTTGCTAAAATGAGCAATTAACCTTACTCTGTGTATCGCAGTTCCCTTTGCGAGGCCAGCGAAGCCCCGGGCTACCAATTAGCCCCACAAAGCGGGTCTGTGTCGCGTCTTCCTGGCCTGATATGATTTGTCTGCTACTACCGTAGGCGAGTTACGCTGGAATTGGGAGTTTAGTGATGCTTCGGGAGATGGTTGCGGAGCGATGTTAGATCAACGGGTACACGCCGCTTTGCATTGAAAGTTAACGATATGTTTTATCAACACGTGTAGAATATCTCGGTGACCGCACGACATCTTACTTTAAACGTTAATTTTTGATTTTTGAAAGCGTTATCGTTATCAGAATGAAATCTGTCTAAGCAATTTTGGTTTGCTGCTGCAGCAATTGTAGCGTGAGAGCTTGACATTCAATCTTTGAATAATAGAAATCTGACAAACTAGGAAATCAAAGATCATAAGCATGTGGGTTCGGGTTCGGTTGAATATTATTGACAAAAATGTTTTTTTTTTTTGTTGAGCATATTGATAGCAACACTTTGCTGATGCCTTTATCAGAAATGAGCAAGAATAAATTACGTTAGATGGTATGTTGCAATAAGCTGTAATATCTGACTTAATCACTTTTAACCTTTTCTAAAGAAAAAGAATAAGAGAGAAGATAATAGTAGTTTATGTGACTGTACATAATGAAGGGCATTAAACACGAGTGTGTAATGCCTAATTATGTACAGTTACATATACTACTTTATCTACCCACACATCATAAGCCTCCATGATGCATTCAGGAGCCGCATATTCAATTTTAACCGGTAATGGCGGTAATGAAAATATTGAAAAGTTTTCTGGCAGCTGTCATAGTTTTTTTTTAATTCAGAGACAAACTAGAGTCGTCTCCAACTTTCATATCGTTCGATATCTTACTCACGTGCGATAAAAAATTGCTCTAACAAAAGAGTTGATTATTATGCTGGTCTTAATTTGCGGTTTCTGAATGCATCATAGAGGGTTTATGATACGAGTGTAGATAAACGTATTTATAAATCGAATATTCTATAATTATGTTGCTTTAAAGTAAGCATTCACCCTGACTTTTTTTTGTTTGGCCATTTTGTTCACTGATATAGGCTGTCGTAAGAAATGAAGTCTGTCATTTGTATTTTTGTTCATGTGCCGTAAAGTTTAAATAAATTCATGTCTGATTCTTAGTGACCTCCTACAGGCTAAACAGCTAGACAGTTTTTGAAGTGTGCGGTAGGTATTAATTTTTATCCGAGAGTATGAGTATGTCGCAAACAATAATGGTCTAAAATCCGAATAGGAGAAGATTTGGACCGGGCTGTTTATTCGATGAAAAGTATTTTATATCAAATTTATTACGCTAAATAATATGTGGCGAATAGGTAGGCTGAAAAATTTCAGTCCAGTACTTATATCATTAAAAAAAAAGAACTTTTTTTTAAAATTGCAAATGTTTGTTTAATATACAAATTACATACTAATCGAAAGTATGAAGTCTATAGAATATGCAAACGTTAGGTTTGGTGCAAATTACTAGTACCGACTTACCTGTTTATACCTGCCTACCCAATAGTTTGACGGGAAAAAAATAGTTTAGTAGGTTTTATACTTTCGATTCGTATGTAATTTGTCCATTAAACAGGCTATTGTAATTTTTTAAAACAAAGTTAATTTTTTTTTGTTAATTATATACTGGACTGAAAATTTTCAGCCTACCTATTCGCCATATATTACTTAGCATATTAAATTTGGTATAAAATACTTTGTATCGAATAAAAAGCCCGGTTCAAATCGTCTCGTATTCGGATCTCCTACTATAATGTTCATACATTCCCTTATAACCCCAGCCTCCTCTGCAAACTGTGTCGTTTCTCCCAGCGCCGTCTAACAGACTCCACGCCCGCGGGCGCGAACTGCAATATTCGCCGGCCGACCGTCTCATCTCGTTACATCTTCGTTATATCGCTCCGCCATTATCCCCCTAATATCCTCGTAATGAACATCCAGACGACTGAGTTTGATTGCATTTTTGGCAATATTGTGTATTATTGAGTGAAGTTTATTTGCATGTTATGTATGCTGTAAGAATCCACTATAGCTTGTCACGTTTAAAGGTTGAATTATATCTACAGACATACAGCGTGCCAGGTAAGTGCCGTGGCAGACGAAATAATATTCTTCTATACAGTGTCTATTAACGTATTTATATCTATCGTTGCACGGCCGCGCAGACGCCGACAGACACGGGCCATATAGAAGAATATAATTTGTGTGCCACGGCACGTGTCTGGCACGCTCTATGTCTGTAGATATAAACCGACCTTAAATCGTCGCACAAAAAGGTTTTATTTCCAATTGTTATACGAGTAAGTACAAGGTTGGTTGGTGGTAAGACTGGTAAGTTTTGCCAACCCAACCTATTGCAAGTCCGAACTTTTGTTTCCCGATTACTTCATTTGTGCGAAAAGTTAGAAATGCATTGTTTTTTCTGAATCCAAAACTTACAAAAAAGTGAAGAGATATCCCAATGATCCTATAGGTTTCGATAAGTTTGTTGCATAACAAAACTGAAAAGTTAATGCTACAGAAAAAATGCATTTTTAACTTGAATTCGCACAAATTGAAAACGAAAATTCGGACTCAAGAGAGCCGCAAGTTTTGAAGCCCATGGGCCCATGGTTTTGAAGTCTTAAAGTTGCGTAACAAGATGGAAAAATAACGATGATGTTAATTAGTAATTTCACCGGCGGCAGCTGTCTTATCCCGACACTGAAATACAGCTTCCTTCTTAATATTCCATAAATAATCAATTTACCAAAGGTTATCTGGAAGAGATCACTTAAAGCGGTCGTTTCGCCTTTGTACCTACATCCCCATTTTGTGAATAGGTGCATATATTGTATATGGATTTTGTGTTTAGTACAAGTGTTTACATGGATACTTGTACACGGCTTGGCGGCGCGTTCGCGGGTAAAATGGTGGTAGCCATCCCACCAGAGTTTTCAATAGAATCATACCATCCGAAAAACGCTATCGTAACCTTTATCATTATTTTATTTTCTGAAAAACTAGCGTATTATTCTTTAGCGTCTTTTGCCATATTGCAAAAGTTAATAAAACAAGCATTTTGCAATGTAATTAACATTAGCTGGGCTGGCCGATAAGCAAATATTTATGTCGGCGACCCGTGCCACGCGGCTATGCATCACGAATTCACGACTACTAGGTTAGTTACTGCTGTAATAGTATTGGGGTTCCGTCGGAAGACGGCAGGGACGGCCATTTTTCATAGATTACCAATGGAGGCCAGATAGGGAAAGATTCAGGGTCGTTAACTTGTGCAGACCCTTGTTCAGCAGTAGACGTCTTTCGGCTGAAATTTATGGCCTCCGTCCACTAGGATCTATTGATCGGATCCATTAAAGGGGTCAAGTGGACTATTTGTACATTCAAATCCATTAATGGAGTAGAGTGGGCTGTAATGTACACTTAAATCCACTTGGAGTCGTGTACACTTTTTAATACGCCGGGATCCATCAATGGATTCTGTTGCACTCTTAATTACACTTCGATCCATGAATGGATCGATACACTACGAGTATCCAACAATGGATTTTATTAAACATTTAATACTCTTGAATCCATCAATAGGGTATTTGCCTAATTTTTTATTAGTATTTAAATTGAAGCTTTTTTACCTTCCGAATAGCCCAGTATAAGTAGTTTTTTAATATCTTTAAAAATAAGAAAGATATAAATGTTTAAAACTTGCTTTTAGACAGAGAGGAAAATACAGGAATATGACGTCATATTACTCAACCGCCACATGAATTACACGCAAAACATCGTTTCGTGAGAAAGAGATAGACAAAAAACTTTAAAAGGCTATAACTTTTTTATTTTATTACTAATTTCAAATTTGATTTCGAATTATTTTATCATACTATGTATATTTATATATTATCCAAATTAATATATGAAATTTAATATTAGGCAAATACCCTATTGATGGATACTCGTGGACATTGTAGTATACTAAAATCCATTGATGGATCCCGGTACCGTAAACTCGGGTTACTTTAGCCCTAGGAGGTAAGATTGCCCACCCCAAAAACCATCTTTAAAATTTAATTATTCCATTAAATGTTACATCAGGACCAATCTACTTATATAGTTCTAAAATTATTTTAACAATTTCAGATGAAAACCACTAAAATAGTTATAGTTTTAAGGGTGGGCAATGCAGGGGGTAACCCCTGGGGCTAAAGTAACCCGAGTTTACGGTATATAAAAAATATATAAAAACGACTCCAAACGGATTTAAGTGTACATTAAAGTCCACTCTACTCCATTAATGGATTTGAATGTACAAAATGTACACTTGAATGGTACCTATCAATGGCTCCTAGTGGACGGAGGCCACATTCTAAATATACTTTTTCAAAAAATAAAATTATTACCTAGTTTTTCACTGCTCCTTGGGGCCACAGTATAAACAGTAGTTCGTCTTTAATCAAACGTATATCGCGCGGCTTGCATGAGTGCGTGCCTCGTCCGTACGCGCCGCGAGCTGCCACACGCAAACTCAACAGGACGCGCTAAGCCGGTTTAGTCGGGGCCGCGCCGTCGCCGCGTTTGGTTGCGTGCGTATGTATCGAGCGGCGCGCATTGCCGTAACCCTAGCTCCCGAGCGGCAATAGGTATCAGAAACTCCTAATGGCCCGGAGGGAGACGAAATAATTTTCTATTTATACTATGTTAGGGCTGTCACAGTAATATTATTGCATTATTCGACCAGCATTGTGCGTAATCTTGTGAGGTTGGTTATTTAAGCCATAGACACAGCACCGGTGGTCTAGTGGCGTAGGGGGTCGAGTCGAGATCGTAAGGTACCGAGTTCGAACCCCCTCAGTCACCATGTACAAATGTTTTTTTCTTACTAAAGTACATTACCCGATGCTTTTACGGTGAAGGAAAAACATCGCGAGGAAACCTGCACATTCGAACAGCTGAATGTGTAAGAGGGTTGCACAAAATATCCTAAAATGGTCGAAGTGCATCCAAGAGGGGATCCATCTGAAACATAAGATAAGATAAGATAAGCACATTTAAATTGCCACTATTCTCCTTAAACAATCAAATTAAGAAGTCAAAGCCACGGGCTATTTCTGGGGTCCTAGTGAAAAAGGGTATAAATCGTCTGAAGATCAAGTGAAAAAGGGTTTAAGTCTAGTATACTTCATGTATAAGTATACCCTTCTTTTACTAGTTAACTCGACTTGTACCCTTTTTCACTATGACCCCAGATTTTACATCTGTTTAAAGGTAATTTCGCACAAGACAAACAATACCGTCTTAATTCGAAATGTGACAGTGTTGAAAAATTTATTCTAATTTCAAACTAGTATGAATAGTTATGTATTACAATTTATTTTTGAGTAAATACGGTATTGGATGTCTTGTGCGATTTATAGAACCCTACAAGGAGTTCAACATGGTCGCACTTCCTCACAGAAAACATCTGCTTCTGATTAAAGCGGAATGAGTTCAACAAAATTGCATTAATTACGAGACGGTCATAATTGGCTTATCCCGCGCGGTACTTGCGCTAGTTGTTTATTATTCAATAATAATTAAGTTAATGGGTCAGGCAGGAGCGCCTGGAAGTACGGTCACCGTCGTAAATTTAGGACCCATTTCAAAAAAAGTTGCTTGATGTCGTCAATGTAGGTATATGTAGGAAATGAAATAGTTACAGGAATGAAATGCTACGGAGTGGGCTCTAGTTAGCCTTATTTTTAATGGAAATGACTGACAAGTGAGTTTGGGCAGCTAAAAAGAAATACATGTCTGTTATTTTAGAAAACTCTCTAACATAATATATCAAAATAAACCAAATCGGAGCCGGACAGTTCCTTGTGAATGAAACTTTCGCATCATCAGTTATCGACTCACATGCTTTTGGCAACTAGAGTTCCCAAATGTTCAATGTAAAGGTAACGTAAAGTACTCTCTCTGCAACGGTTTAGTACCGTTTGGTAACCAAAATTTATTTACCTGGAAACGAAATTTTGGTTACCAAACGGTACTAAACCTCAATTGCAATTCACACGGTTTTTACATTGACCATCTTTGTTTTAATCAGTCAAGTGGTTATAGCGGTTTGGGTTACGTATAGATACTATAGATTCCGTAGAAGTATAGTTCGCGTTTTCGTATATAGTCAATTCGATTCGAAAACGAATAAATATGGTTATGGAACTGGTATTAAAGTGTTTCACTAACAAAGGCCCGTAAATCATTGACGTTTTCTCTTTATAACGCAAACCACAAATTAACGTTAAACATCTCAAATATACTTAAATACACTAATACATTCATTTAATATTTCATCACCATTTCCGTTTAAATAAGTGTTAGTAATGTTAGTATAAGCATGTACAGTCAGTTGCAGAGAAAAGTAACAAAGAAGTTTGTTCAGAATTCACCAAACATGCTTTATACTTAATAAATTTTATAAACAGAATGAAATTTCAGTTAACGTATCTCTAGTCCCTATGCTTTAAGCACTATTGAATACTATATCCGTATCGTATTTACTTACTAGACAATGATAATCATACAGTAAAACCAGAGTATTTTATAGTACTAGGAGTTCTCTCTCAGGCGTAACAAATATATATACTTATAGATGTCAGAGAGTGTGACAGCTATACATAGACTGTCGGGTAGGTACTAACTAACACTCTGGACCTGACAGAAGCTCCACGCGCTTCTGTCAAGTCCAGAGTGTTAGTTAAGTAGCTAACCCCATGTGCTTCTGTTTAGTCCATTAGAGAAAATTCTCTTTTACCGAACGATTGTCCTCGCGTGTGTTATCCATGGACTTGTTTGTCTAATAAGTCCATGGAAGTGTCTACAAATAACTCGACATTGGCGAAATACAGGAGTGAAAGCCATTAATTAAGAAAAAAAAACGAACACTCTGATTGTACTGTACTTATTTAGATAACATACTCGTACATACACTGAAAAAAATAATTGATCGCTTGTAACAAGATTGTGATTGTTGTGCATAAGCGTCTTGATCCCATACGAGCCTAACAAGACGTTAGATACACCAACTAAGACGTTAGATACATCGACTAAGATGTTAGTTGAATTACTAAACAAATTGCTGTTTGTTACTATCAGTTTTGGTTTATATAACTAATATCTTAACTATTGTATTAATTTTTTGTCAACTAAGTGAAAATCTCGCTTTGTTGGCTCTCATTTTTTCGAGTGTACATACATAATCTCACGCCTTCGTTCCCAGAGTGGGGTAGGCAGAGCTACAGAATTACAAACATCTCTAAAAACTTGTTGATAATTCTATAACCACAATTTGCACAATTAGGCTAAGATGTTTACCAGCGTATTAGTGGCAGGTTGCAAGCCCATCGCCTAACAGTACTACAAGCCTTTATTCCCTTAGTCGTCTCTTACGACATCCACGGGAAGACATGGAGTGGCACTATTCTAACTCGGCAACCACACGAGGCACTCGGTGACCACACGATAAATAAATACTAAATACGGTCACCACCAACTAAGCTGATTGTTTCGTCAAATAAATCTTTTCATTTATTATTTCGCTGTCTCTAAGAACACGGGGTTGGCTTTTAGCCGAACCAATCTTGGGGCAAAGTTTGAAACAACCTTGAACATAATACAGATCAATATACGGTAGTGTGTCCGCCAAGTTCTGAAGAAAAGTTCGGCGGGACAACGGCTATATTAGCGTAAGGAATTAAGGACGGTATAGTTAACGTCGGTTTTATAAATTCTCTGCTTTTTAATTATTTTAAGCAGCTTATTTCTGTAAAGGCGAGCAAGTAGGATAAGTATTATCCTCATAAATGTTTCGAGTATTCTTTTTTAGAAACTTAATTAAATTAATGAATAAAGTGCGTTCGGACAGCCAAACGTTAATAGGTACCTACTTCTTGTCCACGCGGAAGACAGAATGTAACAATGTAGGGTTATAAGGTTATAACTTTTAACTCCTTCTATAATGCATGAATTGGTACCTTTGAGGCGCAAGCCAGACACAAGAGACGTCTGCGCTTTTTTTTTTTACGTCGCGACGATCCTGTACATTATCTATGAAAGTTATTGAAAAGGGGCGTTGCGTCTGCGACAGGACCCTTAAAATTCTGTTTTTTTTCCGAATTTTCATATTACGAATGCTATGTTATGTTACGCTGGAGCTATTTTAGATTCAATGCATAATTTAATTGCAATACGTACGATAGGCTGGGTTTGAGTTATTAAAAAAAAACAGACTTGAAAGTCCATAGCGAATTTAATGAATTCTTTTTTACAGAAGCCGAAAAGGTTTGATGCAAAAAAAAAATTATGCATACAGTCTGTGATCCACCCTAGTGTACATAACTTGGCTCCTTTTCCACATGCTTGTTTTCGGCATCAGATTTGACGGCAAGCCAGCCTCTGTAAAGTGACAACTAAACTTTATGCGTTCCGGGACGAAGGACAATGTGTGCGTTTCCTCAGCAAGCCTTTGTCTACGTTATTACTGTGTTATTCAATCCAGCGGGTCCGTAAAATGCATTTTGATTACCCTGTTTTAGGGTTGTCAATTGGGGTGTTATTTGAGTTCATACCGGCTTGTGTTATTTATTTTTTCTATGTAATGTTATAATTTTTTAAATACGATTTCGATCCATTTATTTTTCAAATAAATGTAGGTACTAATTTCAAATCGACAAAATATATACAGGTTGTCCCATGTCAACCCGCGTAGGATTGATAGAGCAGCTAAAAAGCTATCGATTTAAACCCTATGTATGTTCACCGATTTTTAGTAGTTTCGGAGATATTGAGCATTATAATCTGATTTTTTGTGATTTTCCCTTATGTCCTTAAGGCCGTGTCACGAAAAATCCTTAATTTCATGTTTTATTTCAGAAGTTTTTCAGTGGTATCTTACATTATTAGAATCATTACGAATCAGCGAAGTTTTTAAACTCTTTTGCTCGTTTTTTTATATTCAAAGTTCTAAGTAATGACACAAAGTTGTTTTTTCCATACAAAGTGAAAAACAAACACTGAGACACCTAGTATGGAGAAACAAACTGGCTGAACATACATAGGGGTTAATTCGATAGCTTCTAGCTGCTCTATCAGCCCTAGGCGGGTTGATTTCAATTTATGTCACTCCCTGTAGCTACTCACCTTAACAGAACATTGTCTAATAGTTGTAAAAGCAGTTAAGTAGACTGGTAGCTTATCGTAGTAATATCATATACGAGTATACTCTTATAAGCATAGACTTCACTAGAATTAGGGCTTTTACAATTTCGCCATATATACATACATACATACATAATCTCACGCCTTCGTTCCCAGAGTGGGGTAGGCAGAGCTACAGAATTACAAACATCTCTAAAAACTTGTTGATAATTCTATAACCACAATTTGCACAATTAGGCTAACATGTTTACCAGCGTATTAGTGACAGGTTGCAAGCCCATCGCCTAACAGTACTACAACCCTTTATTCCCTTAGTCGTCTCTTACGACATCCACGGGAAGACATGGAGTGGCACTATTCTAACTCGGCAACCACACGAGGCAAATATAAATATTTAGTTATCTAGATATTTCGATGCATATACCATCTCACACCATGCTTTATTTGCAATAAAGACGTTTCAGTACTAACTACCTAAAAGAGGCATGGTGTCAGCCCTGAATCCAGCCAAATCAGTTTTCTTTGTGAGAGCGCGGACAAGGAAAAACAGAATTCGGTTAACTTAGCGAAAGGGCTATTGCGTGTCCCGGCTCATTCCGTATGTAAGAGCGGTTTCAGACTAGCGTTTTTCTGCGCGTTTTAGGCTCGTTTTGGCATACGCGCATACAGGTGTACTGCATAATCCTTTCCCATCGTTTTTTGTCGTATAAATTCGTATTTTTCTTGCTATCTCCGTTGGCTTATTGATGGGTACTGAAACTAATTGAGAAAGCAAGATAAATACGAACTTATCCGACAAAAAACGAAGGGAAAGGATTTTTCACTACATATAGATAGAGTAGCTGTGTGGTTGCCGGCTTAGAATAGTACCACTCCATGCCTTCCCGTCGTAAGAGTCGACTAAGGGAATAAAGGCTTGTAGTACTGTTAGGCGATGGGCTTGCAACCTGTCACTAATACACTGGTAAACATCTTAGCCTGATTATGCAAAATGTGGTTACAGAATTATCAACAAGCTTTTAGAGTTGTTGGCAATTCTGTAGCTCTGCCTACCCCAAACTGGGAGTAAAGGCTTGAGTTTATGTATGTATGTATGTATGTAGATAGAGTATAGTAATTTGTGCTACATATTATCTGTACCTACCTACACGTGTGCTACATTTCGCACTTCAATAAAACGACCGTTCTGTAGGCGCTCATCCGGGTCGTGTTTGCTCCAACCAGTGGCCCATATCTCGAAACTCCCTGGACTAACAATATTAGTTCACTCAATATAATTTTCTAAAAGTCTACTAGCGTAATGTACGGTTCACTAATGTTTTACCAAAACATCATTTGGCAAACAATGTCATTTTATAAACTTTCATTTCGCAAAGATGTATTGCCCACCACGTAATTTTATATTTTTTGTGGTCAAATGTCTTACCTAACGAACCTAACCTAGCTTATTTAACAAGCTCATGTAGCCTATGTAATATGTAATGGTTTAAGGATAAATACCTTTTTGCGAAATGAAAGTTTGTAAAATGACATTGTTTGCCAAATGATGATTTGGTAAAAAGTCAGGATACCGAAATGTACCGCATGGACTAATGTTATTACTGTAGTTCGTTTCGAGAAATAGGCCCCAGACAGTATTTTTTTGGTGGATTGCGAGCTTATTAACTCGTCTGTCATACGAGAAATGAAATGAAATGATTTATTCGCTCTAGACGTCGTAGATGGTATGTCTTAAAATAAAACATTTCTCGAAATACATATCTAACCGTAATCGGTACACACACACACACACACACACTTCATTTCTTCTTTTTACCCTTAATTTTAATAAACTCATTAAATTAACGATATTTTCACGATATTTTAAAAATATTAAACTACTTAAAAAAAGATGTATTCGGAAGTCAACATACATTGTAATAATATGCGCAGTCTGTATCAGTCTTTTAATTAAATAATGAGTTTTTCATGTCACTAGCTCGGAAAGCCCTTTTTGTTTGTTTGATATCTATTGAGAAAATCGCTTTTTATCCACATGTGAAGAAAGAGTTTTGACATTTGAAGGCAGCTTTAGTGATATTTGACAGCTAACAAAACATAAAACGTTAAAACAGCTGAATTTTTAACATCACAATTAATGAATTGCATCGAGTAAAAAATAATGTGCGAACAAAACGCATGCGAAATAATAAAAAGAAACTTAAGTTAAAACTTTTTAATTAAGCCGTCAACGCATAGCGGTAGTAAAGCAGTTTTCCTTCATCTGCGCGTCAACGTTAAATATTCGCATGTTTTTCTAGTTTGTTTTGTTATTAAAAATGAGTGATTCGAGTGACGAAAGCCGTATTAACACCTGTGGAATTACGGGGAACCGTGCAAAATGCGGAATTGAGCTTATTTTCCTTGCTGTAGTGAGGTGAAAAGTTTTGTGTTATACACGGGTGAAAAGTTATTTTACGTCTCGTGTGTTGAAACACGAGCTAGCGAAAGGATCCTATGATTGACCACGAGCGAAGCGAGTGGTTCAAAAATAGAATCCTGAGCGTAGCCAGTGAACGAAATGAACACTCGCAGGTAAAATACAACTTTCCCCCCTTATATAATATTTCTTTCAAGATGCGGTGAATTAGCGCGTTTAGTAGCATACAAAAACGAGCGTATACGCGCTAAAAATACGCCAAACTGTACCCGCCCTAATGGCGTCGAATACGTTCGTTTACGTTTATATTTCGACTCGCCATTTTGTAATACAATAGGGCATTGTTTATACAACGTTATTACGAACAGTAGGTTCATGTTATACCTTTCTCTTTGATGGTGCAGTTTGAGACAAAACATTTTAGACGGCTTTCGGTACTTCTTCAACAGCCTTTGTATTATGAAATGGCTTCAACGTGCATAAGGTTTAATAAAAAAAAACGTTGGTGATTTTACATTATTTGATTTTCTCAATGTACTGCCGGTACTGCGTATATTTTACATACATTACATATTTCTGGAAACTTTGTTAGCTACCTTTGACAGTTCTCTTTTATAACGATAGCGTTAAATAAACACTGAAGACCTGAATAAAAAAAACCATTATTCATACTCCTACACGTATCCTATTTGTCATTTTGTAAGCTGTAATAAAGCTTAAGTGCTAAGCAAGTGGTTAAAAGTCACAGGAAGGTCAAAGAGGAGTCAATCATCGGCGCCTGCGGCGGCAAATTGTCGCGTCGCCAATTGGTCCTTCGAGCCGGATATTAGCAAATTAAGTGTTAAGTCTAGGGCATATTGCACAATGTTATTTTGAGACTGTTTAGAACCCTATTAAACTTCAGCTATATTTATAAGGTATTTTTTAAATGTCTGTACCTTTTTAAGTAATATATAACCATCAGTGGCGCGTAGCGTAGTTTTTTTTATTAAACACGAAAGTATTGTATTTGTTTACGAGTCTCACATGTTTTTTCTATATGTGGCATTATCTATGAAAAGGGCCCTTGTCGATGGCGTTACGCCGCACTACGTCACGCGACGTTGTATTTAGCATGATTAAAAATGGCGGAAGCGCCATCGACAATAAGGTCCCTTTTCACCCACGACGGTACGGAGACGGTATATGCGTTTGGGGTGGGAGGAAGTTTGTTTGTTTGTGCAAACTAATGTTGCCAATTATCTCCAAAACTACTGGTCCGATTTTGATGCGGTTTTCAGTGATAGGTTTGGGATTGATTGGTGCATGTCCTTAGATAAGTGTTACGGTGACAACTCGCCAGGGGGCGCTGCAGTAACATTTGTTTTTACTCTTAATTACTGTCATGTAAATATGAGCTCTGCCCTCCTTACGAAAAGTGCAGTAACTCGTATTTTTGTCAGAATTGAGTTGAATACATATTCGTAATCAGCAAAACGAGCTCTACAATTCCTTCTTTGACATGTTTCTCGGAAAAATCGGGATCATCAGTTTTCGGTAACGAAGAGTGCAGTAACTGTGAATTCTAAGAATAGTTTCCTAAACATAAGTGCAGTAACTTTAGATACTGCACAGGTTTTTTAAATAGTTTCATATCAACTCTAGTAATTGCTTAACATAAGAGCAGTATCTATAGTTACTTCACTTATCATTATGAAAAGCCTCCTTTAATATTATGGAGTACACCTAGTCATAAGTGCAGGTAGTATAGTTACTGCGCTTTTGATTAGGAGGAACAATGCTAAATGTTGTTGTTCCATAGTTATTAATGCAGTAAAATGGCTTTTACTGCGGTTATGCTAAGGAAATATAATCATAATTTTGTAAACATTATTAAGAATTTGTGTAGTATATCAGAGTTACTGCATTTATATTTAGGACAAAACTAAGTCCTCCATACATTTTTCCCTTTGGTTCTGTATAAACAAACACCTGAATTTGTACAACCGTGTTATAGTCTCTTACAAAAAACGTCATCTTTGAATCCCTAACTTGTTTATCCCGGTGATGACAGATATTTGGGCGCGTAACGATAGATATAAAAATATTTCATATAATATCAGTCGCTATAACGCTCATTTGATATAATTATTGAATCATATAACATCAATTAATATATTTAAATATGATTTAATTATTATTTTATATAATGATCATTTGATCTAATAATATTTTGTATAAAATACTTTAAGTATAATGCATATTTACTATAATTAACTTATGATATAAAATAATTTCATCTAAAGTACAGTTGGAATAACCATTTTTGTACTAGATATAATCATAAATTTACTAGGTACCCCACAAAATTTACTCAGGCTAAATGATAAATGGGGGACGGGGTGGCGTAACTCGTACAGCCACTTGGGTAGGTTCGTTAGGGCCTGGACACACTGGCCCTTGAACCCCTTGCCCGTGCTCAAAACTAAGTTCTACCAGAAATGTAGGTTAGGTTAGGTTAGAATTGCGACTCCTGCACATAATAAAGTGCTACCGGAAAAATAGTTTAGGTTAGGTAAATAATACAATACGATTTTTATATCAAATGATGTTTGTACCAAATGATGTTTATATAAAATGAGTGATGATATCCTTTAAAATTATATCAATCATTATATTATTTGTCAGGATTTAGCAGGTGGAAAGAAGTGGTCTCTGCCTACCCCTCTGGGAAACAGGCGTGATTTAATGTATGTATGTATGTATATCAATTATTATTATATCAAATGAAATGATTTATATTATTTATTTTTATACCAATCTTTACACACCCCAGATATTTGTGTGATAAACGCGATTATTCATTTCTGAGTCTTGGATGTTTTCTATGTATTTAAGTCTATATTTCTCTATAAAAGTATGTTTATCGTTATCTAGTACCCATAGTACAAGCCTAAAGCTTAGTGTCAGACGAGTTTAATTTGTGTGAGGTTGTCCCCTGATATTTATTTATTTTATTTTAATTGAAAATAATTGTTTATGAAAATATATGTTTTGTTTATAAGTAATTCAAATTAATAAATCTAATGCAATTCAATATAATACATCAAAATTTCAGGTAAAATGACCCGGAAAGATTAAATTTTGGCTATGGTGTTTGAAAACGATGTCACAAAAAAAACGCGTCCCTGTCTTAGCCATGAAGTCTGGCGACTAAGTTTATTTTAAATTTATACATTTCGAATCCAGGAACGGACAAAACCTCTTCAAACCAGCTTTTTTTACCATTTGAAATGCGTGTAAATAGAAGATACTGCGTTTATGTTTAGGAACGCCTTTCATCATTCTGTAGAAATCACTGCAGTAAACCTTTTTCCTAATCATAAGTGCAGCAAATCGAGTACTTACTGCAGTTATGGTTAGGGATTGACACATTCAAATAAAAGGTATACCTAGCGATTAATGCATTTATAAGTTATTTTACTTCATACTAATATCTTTTTAGATTTCATGAATAAATATCCATTCTGTACATGCTCACGATTATTTTGATATAAGTTTCATATCTGTAACTAAAATAGTTTATGAGATACGCGTAAAATAAAAACTCAATCATTTTACCGCTTTTACTCGAAAACTGCTTTGATCGAGATACTGCACTTTTCATAAGGAGGGCAGAGCTATGGGACGTTGACAATACGATAACAAGTCAAAAGCAATGTGTTTTTACCGATTAGAATATAGAAACCCTATCGTTATCATTGTCAACATTATTTAAATAGAATAAGTAAATAAATATCAAGAGACGATCTCACACAAATTGGCCCACTTACAGATTGGTCGTTCTAAGAGGCCCGATTTGACAGCTGTCAACGTAGTATAAAATATAACCTCAAACACATATTTTGTACTGAGTTTACAGCTGTCAAAACGGGCCTTTAAGAACGGCGCGACTATAATCCCAAACTAAGCTCTAGGCTTGTACTATGGGTCCTAGACAACGATATAAATACTTATACAGAGAAATATATACTTAAGTACATAGAAAACATCCAAGACTCAGAAACAAATACTCGTGCTCATCACACAAATATTTGCCCTTACCGGGAATCAAACCGGGGACCGCTAGCTTCGTAGGCAGGGTCACTACCAACTAGGCTAACGCGTCGTCGTCGTTTGTCTATTCTTCATTTATTATTTACTGGGTTGTGATTCTCTCAACAAGCAAAGGTGATCGTTCGGTCGAGTGAAGGTCCAAGCGGCGAGTTTAAGTAGTCCCGACAGAGCGAACAAAACACATTTTAGCGCTTGTATTCAATTTGGCAGCATGACTTCTCAAACGTATAAAGCTCCCTAATTGACAATGCACGCGCTAAAATGTGTTTTGTTCGGTCGGACGGGACTACCTCGCCGCTTTTATTCGCTCGTCCGTCCGACCGGCCGCCGTTTTTTGAGAGAATAACGCACCTGAGCTCAAATCTAGCGATATGGGCAAACTTGAGTTTCCCATAAAGCGTGTCTCGGCAACGCATTGTGTGTGCAGACCCTTCAATTGCTCATAAACTTGGTGGCTGACTGGCTGGTTGAGTCGCTAGACGGCACGACTACTAAGTTATCTGTTACAAGGTTGCAACACAACTACATGGGTGATTCTGTGAAATATTAACATTTAAAATTGGTTGGATAATAAAATAACCGGCTTCCGTCAACGCACTATTCAACATTGAGTGCGTTTATTTTTGATATTAGCGGCCGGTTTCGTCGTACAATCCGCTCGGCAAAAGCTAACAGTCGACTAAAAAGAGATGTAAGTATCCGCTTTTAGCCCTTATGCATAAAGGTGATTAAGTGAAGACATGTATGCACTTTTTCCTTTTATTGCAATAAAGACAAAGAGTTGTAGTCCACTGTACTTTATTTTGTCTTGTACGGTAACGGACGTTAAATGGTGACCCATTTTCAAAAAAATATGCTTGATGTCGTCAATATCATTAGAGATGCCAAGTCATTTGTAACTTATAGGAAACTCAACCTTATTGTTGTAGAATGTCTGATAGACTTTGAACCTAAGGTGGGTCACAAATTTAATTATTTGACTGTACGCGCCTATACCACATAGTGCTAGCGGTACACCCCGAAATTCAGTAAAATGCTGCAAATGGTGTTAAAAGTATGAAACATTGAACCATACGAATCAATTTGACCCATAGCACGAAATAAAAAACAAAAAAGGAGACGAATAAGACGTCATCTTTTAATAACTATATATAACACTTTATTTACGTCCAACTAAGTCCAGAATTCAACATTAATACAATTAAAAATTAAAACTAAACGTATTAAAATTAAAATTAAACTAAGCCACTCAAATAATAAAGATATAAATAATAATCACCACTATAAAAAGAACACCCCCACTAGCAGGTCCGCTCGCGGCATGGTCCCCATGACACTGGCTGCATTAGGTACCTCTCTGGATAGAATTATATTGACCTTTGTATGGGAATAAACATGTTCTGTTCTGAAACCTATCTTGTGTGGTATCTAATGAAAAGGCTTACTAAGCCGATTCTAAAAATATATCACATCATTATATTTCAGTCACTTGTTTTAAATTAAAATAAAAATCATTTTCAAAACATACCAAGTTTGGGCTCCTCCAGATATGATACGGTTAAATCATTATTTTTAAATATACCTAAAATGATACGTAATAGCCTCATATCCAACCCCAGGAAAGCAATTTTGAAGATATTTACATTTGTTATTTTTTGTTTTTGAATATTACAAAGTGTGATAAAATCACAATTAGTTGAAACATGTATAAAAAGTTCAATTTTAGACACTCACTGAGGATAATAAATACTAATGCGAGAGGAGTTTTCAATCATATTTATATTATTTATTAATATTGACATATTTATTTTTATTTAAAAAACAATCTATCTACTAAGTATCTAAGTATCTTTACATATCTTTAAGAAACTTCTTCATGAATTGAGCACTTCTTGTCGCAGTCATAATTTGTATTGTCTCGGTTCATTTCTCTAACTACTTCTAAAAGAAGAATTTCTGTCAATGTCATTTTATTATATATATTTGATATTTATATATTTATTTTTGTATTTATGTATAATTATCTGTTTATTTATGTAAGTCTTATGTATCTTGTATTTATTTGTATTTGTGTATTTTTGCTTAATTATTTATTTGTTTTTTTGGTAAGTGTGTATTTCTTACTTTTTTTTCTTAGTTTTTTGTATTCATGTTTAATTGCTAAAAGAGTTTCTTGTTATTGCTCGCGTGAAGTCTGCACCACCTACTGTTTAAAATATTTT
Source organism: Acleris literana (assembly GCA_946894065.1). Lineage (NCBI taxonomy): Eukaryota > Metazoa > Arthropoda > Insecta > Lepidoptera > Tortricidae > Acleris > Acleris literana. Next base: position 18,567,830 of record OX335680.1, read on the forward strand.
AATTTGACACCATGTCCCTACTAAGGTTGACTGGAAGAGATCGCTAATTAGCGATAAGACCGCCTGTTGTTTACCTGTATTATTTTTTAAATGTGCTGTTTCTCTGTTTGGTTTTTTAATAGGTGTACAATAAAGTGTTTTGTATTGTATTGTATTGTAGGTAAGTATTTAAAAAGAAAGCATAAAACATTGGGAATCTTACTACTATTATAAATGCGAAAGTTTGGATAGATGGATGTTTGTTACATCTCTGGATGAGATTTGGCAAGAGATAGATTATAGTCTGAAATAGCACTCATCACCATCATCATCATGTCAGCCGAAAGACGTCCACTGCTGGACATAGGCCTCCCCCGAGGCTCGCCACTCAGACCGGTCTTGTGCTTTTCGCATCCACCACGTTCCCGCGATCTTTACAAGGTCGTCACTCCATCTTGTTGGAGGCCTACCAAATAGCACTAATAGGCTACATTTATCTTGGAAAATTAGTTTTCGTAGGAACAGCGATAAGCGACGGATTAGCGGGCTCTAGCCGGTATTTAAATTTAAATAAATAAATGGATGTTGAAACAAACAGAAAAGAGGAGCAATCAGGCTATCATGCTCACATGTTTGCCCTTACCAGGAATCAAACCTGGAGGTTAACCGTGTCAACATATTTATATTTGTATAGCCTTTAACTTTGTAAACTTAACTTCAAGATAATTTAAGTATTATTTTTGTGTTTAAAAAACCGAATTATTCACTAAATCCTAGTTTATTGTTAAAAGTGTCCGCAGTATGTTCACGCCGGAACAGATGCTGCCCATCTGCCTCCCTTAATAAGAAATCATTTAATAAGCCACAATAACTGCGCTCGCGAGTCTCGCGACCTTATGTTAATATAAGAATTATTAATCAATCCAGAACCAAACTGACATAACTTTACCCTTAAATGGAAACCAGATTAAACCCTAAATGTATTTACAGTTGGTTTAAAATTGTGTTGAATAATATTGTGAGTTATGCGAATTTGGAAACGGAGTGGCTTGACCGCCTGCTAAATAGCTTGCATTCTGTCACTTCAGTTAACTCGTTTAATTTATATTTCTTTATTTGATTGGCAAATTGACCTTATTAACGAACTAATAGTTCGTTAAGAGGCAACATTTTTTTGCCTACCGATCCTTGAGAAATACTTTACAATGTCTAAGTTTACCTTTATCTTGTCTTCCAACGGGTCTATCCTCGTAAGGATCACCATACTACAAACAGGGAGTTTTTTGTGAGTGGGACTTTGAACCTACTAACAAAGCAATAAAGTTCAATTATTTTTGTTCGATTATGCAATTTTCAGTTTATGAAGATAGTAAAATAAACCTTATCGCTATTCGTCTGACTGATTTATACTCGTAAACCCCGACGGAAAATAAGGTTTTATAAGATTTTTATTTTTTTTAGTTATTCAATTAGACACACCAACAGTAGCACAAAGAAACACAAATACAAAATATACAAAGAAAATAGTCCTGTTTGTGCACCTATTACAGGAGTGCAACAGCATAAGCACAGTCAGGGATCAATAAAACTAAAAACTAGGCATTTACCACATTAAAGAAAAAAATAATAGAGTTAACAAATATTTTGAAGTTTAAAACAGCACAAGACTACGATAAAACTAGTAAACTACGTCTTAAGCCCGATTTACATTAGTCAAGGATAGTGGAGTGAAAAAATACAAAGCGGTTCTATTTGGATCCACTGGCAAGGCAATTTGACTCGCTACTGTCCGATCGGTTTACACAACTGTACTCTGTACTGTCCACTGTCCACTGTCCACTGTCCACTGTCCACTGTCCACTGTCCACTGTCCACTGCCCACAGTCCACTGTCCACTGTCCACTGTCCACTGTCCACTGTCCACTGCCCACAGTCCACTGTCCACTGTCCACTGCCCACTGTCCACTGTCCACTGTCCACTGTCCACTGTCCACTGTCCGCTGTCCACTGTCCGCTGTCCGCTGTCCACTGTGCACTGTCCGCCGTCCACTGTCCACTGTCCACAGTCCACTGTCCACTGTCCTTGATCAATATAAACTGGGCTTTACAGCGTTGGGAGAATCGTAGTATATATCATAAGCAAGGATCGGAAAAACGCCCGTCATTTAGAAAACATAACCCTGTTCCGTACAGGAGAGACTTCCTTCTGATGTTAATTAAAAATATTTTTAGGGATTTTACATTTATTATACCATTATGTAGCAACAATATTACTAATGAATAAAACCATAATGGTTATGGGGAAAAAACACTTTCACCAATCAAAAAGAATGTCTTTTTTTTTTTTCGCCTGTTAGTCCATAACGACGTGAATTTAGGACCTATTTATGAGTCGAAAAAGTTTGTTCACAGTTTACAGAGGACATTGGGGCAATCGTTGACATTGGTTTACTGTTTGTATGTGTGTTTGTGTTTTCTAATTAACATTCCGGTGTCATTCATTAATAAAATTGTCGCTAAGTACATATAAATTATTGTATAAAACATCTATAAAATACCTAACAATATTTTTAATTAATATCAAGGAAGTCTCTGCTATACGGAACAGGGTTATGTTTTCAAAATGACGGTCGTTTTTCCGATCCTTGATCGATTCATAAGTTTAACTTGTGTGTCTGTGTATCTGTCAATCTGTGTACTGTGACCAATGGGCGGAAAGCAGACTCAGTAATAGAGTCCTGCTGCAGCTCTTTCGGTACGGAACCCTAAAAATACCTATCCGAACTTAAAACACCACGCAAACTCCCTAATCTCTTCATTGTGTATCAGTATCAATCGATTGGAACAAAAACAGCGGTTTGATTTCAATCTCAGAGATTTATTCCACACCTTCCGAGCCCCGCCCCCCATGCATCACCGCTAACCACCGCTATCAGACATCTTGATACTTTGAACACGCCGAAACGAAGCGTTTTGATCCTTGAGGTGGAGAAATAAGGGTGGGTTTGGAGTGGGAGACGGAGGAATTGTGTCCGTATTCAGATTGATAATTCGTATCATTTTGATTGCTCGAGAAACAATATAAAAAAGTGGCCAGAACAATCATCCAATATTTATTCTGGGTAAAAAAACCTTAAATATAATAGCGATCCTTTATTTCAGAGCAGTTAACACATAATCGGCCCGACTGATTTTCATAAAATCTAGCTAAGAACCATTCCGACTACCTAAACTAGCTTTCGTTTTAAAAAAACGCGTCCTAATCGGATCATCTATTTAGGAGCTAAGATACCAAATATAGACACTCAGATACACGGATACACACGTTCAACTTATAATACCCCTCTCTTTTTATGGGGGGTTAAAACACTAAGGGTCGAGTTCACCATAAATTAAACGGACGATTAGCGGTTTAACGGGTGTCAAATGTATTGATTAACAGCTGATTAAGACTTAATCGTCCGTTTAATTGTTGGTGAACTCGACCCTAAGGGGTAGGGAAGGGTAATCTTGTAAAAGTTGTTTTAGGAATACCGCCATACTGGGTAATGCGGCGATTTTGCCCACTAAAACCTGCCGTGGGTACTGTCTGTACTGGTGGAAGGATCCAGGATGTTCGGAAGGAAAAGGTATATATTTAATTTTAATTATATTCTCTAAGGCCCCACGAAAAACTCAGCATGTAGTCACTCCGGCCCGTAGCCCTACCAGTAGTACTACTGTCTTATACTCAATCAGACCCAAGTTCTTTGAAGACAAAATGGCGGGTTTTCTATAAAGTCCTACTGGTAGGTGGTACGCTATTGGCTGGTTTTCTATTAAGTCCTACTGGTAGGACCGTGGTACGCTATCACTACACAACTGTCGAAGGAGCTGGGTCTGAATGACAAAGTCAATAAGTACTATGGGTACGACCTTGAGCCATAGGAGATAAAAAACCATCCGTAACTGATTTACTGAATGACTTACTGTCTGATAGAAACCGCATAGCCTAAACTGATAGACCTAGGATTTGAAATTTGGAGAGAATATTCCTCGCATATCTTTTGGGGTGCACTAAGAAAGGATTTTTCCAATTTACACCTACAAAATCGCGGACCTTCTCTAGTAAAAAAAGTTTAAAAAAACAAAAACCCGCCTTCAAAAAGCAAAAAATAACTTCTTTAAAATTGTAGATAAATAGGTCAGTCCAACTGAAGTCTGCTTTTGGTTAAAATATTGTTGGACGCCGACTTCAGTTGGACTGACCTATTTACCTACCATTTTAAAGAAGTTATTTTTTGCTTGCGGCGAGATTGAAATGTTCTATTGTTTCTTGAGAAATGGGAGAATAACAGCATAGGTAATTATGATCACTAAAAAGTATAAAATAAAAAAAAGTTTAAAAAAACAAAAACCCGCCTTCAAAAAGCAAAAAATAACTTCTTTAAAATGGTAGGTAAATAGGTCAGTCCAACTGAAGTCTGCTTTTGGTTAAAATATTGTTGGACGCCGACTTCAGTTGGACTGACCTATTTACTTACCATTTTAAAGAAGTTATTTTTTGCTTTTTGAAGGCGGGTTTTTGTTTTTTTTAACTTTTTTTTATTTTATACTTTTTAGTGATCATAATTATGCTGTTATTCTCCCATTTCTCAAGAAACAATAGAACATTTCAATCTCGCCGCAAGCAACGCCGTGGGAAAGTCATAGTCATATATTTGAACCTAAATATGCTTCGTCATAGTCGCTCAACTATCTTAATCGAAATATCTTGTCGCCACCCTCAAAATATATACCGTTTAGGAGTTCCGGTGGCCATCTGTAATCTTCATCATCAGTCCCACTTCACCAAATAGTGGTTTCCAAGACCAAATACACGAGTTACAATGAAAAATACCAAAATCGCTATAGGTGTGCCTATAAATTTTGAAGAGTTCCGTCGATTCCTCATGGATTCCACCATCAGTTCTTCATTTTGAAAAAAATGGGACCAATCTGGAAGCACCAGCTTTCAAATAAAAAAAGAATCTTCAAAATCGGTTCACCCAGTCGAAAGTTCTAAGGTAACAAACATTAAAAAAAAAAATATATATAATAGAGAATGTCAGCCAGTTTAGATTTTTGGCTTACCGTATTCTTCATTAAAAACTAAAAATATCGATAAAAAAATAATTTCGATACGTCAAATAGTTTTCGAGATATTGAATTTTAAACTTCGTATGCGGCGCTCGAAACCCGGCGGCTAGCGCTCACGTATGATGACGTCATCGCTTAACAGCGGTACGCGCCTTTATATGAACGAGTAAGTTTACAGGGCTATAACTTTTTAACCGTAATAAGTAGCCAGTTGAAATTTTCACAGAATACGTGTTATTATAAAATCTATAATAACACGAACAATAAATCAAATCCCAAGAGGGGTCCCCATACAACAGACATGAAAAAAATACTTTTATTTTAGCATTTTTATACGGATTGTATTTTTATTATGGCTTCTTATTTTGATGCTATTTTAAGCTTAAATTGTAGTCTAATTTTCATAGTTTCCGACTAAATAGCAATCTCAAGTAAAACTGCTAAAAATATGTGACAAAACTGATTTTATCAACACGATGTTTTAGGCAGTCACCCATCCTGTTTTAGACTACGCTTGAAGTTGCTTAACTTTGTAAGTTTATTTTTACGAATTCGTTTTGATGTTACTATGGTAGTTATGGTTATCTGTTTTGTATTACATACTGTTTAACTAAAGTAACTGTTTGTCACCGACCGGCTTTTCTGTTTGTAATATTTGTCGAAGAAGTTGATTAAATAAAATCAGAATAATAATCAAGCACTTTTAATTTTGAGATAACCACTTGTTACATAAAAATACCAAAACATAAATGCAAAAAGTATGTAGATAGCTAAAGTTAAATATCCCAAAAAATAAAAACCTAGCGCGAGACGCGAGACGCGGGACGCGGGCGGCAGAGCCCGCAGCGGTAGTACTAACACACACACACACACACACTATCTTGCATACACGAAATAACACAGTAATAAAATAATGCTCAAAAACAGTTTAACACTACCTAGTTGTAGGTATGTAGGTAGGTACCTATCTAATCGCGAGTGAGGGACTTGGGCTTGGACTAGGCCCGCGCGCGAAATTTGAAATACATGAAATGAATACACGAAGTATCAGAACTACTACTAGGTCAATCAAAAATTCATGTTTTATAGTTCATTCTTTTATAAGGTAGAAATATAAATTCTACATTAACACGAAATTTGTAAAGAAAGGCCTCCCACCAAAGCTAGGCAACCACCGCTTACCTAAACATCGTGTTGATTTAACCTCGTAAAGCCCAGTGTGCAATATAATGTACATTACCAAGGCAATTTATTTAATTAACTGTATTGCAATGGGAATAAAGTTTAGTTTCCTTTCTTCATTAATTGAAAATGGCGTTTTCGAAGAAACTTAATTGAACTTTATTGTCTTGATGGTAGATTCAAAGTCCCACTCACAAAACACTAGCTGCCTGTTTGTAGTACGGTATGCCTTACGAGGTTAAACTAGGCACTTTTTAACATATTTGTAAGAGTTTTACTACAGTTTACTATTTGGTCGTAAACTATATATGTTAGTATGGAGTTTAGATTATTATATAAGCTTAATGTGACACCGAAATAAAAAGCTATCACACAAATACAACCCCTACTTCATCTTCCAAAGTTAAGCAACTACACGCGTAGTCTAAAACAGGATGGGTGACCGCTTAAAACATCGTGTTGATAAAATCAGTTTTGTCATTTATTTGTATCATTTATACTTGAGATTGGTATTTAGTCGTAAACTATGAAAATTATACTACAATTTAAGCTTAAAATACCATCAAAATAAGAAGCCATTACAAGCCAGTAAAAACACAATCCGTATAAAAATGCTAAATAAAATGTTTTTTATTCATGTTTCTTGTATGGGGACCCCTCTTGGAATTTGATTTATTGTTCATTTTATAATTTTAAACGATAGATTTTATAATAACACGTGTTCTGTGAAAATTTCAACTGGCTACTTATTACGGTTAAAAAGTTATAGCCCTGTAAACGTACTCGTTCATATAAGGGCGCGCACCGCTGTTAAGCGATGACGTCACTCCAGCAAAATGGACCCCGCGCGCTTTAATATTTTTGACCCAAATTTTAAACGTTCGTAAAATCAAAACTACTGGGTCTATTTGAATGAAATAAAAAGTAGTATGTTTTTTTATTTATAAACTTTACTGTTACAAAGTTTCAAGCGATTTGGCGTACCTACTGACATTCTTCATTAATTATATCGTGGTCTTGGGCATTTCTCCTTCTATCACTCTCTTGCACTCTATCGTCAGTCGTAAGAGGCGACTAACGGCCAAACCCTATATTCAAACCGCGGATAGATAAGCCTTACTACGGGTTAAAATTTGACATTTGCCCATACAAAATGTGTCAAATTTCAATCCGAAGTAAGCCTATCTATCCGCGGTTTGAATATTGGGTTCCGACATAAGAGAATAAAGGCTTGTAGTACTGGGGCACGTTTTATAAAGCTACAAGTTACAATTTTACAGGTCTAACCTGGCAACACTGTTCAAATGGCTGGTCGTCATTGGTCGAAGTTGTGTCAATTGGAAACTTGTAACCTGTAAATTGTAATTTGTAGCTTTATAAAACAGGCCCCTGTTAGGCGATGGGCTTGCAACCTGTCACTAATACACTGGTAAACATCTTAGCCTATTTGTGCAAAATGTGGTTACAAAATTATCAACATTTTAGAGTTGTTAGTAATTCTGTAGCTGTGCCTACCCCACTCTGGGAATGAAGGCGTGAAATTATGTAATGTATGTATTTATGTACTAGTAATATAACTTACTAGACAATATTACTCTTTACAAAGTTGCCCGTGTTGTAGATTCTGAATTGATCTTAAATTCGATCGTTCAGAATAAGGCACCATCTGCCCGACGGCAATTAAAGGAGATACCATAACATTTGAATATCGGTGTTTAATTTACGCAAATAAAGGTGTTATGGCCGAGAGGAGCCGCGGGCGTTACCACTGCCGTACATCCAAATACTGTGGTTTGTGGGGAGTCGGTGACAAAAACTTTAATGATGGGTTACCGGTGCAATTAGATTGAGATAACTTAATATTAAACGTTCGATTTTGTTAGTGTTCCTGATATATTTCGGAGTTTTACACGTGGGCAGATAACAGAATCGAGCAGATAAATTTAAGCTCTATCCTATTCTTGCACATGACAGGGAAAAGGAGAGTGATAACTTTAACTGACATATATTTTTTCTGGGATCGGTTAAAATATTTTCATCCGAGTTAAATAAACATTCCACGTTTTATTGTCAAGAACTCAAGAATTTACATTCTCAATTATCATTGCTATACAGAAATTATGAGTGTAATTTTTTAAAAGAAGAAGAAATACAAGGTATGATGAAATATAAAAGAGAAAATATAGAAAGGAAACTACTTATTCAAATAAGAATTAACGAGACAAGCCACAGTTATTTCCTAATGGCTGTATAAGATTCTTCCATGGTCTATTTAGTAACTGGTTATTTTTTCAAAATCTCTTTCTCCCTAGGAATTTACATGCTATTTTAATCCCGCTATTGAGAATTCTTACTTACTTTCCCGTTCCAGTAGTTATGAAAAAGCGATTTGTAACACCCCTGTTCACGATGTTCTTCACATTTCGCCGCTGTCTACATCCGCACTAAGACTTTAGGTAGTCGAGTTCATAAATATGTGTATACTTTAGTACCTTGTCTCTTCAACGTTATGTTTAACTTGCCGTATATGAATTGTCACAGCGACAAGCAAGTAAGTAACGTGACAAGGTAGTAAAGTGTACACACACAGTTATGAACGACTGTAACTGTCCGATCTATCCTTAACAAAGGCGTGCAGTATGCAGATTGCCACCTCCCGACGACTGCTGAATTTTTATTGTCTGCCCCCTCTGAAAAACTTCAATCGTGCGGAGAATAGCCAACAAGGCTAGTCTAGCGGGCTTTGTTGTTGACGTTTTGCGGTAAAACTGGACATAGACAAGCTGCATTCTAGGGAAGTGAACAGGAAATGTAAATGTGGCTTTACACTGGATATTTTTTGGGTTATGATTATGAACTACTACGTTTTTCTCGTGTTCCGTCCGCCTAGAAGCCGATTATCGCTATTTCCTCGGTAACTGTATAATTTTCCCAGATAAAAGTAGCTTATGTGCTATTCTAGGCTATTATCTATCTCTGTACCATATTTCACACAGATCCTTTAAGCCGTTCTGGTGTGATTGAGAAACAGACATCTAAAGGACAAATACATCTCGGCTTAAAACACTTTTAAAAAAAACTCGCGGATACGAACGATGTTTAACCTAACCTGTTAACCTAACCTAACCTAACCTAACCACGCAAACCAAACGCGAATCCCCAAAGCCACGTAACACCTTGCATTACGCACTCCTACGCATCGAAAACACCCAATTACACCTCACAAATCAAATTCAGAACAACAGTTAATTACCGTTAATCAATAGTGGTGACCATCGCCCGGACGTCTCAATCGGCAATTAGGGTTCCATTAATTAAGCGTTACGGCACCCCGCCACGCCTCCGCCCTAATACGGAACCCCTGACTTATGGGGTCAGTCGAACCTGGCGATGACGTCGTGGGTTTAGTGTGGATATGGTTTAGCTAATTAGTCGAGGTAGGTATAGGTATTTATTAGTATAATACTGGTTACCTTTGCTTGGACGAAATATGTTTGGCAAAATATATCGTTTCCCAACCGTTTCATTTGCCAACCCCATTTTTTCTGTAACCGTAAATATTGCAGGATTTTTATAAAAACTAACCTAACCTAACCTATAGGGTTCTCTAGGGACACGATGTTACTGAAATACATCCTGAAATATTTAAAATAATAATAATAATAATAATAATAATCATTTATTCATAAAACAGTATGCTTACAAGTTTCTTAGGTAATAGAGCTTATATCATTTCACAATACATTTTTCGACCACCGCTGCCAAACTAGGTAGTAACCTGTATTTCAGTAGACAGCGCTCTTCCCCAGGGAGTTCATATGAGAGTTATATATCGAGTAGTAAGCTAAGTTAGCAGTAATATGAAAAATAACAATTTCCATGAATTAAAAATTAGAACGGATAAAAGACAAAAGCGAAAAATAGTGTGTGTGTGTGTTTGTGTGTGTGTGTGTGTGTGTGTGTGTGTGTGTGTGTGTGTGTGTGTGTGTGTGTGTGTGTGTGTGTGTGTGTGTGTGTGTGTGCGTGTTCGATTATTCTGGGATTTTAAGAAATTCCTCCGTTTCCTTGTAGTTAAGGTTTAGCAGCCACAGACTGATTACCTTTTTGCAAATTTCCTTTTTTAGTGGATAGACGTATTTTATTTTATTTATTTTATTGTATACATAGGGACCCAGAAAATTAAAGAATCTTTTGATGAACACTGTGTGAGGTGTATGTTTGTTAATCACTACACGATCTCTTCGTCTCCTTACATTTGCCGGTTCAAACGAAGTTAAGTTGTGCTGCCTCATTATGATAGAAAGAAGGGAAGTTAAGAGAAAAATATTGGGTAGGCAAATGTCACGGTTGGAAAATGATACATTTTGCGAAACATATTTCGGCCAAAAGGCAGGATACCATATAATACATATGGCCCCATACGAGATGAATGGCGAGATCGTTATTGTTATGGAAACTGTATAGAATTGTATAGGATTGGCGTAAGCTGCCGGATGGTCGCGTCAAGCGACAGTTTTGACAGTTTTCGAAAATCGCTTTCGATAGCGTTAGGCATCTTGTCTAGGGCTAGGGTCTCTAGTCGGTACCGGTGTTCTATTGTATTCTGTAAAACCTAATTGCTTTTAACATGTTTTCGTATTGTTTTTAACTTCGCCGCAGTCGGGCAAAAATGCTATTGGGTTTTTAATGCTTGCTTTTTATTTTAACTGAAAAGTTACAGCAGTCAACTTCTGCAATATTTATTGGTAGTCTAAATCACGCTTTATACTGTTAAACAAAAATATTCACGTTTCTTACCGTTTTCATGCCGCACTGTTCAAATGTTTCGCTGATGTAACGTCTGTATCTTTCATGATAAGTATCGGCGCCGGCGGCCGCACACCTTCGTAACTTCTCCGTTTCGACATCGATATACAGACAGTCACACCTCCGCTTCTTGTGGGTAGTGTTATTTAGTAGAGTGCAGATTAACGTCCAACGTCTGTATTCCACATTGTATTAGCTCATCTTGCTTTGATATCGTATTTATATATTTGACGTTATGACATGATTTATTCATTTGACGATAAGAGTTTTTTTATAGTTATAAAAGGCAAAGGACCAGACGGACCAGCTGATGGTAAGTAGTCATCGTCGCCCATAAACTTCAGCAATGCCAGGAGCGCGCCTTAGGGGATGAATTAAATCCCTTCTGGGTGCACCCCTAGGATAAGCCCTCTCTTAATGTTGCTGTGCCCAACAGGGTCCATAATTAAGTTATAATAACTATATTTATTTCTGTAATAGCTTAAGTTAGCCTGTCATCTGCCAACACATTGTGGAATGCAATAAACGTTTGAGTATTTGAGTATTTGAGTATTATATCCAAGAAATATTCCCTCCTTTCAAGTCCCTAGGTCCAGCCCCGGACTGTGGAGGTCTTCAACCTTTACTGTATTCACTGAAAGGCAGCCACTTGGCTACGCCCACTATTGGTATTTTTCAAATCGTGCGTATGCTGCTGCTGCCAGGCGACCCATCGCTAGGCAACCAGCACAGCTCCCTACTGAGGTGAAGCAGAACCGCAGTAAGCCCGTTCGCGGGGTGCTGCCCCCGGCGTGTCCCAAGCAGGACAAGGATGGTTTTACCCGGGTGGAGAGGAAGAAGAAGCCTGCCCCGAGGAACCTGTGCGGCGCCGCACCGACCGGACCGAACCACTTGCTGTGTCCTGCTACGCCCACGACGCAGTTGTACGTGTCCCGATTACACTACTCTACGGAGGCAAAAGATCTCGTAGAGTATGTACAAGTTAAGACCGGTTTTACTCTTACCCCCTTACTAATAAACGTTGAGTAACGGTGGTATAGCTATACAATGTTTTGTCCTTATCTGTCATTGTGACATTTGAATTTTTCAGATAAGGACAAAACATTGTATAGCTATACCACCGTTACTCAACGTTTATTAGTAAGGGGGTTAGGGTCGAGTGGTTAGAACCTCGCCACAAGGTTAATTTTACGTCATTTGTGGTGAGAGTACAGACCAAAGACCGGTCGATCTTTTTAAAGGAGGAATTCTGGCCGAGGGGTGTCATATTTCGGCGATTTCGTGGTCGCCGTCTAGCAGACACCGCGAAAATTTATTAGTAGTCGTGATAATTTTATGTTATATATTGATATGTATGTTATATTGTAGTCTGAAATAAGGTTATTCTATTCTATTCGAATATTTCTTGGATATCCTAGGGGTGCACTAAGAAGGCATTTCTTAATTCATCTCCTAAGGGAGAGATTAGAAATATAGGGAGTAGCGGGAACCTTATACGCGTACAAAGTCGCGGGCGTTCTCTAAGTAGAATATAAAATGTTAAATTAATGAGAAATCGTAAATTCTAAGAAGTTGGTACAGGAAATCGTAATGAATGAGCTGTGCTATCGTTTGATGCTGCCGACCAGGCTACTTCTCCGATCAAGCACCTTTTTAGAAAAGGAAAATCCGTTTTTTCCACTTCCCACGAACAGCAAAGCTCGCGTCGCGTCGCCACTCGCCTTAGATCGCTTACAGCTGCGGTATTATCCGTAAAAGGGTTTGAAATCGAACTTGCCGCGTGCCACTTTTTGCCGCCAGATTCGACGAAGCATTCGCCGACATCACGCCGCTTCGCCGACAAACGGTGGTGTTCACGCCGCTTTACACCGACGAGTGAGATATAGCCCTTTAAAGGATATAATTCTGTTGTTTGATTGAGATTGTCTGAGTTATGTGCGCGTATTGGGAAATCAGCGTGGTTACTTGTTTTTGTCCCGACTGAATAAAAAATGTGTATGCAATAAAATTGACAGGAAGACGAGACTAGTACCTACCGTAGTTTTTGCACCCGGGATAACTAATGTAAAATGTCTTGCATATCAATGTAGAAATATGAAATTTGGAATAGGTACGGTCGCGTAACCAGAGAAAAATAGTTATGAAAATACGAAAAGATTTCATTTTTGATGTGTGGATAGATAAAGTGCATAGTGAGCTATTTTATTCAGATTTGGACGTGTTCTTTTTAAGAAAGCTAAGTGTAATCAAGATGGTTCTTAACTAGATTTCATGAAATTCCGTTCAGTTGGGCCGTTTGAGGGATAGATCAGCTCTGTAACAAGAGTTTTTTAATAGTTATGAGTTCATCATAATTATGTGACATAGAATAATAACATTTTCCAATACAAAATAGATGACTATCTATCTACCTACCTATTTCTGTCTCAGCTCCATAAAGCCCCGGGCCATGATGTTCCAACGCAATTAAACCGATGACTGTATCGACGCAGGCGCACCGTATAATTATCAACAATCACACTTCATTAGCAGCGAATCTGGGGCGATTAACACTTTCTTGGCTTTTTACCCGCGAACCAATCGCGGCCATTTCGCGTAATTACACAAACAAGATGGCGGAGCAAAATGGCGGCTGTTCGCGGGTTTTTGCGATGATAATTGTATGTGAACAGTATGGGGTTAACGAAGATGTAGAATTTATTAAATAGTATATATTTTAATTGCCAACGCTTTCGTTCCCAGGATATTTAATGGTGATCATTAAGTAATTTGCTCTGTAAGGGATTGAAGAATTCGTTTATGTCGTCTTTCGTTAAAGGGCAGTCGAAAAGGAAAAGGTCGACGACACGGTGGCGTTCCTTGAAGGTGTTGGAGTGCGTGTGATGTATGTATGTACAGTCGAGTTCATAAATATGTGTACACTTTAGTACTTTGTCACTTTAATCGCTGTGACAATTCATGTATGATTTATAGTTATAATTATTATGTTCAAATTCTGAAAAAGGGATTTAAAAAGTTTAAACAAAATGTGAAATGTCAAATTTTCAATTTCAAACTCTCTTTTTCAGTTGCACGCAATATAATAGCTAAAGTGTGCTTAAATATTTTTTGTCTGGATATATCATTGTAACATTTACACTAGACACGAGGATGTGACAACGCATAGTTTAACTAAAATAGGCTTATAGTGCGTTTATAAATAAGGGGTAAGACTTTTACAAGACCCATGTTAGTTTGTTAAGAGGGTTGTGAAGCGAAGCTTAAATCGCGTAGCTCTGTCAAATATTTTCCATACAAATTTTGCTCCGGGCGCGGCGATAACGTTTTTCACACTCAAATGCCCTTACTTATAAACGTGGAGTAATCGTGGAATAGCTAAACCATGCTTTGTCCTTATCTGTCATTGTGACATTTGAATTTGACAGATAAGGACAAATCATGGTTTAGCTACTCCGCAGTTACTCCACGATTATAAGTAAGGGCATAAATCAATACCCTTACCAGTTACAATTACTGAACTCGCTAGCGAGTCGAATGCTCTGGGGTGTGATTCTCTCAACAACGACGGACGGACGGACGAATGAGTGATTGTCCAAGCGGCGAGTTTAAGTAGTCCCGTCAGTGTGAAGTCCCGCCGTTTTAGCGCGTGTATTCAATTTGGCAGCATGACTTCTAGACCGTATAAGGCTGCCTAATTGACAATGCATGCGCTAAAATGTGTTTTGTTCGCTCGGACGGGACTACTTAAACTCGCCGCTTCGATTCGCTCGTCCGTCCGACCGACCGCCGGTTTTTGAAAGAATAACACCCCTGTCCCTCGCACTCTATAAGAATACTGCGAGGTCTGCGAGGGACAGAGCATTTCACTCGCTGGCGAGTACGTTAATTTTAACTCATGGTAAGGGTACAGGTCCGATTTTCACGATTTTTGAATATGTTGTAGTGATTATGAAAAACTAAATATATTTTTTTCTGTTTTTTTTTTTTTTTTTTTTTTAATTTATTTCGTGTATTCTTAGTAAGGGTAATATATTCTTGGAAAGGAAAACGTACAGACACAGATTTTCATAATATTTACGACATATATTCAAAAATCGTAAAAATTGGACTAGGTTTTTAACGGGAGAGAAACGTTATAGCATTTTGTATGAACATTTTCAGCCTCACAATCCTCTTAAGGCTCGTTTATTAATTTTCTTATACAGTGTTTTTAAACCTCTAAATATAGGACACTGTAGATTACTGATTCATTATGATAGTTATCGGAAATCGTTTACGTAAGCGTTATGCATCTTGTCTAGCCACTCATACTGCTTAGTGTGTAGCTCCTAAATCAAACACCGAAATCATTAATATACAGCTAAACGTAATATAGGTTGTATAAAGGACACAATGCGCTAGAAACATACATTATACCTCGCTCATAGGGAACGGTGGAGAACATTTGATTTCTATGCTTTGATAATGAGGTTTGCAGAGATGTTTTAACCTACATTAAATTTGTACAAAATTGTTATAGCCTCTAAGCAGAAGGAATATTTTTTAAATATCAGGCAGGTCATCTGCTAAAGGGCATTCATTATTGAAAATTATTATTATAACTACTGGCGTAACGCTTAACTGAGTCTGTTCCTGAGGTATGGGAGCGGCACGGGAGGGGTGCGTTTACAGAACGTCAAACGACTCATGACTTCAGTCGGACGTCAGCCTTGCTGTCGTCCATACGTGTTAATTAAACAGGTCGCTTCAAGTAAAACGCACACGGGATTTTCAACCGAAGATTAGTCTGAACGGACTCAGTTATGCGTTAGACCTGGGGCCTGTTTTATAAAGCTACAAATTACAATTTACAGGTTACAAGTTTCCATTTGACACAACCTCGACCAATGACGACCAGCCATTTGAGCAGTAAAATTGTTGTAGCTTTATAAAACGTGCCCCTGTTGTACTAACTTCAAAGTGAATATTCAGAAACCGTTCCGAAAATGACTCCATTCTATTAGGTAAATCTACATTGCTTTTGACGTGTTATCGTATTGTCAACGTTACGATGGCTCTTATTTAATAGACAGTAAAGCGGTTGACTTAAAACAATACGGTATCCTGTCAAAGGCAATATGTTTTACCCAGTGGAATACCCTGGCTGTCGATTTCAAAAACATAATTATACCTATAGTACCTACATTACTACAGAGGCCGGGACAAAAGGGGTTGCCGGCCGAGCAAAGCGAGGCCGTATAGGTCTGAGGCAGGCAACCCGTATTTCCCGCCGAGGTATGTATGTATAGTGCTTTTCTCAAATATCAAACATAATAATAATTCATTTAAAAAAATTACAACGTCGAATTACTAGGAGTGTGAATTAAAAGTAACCTACAGTGCTCAGTCATCCGCGATGTGTCGTGTGCGGCCGCCCGCCCACCCGCCGGTACCCCGCAGCGCACCGCCTGGGATCTAAGTTGCGGTACGTACCCCTAATTACCTTTGTTCTCCTAGTACTTTAGATAAACATGCAAACGCTTTGGTTGGATGCACGAATAGTAATATTTAAAAAAAAACAGCTATCTAGCCTGTTCATAAACACAGCCGCCATGTTTACACTAAATAAAAAAAAAAACGTTTATTGTTTTTTTTAATACGCAATGCCTGTGGCACAAATTTATGTGGAATGAAAATTAAAAAAGAGGATTTTGCCGGCCTAGGCCTGCACGATTTGTAAGAAATTCCATAAACGACCTCTTGTCGTAGCCGCCTATTATAAGGAACATAACATCAATATTTCATGGCATGTTTGAGAAAAATAAATAATAAATATCGGGGTACAATCTCACACCAATTGACCTGCGGGCCTAGTATTATTTATTTATTTATTTAAACTTTTTTGCACAATACATAAGTAAAAAGTACAAATGGCGAACTTAACGCCTAAAGGCATTCTCTACCAGTCAACCACATGGTTAACATTGAATACCTGGTGCAAGTTGTAGTGGTATGGCTGCGTTTATCGCGTGACAAAATGGGGATAAATCATCCGTCACTCTCGTACTTATAAACGTGTCAGAAAGTGACGGATATTAGGCCCCCTGGTCCAAACTAAGCTTGTACTTGTACTAATGGGTAGTAGACAACGATATACTCGTAAATATTTACTTATACAACAAGTTATTTATATTTTCGTCGTTGATATTTATTTGACCTTAAATTTGAATAAACAAACGACAAACGCGTCCCAATCTTTACAAACTATTTTCTAAAGAATAATTTAAGCCACTGAAAATGGATGGCATTAGGTTTTAAATTGAATGTTTTGAAATAGTAGATTGTTCAACAAGGGACTAAAACAAGCCATAATGACACGAAATGTTTACCACGCAAGCGAACGAGCGAGCCAGAGTGGCTTTAGTTCGAGTGTCACTATGGTTGTTTAGTCTCGCGTTAAACACTTTGAATGTGTGGAAAAAAAATGGCGATAATCCTCCATTCGCAAACACCATGATTGGTTGTTTAGGGGTTTCCAAAGTAAATTAAAATATATATATATTCCTAGAGATTAATAAAGAGCTTTAGTCCCGATCTGCAGAGAGTAAAATAACATTTTAAGAGCATGAGAAGTGAAAAATATATTTGAAGATTTTTATTAGCTTCATTAATAATATTATTTACTTTGTAAATAAATCTAGAAAGTCGATTTTAAGCTACTTTTAGTCAACTTAAGCTAAAATTTTTCATACTTATGCTAAATCTGAAGAAGAAACAACAATAAGAACCATAGAGCTGGTGTGATGATGGACACGGAGTCACGGAAGGTAGACCTAGGGACTTCCTCGTCCTCATTGGCCAATAAAGAATGAAAATCCTACTAATATTACAAATGCGAAAGTTTGTGCGCGTTAGTTTGTCACACCTTCACGCTGCTGCAACGGCTACACGGATTTGAATGAAATTTGGACTGGAGTTACCTTATACCCTAGATTAAGACATAGGCTACGTTCCAGAAAGTTTAAAAGTGCCCGAGGGAATACGATAATCGAAATCTATGCAGACGAAGTCGAAGAAGCTTGTCTTAATTCATTTATTTGGAATATAATTGTAGTTGCTTATTCATTAACCCATTGATATCAAATTTTATGAGGTTCTGTCTAGTTCCGTCCATGACAGCCACAGATATAAATACATATAGATTACGTAAACACCCCAAATTGTATGAAGATCAACCGTGTCACTTTTTTCTACCAACTGGGACGTCACAAGAGCGAATAAGCGATATGAATTCCCCAGTTTTTCGCGCAAAATCGATTCAACGTCGTCGCTTTTTTGGGCGTTTGCAGTTTATTATCACTCAACGAGGCATTTTTAATTTTCACGGATGACCTGCAACAACAGGCGCGCGGCACGTCAGTAGTGACGGCCAACCCCGACGCTTGGTCGGGGTTAGGATACGCGAAGTAGATGCATTTGCCTTATCTATGTGTATTTATATCTGTGATGACAGCTATTAATTATTTTCAGGAGTTTTCCTATTTAAATAACGCGACGTGGAGATCTCCAACCTTCACATCTCTCTTCAACCTTCACTGTGTTCTTATGGTGCATTTTATTTAAAGACATAAAACGGTTGTTATTCCAGTATTCCGTTGCATTGCATGTTACAGTGCAGTTTAGTTGTTTGTAAAGGCTCTTCATTGCGTTTCGCTTAAATTACAAGGAAGTAATACAGCTTATAGCTTTTAGGGTTCCATAGGACGATTTCTGTGTATTTTAGTCTAAAGCCCGTCTATCTGTCTGTCCGTCCGTTCTTATATTATAGTCGCTGTATTCAGGGACTGTAGATAGTTTTAACTGTTAATAATGAATAAAAATGTTGAACAAAACAAAACCAAAGCCAAAACATGCCTTTGAGTATGCCCTCCTAAGGAGAAAAGGCACAAGTTCAATTAATTCATAGAAGCATATTAAACTCGAAGAGGTTATAATAAGGTTGGAAGTGCAATACAATTCATATAGCATGCGCCTTTTTCCGTAAGAGGGCAGTATATTTATTTGACAAAATTATAACATGTCATAAGTAATATGGCGTTACCGAATAGAATCTCAATTTTTTTCTCTATTTCTACAAGGATATTAAGAACATGTAGACACAAACTGTGCACAATTTTGTCTTGAAGTAATGAAGGAAAGATTTTAAATTAAATAAATGGCACTTTGACACAAGAGCGAATACTTGCATTTTTATTAGGACCCCATTCCATAGCAGCGTAGAAAGAAACTCTATTGTCTAATCACCTTAAAAAATCTCACGATAAAATATAAAAGATGAAGATCCGTCAAGCCGTTTCATCTCGTTTCGTATCATACACACACACACACACACACACACATACACACAAGCATGCGCACGCACATACACACACACACACACACACACACAAACACACACATTTAACTTTTTAATTTTTCCTTGTAAACTTAATAGGAGATCTCACAATGTTCTGTCATGCTTGTTATTGTGATTTATAAGATTAAACTTTTTTTTTAATCTATAGTTAGTTCACAAAACAAACAGACACGAGAGTTAGAAACACTATAACCACCGAAAAAGTCATTTCCAATTCCTGAAAGCTCTCCCGACCTACATCTAAACGCCACCAAAACGGTTATTAAAAAAACCGCTGTTAATTATTAATGTCTTAATTAAACAGCCTTTCCCTTTCCGCATGAAACTATTCGCAGATGTCGATGATAAAAAACACAGGGAGCATCCGCGCCGCCGCTCCCCGATTATGCCATTAAAGGGTGTTGTAAAAACTAATGGGTATTTTTAGTATGCGATGATACGCAATTAAAGAGCGTTCGGGCCGGCATAGTCCGAATGTCGCGGTGCGGCTATCGGTCTGCTTTTTGATTGATAAATGCCTCGCGGTTTTGAGGGATGGTTTTTACGCAATTAGTGTCTAAACTTATCTTGTGTGTATGTGTGAATTGGAGGTATTGGAGCAGTTTAGTGTGTGTTTTGGATTTCGTTAGAGAGTCATATAAACACTTGTGTGTGCATGTGTATTGTTGTGTTCCGCTGTGCGGTAAGATAACCGGTGAAAATGGCTAGTATAGAGGCATAACATCAAAGTCCTCAGGGTTGGCAACGTGTTGTCAGTCTTGAGATTGTTATCGTAAGATTGCAAATGGCTTCAGAGTCCACTTATCATCAACTGGCCTGTTTGGTACAAACGAAATGGCCGACGTAATGTGGATCCCAACGGAGTTCTTAAAAAGCTCAACCGATTTTCATGAAATGAAGTTAAAAACCACCAGGATGAAATTAGCTTTCTATTAAATTAAACCGCGCCTGAATTGGTCCATTAATTTGGGAGCTACAATGGCCACGTACAGACACACAGATCCAGACGTTAAACTTGATTGCATTGAATAAAATACAGAAATCCTTCGATTTCGAAGCATTTAAGACTTTTTCACTTTTCATGATCTTAAAATGTTACTTTAGTCCCTGCATATCGGGACTAAAGTTCCTTATTAGTCTCTAGGGGCTAAAGTTTTTTTTATTTACTTTGGAAACCCCTACACAGCCAATCACGGTGTTTGTGAATGCTGGATTATCGCCATCTTCAGTGATTGTGTAATTTTAGGGTGCGGAAATAACCTCAAAGTGACAACTGTACAAAAAGTTTAAAAAAAACCGGACAAGTGCGAGTCGAGAGACTTTACAAAAAAGAATAACCGAGTAACAAATTTGTAAGAAACTTTGTTGAAATAAATATTGAAATTTTGTATAGAACGTCGTTCCCTCTCATTCAAAGTGAAAGTAGAGTGTTTAACGCGAGACTAAACCATCATAATGACATATATCGTGTCATTATGGCTTGTTTTAGTCCCTTGTTGAACAATCTACTCTAATACCTACTCGATAGTTTTAAACTGCCAAGAAAAAAGTACGTTCCGTCGATTCTTAGCAGCTGCCAATTGTTATAATTGGCTGGAATTTACCTAGACATGCCAGTGACAAATATTTCTTTTTTATAGCAGGCAAATGGGCTCACAATCCACCTGGGTGGTTATTATAACATAGCCATGCAGTTCAGTTTATATACTGAGAGAAAAGGACACAGCTATATCCCTGTCCTTTACGCTCGGCGTAAAGTGATCTGCATAGCTTTGCCATAATGACCCCGCTGATGGTAAAAGGGTTTTGGCGCACAGGACATTTGTAAGTAGCTTAATAATGCAATCTCACGATCGAAAATGCGTTGCCAACCCTGAGGGCTATCTTATATCGGATACAATTCGATCATGTAAAATATTTGAGCAATTAATTTTCTTACACTTTCAGTCGATGCGTTGGAGGAATGTGCAAGTAAAAATTGTTTGCATCTTAATGATATTTTTAGGGTTCCGTACCCAAAGGGTGCCAAAAAGACCCTATTACTAAGCCTCCGCTGTCCATCTGTCTGTCTATCAGGTGGCTGTACGTATCTCATGAACCGTAATAGGTAGATAGTTTAATACTTTATTTACATCCAACTAAGTACAGAATTCAACATTAATACAATTAAAAATTAAAACTAAACGTATTTAAATTAAAATTAAACTAAACTCAAATATTAAAGATATAAATTATAATCTCCACTATAAAAAGAACACCCCCTCTAGCAGGTCCGCTCGCGGCATGGTCCCCATGACACTGGCTGCATTACCTCTCTGGATAGCTAGCCTAATCCTTTAGGTAGATAGTTGAAATTTTCTCAGATTTTCTATTTCTATTGCCGCTTGCACAAATAAAAAATAAAATATACAATACAATACAATAGAAAACACTTTATTGTACTCCAAACAAAAACCTTACAGAGAAACAGTACAATTAAAAATAACACATGTAAACAACACGTCTTATCGCTCATTAGCTATCTCTTCCAGACAACCTAAAATAAAATTAAAAACGACAAGAGAATATAAGTATGTTACGGAACCGTACGTACGAGTCCGACTGGCACTTGGCCGATTTTTTTCCTTCTCCGTAAGAGCATTAGTAGCAAAAAAGCACTCGGTGTACTTAAGTTAGAAAATCTTCACGGCGGCTGCTTAGGAATGGAACTCGGATCCTTGCGATCACGATTCGATTCCTCAAACCGCCAGGCCACCGACGACGCTCCTAACCTTGGCATCCTTAGATAGAATTCCTCTGCTTACAAAAACTCCAGTTATCTTACACCCATACTGGGACACAACAGTGCAAACGGTTTATTTTATAAATATCAGGGGACAATGTCACACCAATGAACCTAGTCCCAAACTAAGCTCTAGGCTTGTACTTTCGTTACTAGACAAGGATATAAATACTAATAAAGATAAATATATACTTAAATACATAGAAAACATCCATGACTCGAGAACAAATATTCGCGCTCATCACACAAATATCTGCCTTTACCGGGATTTGAACCCAGGACCGCTAGCTTCGTAGGCAGGGTCACTACCAGCTAGGCCAGCGCGTCGTCATTTTATCGATTTTCTCGTCATCGATTTTATAATTTCATCGAACGCTATTTTCTGCTGAATCCATGATGTTTTTAGGATGACTTAAACATTAATTACCTAGGTTAGTTTAGGTTAGACGTGTGAGGGCCTGGACACAGCACCACGGCACGGCGTCGTTAACGTGAAACGGAGCGGCGCCGTAGAATAGCACGTTGCCGCGTCGTGCAAATACACGGTGCCGTGTGACAACGGCTACAACTATTTTAAACTCTACGCGTAGGACATTGGGCTTAATATTGCACTTTATAATGATTATAATGAATGACGGCACCGTGTATCTGCACGTCGCGGCAACGTGCCTTTCTACGGCGCCGCGCCGTTTCACGTTAACGACGTCGTGCCGTGGTGTTGTGTCCAGGCCCTTTCTACCAAAAAAAAAACTCGTGCGGCGAGAAATGCCTTTCGATGATTGAAATGATACGTTCGTAAAATATGTTTAGATAAAATAATAGATAGGTACCCCATTCTGCCGTCCTACCAAAGAAGGCGGCTAAATGCAATGTAGTAGTCGAACCAGTCTATACTCTATTGGTAACCACATTAAATTCAAAATTCTTATAATCTTACGATGTAGTTAACCACCTTCTTTGGTAGGACGGCAGCATTGCAAACACTTAGCAGCAGGCTAGCGGTGTATTACTTCATATAATCTAGTATTATAGAGGTATTATATATAGTAGACTTCGTCCGGGTAGATTTCGATTATCGTTATTCCCTCGGGAACTTTTAAATTTTCCGGGATGAAATGTAGCCTAAGTGTTACTCCAGGGTATAAGCTATCTCCATTTCAAATTTCATCCAAATCCGTCCAGCCGTTGCAGCGTGAAAGAGTAACAAACATCCATACATCCATGCATACAAACTTTCGCGTTTATAATATTAGTAAGGATTTATGTTTTGCTCTCACATCCGGAGTTACCTGGGTATCATCATGATTTATTTATGTTTAACTAAGAAATACTGCTCTCATTAATTTATTTTATTTTATGTCTTCTAGATTCCTAAAAAAAATATACGTAACATAAATAACCAACTCTTTATATTTTATGATCCTAAAGTCATAAATAAAAATGGCACATTGCATTATTTAAATTGGACAGTTTAGCCACAATCGCATCTGTACCGTGACAATAAATTATGTAAACCAATAACATATAGACAGGACAATAATCAGATAAATATTTATAATCAGGCAAGAAACCGTCCGTCAAGCGTGTCATCATAACGCATATACTTAATTAGCATCGGAATGATATTCGTCTTCATCGATCAGAATTGCAAATCTTGGGCATTAAGATCAGCTGATGAAGTCATTTTGAGAAGTTATTAGCTCTATGATAATTTTGTAGGAGTTGTGAAACTGGCTTTATGTGACACAGGGTGTTTGAATTTGGTGTAAATTAATTATTTATTGGAAAACGACATAAAATAAAACAGCATGTTTAAAACAATGACTGACAAGTAACACTAAGCTTAAATACAACTAAATCTAAGATATAAACATAAACTGAAACATTTAATCTAAGAATGGCCCCTGCGGCATTGTACCAAAGATGCTGGCAGCATTCCCTCGTAGAATGGCTAAACTATTTCGTTGAGCGAGGAAACTGAGATTGTAGGTTAATGTAAAATTAACATTTTTATTTAATTTAATTCAGAATCTTTAATAATACATTTCTATTTCAAATTACATGGTTAGGTACAGACTACTTTTCTCTAAAAACAAGCGATCTCTGGATGGTGGACGAACATATTTATGGTTTATTTATTGCCTTTAGGATCATATTATCGACAAAGGGGTTTGTAACGGCAAGTTTACCTCTTTTTATGAACTAAGTTTTCAAATGTTTTAGGAACATAAGATTTACCTCTTCCTATTTAACACCTACCCTGCTAATATTTTAAAAAAAGTTAACCATGTGAATAATTACTTAATGAGAACTTTTCTAAGAATGCTTTGATTTAATCTACTTTGAACACTAATAAATAACACCAGTAACATAATACAGCTCTGTGTAAAAAAAACTGAAGTTTAAATATGTGGTTAATAAAATTAACAGACGTTTGTTTTATAGTGGACATAACTTCGCACGAATTTATTAGGTACAACTATCACAAAACACCACCAAAATATCAACCAAACGCCACTACCTCGTTTACACTACACCAATTTACCATCACCCTGTACTATAAACAATAAAACATCACATAAAGCAATTTTTTCAAACAAGGAAAAATTTCACACCTCACTCGTTGGAATTCCGAACAATAACTTGATTAATTCGGATGAGCTATTTCTGCCTGAAAAGGAGAATTTTACGAGAAAAATGTGTATATGTCCACTTATTCACCGCCCGGGATCGTAATTTATATGTAAAATTGACTCCATTTCATTTTATACTTGTTTTATTGGCACTGTACGACGCATGCGTTGAGCGGCTGCTGAATGGCTCATTAAGATTCTTTACGCATGTGTGTGCGCCGATCAATCAAAATGGAAGAAAACTTCTAGGCGGCACCAGTGTTTTTCCTCCTACTTGTATGAATTTTTATTGTTATTTTCTCTATTAAGAATATAACACGCTTGCGTGGTCTGGCATGCTGTTAATTGTTTATATTAAAAATACATTTTGTTTTATACACCAAAATTAACCTTTGTTTATTTGTTATTAATTAAATTTTCTCTCTTTCCTAAATATTTCAGGTCAGCAGTGTTCGCAATGTAGTGTTCCGGTGTGGGGAAACCAGATGGATCGATTCGCACGCGTTTATTGCTCGATTTTATGAACATCGGTTAAGCCATTTGAGAGATGTGATCGCTTAATTAATCAAGGAGTTGTTTATTAAATCGGGGATTTTTTCTATTTAATAAATAAATAAAATTAAAAAATAATATCGCCGGACAGTCTCGCACAAATTAATAGTCCCAAACTTAGCTCAAAACTTGTACTATGGGTACTAGGTAACAATTAACATAGGTAAGGTCTGTTCATCCTTACTTGTCTTATATAGTAACAACTTTCTAACCTCAAAATGAACTTTTTTTGGCTAAAACAGCCCTTTTATCGTAAATAAAGAAAACTGAATAAACATTATGGACATCACTTGGCTAATGTATTGTCTGTGATTGCTTAATTTTGTTTAAAATTGTTGTTTTAGCCAAAAAAGGTTCATCCTGAGGTAAGAAAGTTGTTTACTATATAAGACTAGTAAGAATGAACAGACCTTACCTATATAGAGAAATAAATAATAATTAATAGAAAACAACCAATCTCAGAAACAAATACTGGCGCTCATCAAACAAATATTTGCCCCGACCAGGAATCGAACCCGGGAATGTTAGCTTCGTAGTCAGGGTTACTACCACCTAGGCTAACTGCTTCGTCGATAATTTGTATTTCCAGGAAATATAATATAAGTGAAGTTTGTGACCGAAACGACAAACCACACCGCCAATGGAAAACCTTCAAATTCCGTTTTTTTTCCTTTAATTTGAATGGATTTAATTTTTTTGCATAATTGTATTGCTATCAGTAGGTTAGGTTAGGTTTAGAACTACGAATAATTTAATATATATAAATTTATATTAAATAAATAACCTGTTTCGAAAAAATATTTTTAAAAATAAGAAAATTCCGGATTTCGGTCAATTCTAATTGTGACATTTCAGAATTATGCAGATTTGCAGAAAAAAAAACTGCATAATTCTGAAGTGTCATAATTAGAATTGACCGAAAATCCGGATTTTTCTTATTTTTTAAAATATTAGTTTTTTTTTAAATTGTTCGTAGTTCTAAACCTAACCTAACCCGCTGATAGCAATAAAAATATGCAAAAAAAAATGCAGTTTTACCGCCTCGACCATAAATGACGTTACTTTTCATTAGAATTAACGACTGACACCTATAAAAAATATAATTGTAATCAATAGATTAAACCTGAATGAGTATGGTAAATATCGCATGTAACAAAGATCGTAATCTTTATAAAAAGAAAACTTATTTTGTTTAAATTATTTAAAGGCGTTAAGTGAACCATGTTCTCTTTAATAAAAGAGCTTGTTAACTTATTAAACAATATTTTAAATCTACATCACAATTAGGATAATCGTGAAGTAGCGTAAGTAAAGCGTAACGTAAGCGTCATGTGTCACGACAACTAACAATTAAATCAATAGCTCGAGGAAACCCTTTAAAAACAAAGAGTAATAACCTTAACTACAAATACAATCCATTTTAAACAATAACTTGCATTAACAAAGCCTAAAGCACAACAAATTGTTATCTTAACTTACACCGTTTTACTTTTAAGCGTGTGTAAAATTTTGACGCTTAGTTCGCTCTTCGTTTACAGTCGATCGGTTTCGCTTCCTTTTACACTTTTTACCCTTTTTACACCAAACTGGCTATTACACTAAACTAGTTGGCGTATAGGTCGAAAAGTGGGTGTCTGCTTAATTAATACGGCGTAGATGTATGCTTAAGTCATTAAGTTTATTTTGTAATTAAATGCCGATAAAGAAACCGTGGTATTACTGCGTGGGTTGAGTTAGGAGATGTCTGCGATTGTTGGTATTATGATATCACAGGACATATTTATTTTCATATTAAAATTGCAACAGTAATTTTATGGAGTTTAGCCGCTTGTATTGTGGGAGAGATGAAATAGATTACTACATTCGAGTTATACGGTTTATGGCCGAAACCTATATTCAAACCGCGGATAGATAGACTTACTTCGGATTAAAATTTGACACATTTTGTACGGGCAAATGTCAAATTTTAACCCGAAGTAAACCTTATCTATCCGCGGTTAGACGGTTGATTGAACAAGTTATTTATTATACATTTGAAAGATTGTTAAGCTAAAAGTTAGACTAGGTTAAGCCTACGCCTGTTTTTCAAGTTTCTCAGTTTTCAAGTTCTTTTTAATTAGTTTATTTGCTAAATGTAGGTATTGAAATCACCCTGTTTTTCTGCCTTTAATAACGTTTTGAGAGCTCACTTTGGATAAATGCTTTTGGAAGTATCTTTCATTGCAAAATTTTGTTAATCTTTTGATCTGATTCATAACAAGTTGCTGTTTCATACAGCATAAGAATTATTATGTATTAAAAGTATGAAAATTCTTATTTTTTTTAAACTTACACGACTAGGCAACTATTTCCTATTATTTTAATGTTTTACTCTTCTCTACAACAGAGGGCGCAAGTGAGAGGCGCGCGCGGCGCTCCTCATGCGCAAGTTGCGCGACAAAAACTGGCCGGACCAGTGTAACGGCCGCGCTTACTGCGCAGGCGCGGGCAGCGCATAGAGCGGGTAGCACCACTGCGATACTAAAAACCCAGCAGCTTTCTATTGGTTTTTTTTCAACCCCGACGCGAAAAAGGCGTAAGTACTATTTTAACATGTGCATCTGTAAACTGTGTGTCTGTATGTGGCATCATAGATCCCAAACGGATGGACCGATAGGGACGCGTTTTTTTTTTAAACAAAGTTATTTTAGTTTATTCGGAATGGTTTTTAACTAGGAAAATAAGTTAAACTGTTTACTAGATATCAGCCATCATGTCAAATACGGAATGCCGCAAGGTACTGTCTTGGGCCTACTCCTTTATTTCATCTATGTAAAAGACCTGCCCCAAACCATCAAAGTACATATGGTACTCTTTCCCGATGATAGCACCGTAATATTTGTTGCAGAGTTCAACAATTTAACCTTGTAAATTCAATAGGGAAATTTATTTATCATTAAAGTTTACGAACTGCTTAGCGGCCGATTATGTGTTGTAATTTTATATGACCTTTCTGTCCGCCATGATCTATATAAAATAAAGATTTTGATTGATTGATTGATTGATTGAACAATCAAACGGCGAGCATAACTAATTCACGTTCAAAAAAATGAAAGGCAACCAATTGAGATTTTCTTTTTTGGCAAAAAGAAAAGATGTTATAGGCATACAACTCCATCAAGCGCCGAAGTACGCATGCATGAGGTGCGGTGCAATTGTGACTATAATTATGAGCTTTATTTATCGAAGCTCAGCCCCGCACCTCATGCCCACCCAGGCTCTTAATTAAGTTGTACTCCGGTAGTTATAACCAAAGCTGATAGTAACATAACATCTGCAAGTTTTTTAGTGTTGCAACTAACATCTTAGTTAATGTATCTAATTTCATGTAACGGTCGTATAGAATCAAGACACAAGTTTGTTATAAGGAGGTAACAAACAGCTCTATACGCTTTCCAAGGGCACAAAACTGTTGCAAAATAGCGATTTTTATGAAAATCAGTTGCAATTAGTAAAATAAGCAGCTGGGGCCGTATTAATTGCGGTATTGATGAGTTATGAGCCGTAATTAGTGATTACACCGGCGTCGCGCTACAGCGGTGTTTCTACGCCACTTATACAGCCAATATAAGACTATCATCATTTAAACTGGATTATTGTAGACAATCTTTTGCCTGTGACTCCTCTTTTATCGGTTCCTCGGGAACTTTTCGATTATTTGGGAAAAAATACCCTAAGTCCATCCCTTATTATTGTCACGTGACTTCACGACACGTTAGGCTAGTTGGTAGTGACTAGTGACCCTGCCTACGAAGCTAGCGGTCCTGGGTTCAAATCCCGGTAAGGGCAGATATTTGTGTGATGAGCGTGAGTATTTGTTTCTGAGTCTTGAATGTTTTCTATTTCTCTACTTATTTATTTATTTATTTTATTTTCATTTAAATTTACGGTACTAAATTTACAGTCTATATCCGTAGTAACCACAGTAAGCCTAGAGCTTAGTTTGGGTACTACAATAGGGTCTGTTTGTGTGACTGTCATCATATACATTTATAAATTAAATTATTTCTGTACCAAACACGTTGGTCGGTGGCAGCGTTGCACCGTGAGTACGAAACATACTGACAAACAGACTTTCTTTCATTTATAATTAGTAACGATGAATGTTATCCGACTGCGACGAAACTTAAAATGTGTTTGACCTGTATGTATGTATGTCTGTTCCTATGTCCAATGTGACTGCTATACCTCTGTCACTGCCTAGAACTTGGCAGGTTTTTCGAGATCAAAATATGGCTTAAGCTGATGAACTTGTCATTTAACTAACAGGCCCATAAGAATAATGTTAGGTGTAGGGTAAGTGGTAGGACCTTGTGCAGAGACGTCCGGATAACTACCACCGTCTTAATAACCTTTGACCTACCGCCAAGCAGCAGTGTTTGCATTGTTGTTCCGGTGTAATGACAAGACAACCGGTGCAATTACATTTAGCATCACATTTAGTCTTAGGATTGTATTCTTGAGAATGCAAATGTCTATGGGACTCATATACCACTGTCTTTTAAAAAATGAGAATTATTTAACTCTGACACAGTACCAATTTCACCACACGATGTTAACCACTTAACAGACGATTAGGGCGTTAACAGCTGTCAAAATTTATGAACTAACAGTCGTTTAACATTGATTAAATTTAACATCGTATGGTGAAATTGTTACTTACTGCCGCACTCAGAGACGTCACTTAAATTTAATGCTTGATTAAAGTTGCTGCTGTCACTTTCTTTGCTATACCAATAGAATAAGACAACATGTCACTAAACAAGCATTAAAGGACAATGCAAGGTCTCCATAGAAGCTTTGGCCTAAGAAAAAATTGTGACGGATAATTATAGAATTCGGTTTTTGATGTAGAAAAATATTTAAAGCAATGCTGTGGTGTTAGTTTTTCTGAAGAACATGTCTTATTTTACTTTACATTACATACATTACTAGCAAGATGTCTTATTTATAAAGTATCTTAATAGATGGCTCTATTTTTCGTATAAGTTCCCTAAATGTGTAAGTAATAAAATACTGAATTTAAATCTCATACAAAACAGGTCATATCAACATCCTTCGTAGCCGCGAGCTATTTTTTTAAAGTTTTTTAAGCCAAGATCTGGATCATTGTCTTTTAATTGACGTCTCTGAGTGGGGCAGTTATATAAGAGATTTCCAAGCTTGATAAAGTTATCTTACAACCTAAATAAAAGCTTTCCGAAAACATTTCCGAAGCTTATATTGCACCTCCATCATTGTTCCCTGCTGTGATCACACGCAGACATTGTATGTGTCCCAGTAATGAGCCAATTAGAAAACACGACAATCAGCTGAGCGCGCAAAAACACCGCGCAGCCGTAACCGATACAATGCAGCACGCATTTGTACTGGTAATTAGTAAAAAACCGGTTCACCGACTGTTTCTAACGTTTGTCAAACACGCGGGACCGCGAAGGGTTGAAATTAATTACATTACGGTCTTTAATTAAAAGCTGTATGGGATATTTTAAGCACAAGAAACATAGGTAAGTACATACATTAACATAATGTCCATGAAAAGTAGCATAAGCTCCAAGTTAACTATAACTAGCTGCTGCCCGGGACTCCGTTCGCATAAAAGTCGTTTATCGGTATTCACTCGAGTAGGTACTGTCTAATTTTACAGGGTAAAAATTACCCTATGTCCTTTCCTGAGGTTCAAGACATCTTTATACCAAATTCCATTAAAATAGGTTCAAGTTTAGCTGTGGAAGCTTAACAAACAGACAGAGAGAGTTTATAATTTTAAATACTTATTCATAATAAGGTATGGATGTTTGTCTAATACAACTTTAAGATTAACCGAATCTTGTTTGTGAACAATCTGTATATTAATTTGTAGAGCAGTAGATACTTATAATTAGTGAGATAAATGCGAATAATAACGCTCTATGTATGTATACACGTTAGGTTTTAGATTATGTTTTGAGGCTTACCGAAGTTTAAACAAAATTTAAATTAAGAATGAAATTGTTCGAATAAACAGACCTCATCAAAATAGTAACTGGCAGATAACAAGAAATAGCATGTCTTTTAATGTTACTGTCTGGTGTAAACATCTTGAGGAATGCCATTAATATTGTGTTCGCCACTTTTTATATGACCTTCGTGGTTGTGGGCTGTACTGACTATAGGCTACTTAACATAAAATATGATTATACAGGCATGTACTTATTTAATGTTTTTATTTGGGACAGTATGGCGAACTTCTAAACCATGAGCGAGGAAGGGAAACTGTCTTACGAGCCATTAGGTATTTTTTCGGTAACAACAATTTATGCATAAGTAGTTTTTTTGGTCATATGTCAGTTGTACAATTTTTTTTTACGCATATCGTCTCAGTGTCATGTACAGATTATTTCATTGTAAGAGAGACCGAAAAAATCGGGACAGCGGGAGTAGGTCTTGTGGCAGTTTCCCTGTATCTCTGGTTTCTTTTCCTATGGTCTCCATTCTCCCAAAAAAAAAAACACACTATATAGGTGAAAAACTGAAGTAAATGACCTCTTGCATGTAGTTGTAACACATCTGTATAGACCGTTCGACATTCTGTATTTGAAATTTGACGTAAATTCCATATTTATTTAAGTTTTTCACCTACGAGTATAGCGACCTGCCTTACCTTCGTTTAAAATAAAAAGGTCTGTAAAGAACTGTGTTTTCTACAGAGTTTCAGCAAAGAGCAAAAAAACACTATTTTTAATGAGAGAAAATTCAACATACATAGGAAAACTTTATTGGTGACTGTGGTCGTAGGACCTTGGGCAAGGTCCATCCGGATCGCTACAACTATCTTATCTTTTAACTAGAGATGGGCCGACTACGGACTGGCCAGTCGGCCGACTAATCGGTTTTTCTATTTGCCGATTAATCGGTCGACTAGTCGGCAATGCCGATCGTAGGATTTTGCTAAGTTTGGGTGAACTCGGAAACGTTTGTTTTGCTTCGTCCGTCGCGCTTTGTTACCTACCTTTGACCAGTTTTGTTTACGTTTTTTCTGCACGACTTGTCAAAAACAATTAGAATCCTAATTATAGTATTAAAACGAACTACCTAGTGCTTTTTATAACTATGTCGAAAAGAAAATCGAATGTGTGGACATTTTTTGACGATATTTCCTGTAGGCAATAAAGTGCCGGATATTCGGCATTTTTTGCCGACTAGTCGCCGACTAGTAACCGACTAGAAATGATGCCGAATAGTCGGCTTTCCCGACTAATCGTTGACTAGTCGGCCCTTCTCTACTTTTAACCTACCGCCAAGCAGCAGTGTTCGCATTGTTCATATTGTTGTGTTCCGGTGTGGGGATAAGACAACCGGTGAAATTACTAGGATAGAGGCATTCCATCTTAGTCCTCAGAATTTGCGCTCTTAGGATTACAATCTTTAGATTGTAGTCTTGATAATGCAAATGTCTACGGGTCACAGATCCCACTTACCATCAGGTGGTCTGTGTGCTCGTTTGCCTTTTCCATGTTATAAACAAAACTATTTGACAAAAAAATTGCCACTCAATTCAGTTTTTTATTACTAGATTCTCTACATATAGTAAAGTTCAATGTGAGTCAACATCCCTATTATCTACAAGTATCCTTGTAAAGTTTCGACGTTTATTTAAGGTTGTAATTACTTAGCTTTCACAACAGCCTCCATTCGTGTTGCTTTCTAATTTACTCCCAGTCTAGGTTCCTTTGAGTAGGTGCCGACTAACAAAGCTAAAATATCAGATAACACGTCTTCCGTACACCGAGCGGTAAACACGGACGGCGAGGATGTGAAACATTGACGACACGTTACGTACCCTAGTACTGCCTTTATAAGCCAAAAGGCGGTATCTTAAATTCAATAGCCAAAGCAGATTCAATTCTTTTCCGTTAGCAATGAGGTTGCATTTGCTACAGGAGTTTTGTCGGAGATACCGCCATTTGTCTTAGCAGGGCAGAGTAGTTAGGTAGTGACCCTGCCTATAGTCCATACACTGTCTTGCTTTATTTAGTAAACACTCATAACCTCGAAATGGCCCTTTTTCGCCTAAATCAACAATTTCCTCATAAAAAACACAATCCATGATGTAACATCGGGAAAATGATGGGCAAAATGTGGTTTCTAGTTGGTTTATTTTCCAGGGGTGTTATTCTCTCAAAAAACGGCGGTCGGCCGGACGGACGAGCGAATCGAAGCGGCGAGTTTAAGTAGTCCCGTCCGAGGGAACAAAACACATTTTAGCGCGTGCATTGTCAATTAGGCAGCCTTATACGTTACAGAAATCATGCTGCCAAATTGAATACACGCGCTAAAATGTGTTTTGTTCACTCTGACGGGACTACCTAAACTCGCCGCTTGGACAATCACTCGTTCGTCCGTCCGTCGTTGCTGAGAGAATCACACTGCAGAAAACGGCCGTTTTAGACAAAAACCATGCATTTTGAGGTTATAAAAGTTTTTACTAAATTCGACAAATCAGATGGTATGGAGTTTACGAAGCTTGCGGTGCCGGGTTCAAATAATGGTAAGGGCAGATGTTTGTATGATGAGCGCTGGGGCCTGTTTTATAAAGCTATAAATTACAATTTACAGGTGACAAGTTTCCATTTGACACAACCTCGACCAATGACGACCGGCCATTTGAGCAGTGTTGTCAGTTTAGACCTGTAAAACTGTAACTTGTAGCTTTATAAAACTTGCCCCTGGTATTCGTTTCTGAATCTTCGATGTTTTCCATGTATTTCTTTATGTGAGTATGTTTATTGTTGTCTAAGGTCTGTTCATCCTTACTTGTCTTATATAGTAAACAACTTTTTAACCTCAAAATGAACCTTATTTGGCTAAAACAGATCTTTTTTCGTAAATAAAAGAAAATGATTAAAACATTTTGGACATCACTTGGCCAATGTATTGTCTGTGATTGCTTTATTTTGTTTAAAATAGCTGTTTTAACCAAAAAAGGTTCATTTTGAGGTTAGAAAGTTGTTTACTATATAAGACAAGTTGTAATATTGTACCTGCGTTCCTGGGTTTCTTGTCCCGTTCCTCTTGACTATCTCGCGGGCGCGGTTCACATTTCGGTTGGACCGACTAACTTTAGAGACGTATAATTCTTGATTTTTTGAAGCTGTACGGTGTATTGGTTTTCCATGGCTCTTGCGTACCATTTTCCTTTGAATAATTGCTATTCTTTTTAACGATATTACTTTTGTAGCCGAAAATATTCACTTTTTGTTTATATTTTTTCATCTGACAGTGCTTGTTATTTTCGTTGTCTGAACAACGGGCAGAGACGATACCTTAGGTTTATACTGAACCATGGAGTTAAAACTATGGTTAACCATGGAATTAATATCTGGCATGTATAACTTTGAAATTTTATGAATTTAGAATTTGTAATTTAAAAAGCTAGATTACCAGGGTATATAAACGGCGGCTCGGACTAGAGCGATCAGTTCTCCCTCAGCCTCTTAAGTGGTGACTAGAAACTCTGAAGATAGGGTCAAGTCGGACCCCTAGAAGCCTCTATCTCCCTCATACCAAAAGTCGACTTTGTGTGTGGCCAAGTCGGGCCCTACGCTTCAAGAGTCCTTCATCTACGAGGTTCCTGCTTTCCTCGGGAACCGCTACTCACTCTGACGGGTCCCACCTCGGGCCCACCTACCTTCGTGTACCACCAGGGCCGCTGCCTCTAGCGCCCCTCATTACAGCGCCAGCGGTGTTCCTGGTCCGACGACTCCGGGACGCGTACTAAAGGAAGTCCCGGAGGAACTACCTTCACCTTCACCACTAAATCTCTAACTTTACCCTGGTGATATTAGGGACTAATTTATTTAATTTTTTAATTTATGTGTAATAATTATTTTATCTGTGTGAAGAAAGCCTAAGTGTTAAATAAATACCCAGACCCTGACTTACTATTGCTGTCCTTTTCTCTCTAATCTACCTCTCTTTTTCTCTGGTCTTTCATTAACGTCTGGTACCTGGTCTTCCGAATTATCGGAAGACCACGTAACACGACAAAGTAAGAATGAACAGACCTTAGTACCCATAGTACAGTCAAGTGCATAAATATAGAAAGAGTCCCCTCATGTTACGAAGTTCTTATTGCACTGGAATAAGGTGCATTGGGACATATTTTTGAGATGTGGCGTTCTACCATATTTTTACACTTGACTGAGGAAGCCAAGAGGTTATTTTGGGACTAGGTCAATTTGTGATAAATTGCCACCTGATAAAAACATAGTGATGAAATTCTACATTGTTTTTTGTTATTTTTACGCACCCATTGTAATCGTATTGTTTTTAATTTGGCCGCCATTACTGCCAAACTAATAAGAGCTATTGTAATGGTGACAATACCAAAGGATATAGGTGTAAAATGGGGTTCATGTTACAATTTTAGATAGATAAGTGTTTGTGTAGTGTATCTTTATTATCTTTAGAATATCTTTTTTTGATGTATGAAGGTTTCTTGCTTAAAGCGTATCATTATTATAGTGTGTTATGGGGAAGTTTCACATGATTTCCTTCTACAGTTGCGAAATTGATTGGCTAAAACAGGAAATGTCGTCAAACTTGATTTGTGGTACAGAAGGGATGCTGGGTCAATGGAAGATGCTAAGGCCAGAGTTCATAAAATAATGACACAATACCAGTACGGATCTTCTATACCATCAGAGCTGCAGTTTTTTTAAAGCCACAAAGGAAAGAGTAGACGGTCCCGACAGAAAGCTGTCTTCGTCAACGATGCCGGCAATGCCTACCAAGGGCACAGCTAAGTCGCTACTTTTATGTGAAAATTCTAGAAGAATTGCCAGTTTTTTCACAATCCGTAACTTGGTCTACGTCCTTCCTACCCCTATGTCCGCTCTCCAAAGGCTATCGCTATCTCGCACTCACGTACCAAACGATTTACATTCGCGCCCGATCGTCCCCGAGCATCTCCGAACGCCGCCGAGTCTAATATGGCGGCTAACGACGCCGGCGCCTTGTTTGGGCTTGCGTGCTTGCATCGAATTAATGCGAAAATGAGAAGCTAGTTAGAACATTCTCTGTAGTCTTGAGTATTGCGACGGTCTTAAGTCATCGATGCGGCGTCTGCTAAACTTCATCCGTACCCAGAGCACGATCTTTTACCTTCTATCGAGTGAGTATCCTACCACCAAAGAGTCCTACCATCACCAGTGACCGTATTTAGAACAAAAAGATAGCAAGTTGAAATTGGCGTTGTAGGTCTGTCTATATCAACACAAAAAAAGCAAACATCGCAAAAGCGCATGTCACTACGATTTTTTTATATGTTGTTAGGTCTCTGTTCCCAAGTTTGCAATCCTGAAAACACTGTGCTACACCCATTGCGCTCAAAAAACGGCGATTTATTAGCACTTATTTACATACGTAAAATATTGTATGAAAACGTGAGTCTGTTTTAAGGTTTCGTGCTACGGATAAGTTTAGATGTTAGGTATGATTGAAATGTGCCCGAGCTACCGTATAGTGTACGAGTATAAACTGCGTTTTCGTGCCTGTCATTGAAACCTTACTCGTACGTTTTCGTAGCTCTGCCAAGATCCAACAAAGCCAAGGTGCCAAGCACCTATCGCTACATAATTTCTACGGGCGCATGGGTGAAGTGTTGCACTGACATAAATGCATAATGCAAGCAGTTTCGAGATATAACGCAAGTTATCTAGGAAAACTTTCGTCGAATTACTAGCATTGCAACTAACGCTGTTTTAACGGAGCTTCCCAAAACTAGCCAACCTTACAGTATTTAGTAGGTACCTACCCGTACGGTTACGGACGTTAATTTGTGACCCATTTCAAAAAAATATGCTTGAAGTTGTCAATGTCATTAGAGATGCCAATTCATTTGTAACTTATAGGAAACTCAACCTTATGGTTGTAGAATGTCAGATTGACTTTGGACCTAAGGCGGGTCACAAATTTAATTCTTTGACTGCACCTACTTTGTAACTCTACACAATATTATCGACAGTGAAAACTCAGTTTCAGAAATGCGAAACATTTTACATCGCACCTTTTTCTTGAAAGCTTAATGTCAGAGGTGCAAAACCTTTTTCACTGTGATGTGATTGTGAGATTTAAGTGGCTATAGAAATAAGGCAATAGTGCTAATAATCAATAGAGTGGAAACAACGGTTGACTCAATAATCAATAATGTTACTTCTGATCATCGATTAGCGGCGTGGGAGTCGTTTTTATTCTAGCTGCTGTGGCCGCTTGCTCATACAAACTTTTATCACTTTATGTTAAGAAAAGCAGTGTAAGTGTAATGACATTGTCCTTCCCTTTTCTTTAATGCGTTGCTTCTCCTATAACAATTACTTCTCCTTATTGCACTTAAAGAAAATAACAAAGTAGAGTCACTAGCAATTATTTATTTGACAGCGTTAACGCTATCGTATCTAAAGATATCTAAAGATACGATAAACTAACTCACACGTGACACTATTAGTAAAGACAGTAGTATAATTTTATATGATTGCTGGCTATCGTGAAAATATGCCCATTTACTTGTAACTTTAGTATTACTTAAGCCCGTATTAAACTATTATTAATTTAATTATTTAAACTTTATTGCACAATACACAAATTGGGTACAAAATGCCTTAAGAGTTTTTGTTTTTTAGTATATCTTCCTTCTATAGGTATTGTAATCATATTATTAACGATATATTAGGTCTTATTTTCTTATCAGTAAGAGCTGGCCATACTGTCAATAAGATGATTATGATATAGCAGCAAAATGGGCTAGCACAAATTGGAATGTAGAGCCGCATTGTCCAAACTGACAAGCTTAGGTTAGTTTCCAAACAGTGATATTAAATAGCTACCTAGATTTTGTATGGCAGCCGTCGTTGAGCTGCCATCTTTAATTGTAGTATCAGTAATCGCGGATAACTGTCTGTCCGTGTTTTTGTCACCCGGTGATTGCGTACCGGATCTTTCCCCGACGATGTCAAGTGACAGAGAATATAGATCACCAAGTGAAGTAGTTATTTAATTTATTCACTAGCAACCCGTTTCGACTTCGCTCGGGTGGAATTCCAGAATTTTAGAGGTGAAGGATTACTAGGCAATGTCCCAATATAGTATATGGATTAATTTTACTTAGCTTAATTTACTCAATGGTGGATTTGTTCACAAACTTTAATGCCATGTAAATATTTTTATAAATTAAATAATTCATTATATCATGGCTAAACCATTACTGTTTCTGAGAAAATGCAGTGCAATGGAAATGCTGTAAAACTTCCACGATTTACACAACAAAAAGGTCGAATGTTTTAAAAAGTTATTATTATAATGACATGACACCTAATGCCGAATTACCGACGCTCGCTGTCCACGAATTGTACGGGATGTTCAATCAGCGGCTAATTATCTTGTCATGAAACGTCTTTCTAATTAACTAATTAAACCAACAGCAAGTCTGGTCTTGCACAATGTAGGGTTCTGTAATCGTAGTCATATTGTTACTTTTTATTCTTACTAATAAATTGCCAATATTGTATTAAATTAACTACTTGCTTTGATAATTTACACTACTAGAAAAAATTACTAATAAAGTTAATTAAATATACTGATAATTATGTTATGTATTTTACAGTATTTTAAAAAGCAATATATCTAGGGTATCCGAAAAGACCTCGAAAAAAGCCTATTTTTATTTATTTAAATGCCATCCTCGTAGCTGTACCTATGCAGTCTATGGTGTAAGTATGGAATTGTTCACATCAACACGGCCGCGGCGCGGAGCCGTGAAGACCAAACGGATGCACGGTGCTGTGCCGCGTCGTACCACGGCACGGGGTCGCGACACTCGCGACGTGTTGATATGGACAGGCTCACATAAACAACACGCTCTTGAACGTTTCAGGCAGATTATTAGGTAACCGACGAGTTTAATTAGTCCTCTGAGAGCGTACAAACAACATTTAATAGGGCATTCTCAATTAGTTAGCTTAGCTCGCTCGTATGACTTCGCTCACTCGACCAACCATTCGAGATTGTGCAGAGAATAAGTAGCTTTATTCGACCACGGATCCCTAAACATATTCATCTATAATTACTTATTAAATTCATAATTGTTTCCGAACAATAGAGCGTAATACGCGGCGAGTGTAATTACGGGCCGCGCAAAAAGTTAGAAAACGGTGTAAGTAGTGTTAGCGGTGTTGCTTTCTGCATTTGCATAGCCGCTGCACAGGAGTGAGTGGAGCGACACGCTTGTGCGCGCGCGCCGGCCCACTCGCAGCGGGGCTACCGGCGGAAAAGGGACCAACAATATTTATTTAGTACCCGACACACCCAGAAGAAAAGAAAGAAAAGAAAGAAAATCATTTATTCGTGACATACATAACAAAGAACAGATGAATACGCAACAGAAGAGAGTAGCCACGAAATGGTCCCAGGTCAGCGTAATGCTGGCATTAAAGTCAGCGCTGGTCTTCCGTTGGACCATCAGGGGCACGTTTTATAAAGCTACAAGTAACAATTTACAGGTCTAAACTCTAAACTGGCAGCACTGCTCAAATGGCTGGTCGTCATTGGTCGAGGTTGTGTCATTGTAATTTGTTTGTAGCTTTATAAAACAGGCCCCAGGTGAAACAGGGATTATTATAATTTAGAGCTTATGATGATTGTGTTTATGAACTCACATTTTACCGGTTTTTAGTATTTGTTGGTTCTTCAAGGGTTTGTTCTATAATGCCTTTGAATATTAGAGTTACTTTGGGCTAACGCTAACTTTAACCCGCGATTTTGTTAACATAGAAGGTTGAAACATTCTTCATTGGTCCTCCGCTCCTATTGGTCTTAGCGTATCGATATATAACCTATAGCCTTCCTCGATAAATGGGCTATCTAACACTGAAAGAATTTTTCAAATCGGACCAGTAGTTCCTGAGATAAACGCGTTCAAGCAAACAAACAAACAAACAAACTCTTCAGCTTTATATTATTACCTATAAGTATATAGATTAGGTAGGTATATAGTAAGGAAAAGGAAAACTTTCACACAAGCCATTTTTATATTTAACGGCTAATATATCGGTTTTACTAACCTACCTTATTTGTGCGACCCGCTCACACTCGTGCGCAGGGCTACCGCGTTAAGTATGCACGAGGCATACCGATCCGATATCGGGATGGAGAATTTAATATTTATTAATTATTATTTAATAGTTATTTCCGTGCAGCCGATAACTAGACGACGTTAGCGGAATTATAAAGGTCTCATTATTTTTAACATGTGAACAAAGACAGCGTCTTTAATGTATATGTAGTGTAGGATAGGGAATAAATGGAAGGCTTCTATTAAATACGAGTATAACGAATAAAAAAATCCTTCATCAAATTTAAGTTCAAATTATTTAAGATAATAAATAGGCCACATCCAGTGGCAACCCTAAATATAATTTATTCCCAAATGTCCCAAGACAGGGCTTTTCCAAATTTA
This sequence comes from Acleris literana, assembly GCA_946894065.1. NCBI lineage: Eukaryota > Metazoa > Arthropoda > Insecta > Lepidoptera > Tortricidae > Acleris > Acleris literana. Next base: position 18,608,809 of record OX335680.1, read on the forward strand.
GTACAGTCACCAGTAGAAAAATACTATCCAAAGCTGGGCGTAGTTAGCCCAAAAATATCTGATACGAGCTCTTTATGCCTCAAGTAATTTTAGATATTATATTATTTCTGGTCTCTGTACAAAGTTACTTTATAGTCCGGTGACATAGGGTTAGGGTTGCCAACCGTATAATAATATATAGTATTGCACTATATTTTGACTCTGTGTACTATATACTGTTGAAGAAATATTATAGTACACAAAAATACTATATATCGGTCAGTCCTTATACATATGCGGTTTGGATTGGCCATTTCAAGCTGATTTTAAGCACCAATGTGGTTAGAATGGAGAAATAGGTTTTTTCAGCTCAGATAGTTGCCCCAATAGCAGGCAGAACGTTGGTAAGTAGTAAATATTGTGCATTATATTTAATGAATAAATTTACACACGTATTTAAAAAGTTTTTCTTCTAAGTGCAGTTTTTTTTCTGTGTACTATATTTTTTGTACATCGGGCTGGAAAATACTATATTTGCCCAAGAAAAAGTTGGCAACCCTACATAGGGTCCCAACACGGTGGGTCTGCGTTAAGTATAGCGGAGATCCTATCGACTCCATCATCAAATATTAGATCTTAGATACAATAGTATTGGTTTTTCATTGGGTTTTTTATAATGTCCAAATTTCAGCCCATTCCATAAACGGGAACTGGCTCAGTAATAACTTGCAAGATTTGACCTTAACTGACATACATACATATATGTGCATACATTGCAAGATAAATTAGCTAAAATTTGTAAAAAGTTTACCTGGAAATGTAACAATGACAAAAAAATAGGTTGCATGGTTAAGAATAAGGTAATATGTAGAATAACACCATAAGAAATGTTCATGCCGTAAATAAGATAAGTTATAAACTTACAAGGTGTTTATAAGATAAGATACTAAGTATTCATTACACTTTTCACGCTATATTTACATTCAAATTCATGTAAAGGCAATTATAGATAGACTTGGAACTTTTAAAGTGTTTATTGCAAAAAACGCAATTAAATGTAAGAGCCGATTACTTGTAATCATCTATCGAGTTAACTTATTCATTCATTTTATAAAGTAAAAATCGCGTAACTGGTTTGGCATTTACGCTGTTATGATATGCTTATCGATATGGCTAACAAGGCGTGTGAATGAAAGAAGGACGTAAGTGCCTGTATTATAAGGTCTATTTAATTGTGGATCTCATTCGATGTCAGTAGGCTATCTAATTGCGCCAGAGCAACTAAATAAATAAGGCTGTCATTTACTACTGTCCCAATTCAAAACGATATAACTGTAAATAATATCCATTTTATTTTAAACCGTATAATGATCTCAAAAAGATCAATAATACGATTGAATTATATTTCAAGGGCTTTTCTAAAGAGGGCAGAGTAACATACCGTGCAGAGTAATTACAAGGGTGACCTGACTTTTCTATTATATTCTAGTTAAACGCATTCAATATTGAAAAATCGGTCAAGTGCTAGTCGGACCCGCGGTCCAAGGGATTAGCAATCTAAATACTGCATGTACTCTAAATGTCCATAGGCCTTACAGATCGCATACAATCCGATGGTCTTTATGATCTTTCGTCTTTTCAACGCCATAAAAAAAAACCCTATAACGGGAATTTAGTCCACTAACCTCACAGTATGCAAGCAAAACTGGACCATCGAGCACGTCAAATAATTAAGAGATACGTATCAAGTCGTTTCTCGCCAATATTAATCGAATGTAACATCATAAACGATAAAACGCGGCGGCCTTTGAGTTTAAAATGCTCTCGTCAATCAAAGAAATATTTAAACAAGTGGGAGGCCTATAAACTGGTGTTTTGAGTTCAATACGATATCCATTCACTTTATTGATTCACAGAAATAAAAACAAACAGCGCTTTAAATGGAAGCTGCGCGCGGATTAAGTTATACATTTTCATTCAGTTAGTGGTGCAAGTTATAAGAGATAATCTCCAAAAATACGTTAAAAACCCAGGCAAAATCATGTCGGGTTTCGAAGCCGTTACTACAAACGCAAAAACTATCTGAAAAACCACACGTACTCGTACCTACGATAAATATACAAAAAAAAATACAACTTTGTCGGCGTAATTCAAATGTAACTTTTGCCAAATTACAGCTTTGTAGTACCAAAAGTCTCTGAGCTAGACTGCGAACAGACGGATAGACGGGCATGGCGAAAGGGGGGGGAAATAAGGGGTCCTAGTTTGACTTCCGAACTCTAAAAACGGTGGAAAAGAGATAAATGCAGTTAAAGAAGATAATGTTAGAATTTTTTATCGTCAAAGAAACAAGTGTTTGGACAACCAAACGATTTATTTTCTTATTATATTATCCTAATGAATCCCATAGGAACTTATTAAATTATTAATCATTAATCCTATCATTGTCAGCTGGATGGCCAGCGCTCAGCTCATGATTAACGTCAGCGAACTAATTTTGAAAAGCTCTGGCTCACCTACCCACCCGCTATAAGGTCGCAGCTTGGACCACTCCTACGCCGGTATCGGATAGGTGTGCCCGCGATGAATCAAGCGGCGCGTAACAGCGGCGCCCGCGCGGCCCGCCGCCATACCATCACCGCGCCACCAACCCAACCTAACCACCAACCAAAACACAGCCTTAATGCTACCTTATAAGTAAGGGACTTAGTTTCAAAGTCAAAACAAAGTAAGTCGAGTTATGGCTTTTTTTGGTAACGTTTGATATATTTACGACGGCCGTAACCTTTCATTTCGACATAATTTAATTTAAACACGCACTGCGACTTAATTATGATATCCCGAGATACCATGTATCGGGTTTTATGCAGCTTTTAACTGTTTGGTTATCAATAAATTACTATTTAATTATGCCATGGTTTTGTAAGCCGATGGTGGTTATATAATTTTAATGGTTGATTGCCAAAATGTTAAAGTTTGAATTGGTGTTGTAAATTTTCTTTAATTTTGCAAGTGCGTTAATTTAAGGATTAAAAACTTTTATGTTGTTCAAAAGTTTATTACTATGAAGTACTTATAATAAATGTTAATGATTATAAAAGGAAACACCTTTTTATTCCAACATACTCGTACATTCAAACATAACACACCAAGACATACAGTTTAACATGGTACTAGAAACTTAAAGTATAGTCAACATAGGACTCTGTCAAAACGACGTATCATCAAATAACACATTATATTAAAGTTCAAAATTAATCATTGTTTTCCTACGATACGGTTCTTTACTGTATCAAAAATATCTATAATCGTATGAAAACACTTTAGATCGGTTAACAATAGATTTAATCCTATAGGAATTCCCGCAGGACTGTCGTCGTTCACGTTAATTAGTGCTATCATGCCTTTTCAAGAAACAGCTAATTATAAACGCGGGCGCATCATGAATACGGCGCAAAAACGCGCTTGAGATTCAACTCGAGCGCAGCGTCAGAAAAACCGCGGCAATTTGTCATCTGTAACCGCCAGAATAACGGACTGCACAAAAGCTATAGCAGCGTTTAAAAAAATCTAGTGTCAGTTTACAGAAGATGTATATGGAGATGAAAGCTGGTGAAATTAGAAGATGGTTAGCCGTAGCTATAATCATACAAAACCCTAGGTCGGAAAAGTTTCGTTGTGCTACGAAAAGTATGGCAAGTTTTTGTCACACAACGGATAAAAATATAGAAAATTTATACTCCTACCATAGGCTTGTATTATAGGTGTAGTAAAATCCCTTTGTAGACTCACTGACCACTAGCAGAATGCAAGTGGAAAAACTTGGAAAATCGTATTTATTTCGTTTCGTATCGAGAAAGCATTCTTGTAAACCTGAGACCGTACAAAAGTTATTTTTAAACAGCTTTTTTATTGAATCGGGTTTTGTATCAACCTGAGGGCCCTGCAAAGATGCACTACGCTCACTAACGTTTCTATTCGATTCGTTTTTAAACCAATCGCGTCACTGGTAGACCACGTGACTTTTCGTATCACGTCATCTCCCAGTGACGCGATTGGTTTAAAAACGAATCGAATAGAAACGTTACTTAGCGTAGTGCATCTTTGCAGGGCCCTCTGTTAAGTTGAATTTTTCCGACTTAACACTTGCATACGTGTGCGTGTGTAAATGCATGTAGGTACAAAAACAGCTGACGCTTGCGGTCGTCGGGAAGCGAACACCTACATACCCACAGATTATAAGATATGTCTAAAGTACATACCCACTTATGAATGCCGCTGTGTCTATCTATGTATAGCTAAACATAATATTAATAGTCGATTAGGTATTAGGATAAGTTAAGTAGTGTAAAACTGAGCGCGTCTCGCCGATAAACGTAACAGTTTGGCGATATTAGATATGCTAACTGTAGTCTTTATTATATTAAATAAATTAAAAAAAAAAAACAAATTGTACACTGTCGCTACTGACGCTTAAACTCTCAACCACCGTGACGTGTTTTTAGGGTTCCGTAGCCAAATGGCAAAAAACGGAACCCTTATGGATTCGTCATGTCTGTCTGTCCGTCCGTATGTCACAGCCACTTTTTTCCGAAACTATAAGAACTATACTGTTGAAACTTGGTAAGTAGATGTATTCTGTGAACCGCATTAAGATTTTCACACAAAAATAGAAAAAAATAACAATAAATTTTGGGGGTTCCCCATACTTAGAACTGAAACTCAAAAATTTTTTTTATCAAACCCATACGTGTGGGGTATCTATGGATAGGTCTTTAAAAATGATATTGAGGTTTCTAATATACTTACATATTTATTTAGAAGAACATAAAACATTAAGTAACCAATAAAGGCTGTATAAATGAAATATTAAATTTAAATACCTGCATAAATAGATACAGAGATGTATATTAATACTTAAATATACATACATAAACTTACATAAAGTACATTTACTGTACAAAATGAAACACTCACCTCTACCTGTTCAAACTGTGTAATGAATGCCATGTATTTCTTCTTTTTTTTTATGTCACAATAAATCATTATTTATTTATTTATTTTATTTATTGTAAGTTGTTTTATTTTTTAAGTAATCGAGCTTTTTATCTCTAAAACCATAATTTCTTGATTCTGACACTGATTTGAAACGCCAAAAAGGGACATTATCCCAAAAATCGCACAATAAAACGCATTTCCATAAACCCCCAAAAGTACCGCCCACGCCGGCTCCGCGTGAAAACATCATAATGAAGTCCTTCAGAGCTCCCATCAGATAACATTTAAACAAATTAGCGTAAAGAAATAAACAAACACGAATTGTAGGGCCCGCCTTGAGTTATGTAGTGTAATTAAAGGCCGAGTGCAACTCTAAATAACTCCATTTGGCGCGATACGCGATAAACGCGCGTTTGGACAGCGATAATTATTTATAAGTAAATTGGAAGAACAATTATTGATCGCGGCCGAGAGATGGCATCACTGCAGCACTGCATCCGCGAACGACACGCTATCTTGTATCGCTTGCATATATTACTGGAGGTCTTTATTTTAAGGTTACTGATGAATTGATAAACAGTTGGGAAAGTTTTCTGCTTCGTACTGCGAATGCGTTGTAAATAGTATCGTTGTTTCGTTGATACGATCGTTTCTGCCTCTGTTTAGATTACCTACATGTATATGGGACATAATGGACCCGATTCTACGTGCACATCGCTTAAATAGCCTAAAACTAAATTGTCTAATATTTTGACATAGTTTAGACGGCAGATTTAAAAAGTGCTATTCCAGAATGTCAATACAATATTGAATGGACCGCCTGAAATAAGAAGCGTCAGATTCAAATTAGCGCTTGTCATTTGATTATGACAGCTGCTCGTAGAATAGAAAAGTGTTTTAGCGACACCTAACTAAAATTAGGAAGTTTAGAGGCCACTGTAGAATCGGATCCATTGTCTAGATATAACTTGACGAGTATTTATTTAATGTTTCTTCGATTGTGCGTGTCACGTTTTCTTTACATAGGTACCTAGTCGCATTTTTACATAGTTTATAACAAAGTCGCTTCCCGCCGTCTATCCCTCTATATCTACGCTTAGATCTTACAATCTGCGAAACGGATTTTAAAGCGATTTTTTTCAATAGATAGAGTGATTCTATAGAGAGTGAAAATCTGGATTATGTGTGGGTGTTACAGAAAACTCACATAAACCGAAGCGAAGCGAGGGCGAGTCGTTTTTGCGAAAATGCGAAATATTGTGTGTTTGTTACTCCTTCACACTAATACGGCTGGAAGCACCTAAAGGCTACGTCGTCACTGGCAACTGGCAACACATAAGAATCAAGTAAAGACCATTAATTTATATAATATAAATATTATAATTAAATAAGGCCTAACTGTATGAAGATATATGTTTCTGACTGTCCTGAAAAAAAAACTGTTGTATGTTATAAATTCTACTCCGAACAGCGCCGACCTTTTTATATAAACCTACTAGCCGTTGCCCGCGACCCCGTCCGCGTTAAAGTCGTTTATTCGCGGGCACAATACCCTGTGTCCTTCCTCAGGATACAAGCTTTCTCCATACCAAATTTTATCGAAATCGGTTAACAGACAGACAAAGTTACACATTTGTAATGTGCATGGATCTGTTGTATTTATTTCACTTAAGATATAAAAACTTCTGAGCACTAAACGTAGCTATTTTGACGTAATAATTTTAATAAAAAGTCTACAGTAGCGTCGCCGCGTAGCCGAACATTAATTAATTAAGCCCCACATTATCAGGTTTCTTGTAATCTCTATAGAATTTCGCATCCCACTTTTCTTAACACCGCTCATTGTTATCATTGGGATCGCAAAAACACGCGGCTCGCCGACAAAAGCCGATACACTAACATAACTGAGCCGGAATCCGACGGAACCTTCGCTCATTAACGCTTCCACCGCCGATCTCTAAATCTACAGTTTAAACTGTCGCAAAACCCACAGAAAGTTACTTGGGAAAATCAACCTTATATTACTGGCAAATGGTTGCAATTGCAAACGCGCTTCGGTTGAAACTTTAAAAGCTAAAAGGAAGTTTGTTCCATACGACAATATTTTAAAGTAACATGAGCTTTACTAACTTAAATTTACAGTATCTTTTCAACTGTTTTAAACTTGCACTATATTACTTTTGTACTTTAGTTACAGCTTAATTGGAAAGTATCAAAAGATTTCAACCGCCTACGCTGTTATTTGTAATCTAAACCGTATGTTTCGCTGACAAAGTATATTTTCCTTTGATGTTTTCTTGGTTATTACAGGTTTTTGATAGTCACATGTCTGTGTACGATGCACGATTAGTGTTTTTGCTTTCCCGCCATAATTAGGGGCTATCGGCGGCGCGTATGAAGACATAAATAAAAGGAGAACGCCTGAATTAGCGGTCCCTGCGCTTGTGCACTTTTGAAATTTCGCCCATCGATCGTGGACGCCGATTTCGTACCAATCTTGATATTTTAAACACAGTCCGGGTCGAAGGACCATTTGATCTCAAGTTATGAAGGAAGATATGGTATTTGTTAATAGAGTTTGAAATTTCGCCCATCGATCGTGGACGCCGATTTCGTACCAATCTTGTTATTTTTAACACAGTCAGGGTCGAAGGACCATTTGATCTCAAGTTATGAAGGAATATAAGGTATTTGTTTATAGAGCAGTTTAATGAAATTTTGATAATTGTTAGAAGTAAAAAATTGGCCCATCAAAGCGTTTCGCCATAATCTACTCAAAGTGTAATAAGAACTTGTACATTTATACTCGTAAATATATATACTTACGTTCCCAGCAAAAATATCTACACGCCTCTATGCCACTGATAATAAGGTCTATGTCTACATATATTTGGCGCTATGGCCGTATAGATAGCCATAATACAATTACACTTGTATGATAAGATAAGGTTAACTTGTATGATAAGATAAGATAAGGTTGACCTTTAAGAAAATATTCTATTTTTCTATTTTGGAACTGTTATCCAAACAGAACGTCAACTTCCAGAATTTTGGTGGATTTTAAAATATAGATTTAGGTACTGACTGTCTTTGACCAGTGTGTGTTGCCAGTGATGACTTACGGATCTGAGACGTGGGCGCTAAAAATGGGCCTTATAAGGAAGCTCAAAGTCACTCAGAGGGCTATGGAGAGGGCTATGCTCGGGGTTTCTCTGCGTGATAGAATCAGAAATGATGATATCCGCAGTAGAACTAAGGTTACCCACAAAGCCCGAAGAATAGCCAAACTTAAGTGGCAGTGGGCGGGGCACATTGCTCGCAGGACTGATGGCCGATGGGGTCAGAAGGTTCTTGAGTGGCGTCCGCGGACCGGGAGACGAGCTGTAGGTAGGCCTCCAACAAGATGGAGTGACGACCTTGCAAAGATCGCGGGAACGCGGTGGATGCGAAAAGCACAAGACCGGTCTGAGTGGAGAGCCCTCCCCCAAGGCCTATGTCCAGCAGTGGACGCCTTTCGGCTGACATGATGATGATGATGAGGACTGACTGTGGTGTGTGTGACTGTGTCTGGGTGTAGGTGGAGCGACGATCTTCGCAAGGTGGCTGGCAAGAGCTGGATGAGAGTGCCCACGAATCGTGCTCGTTGGCAGGAGGCCTCGAAATACTCGTATCTAGGCTTTACCTAAAACCACAAAAAAAAACAGGTAAAAAATAAAAAAGTTCTGTGGCTAGGAAAGATTAATTTTCTTACGTACAATCACTTTAGGGCTTTGTCACTTTAACGTAATATTTGAACTGCTGCACTAATCTGTCGAAGGAGTTAAAGCGACAGGGTACAAAAGTGTGCAGCTACTAAAAGGCCCACTGTACTATCAGCCCAATAGAATCCTGAGCACCATGGAACCGCGTCACAGTGACGTTATGATCCGAGTCGTAAGAAGTGTCAAACAAATTGTTTTATAACGTCAATGTGATACCGTTTTATGTTGGGTCGTTGTTCTATTGTGCTAGTACTCATATATTATTAACACAAGGGAATCTATACTCGTATGAATATTAATTCCAGAAATTGAACCGGCTGTCTCTCGGCATCTCGTCAGTAAATCAACCACTCGGTATTTATAAGTAAGACATTTGCAAACGTGCTTTAATTATTTCTAGGGTTCCGCAAGCTTTGTCCATGAGTACCGCCACGCTAGCATTGTACCGAAAAGTAACTTCTCAAATTGTGAAAGTTTCTTATGAGAAATTCTCGGAAATTTCTAAGAATATTCTTCAATTTTGTACGGAAAGAGAACATTCTCAATGCTCTTGAGACGATATCTTAACTTCTGAGAATGTTCTGCAACTTGTACATTGCTACGCCACGCCACGCTATACCTACCTACACTAATATCGAGGCTAGAATTTTCTCGAGAAAGCGACCGTGATTTTTTTTTGTTCCAACTCTATAACATAAATGCCAAATATCAGACATTCTCTTAGTTGACACCAATTTAATAAAATATTTAGCTATGTTTTTTTGACGACTCGATTAGCCTCGTTGTTAGTGAACCTGCGTACGAAGCTAGCGGTCCCGGGTTCGATTCCCAGTATGGGCATAGTTATTGTTCCTGAACCTTGGATGTTTTCTATATATTTGTTTTTATAGCTGTACATTTTAGTACCGTAGTAAAAAAAATATTAAGTCGAAAGTACCTAGTTATATAATTTTAATTTGATATAATCCACCGTACTTCTAGAAAAAATACTCTTACAAAAAAAAAAGAGTACAGAACCCACACATAACTCCTGCTCTCACACGTCGCCATTCCTCAGCCCTAGCAACAATAGCAAAACGCTGAAACATGAATACCTATCATGCGCGCGAGCAATGAAGCAGCGCGTTACATAAACCATCTGCATATCGCCAATTAATTACCTCACTTCCCGATTCCCGTATTAAGTTGACTCCATTTGTAGCTCATGGTTCTGATTGTGTGTGTCAGGTGTCAGTGCCACGAAGTCCAATTTCCTATAAAAGTTGGCTCCGTAAGGAGTCCTTGGTATAATCGAGTTATAAGCATGCCATTTCCTAATACCGCCATTGTAAATATTGAAATGTTGTATGCAAACGAGCTTAACACCTGACAGGTTGGGAAATCTTTGCTTTATTAGGGTCCACGCCAACCTGAGACACTTGTCTCCTGCCGACGAGGAAGCTATTCTATCGACTATTTTCTCGCTCAAGAAACGAACAAAAGATATAGATCCCGTGTCAAGGGCATAGCGTTTAAGCTCTTTAGCCATTAGTAGTTCGAAAACTTCTAAGAAATTTACGGAAACTTTCACTAAAAATATAGCAAATTTCAGAAACGGGAAGTTTCAATCTCCATACAAAATTGTGAGAAGTTTCCGAAATTTTCCTACATGAAATGTTCCGCAATTTTGGAAAGTTTCCTTTGGCACATCAGTAGGCTTTAGCAGACATTTGATTATTTATTTCTCAGTAAATAATGAACTAAATAAGTATTTATTAGAGACAGACCTCTACGAGCAAGTTTTTTCTTTAAACAAAATCTATCCACCTATCCAACTTTAAAAATCCCATATCGCTTTTATTGTATAAAAATCCGAAACTATTCGCGTGTCTAGGCATTGTGTGGCTATGCGGTTGGCGTGAACTTGTATGCAAATCACTCGTACGTATTACACTACCGTATGCAAACGCGGCACTCGGCCGAACTAGATTTATTACCCTCATTAATGCAGCATAGCTATCGCCATTCGGTTACAAACACTATTTAGTAATTCGGCCCAAACAAAGATCCCTTCCCCTTTTTAACTCCAAAACGATTTACCTAATGTTATAAAGATCGGATTAAAAATGCCTACTCAAATTATCATCAAATATATGAATTCGAATAAGTTATCTCTAAGACCTCACTTTAGTTGACTAGAGTGTGTCAGTAAGTTCCGTCAGAAAAATCAACCCTAGGCACTTGTCAATTCAATACACAATAGGGAATATTTATGACCAGAGGGCCCTGCCAAGATGCATTGCGACAACTAGGCTTTCTATTCGATTCGTTTTTAAACCAATCGCGTCACTGGGAGATGACGTGATACGAAAAGTCACGTGATCTATCAGTGACGCGATTGGTTTAAAAATGAAACGAATAGAAACGTTAGTTAGCGCAATGCATCTTGGCAGGGCCCTCAGGGCCCGTACTTTTCATGCAGTTGACGCAAAAATGACGCCATGCTACGTAGAGTATGATTCCAAATGGTTTTATTGAATCATCATCATTTAATCATGTAAAAATGGGTTAAGTAATCTACGCGTAGAAAAATAAATACCTACTTACTTCTTAACTAAAACGTAAATGAAACTATTTGATTGAGAAGGACAATGGCAAAAATCATCGAGTAACATTATCATTAAATAGAACTGTGTTTATGTTATAAAAAAAATTACTTAGTCATAATACAATTATGACATTAATATTCATGAAAGAAAATTGTCCCAAATTGCCATTAAAAAAAAAAATGCTGCGTGATCCGTATTTTGATGGAGATTAAGCTGTATTTAACTGTGATGATTTTACCGCTTCTTATATTTCATTTTTTTATTTGATCAAAAGCACGACCCCTGTTCATGACTCTTTTCGCGGCTTCAATAAAATCTGATTCATGTAACAAACCGTTGCGAAAAAAATTTTTTGGAAAAGCTATAAAAATAACCAAGATATAAGCCAAGAAAGATTTGTTTCTATCTCTTTCTAGGAATTCAGAATTTACATGGAGTTTATATGATCGACCTGTTACATGACGTCACAGTGCATATCGGACCTCTCTGTCTTATTGCTGTCTAATTAGCACTTGAAAATGCTTGAATCATCGTATTTCTTGGCCGATTTTAATTTTAATTTCACTTTTGGTGATCTCTTTGTTATTTTCATAATTATGTTGTTGAGAAATGCGATTTAAAAAATACATGCATATGAAACTTCAAAAAAGCGCCAAAGTTCAACTACAATTGCAACTCCGATTATTGGAACTCCGATAATGTAATTTTTATACCACTGGAACCGTAAACTTTTCAAAAGTTGTGAAATATTCAATGTTTAGATAAGACTAGTTTAGATTAGGTTTGATTTATAAAAAACCTGAAAAAGTAACAGTTGCTGAAAAAAATACGTTATGAGTTGCGATGATTATGACTTACAATACGTTATGAGTAAAAATAATTATATGAGACAATATGGACCCCTGAGAGACGGGTCTGACCATTAAAATACATAGTAAACTATGCTGTCACACTTGTAAATCTCTTAAAAGTTGGGCGCAAGATCTTAATTTGTTTATTCATTTCAATGAAAAATTGTAAATAGACGAAAAATGTTTTTTCTTGTATGATCGCGGTACCATAAGGTACACTTTTTATTCTTAACATCATTGAAACATTTATAGTCTTAAAATAACGAACCTCTTTATTCCGCGTCTGTATGAAGGTTCTAGTTTAGACCAAAGATAATTTTGTGGTAGGTACTAGCGGCACAAAATAATTTTTGACAGCTTGTTTTACAGGTAAAAATGTTGCCATGTAAGGAATATGAATTAAATACTTATGTCATGACTCGCTGGCTAGACTATTTTAAGCTAAATACTTAATAATATATAATAATTTTGCAAGTAAATTTGAATTTATCTATGTTCAACAGAACACATGATTTTGATATCCTTCTTTCTTGTCAAATAGAGCAATAATTATTCAGGAATTGTCTGAATTCTTCGTGAAAAATGTAAGGCAAGTTGTACATGATATTTTCAATAACAGATCGCTCTAACGAAAAAATGTAACTAAGTAATACTTGATTGACTCTGTTAATATTAACAAATATTCCTAGACAATTTGTCAGTTCCGTAACAGTCGTTTAACTTGTTCTTCGCCAACCGAAGCGTAAAACTGTTACAGTTAAAAAACAGTAAAACGCAGTAACCACTTATTCACTACAAGTTCACAAAATCGCATAAACAACTAATTAAAAGACAAAAACTAGACCTAAATGTAAATTTTGTACATAGTTAATAAGGTGTATATCATTTTGTATGTAATTAAAGGTAATGAGGTATTCTGAGAAATAATGTCAATACACAAGTTTCCAGTTTCCGCGTGATGTAGCTTGTAAAATATACAAGTTTTTGTTTGCTTGTCCTTCATCTAGCAAAAGCACCTAAGTGTGTTTCAAAAACATGGTATAGTCAAGGAAATTGTTTAGCAGTTTGACGTTATACGTAAATTAGCCGTGTTATACATTTCTGGCAGGACACGAGTAATGAAACGTGGAAAATAGTAACACATCATTTTATCGAATTTCACTTCATCGTGTATCATTTTCTCAACTTCATTTTTATTTCAACGAACGCTAATTTCTGCTAAAACCATAGTTTTCAGGATATCTTAAACAAATTACGTAGGTTAGGTTAGGTTAGACTACCAAAAAAAAATGCGGGGAGATTTGCCTTTCGATGAAATGAAAATTATGCGAAATGATACGTTCGTAGAAAGGAGTTTCGACAAAATAATCGGTACCCGGCCAATTGACGTATTGTTATGTTGAACTGCTAAACAATCAAATTCCTCGACTGTACAAAGGTCCTTGTACAGAAGGTACCCCAACTAGAATGTTAAGCGTTGTCATAATAAACTTCAAGCTATACATTGAATGACAAGCAGGACAGTGACTATGACAAGGTTCTAAGTATGCTCAACATTCATGTTGGGTGATTGATTGTGCACGAGAAAACAAGGTCGAATTTTCTTTACCAACTCTTTCAGTCGCTGGTTTACATGGTTTAATTTTTTAGCGGATATTGTGTTAAAGAGTATATGCGTGAAACGAATTGAATTGTTCAAGCATGATGCATGAACATGTTAGATATTTGTATGTCTTCGGACGGGATGTAGTGGTAACATAATAATTAAAAAGTAACATCTGTTTTACCTTTCTTTTCTAGCCTACATGAGTGTCCTACTGCTGGGCAACGGCCTTTCCCCTAGATCTCCTTGCGTCCCTATTTGGTGCCTCTTGCAGCCAGTTGAATGAGGAATGCGCCCAAGTCGTCCCGCCGCGCCGTCTCCGTCTAGGCCTGCCTCGTCTACGTACGTTACCCATTTTGCGGCACCCATTTTGTTGGCCATGGTAGCCCACCGGTCCGGGTGCATGCGGTAGACGTGACGGGCCAAATCCTTATTGAGCCTGGCGGTTTTTTCACCTACGTCAGCTATGCGTATTTTGGAGCGCAGTGTGATGTTCCAGATGTGATCTATCCTTACCTAAATAAATGTTCAACAAATACATTATTTGAATTAGAATTGTTTATGGCTCTTATATCCCACTTACCATCAGGTACTTAACCTACGTGCTCATTTGCCTTCTCCTCGCCGTAAGAACCATGTAAGAATTAAGTTATGTAAATATTTATAGAGACCCAGGAAAGCACGTCCAAACGGCTGTTCAATTAATTACAACATTAGCGCCTGAGTTGATCGAAGTTCACGGCAATTACCATAAAGGTTCGACACGCCATCATCCCAAACCGCAACGCGCAGGCGCCATTTTGACATAATTGTTGTTAAATTAACACGATATCAAACTCTAGCATGGGTGTATAGTTTAGTTTAATTAATGTTATGTTTGGGAAGCCGAGGGATGCAAGTAGCACAAAGCCGTCGTGGAGGTCCTTGGGGAAGGCATATGTCCAGCGGTGGACGTCTTTCGGCTGACATGATGATGATGATTAATTTTTTTGTTAGATATACATTGCATTGCATCTCAAAATAACCATTTCATAAGGTAGGTAAGTATATTAAGAGGATTGAAAAGCGCCGCTAAAATCGTGTAGCTGTCAAAAAAAATCCATACAAAACTAGCTCCGGGCGAAAACGTTTCTCACCCCTTAAATCAAGTCCGATTTTCACGATTTTTGAATATGTTGTAGTTATTATAAATTCCTAGGTCTGTACGTTTCTGTTTTGTGTTTTTTAAATTTGTTTCGTTCTAAGAAATATTCTCTTGGAAAGGAAAACGTACAGACATAGTTTTTCATGATATGTACAACATATTAAAAAATCGTAACAATCGGACGAGGTTTAAGGGGAGAGAAACGTTTTCGGATTTTGTATGGAGATTTTTACCTTCACAATCCTCAAATAAAAAACGTGTACCATACTATTAACTATTATTGTATTGGGCACCCTTAGTTTTATTTTTGTTTTATTGATTTGTTATAGCCGCAATATAAGTACACACTCTTTGAAAATTTCAAGTGTCTAGCTATTACGGCTGACGAGATACAGCCGGCTGACAGACAGACAGACAGACAAACAGCGGCAGCTTAGTAGGTCCCGTTGGCCCCTTTGGGTACGGAATCTTTGAAAGCAAGCTTTAATTACTTTTAAATAGATAAAACCTACAGCATAAATGCGACTCTATGCTTGTCATTTCACAAATTGTCTTACCCTTACCTCTGCACTAAAACACAACACAATGCCAACACTAAGTTAGGTGGTAGGTTAAATGTTAGATGATGGTAGCGATCCTGACCCTGCATAAATACCACCACTAAAAATAAGAAGTTTCTATCAAAAAAACACTTTGGGAAAAGCTTTTGTAGCTCACTGTACCTAAGTCTCTTCTTTGGCGTAACACTCTTGTCAGAGTGGTCGAGGTCGTCACGTTGATTTTGTGGCCTGCTTCACAATGCGACGCCATTCTTCGCGAACTGCCACCGTCCTGGTACATTCGTGAAGAGGACCCTCGACGGCGGTTTTTATTTGGTCCGTCCACCTCATCGGCGATCTTCCGCGTGGTCTAATGCCCTCGACCTTGCCGTACCTAAGTACTTTTTTGCAATGTAATTATCTGCTTATGTAATTACCAAACTAATGACCCAACACGGTGGATTAAGTATAGCGGAGATCCTGTCGCAACTTTCCGACTCCATCATCAGATCAGCTCTGTTCTTTGATACCATCCCAGCTCGATGGTGTTATATTATTGTAATTGTCTTTAGAACTAAAAGTGTATGCAAATTTTCAACTTCATCGGAAACCGGAAGTTGTCAAATTTAACTTGCAAGATTACATTAGAGACACCGGGACAGGTGAAACTAAATAAAAACTCGTACAATAAAATCTTGCCGATCGTCATGCTAGCAAGGCAAAGCTGAAGGTGTGAACTCCGTCACGTCGCGTCGGTCGCACGTGACGATGTGACGTGCGCGGGCGCTGCCTGTTTGCACTCTGGCCGTTATCACGATCGCTTCACGCCACACCTTATAAAAACCTCTGTGCCACACGGAACCTAGAAACAGAAGAGTATATAACCCTAAGCTTAGAAGTTGTACAAAAATCGACACTCAGGAACGACTTGGACTTGGTTGTTTGACTATGGTCAAACATAAAAAAAAAAAACAAAATATTTATTCAATAAATTGGCCACATGAGGGCTCTTTTACACGTCGGTAATATGGAGTGAATCTACTGGCGCTTCGGACAAGACCATCATTGCGGAGAAGAAGCGCCGCAATAAACTCCAGCAGAAGGTCATTTTTTCAATACAATAATACTGAAAAGTAAGTTACATTACAATATAAAGTAATATTAATGTATAAATGGTAAATGATAATGAAGTCTAGGATGAATGAAGCTCGTTGGTTCAGTAGTTGGAAGCTAATTCTGATTTGAAGACACCCAAATTATATCCCTCAGGAAATACAGAAGTAGGAAGCGAATCACACTCTTCAGCAGTGTGCAATAAGGAAGCAGCGAAACGCTTTGTGCAAACAAATGGTATTTCGACAACATATGGGTGAAGCCGGCTGGACGTCCGAAGATCGAAGTGGAAGTGGCCGTAAGTAACAAATAAATTAACTAACCGTAACTAAACTCACGGATACTTACGCATTAATTCATCTTTCATACAAAACAAAAATTAGATGAACCGTAGAATAGATGCGGACAAAAAACTTAATTAAAATCGACAAATAACGCGCACTGTTTAATCTAAAAAATATAAAGTTAACACTTGAAGTGTCTTCGATGGCCTGCCCTGTAATTAACTGCAATCGAATAATGCACTTGATCGAATAATAATTGAAAGGGGCGAAGTAGCTAGAGCATCGCAAAAAATATACTGTACCCTTACCATGGGTTACAAATGCTGTACTCGCTAGCTAGTCGAATGCTCTGTCCCTCGCTCTCTATAGAATACTGCGAGGTCTGTGAGGGACAGAGCATTGGACTCGCTAGCGAGTGCGTTAATTGTAACTCATGGTAAGGGTACTGAACAAGAGTTTCCTATTATGCTTGCGGATTTTAAAAGGAAGGCTTTTTCTTTTTTCTTTGTAGTGATCTGCCATCAGTCGCAAGACTATAATCAGATATTTTGAAGTTGTAGGTGACGTTTGTAAGGAGAGTGTCCATTGACTAATTCTCTTACTCAGTTAGGGAAACACATGAGCCCTTTTAAGTCTTTTTATATTTCTGGGTTGGAGCAGTTCTTTTACTAGCGGATTCGGATGCAGGTTGAGGCGTTGCTTGTAGCTCCTTCTGTAGCGTTCAGTTTCCGTTAGGATAGTTGGGCTCTCGAGATAGGAGTGGATTTCACTGTTCTTAGCATTGAGCCCCTGCAATGACTCTCAGGATGTTGTTTTGAACCCTTTGGAGACGTTGAATGATTGATCGGCTTGCTGTTGATCACACTTGAATACGGTATGTCCAAATAGGTTTCAAAATTGAGCTGTAGATTATCAGTTTGTTGGTGAGCGATAAGGTTGATTGTTTACCCAACAGCCAAAGCAGGTTTCTAAAACGAAATAGTAATCCATCACGTGTCTGTTCTATATGAAGCTTCCAGGTCAGTCGTTGGTCCAATCGAAAACCCAAGTATTTGACGTTGGTGGAAGGTATATAGCGGCAGTATTTCCGGACTGATGTGACTTTAAGTTCTTCAAGGGACTATTTCAGTCTCTCCTGCTGGACTATTGGGTAACGCAATCGCAATCGACTTCAAAGCGGAACAATTGTATTCATTTTGTATGCAGACTCGCCTTCGGACTGTCAAAATGAAAACCATTGCGATTGCGAGTGCGTTAGGCAATAGGCCTGCTGATTCTCTTAAGCGCATCGCTCATATTAACCGGCGAGTTTAAGTAGTCCCGCCAAAGCGTACAAAACGCATTGCATTCTCAATTCTGCCCCCTATTTCACGAACTGTACACCAAATACTGTACTGTACTAGTATGTAGTAAAAGGAGACGATTAGCAGTTATTTTTTATTGCATGGAGTCAAACTAGCACACAGGCCGCCTGATTAGAAATTTGGATTCTCAAGACTGCAATCTTAAGACAACAATCCTAAGATCGCAAATGCGTTGCCAACCCTGAGGACTAAAAAGGAATGCCTCCATGGTAGTAATTTCACCGGTTGTCTTATTCGCACACTGGAACACCACACTGGAACACAACATTGTGAATACTGCTGCTTGGCGGTAGGAAACATAAGATGGTGGTAGCGATACGGACGGACCTTGCACAAAATATTAAACATCGTGATGATGATGATGATTTTTGCCTTCCTTTCTCTCTCTCTCTCTGTTTATTTAAGAGTCCTCCAGTCTTCTGTCGTCAACCGTTTGACTTCGTCGTACGACATCACCTCAAACTTTTCCTTTAGATGCTCAAAGTAATATTTTCCATATTCTTTCCCTGCCTTTAACTCCCTTTAACTTTACTGTACAGGAGGAAAGTTACAATACAATTCAATTTTCGATCTGGTAACCCGGTAGCTCTTTTAGCTGCCTCTCTCTCTCTCTCTCTCTCTCTCTCTCTCTCTCTCTCTCTCTCTCTCTCTCTCTCTTTAGAGTAGAATAGGATAGAATATAAAACATTTATTTCGCTTACATATTTTTACAGTGTGTGGATAGTAATGCTGCGAAAATGCTATCCAATCAGCTATGAGTCGTACCACCTATGGAAGTACGACTCTGGTGTTCTGTGGACCCAGGGGCTGGTTTTTTTTCTCTCTTTGTTTATTTAGCCATCTGTCTACTGTCTTCCTGGTACGCCTTTAACCTTTTCTTTTATTGCTCAAAGTAATTTTTCCTTGGTCTCTCCGTACCTTTTCCGTCTAGCTTTCCTCATATGGAGTTAAAGACAGGCTAAGCCATAATTGCTGATGACTGTACCAGCGTGCCGTATCTACCACTTCTCAGATCTAGTTTAGAAGCTAAGCTGTTATTATACATTAACGTTGCCACACATAGGCTGCAATTAGACAAGACACGATTATAGGCTATAGCTTCTGGCTGTACGTGGATGATATGGTTGTATTTTGTCTGATCCGGCTTGTTGCATAAAGTTCGCTTTCTGTTATTAGTAGGAGATAGGAGACGATTTGCACCGGGCTGTTTATTTGACAAAAAGTATTTTATGCCAAATTTAATATGCTAAGTAATATACACACACAACACACACAACATAGGTTAAATAAGAATTATTTCGTAACCCATAGTGACCATTCTGTTGACAACTCGATTATTTTGGGTAACTGATAGTGCCCTCTGGTTTTGTATCTCCTCGCTTCCTCTGCGTGGCTAGTTGATGTGTGAACTCATCCTGAAACGTCAATATATTTAGAGTTATATTTCGTATCTGGCCTGCTTTCTACATACATACACACCAGTATACTTATATGATCTAAGATCCGAATAGGAGACGATTTGCACCGGGGTGTTTATTCAAAGAAAAGTATTTTATATCAAATTTAATACGCTAAATAATATGTGACGAATAGGTAGGCTGACAAATTTCTAAATATATTGACGTTTCAGGATGAGTTCACACATCAACTAGCCACGCAGAGGAAGCGAGGAGATACAAAACCAGAGGGCACCATCAGTTACCCAAAATAATCGAGTTATCAACAGAATAGTCACTATGGGTCAAGAAATAATTCTTATTTAACCTGTGTTGTGGGGAAAACCCAAGACAAGACCGTATAGTGAAGTGCAATGGAAGAGGCCTTTACTCAGCATTGGGTTGCAACAGGTTGAGGAAGAAGAGAAAGGAAAAGATGAAAAAGAAAAACAAGTTATTTTGAAAATAGTTCGTCCGGGTGTTTTCCAAAAAAAGTGTACCTACATTAACTTATTTTTCCAGAATTAGTTTCTTTTTTGGTTTTTCTTACTCAGAATCGTTGATACTCTCGATCCTCATACAATAAAAAAAGACTGAATACAAAAATGTGACGATCTGGAATGGAATATTTGGGACACTTTTTCTTTGTATGAGGATCGATAGCATCAACGATTCTCAGTAGGAAAAACCAAAAAGAAACGAATTCTGGAAAACAAAATTCATGTACACTTTTTTTGTAAAACGCCCGTCTCTCTAGTAACCCAACAGGTTACCTTCACATGGTCGAATTTTAGTTACTGTTTCGTTTGCCAGAATTTTCATAATTAAACTTTCCTGGATTGTTGTTCAACAAACCTAACCTTACCTTAAGGCTCTGTACCTCAGTAGGTCTCCTTCAAAAAAAGTTAATGGGCTCAGAAAAAAATCCAACGTGAATTTTCGGACAAATTAATCAATTGGGTTGGGAAACACAACTTTGGACATGCGAAATGATACCGTATTGACGACGGTTTATTACCACCAGGGGCCTGTTTTATAAAGCTACAAATTACAATTTACAGGTTACAAGTTTCCATTTGACACTGAGCAGTGTTGCCATTTTAGACCTGTAAAATTGTAACTTGTAGCTTTATAAAACTGGCCCCTGTATTGCACACTTTTACTGGCTTATTACCCATGAATAAAGTTCAAAATGGTAACAAAAGAGCACTTGATGGTAACAGGTCGGATTAACCTGTATTGACGCCTTTATCATAGTTTAGTTTATTTATTAATTAATATAATATTGCAAAGGTGGAGGCTTATGTTCAGCAGAGGACGACTACGAGCTGAAATGATGATGAAGATGATGATCATATATATTATAATTTATATTTCATTGTATTGCATTTTAAAATACAAACCAAAATTCGGTAAGAACTGCCAGGGTAAGGACAGGCAGACCAGTTGGTGGTGACCCTGCCTACGAGGCTAGCGGTGCTGGGTTCAAATCCGCGTTGGGGCAGATCACGGAATAGAAAAAACAGTGGAAGTGGCATGAGCTTCGCTTCAGTCCTGTTGTCGCCAATACTCAAACTATCATAAAAACAACACGCCACCATGGAAAATGTTTTTGGTGCGGCTATCGTTTTTACATTCCAAAATAGCACAATACGGCATGCTTCTGGATTTATTAATTTTTTTAGAAATATCAAAATATCGAAATAACTGATCGCGGCAAAAGTATGGTAGGTAGCGCGGAACACCGCCACACGTTTCACGCCCACTTGACACTTCTACTATTTTTACTGTTCTGTGGGGCAGATATTTGTCCGATGAGCGCAAATATTTGCTCATGCGTCTTTGATGTTTTCTATGTATTTCTCTATATGGGAATAGGTCAATTCGGGTAATTGTCCCCTGATATTTATTTAATAACATGTTGCTGGTACGCGATGGCAAAAACCAACAGACGAGGCGCCGGCGCCACCCATCTTTTTCTACGCATACTTGTCCAGTTTAATTGTTTGAACAAATTGCAATGCCTTATTCTGATTAATACATTTCTTTGCACCTACAAATGCTTTTAAACAATAGATCATTACATCGGTCGTTGACGAATCATTTTTTACAAGATCATAATCATATCTTGACATTTGTAATTCCCAGAGCTCCTTCGTATGCAGACACCTCGCCCTCCTGACGTCACCCCTCATTGATTAGGAACTACACTTGCGTGCATAAAGGGTCACTTCGTAAAGAATTTCAGTACAAAGTGACCGCGTTTTTTTCCTCGTAAGTGTAGTACCAATACATGTCACAAGCAGTCGGTCAAGTTTGTCGTGTGATTTGGCTTTACAATGGTCGAGTTAGAGGATTGTATTGTGAGTTAAACGATTTTTGAAGATTATTGCTTAAGATTGTATAGCCATAAAGTAATAAGGAGCTTGACTTTGCCCGTGACTTCGTCGTAAAACTCGTTTATCGATATTCCCTTTGGAACTGGTGTGTGCTAATCCAAAACAATCGTTTATGTGTGGTTCAAAGAAAAACATCCTGTACCAGTATAGTAGTAGTAGTAAGTACGTAAAAGGATGTCAAAAGTATTTAAAACTTACTAAATAAAATATCCCATTATATACTAAAAAATCCCTTAGTTTTATCAACCTTGTTATAATTTATTAACGTGACCTCTCTTTGATACCTTTAACTTCTAAACCCTTTCGCCTTTGAAACAATACTCGCTAATTACCTTCTCTCCTAACACTGAAATATTCACTGCAAAATCCTCAGATATCTCGCCCAAATAAGATTTTATCCTCTCAACCCCAACGACTCCAAAAGGCGTCAAATATCCTTACAAAACGAACATTTAGGCTCACTTGTTAACTTTTCATACGTCCCGTCCACTCACCTGTCCTTTCCCAATCCCGGGCCAAACCTTTGAGGGTTCACCGTCTCTTTTACGCTTATAGTTATTTTTGTAGAGAGAAAGGGACGGTAGGGGTCTTAGGACGCATCAAAATTGTATGTCCATAGTTTGTTATACAGGGGGTCTTTGTAAATAAAATTGAATATTCAAAGGCGTCGCGAAATCACAGTTATCTCGGCTCTGACGGACTCGCCGCCCGGGCCTTATTGCGTGAGCTAGTCGCCATCGCTATTAGCTTACCCTAGCCCTAGTGGAAACGGATAAAGGTTGACTTATCTTGTAATCATAAACGGTATAACGGGTTTTTGACAGTAGCGTCACAATTTATTTATGAGAATATTATTTATGTCATTAAAAATCAAGACTCTTTTGTTAAGAATTGTGATATACATAATTTGAATACAAGAAATAAAAATAAAATTGCTATTAAAAAATTTCGTGTCCGTAAGGTATATAAATCATTTGTTGGTCAATGCATTCATTTCTATAATAAATTACCTGACGAAGTTTTAAAGTTATCATTTCCAGCACTTAAAAATTACTTGAAAAAGTCGTTGATGTCGAAAGCTTATTATAGGGTCGAGGACTATCTAACAGATAAAAATGCTTGGCCTAAATTAAACACCTAAATAACTTAGTAATAGCTTATTCAGGAAAATATCTAAACATTGTAGGTATAATTATTGTCTAGGGGACACGGTTTCTGTAGGAGAATGTATTAAAACTATGTGGTTGTTTTGCACCGTCATGGGTAAGTATATGTATACTATTATTATTACAATTTAAGAGTTCATCTGAACATACTGAGTTTTGACACATTTTCCTGCTCAACTACGCATGATATATATATTTTAATGTTAAATTCATTGTTTTATATAATGCTAGGTTAAGTTCTATAATTGTATAAGTAATTTTTAAAAAAACGACTGACTGTTGAGTTTCTTGCGGCGTTTCTTCTCAGCAGTGGTCTCTTGCGAAGCGCTGGTAGATTTTTGACGTGTAAAAGTGCCCGTGGCCTACTTACTGAATAAACATCTTTTATCTTTTTTTTTTTATCTTTTATAAATTATAGTCAGAGTCAGGATACTAAACTTATACCGTTTTTCACTGGGCGACAGAAATTGTTGAACGTTCTTGAAATTAAAGTAAGCTGACGATGATATTTAAGTTCATTTCATTGTGAAGTTCAAAAATTTTAATGTTTTGTGTGTAGATTAATACCCATTGTTAGTACCTAAATAAAATAATAAGAAGCAACGGCAGTTAGTGAAAGAACAGTGCAAAAAATATTAAAGTAAGAAAGAGAAATATATTTTTTTTCGGAAAAATAACGAATGAATAATGACAATTTATTCATAGTCAATCACTGTCACCCTCGCCACGTATTTCAACTGTTTCTGCCTCCATGTCGTCGATGTCGCCCATTTTTAGGTGCAAATAAGACGGAATATAGACTAATATAAGAGCAGAATTTTTATTGCTTTTTTCTATAAAAATCCGAAAAAAACGAGTTGTTTGGAAAAAAACCGGATTTCTTCCGGACTTCTTCAACGAACGACGATTTAGATTTATCTTTTTGTTAGTGACCGAAGAGTTATATATACGTAATAGTGCATGTCAGACAAAGCTCATCCCACGTCAGCAGATAAATTAAATTTAGGTGCTTGGTCGCTGACAGCCACATTCTTACTGGTCACCCCGCCGCCGCGATACTACAGGGCTACATTCACTGCCAACAATTACCAACTGTATGTAATTTCCACACACGGGCGTGTCACTGGCATGGAACGTATCGAGGTTCGAAATTTGAATTGAGATGGGGTAGATGGAGAAAAAATACGTTGGTAAGAACAATTTATTTGCACGATCAAGGGATGAAATATAAGGCTGACCGAGTGACCGCCCTTATATTTATCCCATTTTGAAATAGTTGAATGCTTGTTGTTAAGCTTCTAGAAATTGCCCCATGTGGATTTATATGGGAATGGGACCTTGGTTCACGCAATTTTATCTTATAATGCTTCATCTTAATGAAAAGCAAGCTTTAAAAACCCGACTGCATTTTTTATATTGTCGTCGATATAGCTAAGTATGTTAATAATTTACATTTTGCCAATGATTTATTTCAATTTTGACAGTTTAGGTATCCTATGTCACCCGGGATCGTGAAAGGATTCTAACGATACCTTACACATCTTAATATGCTCACGCGTTTAGAAGATATGGTGGAATAAAGAATCGTACATACTTACATACATGTACCCTGAAAACATTACACTCCTTTTTTGGGCAGTCGTGTTAAAAGAACACAATGAAGAGCAATGATGTCAATGATGCCCATGATAGTGATGAATCTGTAAAGGTTTATTACTTAACTGCAAACTCGAAATTAAATCGAAAATATAGTGTCAATACTTCACCGAACGCAACTCCTACTTCTCTAATTTTCAATCAATGCGCTACGTTTAATAAATGTTAGCAATTCATGACAAACTTTATCGAAATATAGACATGACGTATTACTATTCCAAACACGTTTTAAACATTACTCGAGATAAATTAAAGAAAAATATTTTGACAACCCTACTCAACAAACGCGTAAAAGTTCACGCACACTTGCGCAGTAATGTCAACAGTATTAGCGCGTGGCGTTAATGTGTGCAAACAGCTCACTTGAACTACACTAGGGTTGGCGCTTTGTCTTACACTCGGTGTAATGGCTCGACGTCGTTTACAATGGAGTTGCGCATTTGACATCCTTTGGGACCGCGTTTAGTAGAAAGTGGAAGGCAAACAGTGGGTTAAACGAAGTTATTAATGAGTAAACTGGTATTGAAGTACGTTGGGGTAGCAGCGAATCTATTAGATACTTAAATGAAGTTTTTTTTAATCATAACAAAACGCGAAATTCAACAGTTGACAAACCATCTGTAAGTATCTCACAGAATAAAGACTAAAGGATAGAAACCAAACTAAATAAGCAGAAAATACATTATGGTTCACTTCTTTTTACTTATGGTTTTCATAGTGAGTTAGAAAGAGATTAATATATAGCTGTTCTTTCGTTACTTGGTACATCGTCAAAAGTAAGGCGTGATTTGGACCTATAAGCACCTATAGTATTTGGACCTATAGACAAGGAAAGACAAATGCTTCCTATAGTAATGACAAAGAAGTCCCTGTGTAAAACTTTGTGACAATGACAGTTAAAGAACAAAAAACAGCCTATTTTTTGTTTCATTTTTTCTCATGTAATACGTAATCTAAAAAGTAGAGAAAGATAGCTGACGCAAAGTACGTCTTATAGTCCGGTTTCTATGCTATATTATGTTCTTATTCTGTGAAGCACCTGAATTCCACTTCATTATACAAAAAAGTTTCATTTGAAGAAAGTGTAAAAAAAAACAATGCAACTGATAGATAGGTTAATCAGAAAACGTATCTATCTCGCTTGGTTTCAGCCCATCTTGCCCTAATTTATACAAAGCAACTGTCTTCTGCTTTCAAAACACTTGGCGCGAAAAACCAAGGCTTCTGTCCACCTTTATGGCTCTCATGATAAGATCTATCATAATGTTTACAATTAAATATATACTATGTATAAAATTAAATTAAAAATAGTTTATTCAGTAACTTAGGTTACAGTATCTGTGCTGGTGCCTCTTTTTACCCGACTGCGGCGGAGGGTTATGTTTTTCACCGTCATGTATGTCCAGTTCTATGTTCCCCGCTACAGCAAAAACGGCTTGGACGATTTTGACAAATGAGGTATCATTGGATTCGTCTTCGCAGCGAGAGTGTCATAGGATACCTAAACTGTTAAAATTGAAATAACAACAATGGCCAAATGACAATTATTAACATATGTAGGTATATCGACGACAGTATAAAAAATGCAGTCGGGTTTTTAAAGCTTGCTTTTCATAGAGTTATTAAGTATGCTAGATACTTGTGCTAAGAGAACACCGCTCTTCCACATGTGACTTACAATTTAGCTTAGGTGCAGGTATAACTTAAATATAAATTTAAAAGTAAAAGTACGAAGGCGTGAGATTATGTATGTATGTAAGTAAAAGTATAACCACATTAACAACAGGGGAAAATACAAATAAGTACAATCCAGTCGTAATGATTTATTCCCAAGAGCGAAGATCAACTCACAATCGTAGCGGGTAGTACAAATGTTCTGGAAGAGAAATTTACATTTTATTAAAATATATTTGTTTATTAATACTCGTCGTGTCCGGCCGATAAAAAAACCGGACGCCGGAAAACAATCCTGCCACATTACACAACCATAAAGTTCTGAATATTGATAATGTTGACAGCACCAAAACAATGCTAAACTTTTGTAATGCGTGTGAAGGAATAAATAAGAAAGCTTCTTTGCTTCTATTTTTATAATAAGCGCTGCTAAGTTCTTAAATACATCGGGTTTTTAATAAACTTGCAGCACTTCTCAGTGCTGCAACGCTGGTATTCTGAAAAGTTTCACATTTATAACTAGCGACCCGCCCTCGCTTCGCTTATGTTTATGTGAATTTTCTATAACACCCGTAATCACCCAGAATACATAAAAAACTTCCCATTTCATTTTATTATTATTGTTTGGTGGTGGTAGAACCTTGTGCAGGGTCCGTCCGGATCGCTACCACCATCTTATACATTAACCCACCGCGAAGCAGTAGTGTTCGCATTGCTATGTTCCGGTGTGGAGATAAGACAACCGTAACCGGTGAAATTACTAGCATAGAGGCATTCCATCTTAGTCCTCAGGGTTGGCAATGCATTTGAAGTCTTAGGATTGCAGTTTTGAGATTGTAGTCTTGAGATTTCAAATGTCTATGGGTCTCAGATCCCACTTACCATCAGGTGGCCTGAGCGATCGCGTGCCTTCTCCTTGCCATAAAATAAAAAAAAAGTGTTTTGCACCAAATAAACGATTTTATTTTTCTTCTTCAAACACCTTTAAAGTTTCACAAACAGTTTAATCTCGGCAAGGGAGTCATTGGCGAATGTTTTGATGCAACTGTTAAACGCAGTCATTCTTTGATGTTGCAGCCTTTTTCCAGGGTTGCCGCGCGGAGCAATCACGCACTAATCGAACGGGCGTAATCCCGAGTGCGGAGAGATTTCCCGCCAAACAGAGGGTGTGGCGCCCCTACTGCTGGTGTCAACAGACTATAAAACGGTGTTTTCTTTTTTATTGATTTACTGTAGAGCCTTATTTGGCTCTACTTTTTAGATTTTTTTTCAGTAATACTGAATCTTATTTTACCATACTAAACTATCTCAAAGCGAAAATAGATATGTTTGTACGTATTACAAATCCTGATTTTATCTACACCCATGTCATAAGTCCTCTATTATACGTTCAAAACCCGTAGGCACTGACCTGCATTACTTGTGGTAGTAGGTGACAGCGATGACAGCTGTTAATTTTGGAAGATGTTCCAAATTTGGATCTCATTACCTTACAATCGAATCGAAATCGAATTATAACGTAATTTCAAAATTACGTTACAGCTGTCATCGCTGTCACCTACTAACAGGTAAGGTAATGCTGGTCATTTGCCTTTCGGCTTCTGAACCCATCTTAGCGTACTTATAATATGTGTGTAGATAGTATT
Source organism: Acleris literana (assembly GCA_946894065.1). Taxonomy (NCBI): domain Eukaryota; kingdom Metazoa; phylum Arthropoda; class Insecta; order Lepidoptera; family Tortricidae; genus Acleris; species Acleris literana. The sequence continues at coordinate 18,637,010 of OX335680.1, forward strand.
GTACGCGACTCTGCGTAATTGGCATTACGCAACCGTCACGTAAAGTACTATTACCGCATGTTTGTAGATATCTTTCAACTTTTCTATATTTTAACGGTTTCACTTTTGGATCCGATTACGGCCTATACATATATTCTTGTCCGGCCCAAACATAAAAGCAAATTCCGAATCCAGCCCAATATGTCGTCTATGAAGGACATTTATGTGTAAATATAGGTACCGTAAAATGCTGCAACTTTGCACGGATTTTGACGTTTTTTCCTTATATCTGTGAAACTATTTGTCTCATGTGGTTTAATGAGTATTAGTCGGAAAACAGACCCTATGCCTCGCCAAATTAGACTCAAATATCAGTAGGTAATCATACAATATTTCCTAGTTATAAGCATTTAAAGTGGCAGGCAAAGTTTTAGGCCTAAGACGTAACTTTGCCTAGACGGTTATCTCGATAAATAACGTTTTGCTATTTGTAATAATACTTAATTGTGTACATGAGACATTGTGCTTGTCCCTGGCAGTCAAATTATTGCTATAAGCTTTATGTTTTTTTTTTCACAGGCAATAGGCAATGTTGTACCAGGTTCTACGAACTTTCCATACAAAAATATCGGCAACTGTAGGGTTGTGCCAAAAAAAGATTGTTATTTTTAAAAAAAATGTATTTTTTTAGTTAAAAAATAATCATCACAACGTATGCACTTAAGAGTATTACATTAAAATATGTTTATTTTGACTAATTCTATAATAATTTACCACTTTTACGGTTAGTACCTTGAAATTGTATGACTTTTACAAATGATAACACTTTTACCCAAACCAGTCTTGAGTCAATTTGACTCGAAAATCGATTTGCAAGATTTGACTTAACTAGCATTGCAAGTTATTAAAAAGCTAGTAATAAATTAAATCACTTAAGCAATTTAGGCACACCTATTTTTACTCTTATCTGTTCATTTATAAAACCCAGCTAGTGACAGCCCTAGACCCAGGCAAAATTGTGTCACTCAAGTTTCCAGAACACTGCCCAATATTGCCTACTACGTTATTATAATGAAATCGTGTCCTATTCTTGAAAATATTAGACTTACGGAAAATAGACAATATTTACTTACCCTGGGACGCACCTACTTCTCGAAAATCACGTTCCTTGTACTTAAAATTTTAAAAGTTGCGAGACACTAAAAAAATGCAGCCACTCCCTCCAACTTATGATGCACAACTGGCGTCGCAACAATGGAGTTACCAACGTAAAAAAATTAAAAATGTGTTGCCAAAATAATGAAAATTACTACCAAATGGTAAAAAACAAGAAAAAACTGAGCAAATGCGAGATATCGTAATTTAAACAAAATAGGCAAAATTGAGCTTAAACGGCAAAATTGCAGCATTTTACGGTATTTAAACTATCGGACACAACGTTAAGGCACTATTCCCATGGCCAGCGATCCACTATTCATATAATGTGTCTCTTTTATCAACACGGGATCTATATTTTTCGTTCGTTTCTTAAGCGAAAAAATAATCGATAGCTAATCGCTCCTGACTGGCGTGGGACGAGTGCCTTAAATCTATTTGTTTTTAATCAAGAACATTTGGCTGTACGAGGATATCGGAAGAGGAAGGACAACACAATATCGAATAAAGGCACCGTTTCTCGTTCACACTTCTTCATCTACTCACAGGGTATCCCTCACAATCCCTAATAACGTTTGTCCTAAAACATCTTTTGCCCGAATTTTCATTTGCCCTAAACTGATTTTCAGATGAGTCAGGCAACTTTTTAAGTTTTCCAATTATATCTTCGGTTCGGTTAGGTTAGGGTTGTATTATAACAATACTAAGTTTTAAAATTTAAGCGGAAATGGCGTTAGGATAAATGAAAATTCGGACAAACGATGCATTAGGACAAATGACGATTAGGGCTTCTATAGGAGAACCCTACTCACATCTTCACTTATCAAACGATTGCTTTCCGGTCACGATACAGATTGTAGCGAGCACACGTGGTAGCGGCGGGGTTGCCGTGAACACATCCGATTAATCGATTGCACTCGTTAACTCGGCCGATTCTATTCGATGCTCGGCAGATTCGGAAGTGCTCGCTGCCTGGAAGCGTAGGCTTTTTGCAATCAGCTGGGAGGCGTTCGATTTGACAGGTGCTCGATGGTCAGTTAATTTTCTGGTTTAGCATGTAATAAGTACCTAACCATGTTTTAAATGGTACCTAAATAGAAACACATTCTTTTTTTCGAATTTAACTGTTGAAACCAATGTTTTCAGGATATCTTAAACAAATCGCTTAAATAGACTAAAACTAAATTGTCTAATTTTTAGACTTAGTTTAGACGGCAGATTTAACAAGTGCTATTCCAGAATGTCAATATAATATTGAATAAGACAGTCTAAAATAAGAAGCGTCAGATTCAAATTAGCGCTGTCATTTGATTATGTCAGCTGCTCATAGAATAGCAAAGTGTTTTAGCGACGCCTAAATAAAATTATGTAGTATAGAATCGGGTCCATTAATTACTAAGGTTAGTTTAGGACACGGGGTACGTACAACATTCTTATTTAGTACTTGCCACTTTAATGTGATACTAGACACTTGGCGTGTTTGTTGACATGACTCTACGAGTGTTTGGTCAATTTGTGGCTCGAGTTGCTTTTCGTCGCTTAGCAAATAACAAATAAAGAACGACTTGTCTATTGCATTCCCATTGCTAGACCAAATATTTTTTTAATGAGAAGGATTGTCATTAGGAACTAAATTAATTTCATTTATTCTTAAAACAACACAGATTTATCCCATAGTTATACGTGCCAAGATTTCAATTAATAATTACAAGAATAAACCTTGAAATATACTCCTCGTGAGGCCCAGTGTGCAATGGTATGTAATTATGTATATATCATATAATCAAGGCAATTTAATTTGAACTGTGTTGCAATGCGAATAAGGTTTATTTTCCTATCTACATAAACTGAAATTGGCATTATCGAACAAACGTAATTGAACTTTATTGCGTTGATGGTAGATTCAAAGTCGCACTCACAAAAAACTCCCTCTTTATAGTATGGTGGGTTATCATCTCCAGGATAAGTTTAGTGGTGGTAGGACCTGGTGCAGGGACGGTCCAGATCGCTATCACCATTTTAGCCTTTAACCTACCCCCAAGCAGCAGTGTTCGCATTGTTGTGCTCCGGCAGACAACCGGTGAAATAACAAGCATAGACGCATTCCATCTTAGTCCTCAGGGTTGGCAACGCATTTGCGGTCATAGGATTGCGGTTTTAAGATTGTAGTCTTGATACTGCAAATGTCTATTAGTCATATTCATATACAGTGTGTGACATCCATAAGAACATACATTTTAAGTAAGGATAGCTTTAAGTGCTGTGAATCCTTTACAGACGGAATTAAGTTACCTAATAGCTCCAATCAATTTAGTGTAATTCATTTTTAAAAGGTCTATCGAGCAGCAATGTATAACATTAAGTCTAAGTTAACAGCAAGTTAATTGAGGGTTAATTGAGCTATTTATGATACATTGCGTGGCGAATTAGTATCCACTCACGTGCTCTGTGTATCCAGAGTTGCCAGTGATAGCCCTTATTTGCTTATAAATAGGTCGATCAAACTTGCACGAGCAATCAAGTATAAAAAAAAGTACAACTTATGTTAATAATACACATGTTTATGTTAATTAAGATGCATATTAACTATTGTAAAAATATATGTTCGTATGGATGTCACACACTGTAGATCAGTTTTTTTTTACTGTGGTAAAAATATCTAACCCAGATTGGCCCTAACAGACCTGAGACGATCTAAACAGGGTCTGGGGATATTGTCGTCATTGTATGTTGAATACTGATCATTTTATATTACAGGAAATAAAATTTGGCCGTCTGTTATCTACTTTGCGATCTTTTAAGACTTACCGAATCTAACCTTAACCTTAACCTTTCAGCCCACTGTGCTGTTTGAAGAACGAGGGCAGTTTTACGATTACCTTTTGTTTGATATTAACAAAAAGATCTTAGTGAAGATTACAGACGGACAATTCATATTTCTTGAACTATACCATATTTTTTAAAGCACCAAGTGACACTCGCAACACTAAGGGTCAATTCACACCCGAGACGCGACGCGACGCGACGCTGCGCACACATGCGACTCAAAAAAAGAGACAATTCAACGCTGCGTGGTGAAACGTATTCTGAACTCTCCCAATGAAATGTGTACCCTTTCGTGTAGTAAATAAAGTATATTTTGAGTCGCATGTGTGCGCAGCGTCGCGTCGCGTCGCGTCTCGGTGTGAGTTGACGCCAAGGCGAACCAAACGACACCTTGTTTCTCGAAATCGGCCCATGGGAACAAACCAATATACATTCAGGTCTATCTTCGTCCTCCGTCCTTCTTCAGCAGTAGGATAGAAAGGCACGTCTCAAGAACGCATTTCCTCCAGAATTCTTGAGAGCACATCTCTAAAGGTACAAACAAAATGCTACTCATGCAATGTTAAGTGACGGCCTCCTGTTTCCGCTCTTGTGTGTAACGCTACCTTAATTGTCATACAAACGTTAAGAGCTTATTACACCTTCCTGGTGTGTTATTCTCTCAAAAAACCGCGGCCGATCGGACGGACGAGCGAATAAAAGCGGCGAGTTTAAGTAGTCCCGTCCGACCGAACAAAACACATTTTAGCGCGTGCATTGTCAATTAGGGAGCCTTATACGTTCGAGAAGTCATGCTGCCAAATTGAATACACGCGCTAAAATGTGTTTTGTTCGCTCTGTCGGGACTACTTAAACTCGCCCTTTGGACCTTCACTTGAGCGAACGATCACCTTTGCTTGTTGAGAGAATCACAACCCTGAATGAGTCACTAGCTACTAGATACGTATGGAAATATCTCCATCTCATTCCAACGTATCGCTGCGTCCTCCTTGTACGCGACAAATTCAGGGAGGTGTAACAACCTCTTTAGTTCTAATTTAATGTTGATTATCGCAGATATGCTGAGCCCTTAGTGTAAGTTGCTTATCGTCGGTGATTGCAATACCGCGCATAACTAAAAAATTTGATACGTTGCAAAATGTACCTTAATGATGTACTTGCTAAGGTGTAATTTGCATCTTATTTAATTTGTTACTTACGCGGTTTAGCAGCATCACCGACGTTATGAAAAAACGTCTCGAATACGTTTGCGTTTCTCGTAAGTATATGAATAACATGGATGCAAACGCGTTCGAGACTATTTGCCGCGTGAACAGCAACACACACTGAAGGCTCAGAGGCGCTTGCCAAGATGCATTACGCTAACTAGCATTTCTATTCGCTTTGTTATTAAACCAATCGCGTCACTGGTAGATGACGTGATACGAAGAGTCACGTGGTCTACCAGTGACGTGATTGGTTTAAAAACGAATCGAATAGAAACGCTAGTTAGCGTAATGTATCTTGGTAAGGGCTTCAGTGCCTTCAGTTCCCATTGTCGTCTTCCGTTGTTGGGGTGAGATGTCCAATGAAATGACTAGCGTAGAGGCATTCCATCTTGCGGTTATGGTTGGCAACGCAATTACAGTATTGATATTGAATATGTCCATGTGTCTCAGAACCCCTTTCTATCAGGTATAGCGTGTGTGTTCGTTAGCCTTTTCCAAGGGATTACTAGATACACTAAAGCAGTTCAGTTTAGGTTGAGAGAAAGGGACAGAGCTGTATAACTAACTGTGTCGCTTTCTCTCAACCTAAATTGAACTGCTTTAGTATGGTATGGTAACCCCCCAGGCAATAAAAATAAGTAATACAAAGACGAGGACGAAGTTACTGTATCGTCGATGATGCTGCAATACCGCGTAACTAACAAATTAAATAAGATGCAAAATACACCTTAGCACGTAAGTCAGTAAGGTACATTTTGCAACTTATTGAATTTTTTAGTTACGCGGTATTGCATGTTCACCGACGACATGCGCCGACCAAAACAACGTAGAGAGCTATATGGACTTTTTCGGTTCCCTGCCTTTCGGCCAAAATATGTTTGGCAAAATGTATCGTTTCCCAACCGTAATCATTTGCCAACCCGCTTTTTTTTCTGTAACTGTAAATATTTCAGGATTTTTATAGAAACCAACCTAGTTTAGTTTTAGTTAATAACGTAAGTGTTTGCCGAGTTAGAATAGTGCCACTCCATGTCTTCCCGTGGATGTCGTAAGAGACGACTAAGGGAATAAAGGCTTGTAGTACTGTTAGGCGATGGGCTTGCAACCTGTCACTAATACGCTGGTAAACATCTTAGCCTAATTGTGCAAATTGTGGTTATAGAATTATCAACAAGTTTTTAGAGATGTTTGTAATTCTGTAGCTCTGCCTACCCCACTCTGGGAGCGAAGGCGTGAGATTATGTATGTATGTAATAACGTAAGTAGTTTCTTTGATTCGATTGCAGCGCCCTTGCAGGGTTTATGTTTGGACTAAATATATTTTTAAGATCATGTATACACATAATGCAATAAATAAAAGAGGATCAGTATGAGTGTGAGTATGAGTAACCTAACTTATAGGGTTCTACAGTGTGGTACTGAAATAAATCCTGCAATATTAACAGTAACAGAAAAAAAAGTGGGGTGCAAATGAATCGGTTGGAAAACTATACATTTTGCCAAACAATTTTCGGCCAAAAGGCAGGATACCGGACTTTTTCTTAAGGACGGCAGTAAACTTCTATAGATTTACATTACCTTGTGAATTCCCTTATTGTGAAGTCATTATAATCATTTATGACGAAGCGCGATAAAGCGCAGTGCCACCTGCCGGCGAGGAGCAGAATCAAAGCAAGTGTGTCCGCTACTAGCGCAAGTCGCGAGCGGCAGCGGGCGGTTACCGCTGAAGGAGAATGACAGCGTTTTTACGAGTTTTCGTGACGGCGGCAGCAGTGATGAGGCGTTTTTTGCATTTGTTCTTGCCAAAAATGCTCTTGCTGAGAAGAAAAAAATCGTGACTGAATGCGTAATAAAAGATACTTATTACTAATTGGGCAAAGCGTCATGCACAAAAGCCTCAAAATGTAATCAAACATCGTATAAATCTGACAAAACCATATCAGGCATATTAGGTAGGTACCTCAAAATACTTATCCATAGTTTTATCGAGTGCGCGAAACAAGATCTTAGTGTCAATTATGATGACTTTCGTGTGTTTCTTTGTCCAAAGATTACTTGAGTTATGTTGACCCAATCTTCACGAAGTTTTGTGGAAATGTACTTGTGGCAAATACAATTTATATTTATAAATATGAGCAGCATCAGTCATAGGGTTAAGAAGTTAGAAGGGGTAATCGCAACGTCTCTGTTTTGGGCTAAGACAGTTACTAAACCAGTCTAAAGAACACGTTAAACTTCTGCAGTCGTTAACCTTCACAGAATGCATCACAAAATCTGCAGGCCTTTCGCGTAAACACACTCGCAATCACAAACGTTTTCATTTTGAAAATCGAAGGCTTGTCTGCATACAAAATGAAACCAATTGTTTTGTTTTGAAGCCGATCGCGATTGCGAGTGAGTTACTCGAAAGGCCTGCTGGGCTTCTATTCTAGGCGGTAAAACGCATATCGTCGGTGATATTGCTAAACTGCTTAACTAACAAATTTATGATAGAGCAAAATAAACCTTACTATCTTATTAAAGAGGTGCATTTTTCTCATTATTAACCCTTAATTTGGCAGAGACTTCGATACCGTAAAATTACAAATTTTATTAAATATGTTGGTTAATAGAAGTTACAGGAGTACAGAAAAAATATTTAAAAAAATCTAGTTTTTTTAGATTTTGAGAAAAACTATGTCCGTCACACCGGACATTGCCAAATATGCGGGATATTATTATATGTCCGCCGTGCCGGACAATGCCAAATTATTAGATATAAAAGAAATACATAAAAAGGGAAGAAAATGTTAAAATAACGTTACTTTGGTATATTATTTATGTTGTATGAAACTATGAAAGCGTACATTGACAGTGTTGTGTGCGAACTTTGTAATAATTTTTTGATCCGTGGATATTAATGACTAAAATTAAAATTCGTGAGGTACATTTAGACATCTTCAAAGGCGCATGAGAAATGAATTTTGGGGGATCTAAATAAATATTTAGGATTTCCAAATACTTTCTACAAATTTACGTGTTTTGCTGATGACGTTGGGGTCCCTTGATCGAGTTTTTCTCGTTGCGTTTGTCAGTGTAGGTAAAGATGGAAATGATGAAATAGACAGAATATTGTAATTTTTATTTGTTCAAAGAATCGTCCATATCTTGCATATTACTTCAAGACTGCATGCCGGATCGTAATTTTGTACCTCGTTATTAAATTGGGTAATATTTTAAATATCAAGGCATCATAAAAGTGATGCCAAAGAAGCTGTTAGTAATGAAGCAAATTAACGCGCGACGAAATTTTTAGATCAAACGTTTGTTTGTAAGTTAGTACCGTAGGATTATGTCCGCCGTTTTTACATATTATATGTATAATTAAAGTGTATTGTGCAAAGAAGTTAATCATACATAGATAATTAACTGAATCTCACGGAGGCATATTCTATGACTAATTTTCGTCAGCAGGAGCTTCACCTGACTCAGACGTTGCATGTCATTTGCGTAAAAAAATTGCAGAATGGTCCCACACCATTCACTGGTTTAAAGGAAATGAAAATTTTAAGCTCAGATTTCAGTACACGCATTCAAATATTCATATCTTGAAGTTTTTTTTTAAATCTTATTTGTAACTCATCAGTCTACAACTTTGGCAAAGTCCGCCACGGCGGACAACCAGTAATTTATATAAGTCATTGAATCTATGGCGTTGTCCGGTGTGGCGGACAACACATTCAGAGGAAGTTTGAAATGAGAAAAAGTTGTAAAATGCACTAGTATTACACCTTCATGTTTCAATAATATAACGTTGTTTATTGTTTTGATGCAAACACACATGCTTTTGTAGTAAAAAACAAAAGATAAACGCATTAATTCTTCAATAAAAACAATTGACGTCCGACCCTGTGACATTTAGTTGGACAACTCGCATGATTATGGTTTTAATGCTTCAATATTATTTTTCTACCAAAAAACATTTATTTATCTACCGATTTTCATATAGCAAGAGATATAAATATGACTTAGTAAACTGATATAATTTTTTTTATGAGTTGTCCGTCCCACCGGACAAAATCAAATTAAGGGTTAAAAATGTTACTTACGTGGTTATTCAGTTTCACCGACGATATCGTCTTTGACTTGACTGTTATAGTATTGTTTTTAACTCAGCCGCGATTACAGTCAAGTAAATAAGAGCTATCAAAACGTTGACAATACGATAACAGATCAAAGACGATATGTTTTTTACCGCCTAAAATCTTGGGCCTCTAGCATCGCGGAAAGGAATCGCTCGTCGCTCGTCGCTCATCGCTCGCGGCGCGCGCCTGTCACCGCCAAGAATCGCAGCGGTGATTAATGTGGGTGACAGCGCGCGCGCAGGTGAGCTCGCGCCTAATTGCGCGCGCATAAAGCTCATTGTAGCTTTGATTAAAGCTTTAATTTGCAGCTTTTGTTCGCGAGCTTATTACGCGTTCGAGTGTTGATGTGATTTGAAATGAGAGGCTTTGTGTGATCTGAATTGTATCGTGTGAATTACCATTACGTTAGATCGGATGTTTTGATTCATGTTCACATATCTTAGTTCTATAGTTTGTTCACATATATCAGTTGTTTGTGTGGAGTTTTTTTTTCTACAGGTATTTCTTCTCAGGCGTCAGTGATGACAACGCTTTTACTGTTTCGTGATTGCCAACGTCTACGTAACTCTTACCGTAACGTCTATAAGGTGTTATTCTCTTGAAACTTGCTTGTTGTAGAACGGTTGAACGATCATAAAAGCGAGTTTTAAGCTATCTAATTGAAAATGCGCGCCCTAAAATGTTGTTTGTATGCTTTAACGGGACAACTTAAACTCGCCGGTTAATAAAACGTCCGTCGAGTTGTAATCAATAAATAAATAATCGTTTTTTTTTCAGGTTCATACAAAGTGTGTGGACCTCGGTGTTTGCATCCTTACACCTGCAAAGTTTTTAACTATTCAATTGTTTTTTTTTCGTGCAATAAAGATTAAATAAATACATACATACCTACATTAAATCACGCCTGTTTCCCAGAGGGGTAGGCAGCGACCACTTCTTTCCACCTGCTACGATCCTGACAAATCTCTTTCGCTTCTTCTACATTCATACATCGAGTCATGCATGCACGTCGGTTTCGGGTACTTAAGATCCGGCCCTTTTCCAGTATTTCTCCGATTTGATTCGAAAAAGTACGCCTAGGGCGGCCCCTTCCGACCCTCCCACTCACTTTCGCTCTGTATATCTCTTTCGTCAATCTTCTTTCATCCATCCTTTCCAAATGACCGAACCATTGAAGCATGCCCTTTTCAATCTTAGTCACTACATATTCTTTTAATCCACATTTTTCTCTGACCTTTTCAAATAAAAAACATTAAAAAAAAAACAGGTAAAACCCTCCAATATAATGGTGACCCCTTCTTTCGGAGCTGATATCTTTTAAATGGCCTAACCGATTTTTATGAAACCAGGGTAAAAACCATCTCTATTAAACATCGACTATTAAACTAACTTCCTTTTAAAAAAAACCGCGTCCAAATAGGTCCATCCATTTGGGAGCTACAATGCCACAAACAGACACACATACACAGATACATACATGAAACACATAACCCCTCTCTTCTCGTTGGGGGTCAAAAAGAGAATCAACTGCCTAGAAAATAGATACAGCTTTAAACCTCATTAATGTATTTGTATTATCTAATCTGTGGTTCTTATCAACTTAGCTAATAAAAGTAACAAGACAAGACGCTATCAAAAACGGTTCAAAAGATTTGGTTCAGCGTATAAAAAGTTAAGACTCATCGGTTTTACATTTGTTATTCCAATGCTAAGGCATTAGTGATAAACCCTGTTAGAGATAAATAGTGCGTAGTAAAAAATAGAACGGTTGTTTGGTAACTAGGCAACGTGTGGATATAGGAGTTTAAAAGTTACATTAATTTGATAAAGTGTAAGGTGTTTGGCTAGCAATACGTAGAAGTAATACCAGATGTATGTCTTAATACGACCTCTATTCGACTTTGCAGGAAATTAATTAAATATACAATAGGTACTATCGCGATCGTTAATTTGTGACCCGTTTCAAGAAAAATAGGCTTGAAGTCGTCAATGTCATTAGAGATGCCAAATCATTTGTAACTTATAGGAGACTCAACCTTATTGTTGTAGAATGTCAGAATGACTTTGGACCTAATACCAAAATTAAAGTTCGTGACTGTACATGGATACCAAAAAGTAAATTCTAAAATAATGTATAAAAAAATGCCTCTAATAACTTGAAAATGGAAATAAAAGCATGTAAAAATAATATCCTTGCCAATGCACGCATCCCCTTTCAATTAGAAGTATGGTCACAGGCAGTAGGCACTGCTAAATAAACCAACACTAGTACTAATTATTTTAATTCTTTGTTTTGAATGAAAAGCGCGGATCGGCTGTCTCCGTTCATTCACCGAGTGAATGGGCCCAAGTGAATGGAACGCGATATCCAGCTAATGCGCAGATATTCGTACTCCGGTAACTTGACACTTCGATGACAACATAAAGCCGGGTTCACAATTACACATACACCTTTTGATTAATTAGGAAATGCGCAGATCGCTTACCTTTTATGTTGGGAATAAAAGGCGAAATTTTACCCTTCGGTCTGCTCATTTGTGTACCTTAAGGGCACTCTCAATGTCTTTGGAGTTAGAATATTAATTAGTGATGTGATAACGCAGGAGAATAAACTCGCAATAAACCAGAGGAAGTCTCCCAGAACATGAAAGCCCCTTCTATACTGCTCCAGGATATAGTTTTAACTTTTCAATATGTTTATTAGTTTGGGAGTTATTAGGGCTTTAGTGACACTGGTAAAGACCGCTGTATGCGTACCACTGTGGCGTCCCGTGGCTAAAAAGAGCTATGATTAGTGATTCCAAAACTTGATATGTAATCCTCAATAACCTGATGATGATGATGTCCTCCTAGACGTATTTGATTGAAAGTAACTGGCCAAGCCAAATTTGGTCTTAAAGGTATGGTTGCAACGTTCAATAACCTAGCAATTTAATAATAGCACCATAATTCCAAAATATCAACGCGTTTGAGCTTACTACGCCAATAAAGCATTTCTTGTTCTTCATCGAACAATTTTAACTCTTCGTACTGGGAAAATTGCTCTGGCCCAAGGCGGCATCTTGTCTCAAACTTGGCGTAGTACATTAATAATTAGAAACCTGATAGAAGTAGGTATATATGCACATACTGCATACACAACAGCACAACGGCACAAATACACAACAACTTTTCCAATTACCGCAAACACTAAAAAACTGACAAGAAAAATGTCCACGCACGCATTCAATAGAGAACCAAGCAGGTTAATAATGGACTAATTCCGCATCAAGCCATCCATTCACACGTCACAACGGTCAACATTGACCGATCCAGCATTTGTCACAAGCACACCTTCCTTCACACGGCCTAATAAGCCTCCTACGGTTTAGAAAAGCAATACACAACCAGAAAATACTAACCACCAATTCCCAGCCATCTCAATATACCTCATGTTAAGGAGGTTTTAGGATGCTTTTTGTGTGTGGTGCTCGGATTAGTTGATGATTGGAGAAGGAGCAGTGGACAGCGCGTATTATTCTGCCGTCAAATCGTAATAATGCATCGCGTGGATTATCGCCCGCTGTTTTTCTTGTTAATTGGGCAAGAAATCAGAGGGAAGGTTGTCGTGTGGTGCTGGCAAACAATGCATTTTTGGATTAGTGAAATGAGGCTGATAATGTTGATTCACATTTTGATGGTTTCGATTGATAACTTTATGAGGTTACGTTTAAGATTTTACTTATTGTTGACAACCCTAGCCATGATGCAAATGCTACTATAGTTTTTCTTTTCCATCGTGCATAATATAATCAGCGATAAGACCTGTTGTTTACCTATTATTTTTAATTGTGCTGTTTCTCTGTAATGTTTTTGTTAGGTGTACAATAAAGTGTTTTGTATTGTATTGTAATGTATGGGATGACAGTTGACCACGTGGTTTATCGCAATCGCACCGCACGAGAATGTATCACAAAAAAATTCAGCGATAGAAAAGAAAATTGTTTGTGGCGCAGATAAATTTAGCAGTTTACGCATTTCGTAATGTATATTAGCAGCAGCCAGCACTACATTTTCGTATCTTTTTCTGGCTTCAAAAGCAAATAAGGCCCTGAGTGTCCCTTTTTAGGATTCCGTACCAGAATAGCAAAAAGGAATCCCAATCCTAAATTTAACTCAAAGCATTTTAAGGAAATGACTTAAGTGCTTAATTGTTAATTTTAGTATAATTTAAGAAAAATCGTAGAGTCTACTTATATTTCCAAATTATTCATACAACTCCCGATCAAAGTATGTACGTATCTGTCCTTCATCGTTTAAAAACTCAAAGATGCTACATTCATAAACCACCTTAAACGCCCATCTCCACAATCGCCATACGAAACTGGCTCACTACAGAGGCCGTGGCACAGGAACTGTTCACCACCTCCAGGGCCCATTATCGCCATTTGTGCGCGTTTAAGACGCCCAGTGGCACCAAGGGCGGTGGACCCGTGATTGACAGCTCCCCGAGGACTAACCCGTCGACCAACGAGCCCAATAAATCATCTCCGCCGCCCCCTGATTTAATTTTGTCGTGGTGATAAAAACGCGCGTTAGTGCTCACTGGGTAGCGGCAAAGATTAGCGAGATAGTAGACCGTATCAGCCAGTACCATAGGCACCAAAAGGTACATCAATGTTTTTATTAACAGTAAATACCTCTTTTTTTATAAAGGCTTAATGACTTAGCTTTGGTATGTTTGAAGAGAAACTCTCCATTTATGCCAATGAATTTACCTTTACTTCTTGATGTGTATCTACGAGTAGAACCAACAACTCAAAGATACAGCAGGAGACCTAAAAGTTGTAACGTATAGCCTATCACAAAAATAATGCTTATGGTAAAGAAAAAAAGAATGACGTTCCTTAAGTTTTAAAGATAGGTAGATAAAGTACGCGAATGTAATTGCTTTTTGTAAACGTTTTGACCAAAACTTATTTTTGCCATTTCTCGAAAACATCGATATATTTAATTTAGTAGTGGTTTTGCTCAAAGCACAAAACACGTAGAATTCGTACCAAATTATAATAATGTTCAAAAATAGATATTCTAGCCTTTCCCTAACCATATTAAATTAAGAGTAGGTAATTACTGCATGCTTAAAAGTATGAATTTATAATCTTTCTAACTCACCTCTATTGAGCAGGAAATTAATCGCCATTAGTCACCGTTACACTCCAAATAGTCCAAAAAGTCTACTTCGTAGCACAAATAGAATATATTTTTCGACAAATTACAGTTTTTTTTCCAAGTTACCTCTGAGAGGTATCTCACCAAACAACAGACAACCTCCACGTCTACCTCCCCCATCCCCGCCAATCCACCTCCTCCGCGTTTCGTCGCTGATGACCTTTTTTGTCCCAGCGGCACTTTTGACACCTGCCTGTCCCGCACATCAATAACACTGGCCGCGGTGGTCCCGCGTCATTAGTCCAATTGATACATTAACATACTTAAGATATGCTAAAGGTGGGAAGCGCTTCCGATTTTAATTATGTAAAATAACTGACTTACGAGTATTTTACATGCTCGGAAATATTGCCAAAGATGGTATTATGACTGACTGCTGAGTAGGGCTTCCAATCCCGCGGCCTATCTTCAATCTCGGGATCTGCGGGACTGAACATTTTCAATGTTCAAAAAAATTAGGTATTTGCGGGATTCCGCATAGGAATTGATACTATTGATATAAGGTGAATTAAACAAAAGAAATAAAGAACAAAAATGTAAAAAAATAACGAAATCATACATAAAATAACCAAAAAGGGAAGAAAATTTTCAACAGAATGTTGAAAAAACAAAATTAAAACTTTAATTCGTTCGTTGAGCATTCACATGATTTTTTTTGCGAAGCAAACATAACGTATCTAATGTGTCGTGGGCCAAACTATTGCGTCCCGCAAATCCTGCGGATACCGCGCTCGTAATATGGAAAATAGAGCGGGATCTCGGAATACCGGGATTGGAAGCCCTACTGCTGAGTTTATTGCGGCGTTTCTTCTCAGCAGTGTTCTCCTCTTGAGAACCGCTGGTAGATTCTAGACTTACTGAATAAATGTCTTTTATCTTTTTTATATTGTATCTTTATTTCAAAACACCACAGGTCAAGACTATTTTTGCTGGCTGCTAATGCCATTCAGAAGGCAAATGAGCACGCCACCTAGTGATAAGTGGGATCTGCGACTCATATACACTTACATTTTCAAGACTATAATCCTATGACCGCAAAAGAGTGGCCAACCCTTAGGACTAAAGGGCGCTGCATACGTAACGTGATCAGGACGTGGACGGGACGGGGACGGAACGTGGTTGCATACATTTTTGGTTTTCCCGTCCCGTCCGTGTAATCGTTGCGTATGTACGTTCAGATACTTGTTCTATGAAACAATATTTGAAAGAAAACCCCGTCCCGTTCCGTCCGAGTAAAATCACGTTACGTATGCAGCGCCCTTAAGATGGAATTCCTCTTTGCTAATAATTCACAATCGGTTTATCCTTACACCGGAATGCAACATTGCGAACACGCTGCTTAGCGGAAGGTTAAAGGTTAAGATGGTGGTAATGATCAAGATGGACAATTTACACGGTCCTACCACCACTAAAAGTTGAGTTTGCTGATTGGTCGACAACATTGTCCAACTGAGGACCAATGAAACACGATGTCGCGCCACGAGTGGGTGCAATGAAGGGTTTTATTGTATCCTATGTGAGTGTTCTACAGCTGCGGGCCTGGTATGGCTGCGTTTATCGTGTGACAAAATGAGGATAAAGCATCCGTCACTCTCGTTATATACGTGTCAAAAAGTGACGGATGTTTTGTCACGCGATAAACGCATTCATATCAGGCCCCCTGGACACAAACTCTCCTAGATCTCCACGCGTCCTTGCTTCTTCCAGCCAGAATGCGTCGGTCACTAACCCATTCTCTTCAAATATTGTGCTCCATGACCCGTTGGCAAACCTTTCTATTCTTTTGACGCTCAGGCAGCAACCATGTTTGAAAACCAGAGGTTAGGACCGTTTTTAAAAAGTTAAAATGTATTTGTTTTCTTACTTTCGTTACTTTTAAATTATAAACAAATCCCAAAAATTCCCAAATAAAATCCCGGTAAGGGAAGATAATTATTGTGATGTGCGCGAGTATTTGTTCCCGAGTCTTAGATATTTTCTATGTATATCTCTATATGTAATTTTTCGTGATACTGTTCCCTGATATTTATATTTTATTTTGTATTGACGACGCCCGCGACTTCGAACGCTAAGAATTAGTTTCCCGCTACTCCCTCTATTTCTTCCCGTTTGGTGTCAATTTTCGGAAAATTCTTTCTCTGTGCACCGCTAGGGTACCCAACGTATATTCTCTATAATTTCAAGTGCCTAGGTCCAGCGGCTTAGGGAGTGCATTATCTATCAGTCAGCCAGTCATTCACCGTACTGTTTTATATATTTTTCACTTCTCATGCTCAAAAAGTGTGTCATATTAGACTTATCAAGCGAGACTCAAGTAGTACATGTAAACCCTACAGAATACATTATATTCATATTTTCCCTAGGAAAAATATGAAATGGAAAATAGAATAATTTATTTGTACAAAACATTTTAATTTGGCCAATCAAAATACTTCACCAAATTAAATCCACCAATCAAAATACTTCACGAAATTAAATCAACCTATCACAATACACATCGACTGTCAATCGGAACGTTAGGTTCTTTTTGGTACGCATACTCTTTAACTATATTAACTCTTTAAAAAAAAACTTTGTATTTGGTATGAACCAACCAGAATACAGCTATATTAAAATCGACCAATCAGGGAACAGAATTAATTTCTCAAAACATTAGGTGTTTTTTAGTCCCTATTTTACAATCGTTAAAATATGATTAAATCGATTGTGCAACGCTTTGAAGCGCTAAATACTCACACGGTCAGTGGCGTTTATTTGCGGTGTCTATATTTTGTATCTGTGTTAAAGTACTTTTAAAAAAAACATGCCGCCAAATTAAAACAATATTTTCGCCCTAGAATATGTGGTGCTATCTTTGCTAATTTTTTACCTTTGTATAGGTAATGTTTTTATTTTCTCGCAATCGAAGTGAAAAGTAGAGTGTCTAAAAGCCATATTAGGTACCCCTACTCGGGTCTAAAAGCCATATTAGGTACCCCTCGAACAATTTTCCCTCGCTTTGCTAGGGAAAATAACCATCTCGTGGTACTAAGTATGGCTTATTTTAGACCCTAGTTGTACAATCTACTATAGATACACTGTTGTCATTTGGTCTTTACTCTCCCACATAATTTATTTCCTCACAATCTGAGTAGGTACCTTCTGAGTATTATTTTTTCTATTCATTATTTCGCCAGCCTGTCAAATCCTTAATTCCCTCTATCACCTGTCTAATCTATGGGCGTGCGACCCATCTCCAAGCAGCTCATCGACTATTAATTATGCCCCACATTACGACAGCTTGATTGCACACTCGCTAATTATTTTACAAATAGCTTCCGTCTATTACACCTTGCGAATGCAGCGTAAACTTTAAACTAATTGAAAACCTTCGTCTAATTAATAACTACTTACTTGACTTTCATATACAGTCAACATTTTTAATTGTTAAGCCACTGTCACAATGACAGCGTCAAGTTAGTTGCCGAGAGAACTTGGTAAAGTGGAGTTAAACCGCCGAGAACCACTGCACTGCCCATAAACCAAAGGAGGCGGCTAGCTTCATAGTAATAATTATAGTTACCAAAACAGTATCAGAATGCTTCGACGACATTGCACTTCTTCGGTATTATTGCAGTCAGCTGCGGCGCTTCAAAATAGTCCATGGCGCATCTCCTGCATGCCACGCGTGCCTCGACACCTGCACGCTGCAGGACCTATATGACGCCACTGGCAATTCCGTTCGCGTGCCAGAATATTGGTCAGCTCACATCTGACACGCCGTGGACACGCTAACAAGAAAAAGTATCAAGTTACGAGATAGAAATTACGTAAAAAAAATATCATTGGCTTTCTGCGTGTATAGGTCTACATCTGCAACGGAGTCCTACGAGTAAATAATTTGAACCAGCTAGTGCCATCTTTCTTGGCCCCTTTCCCTATTATACCTCTCAGTGTTGCCATCCGTAGAAACATTAAAACCCCCTCCTCATTACGGCGTGCATCAATCAACGCGATATGATCTGTGGCCATTTGCGCGGGAATGCGGCCGCGACATTCATGTATCAAATTTGATACAGCGCTGGTTTCGGTTGCGGTAAAAACTTTGAACTTGACGGATTTTAGGACGCTTGGCTTAGTTTATAAGTGGCGGCGGTTTGCTCTTTCATCGTCATTATCATTTAGGACATCACGTTGAATCATCTTGAATTAAGACATTGCCTCGTTTTGTACATTAATTTCTAGACCTCTCTCCTCTATTCTTCTAATTGTACCTACAATGGTACACAGCTTACAGTTAATTAGAATGTTTTTCCAAAGAAGAGCTTTATTTTAAGTAAAACTGACCTGTGGTCCTAGACATTATAGTAAATGATTTCCCTAGACACGTCATAGAGAAAATTATGGATAAGCCAAAATTTGTTAAAAGTATTATAAAGAGGGCTATAATAAATGTTGGAAAGATAAAGATATTTATGCAATACCAAAGTCACATTAAGGAAAGTTACTACTACTATTATTTAAGTATATAGGTACTTACTGTTATTTTATTCTAACTTTTAATTTTATAATCTTAGCTAACACAATCTTAAAAGTAAAGATTATAGCTAAGAATGTTTAGTTTTTTAAGTCTTTTGGAAAAAAACAGTGTACATTTTTTTTTTAGACAATATGCTTTGCGAGAACGTTATCGATATAGAAAATGTATAGGATTAACGTAAACTGTCAGACGGTCGCGTCGAGTGCATATGTCAATTCCATACAGTTTGTCAGTTTTCAAAAATCGTTAACGTTATTCATCTTGTCTAGCCTCTCTCCTCGGTTCATCGGGCTGACAATACATAAAAAAACAATAAAACAAAACAAGTAATTTGAATCCAAAACTACTTTAAGACTTAGTAGGGTTTGGTAGCGGCACGAACATACTAACGTTTTATTACTGTATGTTATATTAGGTATATAAAGTGATGGCTTGTTTGACGACCACACATATGTACGAGTAGTATTCAGAACGACAAGGATAATCAACAAAATTTGTGTCATTAATATTCACGAAAACGACTTGAAACATGAGCACTACGCTATGAGCAGCATTTTTACACGTCTTGATTTAGCTACGTAAGAAACGCTTTGTAGTCCTTATTTAGAATATCTAGATCTACCTGTGAGATCTACTAATGTGTGTCTACTAAATGAAAAAGCGTTTGTTTATATTTTGCTATATCTTCACGTTTAGCTTCGACGATTAAACGCACCTTCAGAACAAAAGTGACCTAATTAAGAAATTTTAAATTTCGAGTTAGGTCTCTATAACAATAAATTTATGACTTGTAGTTTAAAAGCTAAAATTTTGAATTACGTCACTATTGTTCTGAAGGTGCTTAATCATGATTAAAAAAGACCAACGATATTTATTCCGTAGCTTTTACAGGTCGAAAATGTTCAATGGTAAATTAAACTCGCTGACTTCCCATCACTTGGGCCGCAGGCGGCTAATGACGACTTTGGGAAAAACGTTTAAAAGCCAATGTAACGAGCGCATTCGTCGCGGCGACGCATCCATTCCCGCTCGCTCGGCTAATATCGTGACATTACCACAGGTATTTCTAGAAAAAGAATAATTTCCCGCGTATAGGTTGTCGCTTGGGGCTATACTCGTATATACTAGCTTTTAGACTTGAACCTTGACCAGACTGCCACTATAAAACCCTCTCGCTCCTACAGTTACTTCTATATCGTTAAGACACTACCTAGTCCTAGTGAAAACGGCTTCAAGTCGACTTATAAACGGAGTATACTAGACTTAAACCCTTTTTCACTTGAACCCCATTTTCACTAGGACCCAGTTGACGTTAAAATAAGAGTCTAGCGTCTGCTCGCGACATTCGTCCGTTTGGATTTCGATTATCGTTATTCCCTCGAGAACTTTTCATGTTTTCCGGGATGAAAATGTTAATGTGTTAATCCAGTATGAACTATTTATCTCCATTTCAAATTTCATCCTAATCCGTCCAACCCACAAGCTTTTGCATTTATAATATTAGGAGGATTAGTAGGATTGTTTTTACACCTATTGTTATCGTTTTGTTTTTAAATTTGGTCGCTTTTACTGTCAAGTTAATAAGAGCTGCCATAACGTTGACAATGCGATAGCAACCATCTTATAACGTCAAAAAAAGGCAAGATGGGCTAGGACAATGTAGAAAATAGCCTCTGAAGTAGCAACTTCCAAATGGTGTGCCACAGGCCACAGGGCTCTATACTAGGTCCTTTTCTCCAAATTACTACTACATATGGAAGTTTACAATTTTACATCATGAGATGAATCTGGCTTTAGAAGCCTACATCTATTTTCCAGTACGTCATCGTTTACCATTGATTCTATGTTATTCATATTTTTTTGGTTTAATTTAAGTTACACCATGCTGATTTTTCAAAATACCATGGTCTTATGTGTAGGTATGATTAGGTAAGGTTACTTGTTACGCAATTAATTAAAATATTATTGTTTGGTTGTGCAAATTATATATATGATAAATTTACTAAAACTTAAGATGACGGCAAACATAAGTGCATGAAGTATGATGATTATAAAATATGCTATTTGCAACGTCAAAGATTTCTGTCAAAATTTTCCTATACCTACATTTCTAAACAAAGATTATCCTTCAGTCTCTTGGTCACAGGAAGAAGAAGAAAGAGAAAAATCCCTTAAAAGGAGAATTTACCCTTCTGTACAATAAACATGTTTTCTATATTTTTGTCAATTTAATTGTTATTTATTTTCTTTTTAGAGTAATGGGTTTACATACATATACAAAAGTGATTATACCAGTATCGAAGTTTACTCCCCCGCTCTATGACGCACGTCGTCGTCGTAATGAGTTCTAAATGTTTCCCGATGAGAACTTACGACCTCGATTTCGGCGACCAATGGCGGCGTAGATGGCGGCGTTTAATGGTACGAAGAAGATTGTATAGGTCACTGAGCAACGGGCTAGCTACAGAAATTGAGTTTCACTTGTGATATTTCTCTAGCCAAATAGATTAGACATCAAAAACGCTAGGTCGCTTAGCAAAATTAATCAATTACGAGCAATGTAAAAATTATTCCGGGAAAAAAAATGCTGCCTTATTGCACCACCCCCATGGGGTAGGCCTTATAAAATATAAAAAAAATATTTTATTTATTTAATTTGTTTGGCGGGCCGGAAGACAAAAGAGATTTGCCAAACGAAATAGTGAAGATTACGTTGTGTGATTTTTTTAATGTTTTAGTAACTCATGGTTCCTAGGGCGAGAATGAGGGATAACAGATTCTTCTGATTGAAGAGATATTCAAGAATAAGGGAATTCAAATAATTGTATTAGTTGAGGAAAAGAAATGACTAGGGAACTTCAGTTTATGGAAAGTCGACAAGTTTATGTGATCTGGTACATTGCTTTTCATGGAACTAGGAAACGGAATAAGCAGTGTCGAAACATCATTAAAAAAAATCGTGTCATCTTTAAAAACATCATGCGTTTACAGAGGGCCCTGCAAAGATACACTACGCTAACTAACGTTTCTATTCGATTCGTTTTTAAACCAATCGCCTCACTGGTAGAACACGTGACTTTTCGTATCACGTCATCTCCCAGTGACGCGATTGGTTTAAAACCGAGTCGAATAGAAACGTTAGTTAGCGTAGTGCATCTTTGCAGGGCCCTCTGTGCAATGAAAACAAGTCTCTCTAATAATTTAAACTTTGAGAGTTTTGTTAAGGTAGTGTTTTTGCACATCATCTGCTTATCGAGCGCATTTTACTTAAATTATCATTTAATGGAAAACGAAAGAGATTTGTCAGGATCGTAGCAGGTTTAAAGAAGTGGTCTCTGCCTACCCCTCTGGGAAACAGGCGTGATTTAATGTATGTATGTATGGAAAACGAAGCCTACCAATAGTAAAAGGTGCCTGCAGGGATGTGTATAGAGTTAAGTACAGTTTAGATATCTATATATATATATAAGCCTCGTGTGGTTGCCGAGTTAGAATAGTGCCACTCCATGTCTTCCCGTGGATGTCGTAAGAGACGACTAAGGGAATAAAGGCTTGTAGTACTGTTAGGCGATGGGCTTGCAACCTGTCACTAATACGCTGGTAAACATCTTAGCCTGATTGTGCAAATTGTGGTTATAGAATTATCAACAAGTTTTTAGAGATGTTTGTAATTCTGTAGCTCTGCCTACCCCACTCTGGGAACGAAGGCGTGAGATTATGTAGATGTACGAGGGGCGGCTGAAAAGTAATCTACCTAACAATGAAACAAAAGACTGTCGTGGCTAATTTTTTTTTATTTTTCTATATAGTCCCCTGCTAGTAAAATGCACTTATTAAATTTTTCAAATATTGAATTTAAACCATTAAAAAAAAAATCTTTCGGTTTGTCGTCAAAAAAGTCAGTAACCGCAGCCTTCATTTCGTCATCGGTCATAAACCTTCGTCCCCTGAGGTCTTTCTTGAGAAGTCTAAACAGAAAATAGTCACAGGGGGCTAAATCTGGACTATAAGGGGGGTGGTCAATGGTTTCGAAGCCATTGTCTTTAATTGCTAGCTTCGTTGTGCGGGCGGTATGCACTGGTGCGTTATCGTGCAAAATCAGAATACCTTTGTTTAGTTTACCTCGCCGTTTTTCTTTTATTGTCTCTCTTAGTTGGTATAGTAAGTTTGAGTAATAATCAGCATTCATTGTAGTTTTCTTCGGTAAATAATCTATGAGCAAAATCCCTTCTGTGTCCCAAAAGATTGTAGCAATAAGTTTACCTGCCGATGGACAGACCTTGAATTTCCGAGGCGGCTTCTCATCCTTAAATTTCCACTGTAACGACTCTTGCTTACTTTCCGGGTCCCATTGTCGAATCCAAGTCTCATCACATGTTACAATTCTAGAAATTATTTCTTCCTCTTTCCCTCGACTCATCTCCAAAAACTCTTCGCAACATTTGACACGCCTCTCCATGTCAAATGCAGTCAACATTCTGGGGACCCAACGTGCACTAACCTTGGACATGTTCAAATGCTCATGAATTATTTCATTGACTCGCTCTTTACTGACGCCCACATCTCTAGCTATCTCCCACTGCTTCACTCGTCGGTCCTCTAATATAATTTTTTTCACCCTGGCTACATTTTCATCGGTGACGGCCGAAACTGGTCTTCCGCTACGAGGATCATCTTCCAGACTCTCACGACCTAACTTAAACTGCTTTGACCAAAACTTAATAACAAATTCGGAAGAACACAAACTGCCAAACACACGTAACATACGCTGTCTGATCTCCGAAGGCGTATTCCCTTCTTTAGTCAAAAACTTAATCACCGCACGCTGCTCGATTTTATCCATTTTCACTTTTTCTACCGACATGTTTGAAACAATTGTAGGAGACAAATAAACGTGATGCAATAAACAAATGAATGTAATACATTTTGAAAATAGAATAACAAACGAATATAAATCCATACCAGCCAGCATTATTTTTGTATATATTTCTGACCAAGGAGATTACTTATCAGCCGCCCCTCGTATGTATATATATAAAAGGCAAAACTGACTGACTGACTTAGATATCAACACGCAGCCGAAACTATTGTACCTAGAAACTTGAAATTTGGTACAGGTGTTCCATTCATGATTTAAGTGAGCACTAAAAAAGGATTTTTAGAAATTCAACCCCCATCGGGAAGAAATATGGGGAGTAGCGGGAAACTAATTCTATGCGTACGAAGTCGCGGGCGTCCTCTAGTTTTAGTATAATTACCAGGGATCGTAAAATGCGAGCAAAATTCATTGAAGTGCTAGGGTTGTCACATAAAATATAATCGAATAAATTAAACTTGTAAGCTGGAATGTGTTTATACTTGTTATCAGTATGGTAATAAATTGCCCCTATCAGTGTTCATGGTTTATCTATAATTTTAAACTAAAACTTATTAGAATTAATAAGTACATTGTCTATAGATTTACGAGTATTATCTTGTCATGACAGTCAATCTGATTGTATAATTTGCATTGTCTCGCCATCGTGCTTGCGAAAATTATTACTTACTATCCCAAGTCTAAAATTGGGAATTATTTGATTTGAAATTGTAAATATAATAAAATAATGTACCAGCCAGTAAACTGATTTTCGGATTGTGTTCAATTTAATCAGTAAAAAAAATATGTATTATTTTAGTACCTAATATTTTAGTTCATAAATTTAGAACCATCGCTAACCCTAACTAGTTGTCATACGTCATTTCAGTGGATTTTGCTCACATTTAACTATCCCTGATAATTACTACTCGTCGGTTTAAAGGCCATTTCTAACTGATCCAGCTCGAAGGACCAAAAACCAACGCTTTAGTTCTAACACTCTGGTTATTTTTTATGACTCATGAGTTGTTAAATTATGTTCTCAGCATCAATAACTTTGTTAACCAGTAATCCGTCATATTAATCGTCCGGTAACGCTAAGCATTCCGTTCAGTAATTAAGATGCGTACGCGCCGACTTGTCTTACCATCTCACTGATAATTGCTCAATTTTGTTCTTAACGAGATGTAAATGTTATAGATAATTTGGAGCAAATAATGTATATGTTTTGCGACTATGCGAAATTTATCCTTATATGTCGGATATAAAGATCTCTCGCACTCAAAGGTATTCAGTCAGTTAATGGCGATTAAGTCGTTTATTGTGTCGGATTTTTAATAGACTTGTTTAAAATAGGCAAGAGAATGTCGGACAGTATTCAGTCTAGGGTTCCGACGCCGTTACTATTGTTACTATATACAAAACTATCTCGAAAACAACTCGGTGAACGAATTTTCTATTTAAAATTATTTGGTGTTGTCTTAGATGATTTATAGTAGGCAGGTATAAACACTTTAATAAATAACACGATGTTGTAAAAATTTGCTTTACATGTACGGCAAGTACTTACCCTAAAAAAATTAACTTATTTCATTTTTTTATTTTTCTTAGTGAGTGGTAAAAAATATCTATACTGTGTACAAAGTTTTCGTTTTACAAGTTTAACAGTTTCTGAGAAAAAGTGAGTGTGACAGATAGACAGACGGACATGGCGAAACTATAAGTGTTCCTAGTTTGACTTCGAAACCGTAATGGGCTTGTAGATATTTTTGAGGCCTTCGGAACGTATATATATTTGTGACTTTGACGTCACACCGTTTCAAATGCATAGTGTGTTATATGACAAAGATTATGAGCTCAGTTCCTTACGATATCTTCTCCAGGATATTATCATCGCCCGGTGACTGCATGCGCACGGGAGCGACACTACTGTTAATAAAGGCTGCGCGCGCGCCGCTAATTGAGCCGCCGACGATCGGCGAGATCAAACGGATCCGATTACCTAGTTCGGCCATGATGCAACGTGTATCGAAGATTAAACGCAACCCGCGTTCAGAAGTAACTAACCTTTATATTTTACTATTAATTAACGGAAATTCCTATGGTTCGAATTTTGAAATTCGAAAGTTCCATTCGAAAATTGAAATAAAACGGTTTTCTTTTGTTACTTTTGAGGTAGAATTTGCATGCGATTTATTTTCCACGCTAATATGTCGTTATTAAAAAACATTTCACAGACTTCTGCAAACGGATGAAAACAAATATGGCAAGGGTGACAAAACTGCTAAAAATGTAAAAACCGACTCGACTCTATGTCACGTAACTATCGTTCGTTTCTTCGTCGTTGTATTTTTTTACCCGACTACGGCAAAGCAAAGAAACGGTAATGATTTTTATAAATCACAGCTGGGCAACGGCTACTTTTCTTCCACATCTCTTTGTCCTGAAAATATTCCGGCTAATCTGACTGGAATATTCTAGATTATCCCGCCACCTCCTCTTAGGTCTACCTAAAGTCAGTCTAGTAGCCAATCGGATAGGACAGGTCCCGCGTTATAAAATTATGAATAAGGGTCAGCATGTTTATACTTAAACATATGTTGGCCTTTCAACGAATTAAGATGAAATTTGGCATACGGAGTCGATATCCTGGATTAGAACATATTAGGATAAGTTTGGTACAACAAAGCAAAAATAGCAAAAAAAGCTAGTTTCCATCGGCACCAGTTGGCAAGGCATCTTAATTAACACTACTATACTATACTCTATTCATAACTAGGTACAAAGGGTAGTACAGTCAACAGCATAAATAAGTGATCATTTACGTACGAGTACCTTGTCGCTTTCAATCGTTTCACAATTTTGTATGACATTTCAAACACGACGTTAAAGTGACAAGGTAATATAAATGAGCACTTATTTATGATGTTGACTGTGCATACCTAATCTTCTTTACATAGTATACAACAAAGTCGCTCCCGCCGTCAGTTTTCAGCAATAGATAGAGTGATTCAAGAGGAAGGTTTTTAAGTATAATACATTCTGATTTATGTACGAACGTTGCAGAAAACTTACATAAACCGAATCGATTCTCTTTCGGTTATTCCCTATTACGTAGTAATATGAGGTTGCATACACTACAAGTATAAATGAGATGCCGTTATATGGTAGTAAAGTAGCAACTACAGCTATTATAGCACCTTCAGATTATTCACTTGAACCTGTCTCCCTGCACCTTGTGTAGCTTACTCATGTCATTCAATCCAACCGTCCCATTCCAATCAAACTATTCTATTAATTACTTCGCAATTACGAAACAATTACGAGCACCTGTTGTTGAAATAACTAGCATTATTCCACTGATCGCTCAATGCGTCTCTTTCTTGTATGACTAGTGAGAGAAGGACATACTGAGCAAACAAGTCGCAAGTTTCTACCCTGGCAACCTTGTGGATATTTATCAGTGAGACATTGTCTTAGTTTTATTTCCATCTTTAGAATGTTGCTTGACAACTTAAATATACTTAGATATTTTACATGGCAAAAGACGTTTGTCCTGGCTGTCTGGCTGTCTGTCTGTCATTGTTCATCGTTTTCGAGTGTTTTGAATATGCTATAAGGTTTTATAGTGTTGTTGCGTTTGTCTTATTTCTCGTCACAAGTTTACATATACATATGCCTAGTATTAGAGTAAAGTAAAAAAATTAAAAGTAGTGATGGCGAATAAAGTTACCAAAGTAAATATAAGGTTGGAAAATTATGCAAACAGAAACACGGCTTTTAAGAAAAAAGAGAACGTTATGTTAACTATTCAGAAAAATAAAGATCGGGAAAGGAATTATTTGTAATGAGAAAATAAAATCCTGGAAATTAGCCACAGAAAAAAACACTGGTAAATTTTACGAATGGAAAGATTAATACCAGAAAAAAAGGGAAAATTATGGCCACACTCTCTATAGGTAATCTATAAAATTAAATCCGTTTCACATTTGACGAGTAAAGGACACCGCACAAGCAAAGTAAAAACAAAGTATGAAAAAAAAAACTTCGGTGAGTTTTGATAAAAAAAAATGTTACGTGTCTTGGTCAATATATAAAAATACTTGGTGTGCAATTAAATCCTATGAATAGTTTCTGAGATATTTTTTTGTAAAAAGTTATGTGCATATTGGTTCCATAGAAAAATGTATGGTGGAAAAAAGGGGCCTGTTTAGAACGAAAATATTTTTTTAAATGTCCATAGAACATGTTTGAATTTGAATAATTTATGTTAACAATAAAACAAGTTATGAAATATTCAAAATACACAACTATTCACCGATTAATAAAAAAAAAGATAACCAAGTATTTTTCGTTAAAATTCATTTCTAATCTAAATACTGAAGAATAGGGGGCTGTGACACCAAACTTATACTAATAAAAAATATGCACAAGGTATCTCTTTAGTTATTTTTACTTTTGCAGAAAACGGAAATATCACGATTATATAAAAAAATTCAAAAAATGCAGACCAATTTTACTTATTTTTATGAAAGGCTACAACTTAAAAATTAAAGATTTTTTGTATCAGATTTTTTGATAAAGTTGATTAAATAATAAATATTTTTTGTTCAAAACTGGCCACTTTTTTTCTTTCATACATTTTTCTATGGGACCAATATCCATATGATTTTTTTCTAAATATTTTTTTTTCAAAAACTAGTCATAGGATTTTATTGCCCACCAAGTATTTTTATATATTAATAAAGACACGTAACATATATTTTTTTATCAAAATTCACCGAAGTTTTTTTTTCCATACTTTCCGTGCGGTGTCCTTTATCTGCCATTTAAAGTTGGTTCCCTCCTTTTCTATTTTCAAGTGTAAGAAAGAGAAAGGGCTAAATTTATCTGTCAAATATGCTTTACTTGTCGATTGTGAAACAGGCGATAAATAAAATAAGAACGCATAACATAATGTTCGCCAGAAAATTAAAGATTAGGAAATTATGCGAACACTAATACAGCTATTTTAAAATAAAAAAATATTTTCGAGATTTATTTAATGGCAACACTCATTCATTACTTACTTCAATAACTTTTGTGCGAGTATAAGTAGGTGCACGTACGGTCAAGGAAATGTATTCGCGTACCTTTTTCACTCTTGTAACATTGACAATAAGAGTCAAAAAGGTACGCGAATACATTTCCTTGACTGTACATGTCTTAATTTCCATCGCAACCAACATTACGGTACGAGGCCCTACAAGACAGTATTGCCACCTACAACGCCAGAGTATGACAACCGTTTTTAGAATTCCGTAGACGGAAGAAACACTCAGCCTTTATCGAGAAATAATGGACTTCTGTATGATGTAAAATAAATCCCAATAATTAACACCTTGTACCTAGTTCTAACACCTAGCTAATGTCCTGATTTTTTTTTGGTAAGTTTTCTAAAAATTAAATCTAGCTAGATCGATGTATCGCGCCCGAAACCCCCTGTATACTAAATTTCATGAAAATCGTTGGATTATATATATATAATAGTGACCCGCCCTCACTTCGCTTCGGTTTATGACTGTTTTCTGTAATACCCGTATATAATCCAAAACTTATTATACCTACATAATTACCTTCCTCTTGAATCACTCTATCTACTGCTGAAAACTGCATCAAAATCCGTTGAGTAGTTTAAAAGATCTAAGCGAACAGACAGCGGGAGCGACTTCATTTTATACATGTAAAGAATATATACAAGAATTGCTCGTTGTAAGGGTATTAGATAGGAAGAATATAATTACTTAATATTCCTAATCTCGCTCCGCGCAGCTCTCCTATTGGTGATTTTTTCTTCGCACAGGTTTAGTGGATGCTCACCCTTAGTGTCTCATATCCTACTTATCAGGTGGCCTATACGAGGGCTGCTACTTATGTAACCGGAATAGAAAAAAATAACAAACGTATATGACTAAATATGGTTTTATTGTTTTTCAAAATATTCTCCCTTATGCGCACTTTTGCATACGTTGAAACCAATTTTTAAAACATTTTTTCCACTCTGACTGAGGTATCTCCAAAACGTGCTGTTTGAACGCGTCGACTGCATCTTCACGGGTCGAAAATCGTTGACGACGTAATTTATTCTTTACATAAGAAAAAAAATTATAGCGGCCAGTATTAAAAAAAAAGTTCAAATTTTACCATGGAGGTCAGATATAACGTTTATAAATCTTGGAATCCCAGATTCCGGATACATAAGTAGCAGCCCTCGTATGTGCTTGTGCTTCAACATGCCAAATAAAAAACAGTCCATCCGTTTAGGAGCTATGAAGCAACACACACGCAGGCAGACATAGGCACTTATAATTATTTTCCACCTTTATTTTGGGTAGGGAATTATTAAATGCTACTGAACCCAATACCTAACATATCCTACACCTTGCCAATCTTAAACCTGACCAGTAAGTAATACCTGCAGATTCGGGCGGCGCCAGGTGGCCTGCGCAAGCGATGCGGTGTCCGGTTGCTCGCGCCGCCCCCACGCACTCCAAAGCTACTCATTGTACAAGCGACTTCAATGTCCAGGTAATTGGGTAGATAATAGTTTGCTGACGTTGTTGTGAGTTGTAACGTTCTCGACTGACGCGTGCGCCGTGATACTGACACAGTTCGGTCGGCACGCTTCAATGGACCTGGACGCAAGGGTGGTTCAGTGTGAACTGATCTGGAGTGGTCGACTGATACCGGCTTCGATATTTTTTTTATTGCATGGAGAAGGCAAGGTACTGTTGCCACCGGATGGTGAATGCGGACATATTTAGCAATCTGACTGAAAACTCGCACTCAACATAAATGAGCACCAGCCCTCCTCAGTCTGCTCGTGACCACGGCCATTGCAACATGATCGATTTATAACAGTATAGAGTTTAGATGAACACGCCTGCATGTGGACGAGATAATTCCACCACTCAAACCACTATTTAATAAATAAATAAATAGATATCGGGGACAAACCCACACAAATTGACGTTGCCCCAGAGTAAGCTCTAATAGGCGTGTACCATGGGTACTAGACAACGATTAACTTATTTATATAGAGAAAACATCCAAGACTCAGAAACAAATACTCAACATTTCATGGAATGTTTTACTTCGCCAAATTTTAATTTCGTCGACAGGTAATTTACACGTGCAGGAGTTATACTTTTTTGGTGGTCACAGGTCTAACCTAACCCTACATACCCCATGCTTAAGATAACCTAAAAACTCTAAGCTTTCTGCAGAATTTAGCTGAGTATCGGTGATTCAAGGTCACATACTATCCAACTTCCAGCGTTCAATCCCACTGTGGGGCATTACATTTAAGAATACAACTCTCTCATTACAACTTTTCTGCCACATTATCCAAAACCACAACTATGGAACCCTGATTAAAATATCACTTACCATATACAAACCACAGACTGCTCCCAATTCCCGAGTTCTTCAGCCGTTAAAAGGGCGCGGGGCGTAGTGCCGTAGTAACTCTCATTTAATCTGTGGTAGTGCTTACAACCTCATCCCGCTATCGCAGCACGCCGGATCAGAATACCGTCCATTCACAGTACAATACCGATATCGGGTTACCGTTAAAAAATCCGCGGCAGCGCGAGCCGATTCGCGGTAAAATGTGTTAATAACACGATTCAGGTGTGGTGGAAGTTAGGGGGTTAGGGCGGGTGAGAGAAAAGCGAGAACAAGTTTTTATTTTTATAGAGTAACTACTGACTACTTAGAGCAGTATTGATCGAGATGCCCGTCACATGATACGTCAAAGTCTTTGTCAAGCCATAGAAAACATTTGTCATTTTTGACACATATTGCGACGAGCATTGCAGTCGAGATCCTTTTTTTGAGACAATTAATTATTTTACATTTTGTAGTAGATTACTTTAAATTCAAAATTGTCATTTTCACATACTTCCCAAGGAATCACCATCAACTACAAATCAAATCAAATGATTTATTGCAAGAACATAGTTTACATAAGATGGTACGATAAAAAACCAAGAGTCGAGATGTATGACATAGAAGGCATGACAAATACTAAAATAAAAAATAAAGCTACCTCAAAATTAGAGAAAAAGTAACATAATATAACTACCTTCAGCCCGCGACTTCGTCCGCGTAGATTTTGATTATATTATTTAGTTATTTACCTAATCGGTTTAGAAATCGATCTTACAAGTTGCTATTTTGTTATGTATATAATTTCTTAATTATGTGACTAATTAAACTGAATCAAACCTCTAATATCCCCGCTCCGCTTGTGCCTCGCGCCGCAGTAACGCGATACTAGCGCCCGCCCCGACTCCGCTCGTATCCGACCCTAATTTTATGCCTCATTAGCCAATTCCCTTGTCCTTTTTTGCAACGAACCAATGCTTCGTGAAAAATGCTTCGGTAAGTCCAACTAGTCGTAATTATATTAAGTTCATCTCTACCGTGAAAGAGTATCGGTTACACTCATTATGACCGAGATGGTTAACTTGATACGGCTTTGTTGGGTTTGGTTTAAATGTTTAACCCATAGTTGCACTTGCAAAGTATATGTTACGTTGCAAAAAACAAAATTGGGTCGTCTGGGCTACCACAAAGTTCCAGAGGTATTTAAGTTGGCTACTGTTTTTTCGTTATATTGGAATCACGACTAACTTTTTCTAGCTTCACAAGCTGCGCGCCTATAATGGCCATGTTTATCGATGTGGATAAACTTCGATAAAACATCTGTCACTTTCTGACCAGTACATAAATATGAGAGTAACGGATGCTTTATCCACCGCGATAATGGCAACCATAATACGGACCCTAGTGGTATGCTGCGGCAAAGTGTTTGGGCAGCGTTGAGGCATACACATTTGAAAGTCCAAGACCTGCCCAAATTGCACCTAGGTAAACCACCGAGGGGGTTTGAGTTGGTATCCACTGATGCAGTGGCTTATCTCACGGTTAGGTCCCCAGCTTCTTCCATAAGTCAGATATCTTACGAAGGTTTCCACTCAAAAATAATAATATCCTACGTAATGATACGCTGGTAAACGAGTGTGCTCTTAGAGTCCGGTCTATAATAAATACTTACCCAATGCACGTTTTTAAAGTAAATTACTTGAAGTATTTTATACTGTTGTTACCTTACGCAGAATCCAAGGCTAGTATTCCTAACGATGTTTATCCTGCACCGTAAGGCTATCATCCACATAAAGCCCTCATGTACCAGAGTTACCGCAGACTAAGGGTGCGGCTCCACTGAGGCGAAGACGAGAGGAGCGGAGCGGAGCTGTGCCAATATTAACCAATAGAAGGTGCATGCGGTCACGTCGGGCGCGCCTTGCGCACGTTCGTTTATATTCTATTGGTTAATATTGGCACAGCTCCGCCCTGCTCCGCTCGTCTCCGCCACAGTGGAACCGCACCCTAATAGTCCATCGGCCTATATTGGCCTGACAGATCATTGTATTCAGGTTTCATTCATTTCTTCAAGAATTTTGGCTCTGTCGGATGGCCTTACAGACTTGGGACTGCAGATACAACTGTGGTGTAGTCTGATGTAGTTACAGAAACTCATTAGAACACTGAACAGCAGCACTACTTTAGTACCATTTCGCTTTATTATCATGTTTGAACTGCCACACGAGTTTATATTGGCGTCAAAGCGACGAGGTCCTAAAGTGTATAGCCATTTTCATAGATGCTGAGCGTAAACTAGAAATGAACTAGGTAACTTGCGAAGCCACTAGGCCACCGACGCTCTAGCTTCACCTGAATAGCCAGTATTTCTTTCGCATACTCCATTACAAGAGGTACACAGTGGTAAATAACTCTGAGCAATTATGTATACCTCCTGTTCCATTAAACCGTTAGCAACTTCAACTGAAAATAACTACCCTGCAATTACATGCGTCACACACTGACACCATGCGACACTTCGCCGCGCGGCGTCGCCCGTTTAATCGCGACCATTTCGCTGTCAAGCCCCGCGCGATCTCGTTAACATAGCTGCGCGCAATCTGCGCCCGCGGCGGCGCAAAAACGCGCGATTACGCTGCGTGCGCGCCATTCCGCGATCGCCGACTGTTAACGTGTTAACAGCGCCATAAACTCAAAGTGGGGTCAACTTTATGAGCCAGATAGGTACGTTGGTACTCAATGGGTTAATATGGTTGGAGAAAATAATACAAGTTGTATAAATTCATTTAGCCGTTGCCCGCGTTGTTCCTATAGCCCGATAATTGAAACTCCCGTTTCGCCACCTTAAAGCGGGCTACTCATACACCTGCCGCAGGGATAATCTCGGAAATTGACCCTTAATTGGCCCCTTAATTGTGATGTGTAAAGGCAAGCAGGGACAATTTTCTGCCTATCTAATTTCCGCTTGGAAACATTCTTACCTAAAATTAATCGATCTTTACGTAGGTAGAGTCAAAGTCAAAAACATATATACGTTGCCAAGACCTCAATAATATCTATACGCTTCTATTCGCCACTGAAAATAAAGTTCGTGTATACATATTTGATGCTATAGGTGTATAGACATTAGTGCTTTCGACTGTAAGTCATATTATTCTAAAAAACACAGTGCATTCCTATTCCAGTAGCAAACTTTAAAAACATAGCTTTAAGCTGCTATTTTTTGTGAATTTTTATAACGTGTTATTCATCACAACCTCAAAAATCAAAATAAACCAAACTACCAAAACACCAAGCTTAAAATTGATCAAGTGTCACACCAATAAAAATTATCAAACATTTTCATCGCCGCCATTACAATCTGTCAAACAAACAATCCGGGCCTATTCAGTTTTATCAACAAACGCCCGATTACGTCCGAACGTGTCTCCGAACTAATTTAACTTTATTTACAATGACAGATTGAAGGGCACGCCCCGTAAATTGAGTTTTAATTTTTTAAACTGGCAACTTAGCTTGGATGACGCGTTGTGATTGGAGAAGCGCTTGTCATTTATTTTAATTCGTGGCGTAATGCAGGGTTGTCCCCTACCGTAATTGAAGTGAGGATTATTCGGAAGCTGCTCAGTTTGTTTATGGTTGTCACGTACTTACATATGCGGCTGATTGGAATTGGAGAGAGAAGCGCTCGTTTAATTTATAAACACTTTTTTGAATTTCAGCATGGGACTCGCTTGTAGAAGTTATATAGCTGGCATAAGGCATTCCATCTTAGTCCAAAATCCAGGGTTGGCAACATTCTTGTAATATTACGTTTGCCTAGAGTTTGAGATCTACTTATCATCAGTTGAGCTGTGTGAATGCTCGTATGCTTCCTTCATGACTTAAAAATCTTCTTTTTCGATAAATTCGAAGCTAATCCGAACTACAGGATGTTTCGGTATCGGTGTGCGGGCTAAGGGCGGGCGCACACCGCGCGTTCACGGTCCATTAGAGTGTAACGCGATACGTGCAGTACGGGATTTGCGGGATACCCAGCTTTACCGCAAATTTGTGAAAAAGTGAACAGGAATATTTTTATTAAAGAAGTTTAAATTGTGTAATATTAAAGAATTCCTTTTCTGGTTTATAAATATGTTGCACCTATTTATTGATTTCCAAGGATAAAAAATACACATTGTTCTGATATTTTGTATCATGTAGTGGCGATACATTACAAAATAGGGATGTTTTTGATCTTTAGATAATTTTGATGTGTGTAGTTTCTAAAAATTGTAACACCGCCGAATAATCGTATCTAATCCGGAATATCCATGGTTCCGAACTACTTATACCTTACCTTTACCTACATATAGCTATGAAATTGTGCATCCATAGCTATAAGTACTTTATATTATAAATTGTAAAGTAACTCTGTCTGTCTGTCCGTTGGTTACGCTTTCACGTCTAAACCACTGAACCGATTTCAATGAAGTTTGGTATGGAGATAGCTTGAGTCCCAGGAAAGGACAAAGGATACTTTTTATCCAGTAATATGGAACAGTTCCCGAGAAACAGCGAGGTCCCGGGCAAAAGATACCTAGTTAAATACAAAATATGTTGCTCTACCATGACATAGCTTTAGGAAATGCAATATTCGGACAAAATTATTACTCGCTAAGTAACAACAGAGACTCAAAACTTAATATGAAATGCATTTTTCCGTATTTAATTCAAGAGGCGTTCTTTAACAGAGGCGGTTACAAACAAATAAACAGATAAAAAACGCACACAAAAATCAAATTGCACAAAAGAACAGAAACACGATACAGCAGAGTCGAAATCGCGTGAATAATAAACCCTATTATTATCTATGACGAATCAAAGTTATCTAGTGCTGTGCCAAAAATATTAACTAAAGCCGGGCTCATACTACCCTACACACGTATTTGTCTAGACAACGACCCCGTGATGATTCGTGTAAGTTTGTTGTTACACAATGGTGAGTATTTGCTCGTTGGATGGGCCTGCACGTCGAATTAATCATTCATGGGCTGTTGATCGAAGGGTCGTTTAAAATGTTATCAAGAGTGTTTAATATTTAATGTTTGTTTAAAGATGGCATTAAATGAACTGTTCGGATAGAAGAGCTTGTTTGAGTGCTTTATAGGGACTATAAAATAATAAAAGTTTAAAAAGTTAGAGATATCTACAGGAATTAACGCGATAAATCTAATAAAGTACCACTTGCGAGAATATCGAGAAGTATAGGTACTGAAAGTACTGAAATTAACAAAAAAAACAAAGCCGTTTGTGAACGAAATGTAAAAAACTAAATAACGAAGGTTTAAAAACCCAACTGCATTTTTAGGAACACATAACCCTTTTGGATTTCGCCGCATTTGGGTAAAAACTAACCTCTCTTTCGATCAGTACTTTCAGTAGGTACCTAATAAAGTAAAATTATAAGGCATCATCGACAGACTTCAATTGACACTATAATTTCGTATGCGTACGCATTTTCATACAAAACAGCCATTATTTATGGAAACAATGCGAATCGGTGTTGATAGATGTGATTCCAGTATTCCATCCTAACAAGATGAGTTTAAAAGTCCTACAACTAAATAAATAAAAAATATTTAGAGGATTGTGAAGCTTAAAATCTCCATACAAAATGCGAAAACGTTTCTCTCCCCTTAAACCTCGTCCGATTTTTACGATTTTTGAATATGTTGTAGATATCATGAAAAACTATGTCTGTACGTTTTCTTTACCAAGAAAATATTTCTTATAACGAAACAAATTTAAAAAACAAAAAACAGAAACGACCAGACCTAGGTCTTTGTAATAACTACAACATATTCAAAAATCGTGAAAATCGGACTTGATTTAGGGGGTGAGAAACATTTTCGCCCGGACCTAGTTTTGTGTGGATTTTTTTTGACAGCTTCACGATTTTAGCGACGCTTCACAATCCTCTTAACATTTGTCGATTATTGTTACTTTTTTATTAACAATTTTTTTCACAATTGGAAGCTGCTCTATTAAAAACAAATCAATGCTACCAACGTTTCAAACTCAAAGGCATCAGACTACTGACGCCTCTCGCCGGCTACAGAAAAAAACCAAAACAAAGAACTGCACTGAAGTACGTGACACTGTGTTCATCCATATAAAAACCTCCGTCTTTTGTGTGTTTGTACGCTCAAGAGTCCTCCAGATCCAGCCAAAAGGGTTGAGTGCTTAATGAGAGCCTAACAAAGACGCGGTCCTTTTCACTCACGTAAAACATCTTTCTGTATTTTGATACAATACTTTATAAGTTTTTCCTTCGATGTTTTTGTTTTTTGCCGGCTTTGAGAACGCGAATATAAACCTACCGATCATTAGCATGGGTCTTTTGAAATATAACCTTTTGTGGCAAAATATAATAAAGCTAAATAAATTTAAACTTTTGTGTCGATATCCATTAGTAGGAGCGGCATTGAAGAGATATGATTTGTCAAATAAAATCACGGTGGATCAGAGTTTAATAATAATATTGTCTGTATGTCGCTTTTTGAGGGGTCCGTAGTATTGAACCATTGAGAAAGTTCTCAAATGGTCAAAGTTTCGAATGAGAACTACTCGGTATGTAAGTATTAAAAATATTCTTAATTTTTGGGGTTCCGTACCCGAAGGGGGCCCAACGGGACCCTATAAATATACCTATGTCCGTCCGTCCTAACTTGAAAGAGCTGTATCTTTTAAGAAAGCGGGTTGATTTATTTATCGGAATATGTGTTGTTACGGCGGATTAAAATTTTTTTTTTAAAGAAATTGTAATAGTAAAGGTCCCCATACGAAAAGCTTTTTTTTTCAACGTATTTTTATTTTTGTTGTTCCTATCGTAAAAACGGTAAAATATATACAGGGCGGCCGGAACATAGACGTCCACAAAAAAATTTGGTCCCTCGTGTCGATGTCGTGGGGTATCCGAATCACCCCGATGTATTTTCCGCGATTTTTAGTATTTTCGGAGATATTGATCATTTTACTCGGAATTCTCGTAATTTTTCCTTATATCCATGTTATGAAAAACCCTTAAGTTCATGTATTATTTTAATATTATTTCAGTGGTTTCTTACATTGATTGTTTTTCATAACATGGACATAAGGAAAAATTACGAAAATTCCGATTAAAATGATCAATATCTCCGAAAATACTGAAAATCGCGGAACATACATGGGGGTGATTCAGATGGCCCACGACTCGAGGGACCTACATTTTACTTTTGGACGTCAATGTTCCGGCCACCCTGTATGTATAACGGTATGATTATATTACAAACCCTGGAGAAAAACAACAGACAAAAAAATGGTCAAGTGTGAGTTGGCTCGCGTTGATTCAATTCAAAATCAGATTCAAATTGGAACATAAAAATAGTTGACCGGATTTTGTAGAGAACATTCTGCAACTTGCACATAGGTGGGTTACACAAGGCTGATGATCAGGGAGCGTACATTTCATGCCGATGACAGGCGTATGGCGTCAAGCTACATACAGGATGGAAAAAACAAATTGTTGGTTTTCATGAGCATGACTATCTCTTCATTTAATTATGCGTGTTATTTAGAGATAAATTAATTAGTTATAATTTATAACTAACGTAATTGTTTCTGAAACATAAAAAAATAAGTATTTAATGGGTTGTAAACAAAATGGTTCATTGTGTAATATGACATTAAGTACTATCACTCAGTTTCGTCTTCTCCGTAGTCAACAAGTACATATGAAAAGAGCAACGGAATAACGAACGTTTATTTATCTGTACCTAATTATGGAAAATATGATTAATCATTCATCACTGTTATCTAATCAACCTCTTCCGTTTCAGTAGATATATATGGACACTTGAGACGGACAGTGAAAGAACATTATAACGTAGTAAAGTTCTTTTTTTCAACTTGTTGACTACAAAGAAGACGAAACTGAGTGATAGTACTTAATATCATATTACACAATAAATCATTTTGTTTCCAACCCATTAAATACTTATTTTTTATATTTCAGAAACTATTATGTTAGTTATAAGTTATAATAAACGTTAATAGACTATCTCTGTCAATACGTTTTTTGACACATGGTGTGTTTATATGAATACGTCATTATGACGAAACCGGCATGAAATGTACGCTCCCTTCTGATGATGAATGTAAGTCCCATATATTGGATAAAGTTTCGGTTGTTGTGGGATCATGTAAATGGTCCAACCGGATAACTATCATTATCTGACCAGATAACCTGCCTCCAAGCAGAAGTGTGCTTATTGTTCTTTTTCGATGTGTAAGGGGACAGGTGTGATTTGCAACCTTAAAATTTAAAATGTTGATATTGTTGACCGATGATTGGTTTGTGACCATAAGACATGAAAAAACGCTCGAAACTTAATAATAAAAAATATTAAACCAGTTTTTACACAAAACAAGTATAAAAAGCACTCTTGTACTATAAATAATGTAGTTTTATTACATAATCGTAAGTATCTTTATTTCTTTCTAGACAACGAAGAGCACCTGCTCTCACCATTTTCCCGCATCATCAATCATTCCCTCCTCGCGTGTTGTCCTTTTCTATTATTAGCGTTAACTACCACTATTCACCTTGTTTTGAGCTAATACTTCAAACAAATGACAGCCATAGAACAACAAACATTAAGCGACAGAAGTATTCGCTGTTGTCGGTGGCTATTATATCGTTGTATTCTCAAATTGGGCCGTAACTCATCACTGACAAATGTGATGAGGAAAATATATAAGGATATGGCTAAGTGCTTCTGTAACGGTGCACAAGTTCCGTGGCATCATTATTAAAGTAGATACCTACTACAACAATGATTGTAAGTAGAGAGTTTTCAAACGTTTTACTTTATTGATGGTAAGTTTATCAACTAGTATATAGACCTAATATGCTCAATATCTTCGCTTCCTCTGTCTGAACGCTGAGATCTTTTAAACTGCTCAACGGATTTTAACGCAGTTTTCGGCAATAGATATCTTCTTCTTCTATATATATAAAAGGCAAACCTGACTCACTGACTTAGATATCAACGCACAGCCGAAACTACTGTACCTAGAAAATTGAAATTTGGTACAGGGGTTCCTTTCATGATGTAAGTGAGCACTAAGACAAGATTTTTGAAAATTCGTCCCCTAAGTGGTTAAAATAGGGGGAGTAGTGGGAAACTAATTCTACGCGTACGAAGTCGCGGGCGTCATCTAGTGTAATAATATTTCTGGATTATGTACGGGTGTCGCAGAAAACACACATAAACCGAAGCGAAGCGAGGGCCGGTCGCTACTCTCGCTAGTGTATTATAAATACTTTGAAAATTTCAACGCAACAGGTTATATTTTTAGTGGTTAAAGGACCTTGTGCAGGGTCCATCCGGCTTGCTACCACCGTCTTACCCTTGTAAAAAAGCCAAACACCAAAGTTCGCATTGTTGTGTTCCAATGCGGGGGCAAAAAAACCGGACATGATTAGCAGAGGCATTCCATCTAAGTTAGGGTCGCTCTTGCAGTCTTAATATTGTTATCCTAAGATTGTTATTATGAGGTGGTGTGCTCGTTGGCATTCTACATGCTACTAATACGTAAAAATGCGAAGAGAACATGAACGATTGATGCCATCAGATTCGTCAGAAATAAGAATACAAAACATTGGAGCAAAGTGATTATCTCCCGTTCCCTCTGAGATACGAGACGCCAAAGAGGTCGCATTACCTCTATTATTTTAAAGCAGGTTGTTTGTCTCTGCTCTGCAGGTTGTCTGTGGTCGAATGGAGTGACGTGCAAGTCATCGTCTGGAGACAGTTGTGTTGCCAGCACTTAACGGGTCCGCGTCCATCAATCTAAAAAGGTGATGAAAAAATATAAAATGTGGATTTTGGATTTAAATTGAGTCCGTAATTATTATACTCTGATATAGGCCTTATGGTATATTCTATTAATGCATAAAGGTAAGGGGGGGCAGTAGAGTTATCGGTACGCGTGGTAGACGCAGTAATGAAATCACTGAAGTACACATAAGCAAAAATATTTTTTCAAGCATAGACATAATAATATTTATATTCAGATACAAAGTTTAGCTAACTTGCTCCTTGTTTCTTTTCTAAATGTATTAGGGTGATGGAACCAGTAATGGACAAGGCACCAATAATGAACACTTGATTCTTATTTTACAGAAGATAAGGGTTATTGCAAAACAAATGAATAACAATCAATTTTGGTCCGTATACAATTTGAATTAAGAGTGAAGTGTCCATTACTGGTGCCTGTCAGCTAAAACTGTCCATCATTGGTGCCGTCACCCTATGTTTATAACTACATTACTAACACACGGTTCTTAAGTGTTTTCAGTACTTAATATCTTGACAGAGACCATTACCCAACCGTGAAATAAAAAAAAGTTTCATAAGTTTTAGTAACAACGGCTTCTGTCGGATGTTCAGGAACCATTGTAAGTAAAAAACATTCTATATTTACTTAAAAGTATTACAAGACGCTTTTTAAAGTTGTTCCCCTCCGGCTTCCTAATTCGCCTAATTTAACAAAACATTTCATAGCTGTGGATACACAAGTAACGGACCAATACTGCAACTACTGCAAGTCATCGCCGACATGTGGCGACTTCAAAATTGGAACTCGCATCATATTTACTTTTTAATTCCTTTTTTCGAATCGAAGTCATTAGATTGCTCATAACGGTCAACCTTTTTTGTCCGGCTGTCAGGTGCCTCGATATATTTTCGTTACAATTTGCTCGCGAGCA
The DNA here is from genome assembly GCA_946894065.1 of Acleris literana. NCBI lineage: Eukaryota > Metazoa > Arthropoda > Insecta > Lepidoptera > Tortricidae > Acleris > Acleris literana. Next base: position 18,679,110 of record OX335680.1, read on the forward strand.
AAAACTAGCGAATTATTTAAATGTGGAATCCTCCCCTCGGTTCGCGCGTTTAATTTGAAAATAAAAATGGCTGTTAATTTCTTTTATTATTTTTAAGTGCTGGCAACTTTTTAAACGTACTGGCAGGTTGTTTAAGTTTTTATCGCGACGTGATATACGGTGTATTGCAGTATCAGTTGTAATGGGGATAGTTATTTATGCAGTAATGCAAATGCTAACTGAATTCTAGTGGGAATACACTAGTCGGCACGCTGTATAGATACCATCAACACATTATTTACTACTTGGTAATCCGACAGCCAATTATAGAAGTGTTAAAGGTGTTTAAGTTCATCAATTTTGAAATCTTTAGCAATGCTGTTTATTATAGTTTAAATGGCATGCTAATTTCAAACATGGAGTAATGCTTGGGGTATGTACTAATAAATGTCACCTGACTTAGGTTACGTCACGATTCTTGCAGCAAAATACTAGCTGAAGCGTCAATGGCCTAGAGGCATAGGGTTTCGACTCATGACTGTAAGGTACGGAGTTCAAGCCGCAGCGTTTACCCTTAACCATATTGTATTTCAACTTATCCGCTGCTCTTACGGTTTAAAAAAACATCGCAAAGAAACCTGCACATACGAACTGCTGAGTGTATAAGAGGAATAATTACATAAAAGATCCTTTAGTGTATCGGAAAGGACCTATCCGTATATAAAGATAGAATAATGATATTATATAATACTTACTTTTGCGTAAAGGAGAACTCAGCGTGGGTAAGCCTCCAACAAGGTGGACTTACGACGTGACGAAGGTTGCGGGAAACCGATGGATGCATGCGCAGGACCGGTCCTTGTGGTAAACCTGCGGGGAGGCCAATGTCCAGCAGTGAACGTCTTTCAGCTGAAATGATGAGATGGTGATGATGTTGACTTAGTGTTGTAATTAAAAGTCATACCAATGCAGTAAGAAAGGACGACAATAATATTACATTAAAGTTATAACGCCGATAATGTGGTATGAAAAACCTAACCAAAATGTTGTGATTTTTTGCATTTACATTGCATGTGTGGTTGCCGAGTTAGAATAGTGCCACTCCATGTCTTCCCGTGGATGTTGTAAGAGACGACTAAGGGAATAAAGGCTTGTAGTACTGTTAGGCGATGGGCTTGCAACCTGTCACTCATACGCTGGTAAATATCTTAGCCTAATTGTGCAAATTGTGGTTATAGAATTATCAACAAGTTTTTAGAGATGTTTTTAATTCTGTAGCTCTGCCTACCCCACTCTGGGAACGAAGGCGTGAGATTATGTATGTATGTATGTGTACATTGCATGGTCATTCAAAAATAATTTCCTTTACTGGCCTTTAATATATTATGTGTCTTTGTCTTTGTTAGTCTTTTACCTTTTAAATAATAACGCGTTGGAACTTCGCAAAAAATATTTACAAGAATAAAAATAGCAATTGAAATATAGCATTAGCAGTGTGCTCTAAACCCTTGTATCAAACCGAACAAAGTAAAGGACGTACGAAAAATCCGGACCAATCTTAATGAATCATTAACTGACATTAAGGCTCTAACCCATCATCAATCGCAGCTGCGACGTTACTCCATCTCGTCAGACCCAAACCAATCCGAAGACAAAAGCACGCCGTCATCTACCGTCGACAAAAAACGTATATCGATAACACAATCTATACATTAAAACACAATACAAACAATGCGATGGTGATTGAAACGTCAACCGAATGAACAGATCCAATCCGATCGGTACATTGTGACTATTAACATTATAATTATAGATAAATCACTTCAACTTTGCGGTGTTTGAATGTGTTAGTGAAGGCAACACAACAGTGAATAAGAACAAAACTGACGCACACATGTCTATGTGTTTGCGATTGGCATCTATTTCTATATGCTTACAGACACGTGTGCATACGCTAGCTTAAAGTGATTCAACTATATGCCACGCTGAGACCGAGCTATTTATTCTCTATACGAATTTAATATTGAGACGTCAAAAAAACCGATCGAGCATGATTCAGAGGTTTTCGGTTTTTTCCGCCGTATTGAGTATTGAAAAATGTTGTTTGTTTTTTGGTACAAACAATTGGGATTCGGTGCGATCGGGTTTTTTGTGTGGTCCATGATACGATTCGATGTTGGTTTTTGCTGTCGGGTGTAACGACATTGAGTTAGTTGTTTCTTGTTGGTGATTGAGGCCGATTCTTCGGCAAAGACGACACTAATTTAATAAAATGTGCTATTACGTAAATTGGATTCAAAATCTTCAATAAAAAAAAAAACATGACATTATTTTCGATGCAGTTGGACTCTGTCGAATGTTTTGTGCAATCCCTTGTCTTAAACATACAGTTCCCTGGAGGATATCAAAGTCATTTAATACTGTGTCGTTCTCCTCACGATATTTTTAAGTACATTCTGAAAAAGTTAGATCAGAAATCAGTCACAAAGTATGGAATTCGTAACACTAGCCGAACGCGGGACAGCTTAGGTACGTCAGTCCTATATACATCCTATTATTTCTGCAATTTGCAATGTAGTTAACCAAAAAACGTAAAAAGGCAAGTTGGTCAATGCTGGTCAAAGCAACCGGTGGGTAGCATCTTGTGTCAGATAGCTGATTCGTACTACCAAAGTTCACTTTAAGTAAGTACCTAGACTTTGTCTTCATCACTAGAGATCCGCAACATCCCATCAAACCCCAGCCTTCCAAGAACCTCTAGAACCTTCCAATCGAACCCCAAAACACCTAACTCCTCGATAACATCGCTCGGACCTGTCCGTCCGTCCGACATGACCACAGCAGCGCGGGCGCCGCGGGACCGACGGATTAAATTAGACCAATCCCAACCCGAGCCAAAAGGGCACATCTTCTGTAGAACTTCTTTAGAATATGACACCTTAGTACTGTTGGGATGAGGTTGAATATGCTTAAGAAGTGGAATTGTAAATGTGTCCCAATGATTATGACGGTGTATTGATAAGTCAAAAGTTTGCAAGTAGGTATATTTTAATTATGGTATGATTTTTGACCTGTCAAATGTAATGGTAAAGACATGAATGCAAAATGTGTACTTATGTAAACTCTTTGTTGCACGATTAAACATATAACACTCGCTTCATATATAAAATAAGTACAAATTCAGCTTGATTTTATTATAAAAGGGCCCTTTAAGGTTATTAAAAATAATAACGATCATAATCGATATAAGAGGGAATATTCATAAATGTAAGATAAGGTATACGATTTTTGACGGATATATTTGTATTCATTAAAATTCAGCTAACCCCATATTTAATAAAGTACTTCATAAATTTAAAACTCATTTTAACCTTCTCTATAAGTTACAACTTCATTTACTTAAAATCTATTAATAAATGCTATAGTCAAATCTAAAATACACCTGCCCCACATAACACAAACAAAGCCTTAAGCATCTTAAAATGTATATTAATTGACCCATCATAGCGCCCTGCGGGACTGACACGCAATTTCTTCGCTAATAGATTACAAAATTGCTGGTTGTCTCGGCCTTAACTTGACGTTTACAAGTCAGGAACAACTTTTCAATTAAACCTAGTATTAATCGACCCGGCGCCGTGTAGCCTTGTTTGAGACAACATCTACATTGATACGTCGATAAAATAATGATATAAAACATGGGATGTTAACTCCGAGTCGAAATAAGGTCGGAGTTGACGTGGGTTTACTTGTGAGAAGGTAATATTAAAGTTGTTTTGGAGACGGCTGCGTGTTACACCGTAGTTTAAATATTTATTACATCGCTACTATTTTTAATAAAAGAATAAGGTAATATAAAAATACTTTATTCAGCACCAAACAAAAACATATTTAAAATATACAGATAGACAAGAATAATATAATTAATAGCAAATGAAAAGGCAATAAATACGATTTAAATACTATAACCCTAACAAATGTAATAGTTTGAAATCGAGCTGAGATATTGGCAATTTAAAATCAAACTATAAGTACTTACATTTGTACAGTAACAAGCAATAATATATTATCCATAACTGCGCTTAAAAACGCTCTTATGTTGCCAGTAATAAGGACGTGTCAGATAATTTTGAGTCTATTTTTTGATTATTACTGGTGAATGTACTTCTAGTACTGTTGTGATTGAGATATCTTCTTCAGGTCCCGATAAGAATTTTCTGCAATCGGCAGACAGGCCTGCACCAATTAACCCGTCCAATTAAATTAAACCGATCAGTCGATTAGTTTTATTTTTCGCCGCATATTTTTTTACCTATTACGGTCACAAGTGTCACCCAACTTAACTTGTGTTATAATATAAGTATAAAAAACCTATAATCGTAACGGCTCCGAAAATAGCTTTCAGCAAAACTAATTCGTAGTATACTTCCGCTTGTAGGAAACTACCGAATTCTAGGTACCCTCCAGACTTCTGTAAATGCAGCATTACACTCCGGTGTATAGCGCAGTCTTGACAAAAGTAAGACAGATCTCACGGGGCGAGCTTGATTTCTAATAACGTATCGATCGATCTGTATTTACACTGGCGTCGTCGGGCCTTATCGGTGTCGACGACCACTGACAGCTGACGTCTTCATTTGACGGTGCTTTCTGATTGGCTGGTGGATTTAGCGCTGCGTTGTGAGCACACTAATTGCGCCCTTGGATCGCAAAACTTGAAAATTTACGTTGCCATGAACTCGATATTTGGTTTAATTTGTATGATTATCGAGATGGTTGGCGTTGAACACGTGAATGGAAAGTTGTAGCTTGTTGGATTAGTGGTTTTGTAAGTGGATGCTGTATTTAGATAGTTGATCTACCAAATTCGAAGTGATGTAGGCGTGTAGATTTGGTTCGAATGTGCCATTTTAGGCAAATGAGACCTTAATCCATTTGCTGAGCTGCTAAACAATGCAGATTTTTTACTAAGCAAAGATAAAAATCGTACGGACATTTTATTCAAATCCATTTTCTCATTACAGAATAATTAAGAAATAAGCGTGTTAACCGTAGCTACGTAAAAAAGCGAGAGACAAAACTAATTAGAGATAATCAATTGAGTTCATAGGTTCGTGACTGCTCAGAACTATCACTTCAAAGAAACATGTATACGAGACACATTAACGACTTTTAACACATTACGTTGGAATTCCACGCAATCCATCCTTTAAAACTTTACTCACTTCACTCTACTACCTTGTCGTTCTAACCCTTAGTACCGAACGCGAAGGGAAATAGCTGGATAGTTAAAGCGACGAGGTTCTATGAGGGTTTGGAGCTCGTAATCCAAGATGCGCGCCGCGCCGGCGCCCGCGCATACTGCCGCGTCACTGGCGCGCCGTGTGAAACCGCCCTTATCTGGCCATCGTAATGCCAGCTTGTGTCGGTAATTGTTTTTCTATATTAATTTTTAGTTTGTGTTCTGTTTTGGTTAGGTTTTGTTTTAATGTGTGTTGTAATTGAGATGTCAAACAAGCTTTTTTAGAGTTGGGCTTAATCGATATCTTTATCTTGACATAGTATTAAATAAAGTCGCTTTCCGAGTCTGTCTGTCTGTATATCCTCCTGAACCTCGCAACTGATTTTGATGCGGTTTTCACCATTAGTTAGACAATTTTTCACGGAAGGTTTTTGTATGAATAAATTCTAGTTTATTTACGGGTGTTAAAGAAAATTAACATAAACCATCATTAACCAAAACGAAGCGAGGAGGGCGGTTGCTAGTAGAATATAAACAGAATTTGTCTGAAAACTATTGTGAATAAGTAGAAAAAAACGAAGATACTATGTGCTTGTTAGCGTATTAATAAAATACAACGAAATAATTATTTACTTACTGGCAAGGAGAAGGCACACAGGCCCTCAGGCCACCTGATGGTAAGTGGGATCTGAGACCCGTAGACATCTGAATTCTCAAGACTACGATCTCAAGACTGCTAACCTAAGATCTAAAATGCGTTAACCCTGAGGACTAAGAGGCAATGCGTCTATGCTAGTAATTTCACTGGTTCTCTTATCCCCACACAGGAACATAACACTACTGCTTGGCGGTGGGTTAATGGATACGATCCTACCAACACCAATATCAAGATATACTATTTGAATGCTATAGGTACTTGAAAATCTTATTAGAAACAGTGTCTCTATTTTATAACTCGAATTATACACGGAAAATCCCAAACCCTATAGTGTTGTCGTTCCATTAAAATTACAAGTACCCCAGAATTAAAACTCCTTAATCTACGCGCATGCATAAACCAATGATAACATCGGACTCTTAAACCGGCGCAGGCGACTAATTTCACACTCGAAACAAAAAACAAGAGGGGAGACGTACAGCAAAAAATACCAACTTATTCCTACCAGTGACCAAAGAACCAAGGAACTAAAATTACCCCATGTTTCCAAGCTTATACACGGATGCTAGCGACTTAGGTGTCGGCGCAGTTCTCTTGCAAAAGGTAAAATGAAATGAAATGACATTGAATTAAAGTCCACCTTGTTCTCATTAAACCAAATGGATTCGATCGGACAATAAAAATCGCATTTACGCAAAAAAAGTGATTAATGATGTGTACGGTGGGCAATGCATTAATTAGTGCTCGCATTGACAAATGTGTTGCGCGTTGTATGTTGTTTTATTTTAGTTTCAGTTATTGGGCAGTTATTTATTCATACACCCGTGTGGTTGGCGGGTTGGAATAGTGCCACTCCATGTCTTCCCGTGGATGTCGTAATAGGCGACTAAGGGAATAAAGGCTTGTAGTACTGTTAGGCGATGGGCTTGCAACCTGTCACTAATACACTGTTGAACATCATCTTAGCCTAATTTGTGCAAAATGTGATTACAGAATTATCAACAAATTTTTAGAGTTGTTGGTAATTCTGTAGCTCTGCCTACCCCACTCTGGGAATGAAGGCGTGATGTATGTATTTATTAACAAAAATATCCGAAAAGTAAAATAGTTTTATGAATGACACATTTTTGGCTAGTTTTAATATGAATGGTAAAAATATTTACTTCTGTAAAACAATTTCGCTATTTAGCGGTAAGACCGCCTGTTGTATACCTATACTTAAAATGTAATGTTCCGTGTATTGTTTTCTGGTGTTCAATAAAGAGTATTTGTATTGTATTTTAATTTCGATTTTTTTTTTAATGTGTGTAATTTACTAATAACCGCTTTCCTATCTACCATCCAGCGGGTAACATCAATCCTTCGTATACATTTCAATTACAATAACGTTCGTCGATTGCATCTTGTCTAGGGTGACAGGTCAGTTTAATAAAATCAGACTTACTTATTTATGTACTTAATGATATGTTTTTTCTAATCATAATATTGCCTTAACTACACATTAGTCTCAAAATTAATAATTGTTTTTGTTGTTTCAATCAATATATAACTTGCTACTTACAATGACGAAATATTTTGTGCAATTTTTAATGTAATAATTTTATAATCCACTTTGAAATTTATTTTTTATAAAATTATCAATAAATGTACATACATAAATTTATGTAATTAAACATACATGCTGAAATCTTGACCTTTGACATTATTCTAGGCAGTGTTACCCATCATTTTTACTCCAAGGCTTATTGGAATGTAATTGTGTATGCTGTTAGTAAGGTCAAAACCGCAATTTTACCCCAAGGGCCTAACAGTCCTTTAATGGTTTTGAGACTTTCGAAGATTGAGATTTGGCGACGAAACAAAACTGAAAACCATGATTATTTTATATCAGCTTTTATTTACAAGCAATGTTCTTTTGTTATTTTCGTCTGTCCTGTTCGGAAAGTAAGCATTTCCAGAAAACATAGCGGGATAATAACGACATTGACATCAATAGACTGAAACGTGGTTTTGGAAAATTAATTAGTCAGACACTCAGCCATTTTTGACTTCTTATAGACCATGGAAGAATCTGATAAGTACAGCTTTTACGAACGGACTTATTCTTTTAATTGTTTTTGTACATCTTGAGAAAGTTCAGTATTGTCATATCGGTTTTATAAAAAATACTTTTCATTAATATTCTTGTGTTTCTAGTCAGCCAGAGCAACCTCCTGCAAGTGATGTGTAAAGACCGCAAATGTGGTCGAGTTCAAATTTAATTTAAGGAAGGAAGGAAGAAAGATTTATCTTTTATTTAAGTTAAATATTGCTACTTAAAGAAATAAGTACTAGCTTCTGCCCGCGACTTCGTCCGTGTGCATTTCGAGTATCGTTATTCCCTCGGGAACATTATAATTCTGAGATCCTAGTGAAAAAGGTTATAAGTCACCTGAAGATGAAGTGAAAAAGGGTTTAAGTCTAGTATACTTTGTTTACGAATATATCCTTTTTAACCGACTTCAAAAAAAGGAGGAGGTTCTCAATTCGTCTGTATTTTTTTTATTTTTTTTTTATTTTTAATGTTTATTACCTCAGAACTTTCGACTGGGTGAACCGATTTTGAAGATTCTTTTTTTATTTGAAAGCTGGTTCTTCCAGATTGGTCCCATTTTTTTCAAAATGAAGATCTGATGGTGGAATCCATGAGGAATCGACGGAACTCTTCAAAATTTATAGGCACACCTATAGCGATTTTGGTATTTTTCATTGTAACTCGAGTATTTGGTCTTGGAAACCACTATTTGGTGAAGTGGAACTGATGATGAAGACCACAGATGGCCACCGGAACTCCTAAACGGTATATATTTCGAGGGTGGCGACAAGATATTTCGATTAAGATAGTTGAGCGACTATGACGAAGCATATTTAGGTTTAAATATATGACTATGACTTTCCCACGGCGTTGCTTGCGGCGAGATTGAAATGTTCTATTGTTTCTTGAGAAATGGGAGAAAAATGGGAGAATAACAGCATAATTATGATCACTAAAAAGTATAAAATAAAAAAAAAGTTTAAAAAAACAAAAACCCGCCTTCAAAAAGCAAAAAATAACTTCTTTAAAATGGTAGGTAAATAGGTCAGTCCAACTGAAGTCGGCGTCCAACAATATTTTAACCAAAAGCAGACTTCAGTTGGACTGACCTATTTACCTACCATTTTAAAGAAGTTATTTTTTGCTTTTTGAAAGCGGGTTTTTGTTTTTTTAAACTTTTTATTTATTTATTACGACTTAAGTTTACTTATACCCTTTTTCACTAGGTCCCCAGAATTTTCCGGGATAAAGTAGCCTGTGTTCATCCAGATTCATCCAAACCCGTCCAACCGTCGCAGCGTGAATGGGAAAGAAACTAACACACACAAACTTTCACATTAATAATATTTATTTATTCATTTAATCTTTCTGCAATCTGCAAATGGCGGACCTAATGTCTAATGGCATTCTCTACCAGTCACCCAAATAACTAATCAGAAATTTACATAGTATCATTTAGTTTTCAGAAATATTTTAATGTTAGTTGGAATACAATTCATTCAGTTTAGACATAAACGGAAAAAGTTCAGTACGACAAATTAAATTCTCTAATTTAGTTACCTACTTTCTTGCCTGTAACTTCATTACGCTATTGTATTATTAATCAAGACGTGATATCCACCCATTTACTTACACGCAAGCTGTCGGAGAGTTTAGTTTTTCTATGGCAATACTAAATGCTCCTTAATACTAAGCTAAATAAGTAACAATTTCACCATACGATGTTAACCACTTAACAGACGAATCGTCTGTTAAGTGGTTAACATCGCTTGGTGAAATTGGTACTAAAGCTCCTAAACCTAACGGTATTATGATTGAGATTGAAAATATACTAGTTAAAACATTTCTAAATTAATCGCCTGATCTACGCTATTACCATAGTAAAAATTTAAAAGTAGTTCGTGTCCGGCCCTTTAGCAGTTTCTGTTACCTATTGCCACTCAGGTGCTAGGTTTGCGTTGATGCCTATCGCTTTATACTAAAAATTGTGAAGCGCCGCTTAAATCGCGTAACTCTCAAAAAAATTCATACAAATTTAGCTCCGGGTGATAACGTTTCTCACCCCCTAAATCAAGTCCGATTTCCACGATTTTTTTAATATGTTGTATTTATTATACAGAACTAGGTCTGTACGTTTTTGTTTCATTCTAAGAAATATTTTTTTGGAAAGGAAAACATACAGACATAGTTTTTCATGATATCTACAACATATTCAAAAATAGTAAAAATCGGACTATGTTTTAAGGGGAGAGAAACGTTATCGCATTATGTTTTTTTTAGCTTCACAATTCTCTAATACGCACGTAACCAAAATCGGGTTAAGCCCCGACTAAACCGGCTTGATGCGTTTGCTTGTGGTGGCTCGTGGCGCGTACAGTCGACGCACACACACATGCAAGTCGCGCGATATACCTTTGTCTGAAGACGAACTACTGTTTATACTGTGCTATTAGTTTTCAAGCGTGTTATTTGCTCGTATATTATTATTATCACTGATCTATTCCTGTTCATTTCGTGAGCTTGAGTCGATTTCATCGCCAATCGTCAAAGATTCGCAACAATTAGATTGTCTACTTCGATATGCTAAGTAGCTATTGAGTCGGCTTGTGAGGAATTGCGCATTGTCACGATTTGATATTTAAATGCATAGATTTCTAAAGTAGCTAACAATTAAACGTTACGTGATAATTACAAAGTGACAAATAATACAAGATTTATAGCTGTTAAGTTGCTAATGTCACGGTGGCGTTGATGAGACAATGAAGTACAACAAAAGGGTCAAATTGAAAACCAGCTCTGTGTTTCTGCATCAGCAGGTGGAGCCAGCTCTCGCTGAGTCTGACCCTTTTGCCGCAGCTAAACGTTTAGAGTGTAACTTTTTAGTTACGAACACAATTGTAAAGCTGTTTGGGCAATAAAGCATTTTTTAGATGAAAGATTTAAGATGGTGTCTGATTTAACCAAATCTACATAATAAACTGAATTACAATGAACAGGACAGTTTACGTACACAGATCAAAAATGACCAGGAATAAAAATATACTTATTGATGTGTACGTACTTACGACTTCACATCTTGTTACGTGGAGGTCGTTCCGAAACTTCATCGCCGTATCAGCAACTTAACTGGGCCATAGCATAGTCCTATTTTGAGTTTAGTCACAGCTAGTTGTCTATGTTATTAGAGGAGGCCAGACAGCCCTGCCAAGATGCATTGCGCTAACTAACGTTTCTATTCGTTTCGTTGTTGAACCAATCGCGTCACTGGTAGATCGCGTGACTTTTCTTATCACGTCATCTACCAGTGACGTGATTGGAAAAAGAAACGAATCGAATAGAAACGCTAGTTAGCGTAGTGCATCTTGGCAGGGCCCCCAGCTACTCCGTACGCGAAAAATTAGTTTACCGCTATTCCCCCAATTTATTCCCGTTGGAGGTCGATTTTCGAAAATACTAGCGTAGTGAAATTACTAGCATAGAGGCATTCCAGCTTTAGTCCTCAGGGTTGGGAACACATTGGCAGTCTTCGCATTACAATCTTATCTCATCTTTGCTTTCTCAGATCCCACTTACCATCATCAAGTGGCCCTATGTTGTTAGCCTTCTCGATGCCATAAAAAAGTAAGACCCTTACCATGAGTTACAACGTACTCGCTAGCAAGTCGAATGCTCTGTCTCTTACAGTATTTAAAGTCACCTTATAGAGTGCGAGGGACAGAGCATATTTGTCTTTAACTTCCTAGACTACGCCCTCTATTTCGCTCGCGCAGAATTAGTTTTCCGTAACTCCCCCCTATTTCTTACCGTGGAGGTCGAGTTAAGAAAAATACTTTTTTAGTGCCTTCTAGGGTACCCAAGGAATATTGCTTCCAAATTTCAAGTTCCTAGGTCCAGCGGTTTAGGATGTACGTCGTCTGTTAGTCAGTCACGGAGGAGCTTTATGTGTAAACATAGATGACGATATTCACAAGTCACAAACGACTGGATCATAAGAGCTCGTTCCCACTATGTCGTATGTCGGTCCGGATTTTAATCGGTCGTTCCAGTGGCAGAACGTTTTATATGACGCTATTCACACTCGTCCGAAAACGATTATTATTATTATTATTATTATTTATTTATTCGCTTTAGACATGGTACATAATAAGATAACATTAAATATTGTAGGAATCACATGTCTCACCTGATCGGCATGCAAAATCTTAATCTTAATCTAAGTGTCACAATGAAATAAATGATAGGTATGTATAATATAAATTAAATTTACAATGATAAAAATTTACATTCATAATTTTAAATATTTTAACTTTAAATATCTATAGGTAGTACATTATCCCAAATCATTGAAAAATTCTTTAATAGAGTAATATGTTTTGTTATTTAGCCACCGGAATAACTTTACTTTAAATCTTCTCAATGGCAGTTCTTTTAGACCGTTTGGCAGTTTGTTGAAAATTCGGACTGCCATTGAATAGCAGTTTCTGCGGTACAAATCAGTTCTACTTTTAGGGCATATAAGCCTTGCTGGGTATCTGGTATTAAAGTGGCAAATTTTATTATTTGTTGTAAATAAAGAATGGTGGGTTTTTACAAAGCATGACACTTCAAAAATATACATGCAGGGGACGGTCAAGATGTTAAGCTTTTTAAATAATGGTCTGCAAGATGTAACAGTTGTGACGTCACATATACCACGGATGCACTGTTTTTGTCCTATGAAAACTTTATTAATTTTGACCGAATTCCCCCACAGTGGAATTCCATACCTCAGGACAGAGCTAACATACCCATGGTATGCTTTCAGTGCTGTCTTCTCACTCGTGATCTTAGTAAGACGCCAAAGTGCGTATGCAAAACGGTTTATTCTATTACAAATACTTTGTGTATGCGGTCTCCATGAGCAATTGCTATCTAAAGTTATACCCAGGAATTTAACCACTTCTGACTCGGTTATTTTTTGGTTTTCATATGTTACTTTTATGTTTTCTTTAATTTTATGTCTATTGGTAAATTGAATGAAAGTTGTTTTATTGAGGTTTACTCTTAAATTATTTTCTTTAAGCCAATTAATTATGTCATTTACGGTACTATTAATATCGTCTTGATAAGTTTCTTTTTTTTTACAATCTATTACAATTGAAATATCATCAGCAAATAGAGTACAATGGTGGCGAGTAACAAGAGGTAGGTCATTTATGTAAAGTAAGAATAATAATGGCCCTAAGATGCTACCCTGCGGAACGCCCACGTTATTGGGTTTTGTGTTTGACTGATAAGTTGATTCTGCTCCATATGTATCAATAGTATTGATTTCTACTAGTTGGTGCCTTCCGCTAAGGTAGCTTCTCAGCCAGTTTATTGCGTTTCCTCGAATGCCATATATTTCACATTTTTGCAATAAGAGGTCATGGCAGACAAAGTCAAATGCTTTGCTCATGTCGAAACATACTGCACAAGTTGCCATTTTTTTATCCAGATTGGTAGTTATTTGTGTTACTAGATTAAAAGCTGCTAAAGTTGTAGATTTTTCTTTTTGAAAGCCATATTGATGAGTTGAAAGTATTTGAAATTTTGTAAGGTAGTCAATGATTCGTTTATACATAACTTTCTCAAAGACTTTTGAAAGTACTGGAACGAGCGAGATGGGTCTATAGTTACCAACTAAGTTCCGATCTCCTTTTTTATGAATAGGCTTTATTACTGATAATTTTAATCGCTCCGGAAATGATCCCTCGGCAAAAGATAGGTTAATTAGATAGTTAAGAATCGGTGCTAAGGCGTCTGCCGTTGTTTTGAGGATATTTGTACTTATACCGTCAAAACCTATTGATACTGTGTTATTTAATGACATTATAACTTTGTTAATTTCTAGCACATCAGTTGGAAACAGGAACATGCTTGATATTTGATGATTAATCGTTTGTTTATATTTTTCATGTACATTAATACTGTGTTTGTTTGTTAATTCTATAAAATATTCATTAAAACTTTCTGCAATTTCCTTAGGATTGCTAATAATTTTATTTTTGTATGCTATTTTATCTATATGTTTCATTTCACGTGTTTTGTTGTTTGTATTACTTTTTATTAGGTTCCATGTAGCTCTACATATGTTTTTTGATGAGTTGATGTAAGAAGTGTTTGATAGTTTTTGAGCAGAGTGGATGCATCTTTTATAAATTTTAAGGTAAGTCAAATAGTTATTTTTGTTGATTCTGTTCCGACACTTATAATATTTAAATCTGAGGCAGCGTTTAGTTTTTGATGCCTTTCTTATGCCTTTCGTCAGCCATGTTTGTTTATAATTTTCATTTTTTATTTGAATTCTTTTAAGGGGAAAATTAAGATTGTAAAAAAGTGTCAAGTCATCATGGAATTTGTTGAAAGCTCGGTTTACATCAGTTTCATTGCGAACATTCTTCCAGGTTAATTGAGAAAGACATTCATAGAATTTTGAAATATTTTGTTTGCTGTAGTCACGTTTTGTTTTATATTTTTGTGATGTGTCACTATTTTTATCAAGGTAAGGAACTACCAATATTTGTCCCGTGTTATGATCTGATAGGGCCAAATTGTGTAGTTCACCCACGGCTTCTGGTATATTACTAATCATTTGGTCTAAGCATGCTTTGTGCCTTGTCGGTAAATTAATGTGAATAACATAATTATAATTTTGAATTATTCTTCTAAACTCCGATGCCGCAGTTGAACTTTTTAATATGTCAATATTAAAGTCGCCTACTATAATTATTTTTTTGTTAATTTTTGGTCGCAGAGTCCTTAAAAGATTTTCGGATCGATCTAAGAATGTATTGGGTGGTGAGCTAGGGGTTCTGTAGATGCATATTATGATCAAATTAAATTTAGGAATTTCTATGCCACAAGACTCAAAACTTTTCTCAGACTGAAAATCTTTCAAACTTTGGATGGGAGTAGAATAAAGATGCTCCTTGCACATTATGCAAACACCCCCTCTTTTTTTCCCTTTCCTGGAGTACCAGTCAGCAACGCGAAAGCCATGCACATTAATATTAAGTTCATCACCTGCCCTAATGAATGTCTCGCACAAACAAATTACATCGATCCGTTTATTTATCTTGGAAAAGTCATGCATTACAATTTCCAGCATTTCAGTTTTACTTAATATCCCAGCTATATTTTGGTGAAATACATAAAAGTTATTTTGTTGTTTGTGCTGTTGTTGCTGTCTAGGAACGAAAAAACTTATTGTCATCATGTACTATTTTAACTATTTTGGGAAAATAATCTAGTATTGTATTATTCTTTCTTAGATCACACTTGGGTTTCAATATTTGGCATTTTAACGCATTTTTCTCAAGCATTTTTTTGAACAAGTATGGAATCGTTCCTTTTATATAAGTAACCATTTTATTTGATTGGGTATTCGTTTTTGGTTTTTTATTGACGGTAAGATATTTTTTGTTATAATATAACGTGTCAAGAAATAAATTGATATTATGACATAATGAGGGTAGATATTTTTTGGTACTAAATAGTAAACATGACGTGTCTAGGAATGTACAGTTGTTAAAGTTGCTACAGAGTAATTTAAGCATGCTATTTAGCTTTTGCTCGTTTAAATGAGGATTATGTGGAATGCCCAGAACAATAATAGTGGATGTGCAGTGTGTTTTGACAAAATTGCTTAGTTCTATTAATATGCTAGTTGGATTGCAGTCATCTTCACCAACGGATAGAATTATTTTATCTTCGGTCGATGTTTTCGCGAGATCACCATGGGATGCGCTCAATAAAATTTGACAAGTAGCCCCCGGCTTAACAAAAGAACGAATGTCGTATTGCTCAAACTTTGTGTCCTGTCTGGATGCAAGCAGCGACGAAGCAAGACCGGAGCACTGTTGACCTTCGAGGATAAATATCTTCTTTTTAATTTGAATTTTTGATTCTTAATTTAGAATACATATACTTTTTGATGTGCAATCTCCCCCGCATTCAGATTGCTTCCTTGGTGTTTGAGTAATTGTAATCTCTTGTGTTTTTTTAAACAAGTTTTCTGAAGTGTTTGGTATCAACTTGGGCTCTAAAATGGTTTGATGGGTATCTTCCTTTCTCGAGCTATCGAGAGAAATGGTGGGAGTGCTAGAAATAATGTGTGAAAGTTGAAGACGTTTGGGTCTGGCACTCTTGTGTTTTTTCTTTGAGGATTGGAATATTGCTGGTTTTTTAATTATGTCGGGCTCGGAGCACATCTTTTTTAAGGTCTCAATTTTTGTTTTTTGCTCTCTGAGTAACTTGTTTAGGTTAAATATCTCTGCTGACAGAGATTCAACCTCAGCGTGCGCGGTAATGAGTTGAGATTTAAGGTCAATGATCTCTTGTTTCATTTCTAAGAGGTATTCCTCCGTAGGAACAAGTGTGGAAAGATCTGGGAGGCTTTTTACTCTGCCTGACACACTTAATCCAGATGAATCATCACTGTCTTCTGTCATTGAGTCATACGATCGGTTTTTTTTCTTTCTTTGAGTGACATTATCTATACGGACAGAGATGTCTTTGAGAGACATTGTTTAGTTTCTAGTAGGTACGGGTACGGCCCTCTGTTAAGAATCTGTTAGTAAACAAATGTTGTGGTTTGTTTCACGGCTACCTAGATGGCGCTGTCCGTGTCAATGTTCCGGTTCGATATACTGTTTAAATGCAGTTCTAGTTTTTATGCTGGCAATATAATGATGTGGTATGTCAACCGTCAGTCGGGATTATCTTCCAATCAGCTGTTGTGTAGTTAGAAGATACCGTTATGATGTGCAGTGATGACCGTTGAGTTTGATTATATTAAATTTTTTGGTGTATTTCAAAAGATAACGGTGAAAATAAGGTTCTTACCGACTAAGTGTTAAGTGTTATTTGCTGTTGTTTCCGTGTGTTTGTGCTAAGTAATTCACTGGTAAGTACTATCACTACTTTTTCACTGCAAAAACAAAGAGAGTGGTGCCGTTCTTTATATTTTTTATATTAAATTTCGTTAAGCTCTCTGTTTACTTGTTTACTTGGCTAGGGTTGCCAGTATCCTCAGATTTTGTGTCGGATCCGACAAAAAATATCGTGTGTTTTGCCAGCCCCCTCGTCCGGATAAAAATCGTGTGGGAACTCGCTCGCCTTTGAGTAAGTATGACGCTGTTCACATTGGTCGGATGTCGGGGTCGCCCGCACCCCTTGTTCCGCCCGCGCGTGGCTGCCATAAACGTAGTGATTATATTCTCTTTGGCTGCCATAGTGGCCGACAGCCGACTAGTGTGAACAGAGGCGCCGACACCCGATTAAAATCGGAATCCGACATCGGACATAGTGGGAACAAGGCTCCGACACCCGATTAAAATCGGACACAGTGGGAACAGAGGCTCCGACACCCGATTAAAATCGGAATCCGACATCGGACACAGTGGGAACAGAGGCTCCGACACCCGATTAAAATCGGAATCCGACATACGACACAGTGGGAACGAGCTCTTACCAGGGCTTCACTGGGGTCCTAGTATAAACGGGTATAAGTCTCCTGAAGATCTGATTAGGATTTAATTTGAACTGTATTGCAATAGGATTTAGTTTATTTTCCTATGTTCATAAATTTAAAATGGCATTATCGAACAAACGTAATTGAACTTTATTATCTTGATGGTAGATTCAAAATCCCACTCACAAAAAACTGGGTGTTTGTAATACTGTGGCCTTACGAGGATAGGCATAGAATAACGTATGCTCCAAAATGTAATTAAAGACCAACGTGGGTTGCCACTAAAAAAAAATATATTTGCCTTAGTATATTTCCACTTTTTAAAAGACCGCACTAAGAATATTTATTTGTAGGTAGTTTTAAACCTTCGATTTAAATAAACAAGTTAATTCAAGTTACTTACACAAATACAAGATGGCCTATTAAATATTTAACCATAGAAGATTTTTGGTAGCAAAACAGTTATTGCACTTGTAATACTTCAGGTATGAATAACATTTAGTACGATAAAATAAACAATAGTTGTAAACAACGTTAGATGCAATTTAAATATTACATACGTTTAGCTATTCGACAAAATAACAGGCCAAAAGCGTGTAGCTCACTTTATAATGACAATCATCGGGCATTTTACCAGCCATGACACCATGGGGTCCATGGGTAACTGTCAAGTTTAAATCAAGCATAAGTGTAAGGCATCCGAATTTAGCTTGTCATTTTGTTTTAGCTGATTAAAAAATCGCCATTGAACACACACATTTAATGACTTAACACACTATATGAGAAAATATTTGTTTTGGGATATTTTAATGTTTTGAATATCGGGTAGAAAAATCATTGAATGCATATTCCCTATTGTTAAATATAACTTTTGATATTGAAAATGTTAGAATGATCTACAAATATTTAGAACAATTTGATTATCAATGCAAAAAGGTTGGCTAACTCTGAAATGTTCGATGAACACTGACATAAGTGACTTTGACACTTATGACAGTGACGTATATGTCGTAGTTTTTTTGGTCTTAAATTAGATTTTCGAGTATAGGTCTGGTCTATAGCACCTTATTATTGTCATATATGTTTATAGGTACATATATGACGGTAGTCACAAGTCACAAACGACTGGATCATTACCAGGCCGTCACTGGGGTGCTAGTGAAAACGGATATAAGTCTCCTGAAGATAAAGTGAACTATATGAAAAGCAAGCTTTAAAAACCCGACTGCATTTTTTATACTGTCGTCGATATACCTACATATGTTAATAATTGTCATTTTGCCATTGTTGTTATTTTAATTTTAACAGTTTAGGTGTCCTATGTCACCCGGGATGCTGTAAGGATTCTAACGATACCTCACACATCTAAATCGGTCAAGGGATTTAGAAGTTATAGTGGAATAAAGAAACTCACATACATACATACAAACATGAACCCTGAAAACATTACACTCCTTTTTTGGGGCAGTCGTGTAAAAACCGGGCAAGAGCATGTCTGACCATGCTCAGTGTAGGGTTCCGAAGCCGTTAATACAAAAAAACTATCTCAAAAAACCACAAGTATGAAGTAATTCTCTACTAATACAAATAAATAAAGTTATTTGGTGCTGTCTTAGGTCATTTCAGTAGGTATAAACACTTTAGTCACCTGTATCTAAGGAACCAATCAAGTCTACTTAGTCGTCATAGTTTTCCTTTAAAATTCGTTATATGTGCTTTCATTTAAGATATTTTTCAGAATTTTTGTATTTGTAGTTTTGGCTGTAGGGGGGGGGGATACTTGACTCTAACAAAAATTAGCGCTTTAAAGCTAAATATTTCATAAACGGATCCCTTAATCGAAATATTGTTTTTACAAACCAGTAATATTTTTAAAAGACCTATCCAACGAAACACACACTATGGGGAAGAAGAGAAAAAAATACATCACCACGTTACGTGTAGGGGAGGAACAGTAAAAAAAAAAACAATATTTTATTTTACCACTTTGTTGGCGTGACTAATATGTATATTCATGCCAATTTACAGCTTTCTAGTACTCAAAGTCTCTGAGCTAGGCTGCGGACGGACAGACGGACGGACGGACATGGCGAAACTATAACGGTTCCTAGTTTGACTACGGAACCCTAAAAAGGGCTTAAGTCTGGTATACTCCAATTATGTATAGGTTAGGTTAGGTTAGGTTAGGTTAGGTTACCCTTACCCTATACCCTTTTTTATTACGAGTTAAGTCCACTTATACCGTTTTTCATTAGGTCCATATTTCTGCTGAGTAAAAGAATATTACTTTGTTTATGTTGACGTATTGACAATGTTAGTATACTATACTCGTAGCTCTTATTTAATTGGCAGTAATATATCCAGTAGAGCCACGGACGCCTAAACTTTTGCCGAATCATCAGTGACATCACGTAGCTATGTGCTAAGGCTCCCAAACTTTGCCGTATCATCCGTCGGATTCCCAGCTAATAGTCGACAACGAGCCGGTCCCGCCATTACCGACGAATAACGATGTAATGACGAGAGTGCTTCTGTATAACTATACGTTAGCTTACGAGATGATCTACAAGCTTGCCTTTGTTTTTTGTCTGTCTAAGAGGCTAGAGGGGAAAATTGTTGTCGTTATTAGGTATTGGTGACCGGCGACTGTTTTTTTTTATGGATAAGTTGTTTGATTAAATAAAAAATAACCAAATTTGTTTATTTCCAAAGAAGTGTCTATGTAACTAGGGTTTAAACTAGAATATATTATTTTTAACTTCTCATGCTCTTACTAATGTTAATTTAGTCTCTACATGTATCGGGACTAAACTTTTTTTTTATTAACTACTTTGGAAACCCCTTAACAGCCAATCACGGTGTTTGTGAATGGAGGATTATCGCCATTTACAGTGATAGTGTATAGATAATATTTTGACGTGGAAATAACCTTAAAATGACAACTGCGCAATAATAAAAAATGATTACGAATAGCAATCTATTTAAGTATATTAAGGAGGAATTCATTTTTAACCGACTTCAAAAAAAGGAGGAGGTTCTCAATTCGTCGGGATATTTTTTTTTTATGTATGTTCCCCGATTACTCGAAGACCACTGGACCGATTTGATTTTTTTTTTCGTTTTTCGAATGGGTATACTTTCTAGTTGGTCCCATTGTCACCACGTCAGGATCTGATGATGGGATTTTGGAGAAATCAAGAGAACTCCTCAAATATTATAGGCAAACCTATAGCGATTTTGGTATTTTTCACTGTAACTCATGCATTTGCTTTTGAAAAGTACTATATGGTGAAGTGGAACTGATGATGAAGACCACAGATGGCCACCGGAACTCCTTAACGGTACCTATTTCTAGGGTGGCGATAAGATATTTCGATAAAGGTAGTTGAGCGACTATGACGAAGCACATTTAGGTTTAAATATGACTATGACATTCCCGCGGCGTTGTCTGCGGCGAGCTTGAAATGTTCTATAGTTTCTCATTAATATTTAGAAGTGGAGCTACGTAACAGCATAAATAGGATCACTAAAAAGTATAAAATAAAATAAATGTTTAAAAAACAAAAACCCATTGCATTTATGAAGGCGGGTTTTTGTTTTTTTAAACATTTATTTTTATTATGCATGATAGGTACAATTAGTTTTAAAATAGTTTTCAATTTTGAATCTGTTGGCTAAATATGCAAGCATTTTAAGCGTCACTTTACAAAAAAAAAACCGCGGAACAAAATCGTAAGAAACTTTGTTATAATACCCGTGTGGTTGCCGGGTTAGAATAGTGCTACTCCATGTCTTTGCTTGGATGTCGTAAGAGACGACTACGGGAATAAAGGCTTGTAGTACTGTTAGGCGATGGGCTAGTATTTCAACCTGTCACTAATACGCTGGTAAACATCTTAGCCTAATTGTGCAATCTGGGAACGAAGGCGTGAGAGTATGTGTAATTGTGTATGTATGTGTATGTTTGTTATAATAAATATTGTAATTTTGTATAGAACGTCGTTTTTTTTCCTCGCATTCAAATTGAAAAGTATAGTGTTTAACGGCGAGACTAAACAACCATAATGACACTCAGACTACTTATAGTCACCCTCGCACCTTATTAATGCTCTGGAACTATACATTGTAATATTCTTTCCAATTAAAATTTAGAAATAATTATCATATCGATTATAACTGGAACAAAGAACAATAAATGAACGACGAAATTATAAAACATTCAAAATGGAATGCGAGATATTCAATAACAACTAATTAGTAGGTACTAATTACAAATAGAACACGATAAGATTCTAATATAAAGTCAATTAAAAAAAAATACATTAAAAACATTCTGCGCCTCTATTCAACACGGTAAAAATCATATCATTTTAAATTTGTTATCGTATTGTCAACGTTTGATAGCTCTTATTGACTTGATAGTAATGGCGGCCGAGTTGAAAACAATACCATAGTCCATAACCCATAACACGTCAACAGTAATATTACAGTACTCCCAGCTTTTTTAATAGAGTTCGGCTGGCTATCGCTATCACTCTTGCACTCGCAACTGACAGTATATCTGTCACTCGTGTTTCATACAAAAACGAAGATTGCCGAACTACATTAGTAGCATTGTAGTTGTTTCATATCACGAAAGCGCCTTTGCCATACTTGTGTGTGAGGAGGTACGTGCACGTTGTCCCTGAGTGCGTAGCTGTCGTCGCTAAGCGACGCCGTAGTGTGCGTGTCTATTCGTGTTACAACTACAAGTATGGCAAACCCACTTTCGTGAGATTAAACAACTGTACCTACGCAGGGCCGAAATTCTATGCGGTAAAAACGATACCGTCTTTGACCTGTTTTCGTATTGTCAACATTTTGATAGCTCTTATTTTCTTGACAGTAATGGCGCCCGAGTTAATAGTACATTGTTCAACAAGAGACTAAAACAAGCCATAATGACAAGAGATGTTTAGCCACACGAGCGAGCGAGGGAGCGAGAGTGGCTATAGTTCGAGTATCATTATGGTTGTTTAGTCTCTCGTTAAACACTCTACTTTTCACTTTGAATGCGAGGAAAAAAACGACGTTTTATACAAAATTACAATATTTAACAAAATATGTAACAAAGTTTCTGTCAAATTTGTTTCGCGGTTGTCAGTTTTTTGTAAAGTGACACTTTACAAAGTGACACAAATGCTTGCACATTTAGCCAACAGATACAAGCTTGAAAACTATTTGGACCATGCCTAATAAAATAAAATTATCCTTTATATATTTCAAGAGATTCATATTCGTTATCATTAATCGTGTTTTACAAAATTAAATCTTTTTTTTAATATTTTTGCACAGTTGCCATTTTGAGGTTATTTCCACGGTCTAAAAATTGTCTAAACACAATCACTAAAAATGGCAATAATCCTCCATTCACAAACGCCGTAATTGGTTGTTTAGGGGTTTCAAAAGTAAATTTAAAAAAAATACTTTAGTCCCTAGAGACTTTAGTACCGATATGCATGCACTAAAGTAACATTTTAAAAGCATGAGAAGTGAAAAAACAATACCATAACAGGTCAAAGACAATATCGTTTTTACAGCATAGAATAGAGGCCCATGCAGTAGAATAGGGGCGCAGAGGCCCTACTCTGAAAATTGAACTTCGAAATTACGTTGGCTTCATCCCTGTCACTTGCCATTAGAGACTAAATCGAGAGAAAGGGATGGAACTAACCTAGTAGTTGTAAGTAGGGCCTCTGGTTTTTGAACTTATAGCATATAGCTTTATTTGACGTTTGTTTGTCGCTAGGAACACGCTTACTCTTTAGGTGTTTGACCACGTTATCAATAATTAATTGGAGCCAACCGCAGACATTTTACCTGATTTAAATCACAACCAATCAAATAACAATTAATTGCAATGATAACATGGCGCAATATCGCTTTCAATAAAAAATTAAAACACAATCAATCTGGAAAAATAGGCGTCTGCTTTGATTTGGTATGCGATCAAATTAGACGTGATTATTTAGGTTTTATTGCTATTTAGAAAACAATTAAAATAACATTAGTTTGGTTTGTTAAAGAGTTAAATCGTTGACAGCATTATTGGACGAGTTTTTTACTAATTTGTCTTAATACTGGCGTTGTACTACCTAATTTGTTTTTTGCTCAAAAATTTGCTGTAGCTAGGTACAGATGTAGTGAATAAAAAAGATAAAAAAAAAAAGATAAAAGATGTTTATTCAGTAAATAATCCTTCCCATCGTTTTACGAGTATGTCGATGTCGTATTTATCTGGCTTTCTCAATTAGCTTCAATACCCATCAATAAGCCAACTGAGGAAGCAAGAATAATACGCTCTAACGATGGGAAAGGATTAATGCACTACATCTATAGTTGTTTTATCTCACGAACGTGGGTGAGCCATACTTGTGTGTGTAGATGCACGTGCACGCTGTCTTTGTGTGCGTAGCTGTCGTCGCCTAAGAAACGAAGACAAATCAGTGGAAAAAACTCATGTATAAGCGAATTTGGCATAGTTGTAGGGAATGGTGTTTTAAACCACATACTAAAAGTACTGATGGGTGGGGGTGGGGCTAACGGGTGGAGGGGAGTGTAAAGGTTGTTTTTTTTAGTTTGTCGTTAATAACTCGTAAACGGTGGTCCATAGCAAAAAATTGTTCCAATACATAATTAATCTACATTAAATTCTGTACAAAAAAAAAACAATACACTTTTTTGCTGGGATCAATATTTAATGAGATGTGGAGGGAAAAATGATTCCCGAAAGGCCATATTCGGATTTGCATAGTAAGGTAATTCGGCCCTTACATCAAATGGGCTCGGTTTTTACTGTGAGTACCTCTTATAGTGAAGAATATTTATGCTGAGTATCAACATCTTAATTGTGACAGTTCTCGACTTATGATTACTTTATGTTTTTTTTTTGAAGTACTGTTTTTCGGGATGTATTCAAGCGATTTGCTTTAAATTTTGAAATACCGTCTTTTCATAGATTTGCATCGCCTCCCAAAAAAACAAATAATAGATATCATATAAAAAAGAAAACAGAACCGATTTAATACACATATTGCTGATTTTTGATAAAAAAAATCAAAAAATCAAAATATTTATTCAGTAAATTGGCCACATACGGGCTCTTTTACACGTCGGTAATATACAGTGAATCTACTAGCGCTTCGGACAAGACCATCATTGCGGAGAAGAAGCGCCGCAAGAAACTCCAGCAGAAGGTCATTTTTTCAAACATAAAATACAATAATACTTAAAAGTAAGTTACATTACAAGGTAATAAAGCAACAAATATAAATTATTAGAACTATCACATATAAAAAAAATACAAATTCAAAATTAAAAACATTACAAATAAATGTAAAAATTATCAAGATTACATGTCAAATACATGAAACTAAAAATAATGACTAGGAGAACAACACGACGAGGTCTCTACGTCAAAAGCCATAACTGGAATCATTAACTGAGCAAAAAGTCCTTGCAGACGTGAACAGACCGGACCCCACAAACAGCACCCGTTCACGAGTATGACGCATATCTCAGCCATCGCCTCCCTCAACCATGTGTTCGGGAAGGTGGCGACCCGATCAACGACGCCGCCGTAAGCAAAGACCTTTGAGCGAGCATGACGTGCTCATGCTGCCGGACAACATAAAAGTAATATTGTGTGATATAGCTGTCCGGCGAGAAACATCACAGTGTGCTCTCATTTAAAAGCGTCTTGTACACACAAGAACTAATAAAGATAAAGTACAAAAGTAAACATACAATTTC
Organism: Acleris literana; assembly: GCA_946894065.1. NCBI lineage: Eukaryota > Metazoa > Arthropoda > Insecta > Lepidoptera > Tortricidae > Acleris > Acleris literana. Next base: position 18,704,347 of record OX335680.1, read on the forward strand.
GTGTTTGAATACACAGTTTGCTTAAAGGCATTTTTATCAAGATAGAAATATCAGAAATAAAAAAATTACCTTAAATAAGTAATAGCCTAGACACTACTTAAATACATCTTGGTCACCAATGAAGTCATTTATAGTATAGTATGCCCTACCCAACAAGCAGCGCTTGATGTGAGACTTAAATTTATTGAACGGCATATCGACGATATCAGATGGTATCTTATTGTAGAAACGTATACAGTTCCCTGCAAACGAAGTGCTTACCTTACGGAGACGGTGACCTGGAAGAGCGAGCTTATCCCTATTTCTAGTATTTAAATTATGAACGTCGCGGTTATGCCTAAACTCGTGTATGTGTTTGCGATAGGAAGTACCGCCTGGAAAATTTTGATATTTCGGCAAGTAGTAGGCCATTTTATGGACTTTTTTTTTTTTCAGAATGGACTATTCTGAAAAAAAAAACTAGAGATGTCACAACCATACAAAAAATTATGTATATTTTTTATTTGGTCTTAATTTTCTTTTTTTTATATGATAACTGGTATTTGTTTTTTGGGAGGCGATGCAAATCTATGAAAAGAACATCATTTCAAAATTTGAAGCAAAACGCTTGAATACATCCCGAAAAACAATACATTAAAAAAAAACATAAAGTAATCATAAGTCGAGAACTGTCACAATTAAAATGTTGATACTCAGCATAAATATTCTTCACTATCAGAGGTACTCACAAAAAAAAACTTAAGTGTATTGAATCTTTTTTGTAGATAATTTTATGTAGATTAATTATGTAATGAAACATTTTTTTGCTATGGGCCACCGTTTACGAGTTATTTACGAAAACCTAAAAAAAGGGACATTTACACCCCCCTCCAGCCGTTAGCTCCACCCCCACCCATCAGTACTTTCAGTAAGTGGTTTAAAACACCATTCCCTACAATTATGCCAAATTTCGCTTATAACTACACGAGTTTTTTCCCCTGAGAGGCAGTTTTTGGTCTTCGTTGCTTAGGCTACTAAGCGTTGCCGTAGTGTGCGTGTCTATACGCATTACACTGCCCTCCTAAAAAAAGGGACGCATGTGCAATTTCATAGTCAAAGTAAATTTAACCTTCCACCTTCAGAAATAAGGTCACTAATTCATACGCGGTTCTTTGAGGCATGCGTCCTTTTCTCTAAGGTGGGCAGTACAACTCCAAGGATGGCCCACGGATTTCGTAATATAAAATAACTGTAGGTATATATAGGATGATCTCAATGACAGCATTCTTTAACTTAGACGATCTTATGACGGTGAAATGACTATCGTAGAGGCATTCCATCATAGTCTTCAGGTTTGGCAACCCATTTGCAGTTTTAAATTTACCAATGTCTATGAGTCTAAGATCCCACATACCAGGGGCACGTTTTATAATACTACAAGTTACAATTTTACAGGTCTAAACTGGCAACCCTGCTCAAATGGCTGGTCGTGATTGGTCGAGGATGTGTCAAATGGAAACTTGTAACCTGTAAATTGTAATTTGTAGCTTTATAAAACAGGCTCCAACAGTTTGCGTTCTACATGCCATAAAAAATGGGTTTTAAATAATAATAAATCTATTTCCAATAAGAAAAATAAAAGGCTGATATTATTGTTATTTTCTTATATTAAATATCGCACTGCTAGATCAAAAGAGTGTCAACTCAAAATACAACAGTATTTTAAACTCAACTTTAATGCCACTTTTATGAACTCGAAACAAGTCTAGCAAGTCTTCGTCAGTTGATACTCTTTCGACCTAGCAGTGCGACATATTTACATTGTGCATTGTGCCCGTATGTTTTACCAATAAAGATTGAGATTATAAATATAAAATCTCAAAACCTGCATATTTTGGTAGAATTGAGCGCCAGTGTTGCCTCATCGTAACTAAATCACCATCAACTCCCATTCACCAAACAGTGTTGCAAATCGAATCAATACACCGCTCTGGACAGGGAACGGGGATACGCTGGGTTGCCAGAGACAACGTGTACGCGAGTGTAGCTGACAGAAAAATATAATTCCCCTTAAAATATATTGACAATATTGACATCCTACATGCGACTTCGTCTGCGTGATTTCGACTATCGCTATTCCTAACTTTAAATTTTTCCGGAATGAAAAGTAGCTTATGGATTTATCCAGGGTATAAGCTCCAACCGTCCAACCGTTGCAGCGTGAAAGAGTAACAAACTAACAGACACACGAACTACTGCATTTATATAATATAATTAGGATATATACTAGCTTCTGCCCGCGACTTCGTCCGCGTAGATTTCGAGTACTGCTATCCCCTCGGGAACGTTTAATTAACCGGGATGAAAAATAGACTACCTATGTGTTAATCCAGGGTACCTACGAGTATACTCCATTTCAAATTTCCTACAAATCCGTCCAGCAGCCGTTGCAGGTTGAAGGAGTATCGTCGCGTCTCTTTCGTTTATATGTCAAATGAGATTGATCGGTATTTCCAAAATACTGCATAGCATAGTGCAACCCGATTGCCGGGTTTTGAGTCCGTCTGGCTGATCGCTACCGCCATGTTTTTTTCGGTTTCGGTGTGGGGCTAAGACAACCGGTAAAATTACTGGCATAGAGGATTTCGCCTTAGTCCTCAGGGTTGACAACATTTGCGGTCTTAGGATTGCAGTCCTGTGTTTGAGTGAGTCTCAGATCTCACTTGCCATCTGGCCTGTGTGCTTACCTTCTCCCTGTCATAAAAAAATTTAAAGTACCTATTTGAAATATTTATGTTTATCGCAGAAAATTCTATAGTTCCAGAGGGAAAAGAAATAAACGACTGTTCTCTTTGAGACGTCATGTATATTTTTCAAATTATAGTCTCTTGAAACATTTTATAGTCTTGGTACCTATTAAATTAAACTTAGACAAACCAAGTAAAAAAATCGTTACATTTGCCTTTGTTTTAAATATTTTCCAGATTTTTGCATAATATGTAGTTTAAATATCTATACGTGTACATAATTACAGTTTTGTAACTTTGATAGTTTCTGAGAAAGTGAGTGTGACATACAGACAGACAGACAGGCAGACAGACAAACGGACATAGCGAAACGATGAGTTCCTAGACTGACTTTGGAACCCTAAAAAGATAATGGTTATTAATTTATTTTGTAGCAATCAACATACAACTATATGATCTTTGAATAACATACATACCTACATACCTACCTTCACGTCTTCGTTCCCAGAGTGGGATAGGCAGAGCTACAGAATTACCAACAATACTAATTTTTTTTTGTTAATTCTGTAACCACATTTCGCACAACCATTTTGAATTAAGAATCTTTAATTGGTGCCATAAAATTACGTAATAATATTGTCTACTTTACGTAAAAAGCACGTCGTCAGTCCGTCGTTTCATATTGCCGTGAATTGAGAAATAAACAATCTAAAACACTTCTACGAATAACGAACGTTAGGATCACTCCTGTCAAACACTAAACACCTTCAAAAATAGCCTTAATTCATTATAAATACACATTCCCCCTAATTTTCCCGCACCTACAACCCCGGGATTTGAGGGATTTAGGGGGTTTTGATGGGTAGCGGGTCCCCGGGGGACAGTCCCGTCATTGTTTCAATCTCGCCGCAAACTTGGATGGAGACGAATTGAAAAAGTTGCGAGGGAGGCGATCGCTCCGTAATACAGTGTTATGATTATGTTCCGATTTAGAATATTCATTTTCAGGGGGGAATCTCCGAAATAACATGTAGTGTTCCGTGTTTTGTTTTTTGGTGTTCAAAAAAGATTAAGTATTTTTATTGCATATGCATATGTATGGGTTAGTAGTAGAATGACTCGGTTCCAAAATTACCGACTTGCACAACTATAGTGTAACATCCTAAAATATCTGAGTCGCAAAATGGCGACATTGGTATTTTCATTTTGTGTCTATCTTAGCAAAGTTGAAGGAGCCCCGCACAACGGGGCTCCCATTGTTAGGTAAGTTGTCCTTCGGGCATTTGAAGTTATCTAGCGAACCTAACCTAACCTAGTAACGCATGCGAAGACTCAAACAATTTGAGATGTAGGCTACAAAATCTGGATCTGTCGGTTCATGGAATGATTAAAGAAGCTTTGGATAATCAACAAGTTGAGTCTGAATGGTGATCCTTAGCTCTGTTGTACCGATGTATGTATACGTATACTCGTAGCCCGTGGGGTACTTTTTATCACAGAAAATTGGACAAGTAGCGATAAACAACTTCTACGCAGACGGATTCGCGGGCAAAAGCTATTTTAGAACAATAATACCTGGTGCACTGTGGCCCTAGACAAGATGCATTGCGAGAATAATACCGTTACCGAAAATATAACTATAGGATTGACGTAAGCTGCCGGGTTTAGTACCGTTTGGTAACCAAAATTTCGTAACCAGGTACAGAATTACATTATTACGAAAATGAATACGGTGTGGATGCGGCGGGGATGTGGTTACGAAATTTTGGTTACCAAACGGTACTGAATCAGCTGCATCGAGCGCCTATGTCAATTTCACACATAGTAGGAGATCCGAATAGGAGACGATTTGCACAGGGCTGTTTATTCGATGAAAAGTATTTTATACCAAATTTAATATGCTAAGTAATATATGGCGAATAGGTAGGCTGAAAATTTTCAGTCCAGTACTTATATCATTAAAAAAATTATTAAAAATGATTTATTATTTCCATACAAAGCGAAAAGCAAACACTGGGACACCTAGTATGGAGAAACAAATTTTATGTGATTACATAATATAGTTATTTGTTATACAAGGGGGGAAGTTGTATTTTACCTGCGAGTGTTCATTTGAAACACAAGCTAGCGAAATAATTCTATGATTGACCACGAGCGAAGCGATTCTGTTTTTGAATTCAATCCTGAGCGTAGCTAGTGTTTCAACACACGAGACGTAAAATAACTTTTCACCCGTGTATAACACAAAACTTTTCACCTCACTACAGCGAGGAAAATAAGCTCAATTCCGCATTTTGCACGGTTTCCCGTAATTCCACAGGTGTTAATACGTCTTTCGTCACTCGAATCACTAATTTTTAATAACAAAACAAACTAGAAAAAAATACGAATATTTAACGTTGACGCAAAGATGAAGGAAAACTGAGGCCCTACTTTAAAAGTCGAAGTTCGAAGTTACGTTAGCTCCATCCCTTTCTCTCGATTTAGTCTCGTAGGACGAGTGACAGAGATGGAGTTAACGTAACTTCGAACTTCGATTTTTAAAGTAAGGCCTCTGCTTTACTACCTCTATGCGTTGACGGCTTAATTAAAAAGTTTTGACTTAAGTTTTTTTTTATTATTTTGGATGCGTTTTGTTCGCACATCGACTTACTTGGACTGTCAGAACATTTTATCCGTTTTTACAACAAGAATGAAGGTTAATGTTGAACGCTGATATTTGCTGATATTGAATTAAAATATTGTAAAACTGTATTTAGTATTTTTTACTCGATGCAATTCATTAATTGTGATGTTAAAAATTCAGCAGTTTTAACGTTTTACGTTTTGTTAGCTGTCAAATATCACTTAAGCTGCCTTCAAATGTCAAAACTCTTTCTTCCCATGTGGATAAAAAGCGATTTTCTCAATAGATATCAAACAAGCAAAAAGGGCTTTCCAAGCTAGTGACATGAAAAAAATATTGCATAACGGAACATTACCAAATTCAGATTAAAATGATCAATATCTCCGGAACTAGTAAAAATCGCTAAACATACATAGCGGTTAAATCGATGGCTTTTTAGCTGCTCTATCAGTCCTAGGCGGGTTGACGTCGGTTTCTGGGACACCTGTATAGAGAAATAAATACTCTAATACATAGGAAACATCCAAAACTCAAAACCAAATACTCGCGCTCATCACACAGACTTATGCCACGACAGGCAATCGAACACGGGACCGCTAGCTTCGTAGGCAGGGTCACTACCAACCAGAGATGGGCAAAATTTATTCGAATGACGAATAACGAATAAGAATAACCAAATTCTCGAATAACGAATGAAATTCTCGAATGATTATTCTTATTCGAATAAATTATTCGTCGAATAATTTATTCGCGAATAATTTATTCGTTGAATGAATTGCCACGAATAATTATTATGTACTACTTATTACACCTGCTCCATTTTTCTCTAATAAATTAATAAATTATTCGTTATTCGAAAAGTAGTCGAATGATTCATTCGTGGACAAACTATTCGCGAATAAATCATTCGCAAATAAATTATTCGAAGAATAAATTATTCGCGAATAAAAATATTACAAATAATTTTTTATTCGAATGATCATTCATTCCATCTCTGCTACCAACTAGGCCAACATTTCGTCAAATTGTGCCATGTTTTTTTTTAATTCCTCGCGTACACAGTCGCAGGCAACCTCTATTCCTCCATATTCTGCGGCGAAACCGCAATAGTTCTCTGCATCGTTATCAGCAAAAATCTCAGCCATTACGAAACTAGGTATTTCATTTCCAGAAACCACAAGCGTGAATTCACACGTAATAGTACGGTAATGCGTTACAATAATTGCGTTTTTTTTACTAAAAAACTGTTCAATGTCGAACTAAAAGCGCCATTAGGGGCGACCTTGGCCGGAAGGTTTTCGGAAACCGGCGCATTTTGTGGTCGTATTACTTATAGAAATAGAAATAGAAACATTTATTCGACAAGCACAAAAAAACACAACAGAGAAAAATATCATACAAAAAGGATGGCAACACAGAAATCAAAATAAGAACAATAAAGAAGGAAAGAAAAAATACTATTGTAGGATATTGTGCTTACCTCTCCTAAAGGATTGGGCTAGCTATCCAGAGAGCTAATGCAGCCAGTCTCATGGGGACCATGCCGCGAGCGGACCTGCTAGAGGGGGTGTTCTTTTTATAGTGGTGATTATTATTTATATCTTTAATATTTGAGTTTAGTTTAATTTTAATTTAAATACGTTTAGTTTGAATTTTTAATTGTATTAATGTTGAATTCTGTAAATATTATGTCGAATATACTAACGGATAATGTTGCCATGGGTGATTCTGTGACGTCGAAATCGACACCACTCAGCACTATGTCACAGCATAAACCGCGACGCTGGTTTTCAGTGGCGCCAACGTGACACGCGAACGAAGAGACAGAGTTTAATTAAAGAATATAATGAATAATTAACAAGTCAAATAATAAGAAATAAATTAAATAAAATTTTAACTAAGGGAATGAAACGCTCGTTATTGATATAAATATTAATAGCCATGTTTATTATTAAAATATTATTTTTTATAACACACTTTATTACCTGAGCACTTCTAAAAAAGTTTGTACATTTCATTTACGACTTCGATTTGCCAAAAAAAATTGCAGGTTGGTAGAATGAAGCTGATCCTAAATAACAGTCTCCCAAAATGTCCTCACACATTTGTATGAAACTTTCCTTTTTTGTTACTAACTTTCTTTGGTTTATGGTAACAAAAAAGGAAAGTTTCATACAAATGTATGAGGACATTTTGGAAGACTATGTTATTTAGGATTAGCTGCATTCACCGTACCAACCTGCAATTTTTATTGCATATGAAATGTCCAAACTTTTTTAGAAGTGCTCACCTAATAAGTCTTGAACTTAGAGCGCCTGTGCGCTGCGTCGTCGCCGCTGCGTTTTTCTACATATAAATTAGAACGACATGCCACACGAGGCGTTGAAACACTTGCTTGCATCGCTCTATGTTGAAATCACAGCACGGCAATGCTCATGTGGTATCGCTCGTAGTTTGGCGGTAAAACGCGGATGGATTTGGTTACTTTGAGTTTTACAAAATGTGGTATATAAGTCCATGTAACAAAAATATATGTACGTTTTCCAGAACAGGGACGGAGGTTTCCTGCACCAACTCGGAACATGGAATTCCCGATTAGTATTAACGTATATTTTTTGTTTCTAGCAGTTGCCTGCGACTCCGCTTAAAAATCAATGAATGATGAATGAATGAATGATATTTATTATCCAAAGTAAGTCACAGTATACATTGCATGTTATGTCAAAAGTAAAAGAAATTACATGGAATCGTCAGAAAGTCGAAAGTCGTTAAAAAAAAGCATGCAACCAAATTAGAAATTAAAAAAAAAAACAAGTCAAAACATCAGAAATAATAAAAACAACAACACAGATTAAATAAAAACATTTTAAATAATTTATATACCTAATTATAAATTAAGGTCCATATACTCTTTGACTGAGTATAATGGATTTTCCAATAAAAGGTTTTTCAGCCGGCGTCCAAATGCTTCGTCGGATGGTTCATTCCTAAGTTCGGAGGGTAGACGCTCGTAAGAGGTGGGACCAATCACGCGCAGGTTCTTCCCTGCAAGTGCCATATACGTTAGCTATGCAGTCGGGCGCGTCAGTAGTTCCGTGCCCATAACACGTGTGTACGTTTCACAGAAATAAATAGTTATATTATTTGGCTTGTCCTGCGCGAGAAGCGCTGGCAGATTCTCCCGTCACTCCAGCCTTAATGACATTATCCGCCGGGTTTTTACCAGCGCCAACTGTGCGGCCATTTTGGAACCAAATGGTCTCATGCGTGACGATGGTAAAAGACCTGATGGGATGACCCTTATTCCGTGGAAGTTGGAACGGCCATTGGTGTGGGATGCTACTTGCGTGGACACCCTTGCGCCGTCACACCTTCACGGATCGAGAATTAAGGCTGGATCCGCGGCAGAATCAGCAGAGACCCTGAAAAGGCGCAAGTACAGTCAGCTCGATAGAAGCTACGTATTTGAGCCTTTTGGGGTCGAATCTTAAGGACCGTGGGGACCAGGAGCTCATAATTTTTTTAAAGATCTTTCCAAGCGCCTGGTCGACACATCTCGTGACCAAAATGCTGGCCTTTATTTGGCACAAAGATTAAGCATTGCCATTCAACGTGGCAATGCTGCCAGCATTTTGGGAACGATGCCCACTGGCAGCGGTTTATTAGATTAGTGCAGTTTTAAGTTAATTTTAGGTATATTTTATTGTATATATTTTTAATAGTCCTAAATATTTAGTTATAGGTACACATCAATAAGTTAGTTAATGTTTTATGTTTTTCTAAATAAATTATATAATTTTATTTGGATTACGAGGTTTCAATTATATCGTAATCATAGAAATCATCTTCACCAAAGCTCTCTACGACGGTCGGCATCATGCAACCCCCATCCATCGGCTTATAAATCGACATTAGTTAAAGAATATCCACGTTAATATTTCGAGCATGTATCGACGCTGACTTTAGCCTGGGATTGAGTATAGGTTCTACCAGTTTTTGTCTGCAACTTTAATCGCCTAATTAATTTAATGATTATGATTTCCCTGCAAAGCTATTTTTATGTGGTTGGCACTTCTTTAGCTACCATGGGGCTCATTCTACTCTGTAAAAAGATATTGTTTTTGACCCATTATCGTATTATTTTTAAATCGGCCGCCATTACTGTCAAATAAATAAGAGCTATCGTAACGTTGACAATACGATAACAAGTCGAAATCAATATGGTTTTACCGGCTAGTAAAGAATCCTGTCTACTATTTACCCGACTGCTGAAGAAGGAGGGTAATGTTTTCCCCTGTATGTATCTAATGCTGACATGGTTTGATGGTCGTTTGTTCCTTCGCAGAGGCTGAACTGATGGTCCAATTTCGACAAACGAAGAATCATTCGATTCTTTTTACCGTCGCGAGTGTCACCGGGCAATGACTAAAAAATTATACATATAGAAGACAAATATCAAAACCTGCACTCAAGTTTTTAAAACTTGTTCTTTGCTTGTCTCATTACTAATTTAGTGATGGTAAGACTATTGTGGTGGTACAACCATCTTATCAATTAACCCACCAATCAGCAGCGTTTGCATAGTTATATGTTGGTGTGTAAGTAAATAAGTCATCTGGTGACATTATGTATGTATGTATGTAAACACTTTATTGTACAAAAGAGAAACCATAAAAATACAATTAATATAAAAATATGTACAAAGGCGAACTTATCCCTTTAAGGGATCTCTTCCAGCTAACCCTTGAGAGATTGAGAAAAGTGAAAGGTTGCGCATCGAGTAAGCAAGTGTACAAATTTATTTAGAAGAACATAACACATTAACCAATAAAACCTACGTAAATAAAATAAAACTAATAAATTACATTCAAATACCTACACAAATAAATACAGAAATATATATTAATACTTAGATATACATACATAAACTACATTTTATGTACCTAGAGGATATTATATATTATATTTAGGAGGAGTCAAGCCAGAACTTCTTTAATTTGCCTTTTAGGGAATCTACCGATTGTGATTGCCTAATGCCAGTTGGTAGCCGATTCCACAACCTAACAGAATGCACCGAGAAGGATTTGGAATAGGATTTGGATCTGTGGGATCATTACCAGCATATAGGCATTCCATTTTTAATCTTCAGGATTGGCAACGTAAATGCACTTTTATAAGGGCCGTATTAATAAACTCATCTTAGTTGAGATGTCAATCACAAGACTTGTCAGAAATGACAGCTTTCTATGGGTTGACGTTTACTTTGACGTCTCTCGAGACGGGCATCCAAGACGAGTTAATTAATACGGTCATTAACATTGTAGTCTTGAGAATGGAAATGTCTATGGTTCACAGATCTTGCGCCATACTCATACATACTCATAACATTTATTTGACAACAACACACTATAACACATTGCCTTCTCCATGTCATGCATGTCATGAAAACCTAGCTTACACTCAGCTCAAAAACCTCTTTCATCTCGCACTCAAACCACCAAGTCCTAACCTATCTAGCATCAAATCCACAGAATAAAAAACCTATCACAAACCTTATCAGTAACAGCAATGCGATTGCCTGCGACCTAGCGAGGCGTCGAGCAATTTTTGCCCAATCGCGGGTATTTCCGCCGCACCTCCGCCGGAAACGAGCCTCGAGCTCGGTGGGCGGCTCAGCATTTTTGCTTTTTTTTAATCATGGGAAAGTTAATTGAAGATCGCTAAAACAACATGGGATTGCGGTTTTTGAGCTGTAACTCACATTTTAAAATCGCCTTTACCATGCGCAAATGTGTACTGTTTTACGGCTAACTGTAGCAGAAACTCTTGAAACAGACTCACTTTTCCATACATTATTTTACTATTAATTATTTATTATTTTACTATTCTTCGTTTTTTCGGATACGTTTCCTTTAACAAGGTAGACAATTCGGAAAAATATTTGTGTAGGCGTTCTTGTCATTAAATCGAAGAATACTCGAAGAGTTTCTTGCCACAGCCACGCTACCCTTCGATTCTTCTCCGCAGTGACGGTCTTGTCCGAAGCGCCAGTAATCTACTCTACTCCATATTACCGACGTGTAAAAAGAATCCTCATGTGACCAATTTACTGAATAAATATTGTGTTTTAACAGCACAATTCAAAAGTCAGCGGCAATGTCAACGTGTACGATAATTTTAGTACTAAACTAGTGACCCGCCCTCGCTTCGCTTCGGTTTATGCCAGTTTTCTGTAATACCCGTACATAATCCAAAACTTATTATCTATACATAAAAACCTTCCTCGTCTCGTCGTCGTCGTCGTTCTATCTATTTAAAACAAACCGCATCAAAATCCGTTGCGTAGTTTTAAAGATCTAAGCATACATAGGGACAGACAGACAGCAAGCGACTATGTTTTATACTATGTAGTGATACGGATAAGGGGGATGCTGTTTCAGTCGTCATACACATTTTCTCAAAGACGTTACTTATTGCACAAAAGGAAAAGTTTATTCTCGATTCGCCATTCAGTATGTGAATAATATAAATGTCAGGCGACAATCTCATGCTAATTGACCTAGTCCCAAACTAAGCTCTATGGTTCGTACGGTAGGTGGAGAAAAACATACTTAAATACATAGGAAACATCCAAGACTCATGACATAAATATTTGCCCATACCGGGACTTGAACCCGGGACCTCTGGGTCATTACCTAGCTAGGTCAACCGTGTCATCAAGTAAGATAGTACCTGAAGCACAATAAAATTGAGTTGTGCTTGTGCAAGTTCTAGGACCAGACCTTTAATAACCGTTATTTTCATGTAACGTTATCGTTCATAACGTTATCTTGAACGAATAACGTTATACTATAACGTTATTTGGCGCCTTACCTGTAGCGGTATCCATTATAACGTTATCAAACAAAACGCTATACGTATAACGATACTTCGGTAAGCGCTATAATAAAGTTAATAACCGTTATTTTCGTGTATCGTAATTTTTAAATCTGCGTTTGTTATTTACAATTTAAAATGCATTTTTTGTGATAAAGCAAAGTATTTTAGCTGGCTATTTGAAAAGGGACGGAAAAAGGAAATATAAAATTCGAGATTTTGATAATTCGGCATTATATTTTTTCGGTATTGTAAAAATTCGGGATTATGAAATTTGGAATTAAATAATTCGAGATTTTAGGGTGTTCCCCCTAAGCAGCGGCAACAGTGAGTAGTTCATAAGTTTCATAACGTTATTGTAACGTTATTACGATTTCGTTACGGTGTAGCGTAACGTTATGAAAAAATATCGATATATTTCAACGAAATTTTGAGCACTAACGAAATATAACGTTATGATAACGATACTATTCATAACATTATAAAGGTCTGGCTAGGACTTGAGCAGAATATACTTAGTCGATACCATACCCGCTAACCTTCCTCCAAGCCAAAGTCTTCGCACTCTTAAGTACCGGATTCGGGGTAAGACAGTTAGTGAAATTACTAGCATAGAGGTAATCCATCTTCGTCCGCAGAGTTCGCAATGTAATAGTAATCTTAAGTTTGCATAACAGTGGAGTCGCTTAACTTCAAACGCAGATATGTCCTTGAAATTTGGTATACGAATTTAAAACTTAACATGTTTGAAAAAAGACGCAAATTCCGTTGGCTTTTGCATGGACTTATCCGAGTTTGAAGTTAAGCGAATCAATTATGCAAATATCCATGGCCCATGGCATATACCCATCTGATATCGTCAGATGGCATGTGGTCGTTTGCTTTCTAAATTCCATTTAAAAAAATCATTGTGTAGACCAGCAGGTGCAACAAATTAAAAGTCTTCGCCAAACGTAGGATAACTATAAGGTCACATTTTACTCGAGCTTTCCCTCCCTTCTGCATTTGGCTCTATAAACTCGATAAAAAGTTCCACAATGGCGCCGGGCCCATACCAACAATGTTAGGATAATTGCCATTCTTTTTGCGACAAAAATAATGATGTTTTATGTGAAAATTATGCGAATGAGCCTTCAAATGGCTCGGCTTCGATATCTCATAGAGCATTCTATAAATTTCGTTTTTACTTGGCTCTTTTATGACTTAATAAGAGCGGGGTTATGGAACGGAACCGATAATTTAACTATTATCGTGAATGTCAGAGACCAGAGTAAAACGGACAGAAGATATGCGTTTCGAATTAGCGAAGGTATTTTGAACGTTTTTTGAAATTAGTGGTACCCACGGTAAGTGTTTAAGAAAAAGTGAACCCAGAGTACAGTCGACAAATTACATTCTTCGACTTCCATGGATCTATGTCAGTAGCACGTAACAAATAAAAAGATGAAGTCTTGTCTATTTACTTGATTAAGTACCCTATGTCACTTTGACATAGTTCCATGGTGATCTAAGAATTAAATTGGTCCACTGTATACTGTCACTATCTTACTAGCAATTCCGTCTCTGTAGAATATTTGCAACTATTCCCTTAGGATAGACCATTCCTAATTTGGGATAAAAAATCTTTTGTTTATAAAAGAAGATAACTGACTGGTTGATAGATCAAGCAGAGCCGAAACCGCTGGACCTAGAGACTTTAAATTTGGAGGAAGTATTCTTGGGATATCCTACAGGAGCACTAAGAAGGGATTTTTTCGGAAATTCATATCATAAGGGATTAAAATAGGGGTGGCGGATTAATTTTACGCGTCAAAGTCGAGGTAAGTAGTCCTCTAAAGTAAGGCCAACAAGACGAGATAAAGAATGTAAACAAGCTTTCAAAAATCTTGTCATTTCGAACGCAATTCAAACAGGAATGAACTTTACAAAATGGCCGCCCTTTTTTTTTTCTTAATTAATGGCTTTCACTCCTTGTGTTTAACAAGGTGTATTTCGCCAGTATCGAGTTTTAGACAATCACCATGGACTTATTAGAGAAACAAGTCCATGGATATCACACGCGAGGACAATTGTTCGGTTAAAGAGGTTTACTCTGGTGGACTAAACAGAAGCACATGGGGTTAGCTCCACGCGCTTCTGTCAAGTCTGGCCGCCCTTATGTTGACAACTTCTGTACTGACAGCTTTCCCGTACCACGAATCATGCAACGACAGCCGTCATCAACCAACTGAAGATATTATTGCGTACGAGAAATAAGGACAGATATATTAATCGCTCGCTATCGCAATATAACTCAGTAACGTTAGATTTGTTTACAGTCTTTATCTCGTCTCATTGGCCATACTTTTAGTATATTATATTTGTGCTAGTAGGTAATCAAGGACTTCATTCTGAGGTGTAGCGTATCATGCTACACATAATTTTATTAAACCCTTTTTTATGACTCGATTTTTTGCCGGAACTATTTATAATTGTTACAATATTGAATTAAAACTACTAAGGGTTTAAACTTATAACACGTATAACTCGAAAGCGTTATATTTATAAGCACGAAAGGTTAAAGATGATTGCGATAATGCAAATGGCGTAAGAAGTCCTGTTGCAAACCCATTAGCAACTCTATTTCAGGTCCTAACTAGCTCTTGATAAATTGCCTGAGGTATGATTAGTATAATGGTTCCTAAGGCTGTTATTAATTTAATAATGTTATATTATTTTACACAGGTTGTGTCTCGTGTTTCGTGTAAAGCAACACGTAAATATTAAAGTTGATTCGATGATAATAAGGTTATAATTAAGTTATTAAGTATATTCTTATTATAGGCGATTGATGTAAATATTTGTACAACCTAACACGTTTTAAAGTCAAAGAACAAAAAAATTGCATATTCTAGTCGCCATTACTCAGAGACATTTTAGAGACAGTAAACTCGTTCCTTTTTCAAATTTGTGTATGAAAAATCGTCACGGAGGAAAGACTTAATCGTCATTAACTGACTCTGGGTGACGAATAAAATGACGAAATACAAACTATTTTAAGAAATAAGCTTACTAAGTATCATCAAATTAACTGATTATTTAAATATGTGATGGTTTTTGAACCAAAAGACAGCAACGGAACGGATACAACAAAGTTACAAAATATTAGTTTAACTTTTTTACTTACCTGTGCATTGATGGAAACAAAGTTTTTCCCGCGAAACGTTTATACACAATTTCAGTACCTAAGTACCTAGGTATCATTAGGTACTCAACATAACTCGAAAGACTTTTTAATATAGTCGCGCCGTTTTAAGAGGCTTTGACAGCTGTCAAATCAGTTCAAAATGTTGGAGGCATGTTTGAGGTTATGTTTATACATATTTGACAGCTATCAATTCGGGCCTCATTGAACGGAGCGACTATAGTTAATAATTATAATTACCTATGTTCAATGTTCTTCACTACTAAACACCATTATGTTAAACCATTACACCATTTACACTCCACAATGTCCCATTATAATTTAAAAAACTTCAGAACAAAATCAACAGCTTGCGTCTTGTGATAAAAACGTTTGAAATATAACCACTTCAAGAACTTTTTATGTTAAATTGGAACGTATAAATACGTCAGTGTCATCGGCGCCATTTTATTGACTTATAGTTTATCAAAATGGACTACGTTTGACCATAGATCAAATTGTGTTTTTATTTTGAAAAGTTATGGGTACAGATCGCATAATCGGAAGCTAATTTAATTGAAGTTTGCGTAGTTTAAAAAAAGTTTAAGCGTGGTGAATGTGGAGGCGGCTTGATGAAATGGTTACGAAGTGTCAAAAAAAGTTAAGTTAATAGCGGCCTTTACACGGCACAGTTTGGACTGCGCATCTGGGACTGCGTTCCGAACCGCAGATGAAACCGTAGGTCCGTCCGATGATTTCGACTGCGCATCAAATTGCCAAGACTTTATTACGACCAAATAATTGGATATTTATTATTATTATTTATTACACGTACAGTTCTTAACGCAGATTGGAACGGCGCGTGGCGTTACAACGCGGTCCAAACTTAACGTGTAAAGGCCGCGTGATGTGTGATCAGCAGAGGTCGGAATAGGTAGTGCTTATTAACCTAAACTTGTTGCATCTTCATTCAATAACGTATTCCCATCTCACTCGCGCATGAATGAACATGAGTCAAGTTTAGGTTAATAAGCACTACCTATTCCGACCTCTGGTGATCAGTGGAGTATCCTTCCTTTTGGCCGAAAATCATTTGGCAAAGTGTATCGTTACCCAACCGTTTCATTTGCCAACCCGCCTTTTTTTACTATAACTGTAAATATTTCAGGATTTATTTTCAGTATCATCATTCATCATATCGGTTAGGTTAGGTTAGTTTTTATAAAAATCCTAAAGTATTTATGTTACAGAAAAAAAGCGGGTTGGCCAATGAAACGGTTGGGAAACGACATTTTGCCCTAAATATTTTTACCAAAAGGCAGAGAACCGATCCGTGGTTAGCCAGCTTCTTAAAATAATTCAATTTTATTAATTCAAACGGGGATTTTATTTATATTTACGGTGATGTACAATTTAGCAGGTGTACATACTTTTAAACAAAGCTTGTCAACATATATTGGTGTACTTAGCCATTTCTCTGCCCAAGGTTGTCTAGAAGAGATCGCTATTTGTATACCTGTAATTAAAATGTACTGTTTTCTATTTGGTGTTCAATACAAAGTATTTATTGTATGTGATATATTTAGTGCCAAGTTCAGAATTAAATAATCTTAAGTATAATTTACTTGACACGTTTTATTTAATTTAATTAACCACTTCCATAACACTAACCAGCAACGACATCATGTAACTTTGGAAACTCCCTTATCCTTTACCTTTAACTAACGCTAAGCAGCAGCAAAATTACCAGCATAGAGTCATTCCATCTTAGTCCTTATGGATTAGCAGTCTTAAGATTGTAGTCTTGAGAATGCAAATGCCTATGGGTCTCAGATCTCACTTACCATCAGGTGGCCTTTTGTATACCATAAAAAACACAGTTTTTCTTATCCCCACGCCGAAATGCTTGGCGGCGTCAGAATAGTAGATAACTACATGAAAAGCAAGCTTTAAAAACCCGACTGCATTTTTTATACTGTTGTCGATTTACCTACATATGTTAATAATTGCCATTTTGCCATTGTTGTTATTTCAATTTTAACAGTTTAGGTATCCTTTGTCACCCGGGATGACGTAAGGATTCTAACGATACCTCACACATCTAAATCGGTCAAGGGATTTAGAAGTTATAGTGGAATAAAGAAACTCACATACCTACATACATACATACAAACATGAACCCCGAAAACATTACACTCCTTTTTTGGGGCAATCGTGTACAAAGATAGCGACCATTTCTGTGTTTTGTACAATAAGGAGTTTACATACATACATATACATACATACCATTGATGCGATACCATAGACTGTATTAATTTTGATTACGAACGTACGCTCCGTGACTCCACCGAGTTTGTGATGTTAAATAGATCGTCAATTTAGATGGTAAAAATACAATGATTGCGTTCGGGCTTACCTGGGATCTCCGGTATGACCGCTTCGCACCATCAGCAGCAGCCAGTTCGAGGATTAACCCAGCGCTGGATCCAGATAGACCTCTCCCTTCCCTGCCACACATAGGACACTATTTCCACTCACACAAGCCAGATCGCAATCTAGTAATTAGTTTTGAATAGGAGATAGGTACATCGGATATTTGCTACGAGACTTTATTTTACTAACGACAGCGACAGTCAGCTACCAGGTTTCGAAGTTATAACGGAAGTGTTTTCTATCAGTGTTGCCAGTCTAGCGACACTGTCAGTTGAATCTGACAGTTCTATCGAGACTACCAGATTAAATATTATTTCGACCACAGAATAAAGACTAAATGCATAGAAACCGTACTATAAGACGTATTTAATTTGCGTCAGCTATCTTTCTTTACTTTTTAGATCACGTATTACATGAGAAAAAATGAAGCAAAAAGTAGGCTGTTTTTTCTTCTTTAACAGTCATTGTCACAAGGTTTTACACAGGGACTTCTTTGTCGTTCCTATAGGAAGGATTTGTCTTTCTTTGTCTATAGGTTCAAATACTATAGGTGCTTATAGGTCCAAATCACGCCTTACTTGTGACGATGTACCAAATAACGAAAGAACAGCTATAGATTCATCTCTTTCCAACTCACTATGAAACCCATAAGTAAAAAGAAGTGAACCATAATGTATTTTCTGCTTATTTAGTACTGTTTCTATGCCTTTAGTCTTTATTCTTAGATTTCGACATTACTGACTGAACACGTCTAGTTGCTTATATTATTATCTTACCATACTCACTTTAGTTTATTTCATCTTACCTTATCTTTTTATCCGCAAAAGTTTCACGAATCTTTCGCATATCCGCCAAGTAAATCAACAACTAATATGACAAGCCCAAAGTTGTCAAACCGTTTTGAATATTCAACTTTATACGCTAAGTAATAGAGTCGTCAACTTGCCTCGTTTTAGTAAAGTGATTTGGGGTTGTGGGGAAAACTCAATAATCCCGATCGCTCCCCCTTGACGGGGAAAGATTGTTTTGTTTTGAGAGGTATAGGTGTTTATAGGGATACTCTTTTATTTCAGTTGGCAATGTCTGAGTAATAATTTTCTGTCAAAAACATATTTTTGGGACAAGCTTTTCTGCTTAACATTTTTATGGCAAAAGAAGGCCAAACGTAACTGATGGGATCTGAGACTCATAGGGATTTTCATTCTAAAGACTACAGTCTCAAGAAGTCAAGACTGCAATCCTAAGATTGCTAATCCGTCGCTAACCCTCAGGACTAGGTACTTTAGGATGTCTCTATCGTATTGATTTTATCGGTTGTCTCGGTGCGAACATTGTTGTTAGGTGGTCGGTTAAATAAGATGGTGGTAGCGATTACCTATGTGCAAGTTGCGGAAAGTTTCCAAAAAGTTGGAAGAGTTCTCAGAAATTTCCGGATACTTTCACTAGAAATATGGGAAAGTTAAATTTAAGGAACGGAAAATTGTGAGGAGATTCCGAAATTTTCCTACAAGAAATGTTCCGTTTTGGAAAGTTTCCTTTGGCACATCAGTAGTAGCGATCCGGATGGACCCTGCACAAGGTCCACCACTAAACCACTTTATTTGTATCATGTTATCAGTTTCAAACAAATGACTCCAAACTCCATGGATCTCTACCTTAAAAGAACAGCTGATATATTCTCTTGCCATATTAATATTCCTTTATTGGATCAGCTGTTAGGCACCATAATATATTGCGTTGTTACTCAATTAGCATTATACTTTATAGTATGATTGTGGATCCCTGCTATTATACATTTAGTAGTGGTAGGAAAGGTCCGAGAAACAGGGTCCGTCCGGATTACTATATCACCATTGTAGCAGTGTTCGCATTGATGTTACATTGTGTGGAGATAAGACCACCGAAGAACTTGCTAACTTGAGTAGACAACCCATTAGGAGTCTCAAGATTGCAGTCTTGAGATTACAAATGTCTATGAGTGTCAGACTGCATTTTACCATGCTAAAGTGTGTCTTGTTAAGGTGGTCCTTCTTGCATTCAGTAACAGAGCATAGGACCGACTCGTGATTTTTTTACACACTCAAAAGAATGAGAGCCAACAAAGAGAGATTTTTACTTAGTTGACATAAAATGAATACAATAATTAAGATATTAGTTATATAAACCAAAACTGATAGTAACAAACAGCAATTTCTTTAGTGATTCAACTAACATCTTAGTTGATGTATCTAACGTCTTAGTTGGTGTATCTATCGTCTTGTTAGGCTCGTATGGGATCAAGACGCTTATGCACAACAATCACAATCTTGTTACAAGCGACCAATTATTTTTTTAGCGCAGAAATGTAGCTAAAGGCCCAGAGAACGACTAAAGCTACGTTTTATCCCAAAAACTACACAGTTTCCGCCAGAATAGCGATAAACAACTTCTTCACCAACAGAATCCCAACCAAAAGCTAGCTGTATGTAGCGACATATTTTTAAACGACCGTACCCAGCAAATAAAATCTCATGTCTGCCCTATTGCCCCACAGCCCGGGGCAGATTGGGGCAGACCTACCGGGGCAGGGGCACGCCGGATATTACGCTCGCTCATTTGCGATATTAACTTCCAGCTGGATATTAATTGCCATTTTGTTGGATGTGTTGGTCAGAGGCGACATGTTAAAGTATATCTTACCAAAAAATATTGTATAACTAATACTTTTCAAGTGGCAACACCACAAAAATTACCGGGGTTTTCTCCGAGCAGCTTCTTTTCCAAGCTCTTTTTTGTCAAGATCAGGATCAGTATCAAGATAGATTAGAGCATGGGAAGTGGTCAAATAAACCATACAGCCATAATATTATTATGATCTGTAACTCTCCTCTGTATCGACTGAAAACTTATTTTAAAATTGTAACCTACAGACAATAGAAGCAACATTTTTGTTTACTTTTCTCGCAGTCGAAATGAAAAGTAGAGTGTTTAACTCGGGTGAAAGTATCAAATATTTTCTTTTAATCTTTCATCCCTCGGTTAATAATCTATTATTACATGACATGTCTGTAACTATTATAAAACAAATATATATCAAAATAATTACAAAACCTTATTTCGACACAGACAGACAGATAGACAGCGGCTTAGAATAGAGTCCCGTTTGTCACCCTTTTGGTAAGCCTAACCAACCTATAAACCGTATCCGAATCTGTCCATCCCTTTGGCAGCTACAATGCCACAGACAAAAACACAAATACACGTGTATGTGTGTGTGTGTTAGTTTGTTACTCCTTCACGCTGCAACGGCTGGACGGATTTTGATGAAATTTGAAATGGAGATAGCTTATACCCTGGATTAACACATAGGCCACTTTTCATCCCAGAATATTAAAAAAACCGAGGGAATAACTAAAATCGAAGTCTACGCGGACGAAGTCGCGGGCAGAAGCTAGTTAGTTAGTAGCTAAACGAAAGCTGATAGAGTCTGACTAGCGAGTCGTGTCACAAGCATTTTATTTCTAACTCTTCACATGGCAACTATTTTACTTATGAAACAAACTGTCACATTATGAGTATAGGTACTGTCGCTATGCATTTCGTGTTACCAGCAAGTGATATTTTAAATTTGCCCCGATTTATGTTGTGTCATCAGTTCATCACTCACTGGTCAGACTCTAGTAAAAATAGCAAGTTCGCTTTTGATTAACCTTACATCTTAGTGTATAGCTACGTCTTGTTAGGCCAGGGTAGAATCTAGATGATTATTCACGACACAACAATAACAATCTTCAAGCAACCAAATTCCAGAGTGCATTATAATATAGGTATCTACTTCAATTGACAACAATTCATATCTGCTAAAGTAGTAAAATAAAATACCGTTTGTAGATTTTACACTGCTGATTACAGTAAAAATATTTTTGGATATTTTTTAGTAGTTTTTTTTTTTAATTTAGGAAAAACAGTAAAAAAGTTGGATTGTGAATGTTAGGAATACACTTATAGTGCGCTTAGTCCATTTATTACCATAGGAATTGAAAAAATTATACAACTGTCATGTCCATTTTGCATCTGTCTGACGGATTACTTGATTCTAACGACACGCTTTCGATTCTCGTAATACTATTGGTTTGATATACGCTATTTAAAATGAAAGTGACTAACGGGGTAAAAGCGGATATCCGCAATCTGCCCAAAGTCGACGAATTTATGTTGCTACAGTTGTTATGGTTGACAAGTGACATGACATGACAGTCAGTTCTGTTTCTGTTTACAGTAACTTTTTTTATTTTATATCATGCTAAGATCACAACATCAGTATTCCTAACTTTGTATAACTTTTTAATGACTATTTCTTTAATAAATTATTAACGACGAATTTAAGTTAAATAAAGAAAAACCGAGAAACACGGGTAGTCTAATTTTTAACCAGCGAACAAACAAAAATGCTTTTTTTTTGAAATGTTGTCAATTATGGTAGTTTACGTGACGTAATGCTAATTTTATCTACACACATATTATAAGTACTTACTCTAAGATGGGTTCAGAAGCCGAAAGGCAAATGACCAGCATTACTTTACCTGTGGTAGTAGGTGACAGCGATGACAGCTATAACGTAATTTTGAAATTAGTTTATCGAATATTGTAAGGTAATGAGATCCAAATTTGGAACATCTACCAAAATTAACAGCTGCCATCGCTGTCACCTAATACCACAGGTAATGCTGGTCATTGCCTACGGGTTTTGAACGCATAATAGAGGACTTATGATATGAGTGTAGATAAAAATAATTACATGACCTTATTTTGCTACATTCAACTACACACTGCACCCGTAGCCCCCAAATCTCATTTTTAAGTCTCATTTCGACCCTCGTGCCCATCCAAAACCACTTGCTGATACTATTACTTGTGAAAACACCCCGGCGTTTCGTCCCAACGGACCGCTGTAACGACTCGAGGTGTTTTCCGACGCGACTCGACAAATAGTGGTTAATTGAAAATGGGGCGAGTGGTGCAAGTGGGAGGAGTTTGTCATGTATTTTGACCATGTAATCTGTAATTTGTATTTTTTTATTGTTCAAATTAAGCATACCCGATAGAAAAAGGTTACCGCATCATTGGACATTATAGGACCTACTAGGAATATAGGATATTATTAATTTTAGTATAGATAGATAATTCCGAAGTCAACCTACAACAGATTTTAGAAAAGTGGAGGGAAGCTCTGGAATCAGCAGGTCTGCGAATAAGCAGAGAGAAGACCGAATACATGCACTGCAACTTTAGTGGCGTCAACAGCAAACACACCATTTGTCTGCAGAACACCCAGCTAAAAGACGTGGACCATTTCAAGTACCTAGGGTCGGTCATCAGTAAAGATGGGTCAATAGACACTGATGTCACCCATCGCATAAATACCGGGTGGATGAAATGGAGAGAACTATCCAGCGTGCTATGCGACAGCCGAATGCCCATGCGCATAAAGGGACGAGTATACAGAGCAGCCGTCCGACCGGCCATGATATACGGAGCCGAATGCTGGCCACTCAAAAAGCAGCACGAAAATCAATTACACTGCGCAGAGATGAAGATGCTCAGGTGGGCAGGTGGTGTAACTAGGCTGGATCATGTAAGAAACACATACACATAAGAGGCACCTTCAAGGTGAGAGCTATCCCTGACAAACTATAGGAGAGCCGTCTGCGGTGGTACGGACACGTTATTATGAGACGACCATCCGACCACATGACCAGAAAAGTGCTAGATATCGAAACTAAACCCGAGGACGAGGAAGACCCCGAATCACATAGATATCCATAGTAAATAAGAACCTCAAAGAAGCCCAAGTCAACAAACTGACGACCCAGGACCGAGCTGCCGCATGATACGGAGGGCCGACCCCAAATGAAATGGGAAAAGGCCAGGCAAAGAAGAAGAAAGATAATTCCGAAGCTCTAAAGCGAAATTTATTGAAATGTCGAATTTCATCACCCCGAAACATAATTTTGCGATTAGACTTTTTTTTATTGCTCATAGTTCTAACCTAACCTAACTAACATACGTAACTACAGGTGCATCATGCATCTTACTAATATTACTAAATGCGAACGTTTGAATGTTTGTTACTTAACCACGCCAGAACGGGCTCAACGGATCTCGATGAAATTTGGCACAGTGATATATTATAATCTGAAATAGGACATAGGCTACTTTTTATCCAAAAAAATTGGACTGTTCCCAAGGAAATAGCGATAAACGACTTCTACGCGAATGTAGTCGCGCAACAAAGCTAGTTTATAAATAATAAAACTAACGACCCTCCCTCGCTTCCTTTCGGTTTATGTAGGTATATTTTCTGTAACGCCCGTACATAAACCAGAATTATTATTTATTATACATAAGAACCTTCAGTGAACTCTAACTAACTGACGGTTAAAACCGCACCAAAATCCGCACCATCAAGCAAAACAATATTTGAAAAAAATAATTTCAAATTTGAAGGTTTGCCCCTTTCTTCACCCGCTACATCCTCCCCCTCGCACCGAATCCAACAGCTCAACCCTCTGAAGTGTTGCTCCTCACTCCGAGTGACGTTCACCCCTGACTGACAAAGAACGGACAAAGTGGGTTATGGCCCTTAACTCCGCCTAAATATTGTCCTAAACGGTGTGTAATTGCCCTTATGACTGTTAATAAGGGTTGTTTATAATATGTATGGCATGTGAAGGCACTTTTTAGGATCCCGATGTCAATGCCATGTCCATCTGTCTCTCCGCGGTCTAACTCAGGTACTATAAAGTTGCAATTTGGTATAGTTATACATTCAACTAGATTACCTTAATCGCTTATTTCTATGTATTTAAGTATGTATTTATCTATATAAGTATACCTAAGTTAATCGTTGTCTAGTACCCATAGTACAAGCCTAGAGCTTACTTTGGGGCTAGGTCAATTGGTGTGAGATTGTTCTCTATATATTTATTTATTTATTTAATTTAGATTTCCTTCATGCTTTACCCTTGAATCACCGACACTGATTTCACCGAATTTTCATTTCATCGAATTTTCATTTCATCGAACAGGCATTTCCACGTGCAGGAGTTATAATTCTTTTGTGGTCACAGGTCTAACCTAACCTAACCTACGTAACCCATGCTTAAGATTACCTAAAAACAATAAGGTTTCAGCAGAAATTAGCTTTCGATGAAATGAAAATTCGATGAAACGACGCATTCTTGAAATGAATGTCGGTGATTCGAGGAACACCCTTGCGTCATACATCATAGCTACGTAGATGATATTTAACACTTGTAAAAGTGCTCGTGCCTACGTTAAAGAATAAAGTTCTTCTGGTCTAAGATCCGGAAGACGACCTTCACCGGGCTGTTTATTCGATAAAAAGTATTTTGTATCAAATTTAATATGCTAATATAGTGAATAGGTTGACTGAAAAACTTCAGTCCAGTACTTATATGATTAAAAAGAAACCGAAAATAATTTTTTTTTATTGCTATTGCTTGTTAAATAGACCTTCGACATTCTAATCGAAAGCATGAAGCCTATAGAATATGCTTTAGCCCAGGGGTCGGCAAGTAGTTTTAGGTGGGGTCCGGATACTGTGGGAAAATTTCAACGAGGTCCAGATAAAAACAAAAGTATTAAGTTAGATTCTATGTGGCTTAAAAATATTATTTCAATTAATAAAGGTATAGTATACCTTATCTATGTATTAATTTATACTTGGTATTACAATATTTGGCGGTCCAAGGTCCGACCTTTCGCGGTCCGCAAACGGACCGCGGTCCGCCTGTTGCTGACCGTTGCTTTAGCCTATAGAATTAGCTTTATTGAAAATTATTAGTACCGACTTACCTACCTACCCAATAGTTATGACGGAAAAAAATTGTCAACCTAACGTTTGCATATTCTATAGGCTTCATGCTCTCGATTAGTAATGTAGTTGGTCTAATTAACAAGCAATAGCAATTTAAAAAAAAAAACATTTTCAGTTTTTTTTTTAATCATATCAGGACTGGACTGAAAATTTTTAGTCGACCTATTCGCCATACATTACTTAGCATATTAAATTTGATATATACTTAATACTTTTTATCGAATAAACAGCCCGGTGAATGTCGTCTCCTATTCGGATCCCCTACTATTCGTTTAAACTTTGTGTTGCGGTAAAATAGTAGGCAAAGAAGCAAAAGTACACAAAACGCAATCACGGTTTCTGTTTACGGTGGGTTTAGACCCAACGAGCGAATGCTCTAGAACATGTTTTGTCTTTATTTTTACAAAGAAAATGTAAGAGATAATGCCATAGAATTCTTGTTCGTTCGCTTGGTCTAAACGCTAAGATAATTATGTGCCATGTGGACGGGCCTGTGGGTTTTTAAAAGATAATGACACCAAGCCAGACAATAACGTTTCTATATCTGTACAAAGAAGACATAGACTAGGTTTCTTTTTCTAATGCTGCCTATCGTCGGTGTTACTACGAAACCGCGTAAATAACAAATTTAGTATGTTGCAAAATTTACCTTACCGACTTACATGCTAAGGTTTATTTTACACCTTATTTAATTTGATCGTTACGCAATATTGCAGTATCACTGACGGGTTATCTAACCGCCAAAATCAGAGACATTGTAGAGACAATTACTTAAATCGTTCCTTTTTCAAACCTGAGTATGAAAAACGTCACTAAGGGCCACTTGCACCTAACATTTAACACTGGGTTAAGACACTAAATCGAGTTAAAGTGACAGTTCTCGTATGAACCTGCCGTTTACTAACTCGAGTTAGTGTCTTATACCAGTATTAATTTTTTGCTGCAAGTGGCCCTTAAGAGACAATTAACTCGTTCCTTTTTTAAATTTGAGTATGAAAAATCGTCTCAAAGACGATTTAATCGTCATTAACGCGGCCGTATTTCTCCAAATAATAACGCGTTAACACTAGTCTTGAAGGATACGGATGACGAATTCGCGTGTCCGCCATGATGGATGCGCGCCGTGACGAATGCGCAGGATTGCGTTTCGTGATCTAATTGAGTATATTCATCTTGGAGAATAAATGATCAATGATTCAGGCCTACTGCCTTTTATTCTTACAAAATCCAATTCGCAGAACAATGTAGAGCAAGTAGAGAGAGAATAATACTAATATTCTGCAATATCCTTATAGTTATAACTACTACGGCGTCATAGCAGTATTCAAAATATTTCTAATCAACAGCACAAAGACACCACTAATCAGATGAAGGTACCTATAGTCTGTTCCAATTGAAATTGCCAAAGATGTAAACATTTTTTTTCTGTTTGACACATAACCGTGTTGTTATTTAAAATAACGTATAATAATATAAAAGTAATGATCGAGTGTATAAATCATTGCAAACACCTCACTTGATCTTAAAAAGTACGTGATTATCGAGTAATCATGGTAAATTGGTTCATTTGGTTTTGTTTACATCTTTGGCAATTTCAATTGACACAGACTTTAGGTAAAGCAAGGTTTATGTAGACTAGCAATAAAAATTGCAGAAGTTGACAGCTGTCTTACTACTTTAAAGTTAGAAAAAGACAGCGAAATTGTGCTTCTTGCTCTAGAATAAAAGTTGAAGTAAGACAGCAAGCAATTTCTATACATAGATACAGTGAATAATCACAAAATTACTTGCGGTTGTTACTTTACTAGCTTTGGTTAATGTAAGTAGTTTCATAACAATTTATTCAATTTAAGTACGTTAACCAAGAGATATTTCTCCTATTTTACTCCCATTTTATTAAAACAAGTTCTTAGGATCCCAGCCTTTACACGCGAAACGCAGAAGTCCAAATTGTCCACTTACTGTCATATTTCAACCCTTAAAGAGTAAAAGGATACAAAGGTTATTAAAGAAACACTCATACTTTTAGTATTCGTTTAAGATATCAACTAACTAAATATTTTATTCAACATGTTTATTTATCCAAAACAAAAGACTCGCTACTCGAACCAAACAAAGTGACTTGTCAACTAATAAAAATAAAACCGTCCTGACTGAATAGAATTAAGTTTTGAAAATAGAATTAAAAAAAGATAAACAGTTACGGGCTGTCAAAACGTGACCGCGCCGGCGCCGAGACGATGGAAACGTCAATAGGCCTAGAGAAAAAAGTTCAATCGTCTATGGTTTTTAGTTTCTACCACTCCTTGTTGAGTTTGTTGTCTTTGGTAAGGGTATTATTTGTATTTTTTAAATATTATCAAACAATTGATATACAAACGAGAGAAGCTGAGTATATCAAGAAGACTCTTGGGCTAACCTTTTTACAGCTCTATCTACACAATGTTTCAAATAGTTCTCATACTTTCAAAGGTGCAAATCATAGTTTAATAAACATATTTCTTAATCTTTACAATGATTATTTTAGTAAAGCAACATCAGATGATTGTTTAAAAAAGAACGTTTACTTACCATCCATATCTCTGCATTACCTATAACTAGTGCGTCAGCCTGTCTGTTTGAGGCTCATTAGCTAACGATACGTCCGTTAATTTGTTTGAGTTGCAATTAACATGTCTACTCGAACGCCCAACTTTTTTCCTCTAAGCTTAAAAAAGGAACGTTCGATTTTGACAGTTCGAACGTTTGCACCCGGTACATTTTTGATAGTATCTTTTGTAGTATTAATAAGGATGGAAATAGAGTGTTTATTGTTTTTTCAGGTGGTATTGTGTTTTATCAATCCGTTAATCGGTTGGGCAAGGTCTTAAGATAATCGACGGGTCCAGTTTGTACATTATTGAATAACTTTTTAGGGTTCCGTAGCCAAATGGCAAAAAACGGAACCCTTATAGATTCGTCATGTCTGTCCGTCTGTCCGTCCGTATGTCACAGCCACTTTATTCCGTAACTATAAGAGCTATACTGTGGAAACTTGGTAAGTAGATGTATTCGGTGAACCGCATTAAGATTTTCATACAAAAATAGAAAAAAAACAATATATTTTTGGGGTTCCCCATACTTAGAACTGAAACTCAAAAATTTTTTTTTCATCAAACTCATACGTGTGGGGTATCTATGGATAGGTATTCAAAAATGATATTGAGGTTTCTATTATAATTTTTTTCTAAACTGAATAGTTTGCGCGAGAGACGCTTCCAAAGTGGAAAAATGTGTGTCCCCCCCCCCGTAACTTCTAAAATAAGGGAATGATAAATGTAAAAATAATATATGATGTACATTACCATGCAAACTTCCACCGAAAATTGGTTTGAACGAGATCTAATAATTAGTTTTTTTTTAATACGTTATAAATCGTAAACCGCATTTTACCTTTCATTCAATCAACTCCAATATAATAAAGAATAAAGAAAAACATTTATTTAGATGTATAGTTGTACGGAACCCTACGTGCGCGAGTCCGACTCGCACTTGGCCGGTTTTTTTTTAATCTGTGCGCGTGCCTAAATGGCGGACCGGGTGCTCGGACAGGTTTGATACTAAGTAATATTAAGTTGCTATTAAACCTCAGGCATTTTAGAGTACCTATCTCGAAGTCGAGAATTGATTCCTTTAGGTGCATATGTAATACCTAGCTATAAATTACAACATAATGATAATTTTAATCTAAATTTTGTAGATATAGCACGTTAAAAACTGTCAACGATAAAAGTGACTGATTACATCGCAGCAGCAGTTGACAGTTCCTTGGTCCGCCATAACTTTTCAAGCTGTGTGTTTGACTTATAACACTGATTCAATATAAATCAATTCAACATTGAATGAAATGGCCAATGTCAGCAGAGTTTTAAAGACGGACAATATAAACTACAACTTGACTTGCTTATAGACGCCTAGTCAAGATGCATAAGGCTAAGCTAGCGTTTTTCGTAAATAGACAAAATGTATAGGATTAACGTAAGCTGGCGACAGATCGCTTATGCTATTTCAATTCCATACATTTCGAGTAAATAGAAAACAGAAACGCCCAAGGCCTACGGGGGCATTTTTTTAAACAACGGCTTTTTAACTGGCAACATTTCTGATCACTAACTAACTCGTCCTGACATAATAGGATGTTTTAAAATTAATAAACCCATTAAAGAGGATAAAGACTCAAAAGATATAGCAAATGTCATTGTTTTTCAACTGTACAATCGCACAATTAAAAATATTTACTGCATACTGTATCGCAACTGTCAGAGCGATAATTACTGACATTTCAGTAATATCGCACAAATATGTTACTTGCACATCAATATTTTTCCGACGTTTTTTTCTTCTAACTCACTTTTCAATTTGTTTAAGAATTACTAACCGGCAAATCTTAGTAGCCCTGTCGATGTATAATTAATATTTTTAGTGTGTGTTTTTTGTTTCGTCGAAGGATCTTGGATCTGCCATGCCTGCCTACGAGCGCGCGGAGCATGGCGCTCGAGTTGCTTAAGATAATAATACCCTAAATTTTTGTATTTACCTTAACACTACGACTAGCTAAGACTGAAACCCTTAAGTGCATTATTTGTCTTTTTATGGCATTTTTGCCACTTTGGTCATTGCTAAACAGTACCTATTCCGATTTACCTATCTTTCTTATCACTCACCAAAGCGCGCCAATTACAAAACCAATTCTTAAAAAAAGTCAATCACAAATTGGTTTCTCTTGTGTTTTTAATAAGCAGTGTCAAGGTTAATTATACGATCAGCGATTTTTCCTCGTCTCAGGAAAACGTATAATGCCTTGGAAAATATAATTGGATCACCAATAGCCATAATTATGGCTGAGGACTAATCGCTTAATTTACGATTACTTATTAAGGTAATACTGATCTAGGCTGTGGCACGACAGGAATGCTCTAACGGCTTTGTTGTCTATGGTACCTAAGGTATTTTTCTTCATCATTGCAATGACACGTTTGAGGAGCCGTTTTTTGTGCTGTTTAATAATAACAAGTTTAATAACAAAGGACAATGCTAGGTCTCTGGTATAGCTTTGGCTTAATAAAAAATTGTCACGGATAATTACAGAATTGGGTTTATTTGATGTAGAAAAATATTTAAATAATGGTGTGTTGTTAGTTATCAGAAATAATCGTAACAACACGTTACGCGCAAGATGTCTTATTTGCAAATTATCTTAATAGATGGCTCTATTTTTAGTATAAGTTCCATAAATGTGAATAATTAATGAAATACTGAATTTAAATCTCATACAAAACAGGTCATATCAACATCCTTCGTATACGCGGGCTTTTTTTTAAAAAGTGTATTAAGCCTAGGTCTGTCATTATCCTTTGTAGAAGTCGTTACTGGCACTAAGTAAAAATGCCATAACATAACTAACCCCTCTTTCTTTGCGTAAGAGGTCGAAATTCAAAAACTTTTCTTATTGCTTCCTAGGGTACCTACCCAGAGAATATTATGCCAACGGATTAGGCTATGCAACTGGCATTAAACCCCAACCTATCACCGTGAGTAGTGCGTTAGTTAACTTAGTTCTTAATTATTGAGCTCTACCTACCTCACGAGAGTATTTTTTTTGTTACTTACTAACTTTAGCCCGTGACTCTGTAGTCTGTGTACGTAAAAGTCGTGTGATGCTAAACTGTGAAATTCTCCGGGCTAAAACTATGTCCGTCTCTGGGCTATCATTACATAAAACAAAGTCGCTTCCTGCTGACTCTCCCTCTGTAGGTAGGTACGCTTAGATCTTTAAAATTACGCAACAGATTTTGATGCGGTTTTCATCAGTAGAAAGAGTGATTCAAGAGGAAGGTTTACATGTATAACAAGTTTTGGATTATCTACGGGTGTTACAGAAAACTCACATAAATCGAAGCGAAGCGAGAGCGGGTCGCTAAACTATAAAGTGGAATACAATAAATCGAACATATGAAAGCATCAACAACAGGAATAAGCACTTATTTATACGCATCCCTTATGATAACGGTTTCAGGATGTACTGTAGGTATCATCACATAATAATAAAAACATCGTCGTTGTTCTAGCCGAGTGGTTCTTAACCGGTGGTCCGCGGACCACTAGTGGTCATTGGAAGCATCTCTAGTGGTCCCTGGTCCGCGAGCCATGCCAATAAATAAGTGACAAGAGTCTAAAAGAACCCTTTATTTACTTACATTTATTTACTGAATATTACCTCCAAATGGGGTCCTAGTGAAAAAGGGTATTAATTGTTCTGAAAAGCATGTGAAAAAGGGTTTAAGTCTACTATACTCTGTTCATGTATATACCCTTTTTTATTACGAGTTAAGTTGACTTATACCCTTATAACTAGATCCCCAGATTTGTACTTTGAAGTTTCTTCCGGCTCCGCAATGATGATCTTTCCCGAAGCGCTAGTAAATTCACTCCATACTACCGACGTGTTAAAGAGCCGTCATATGCCCAATTTAACTACTGTTTATTTTTTATTTCACGTAGATTCAACCGAAAAAACAGACAAAAAACGCACTTTTGTATTTATAATATTTTAAAACCCGCGATTTAGTTCCTGCACGTAAAATTTGTCTCCTATTATACCATTGCTCCCCCATTTACTCCTATTCAAATATATTTTTAGTGTACTAAACATCATATAACAGGAGTATACACAATTACACACATTCCAAATGTTGTTGATAATTTGAAATTTCCGACGGCAATGGACAAACGTACTATTCTACTAACGGTATAAATCAGACTTGGCAGACCATGCAAGCCCATTCAATACCGCACTGAAAAAAAACTGTAAGTATGCAAAACCGAATAAACAAGAACTTTCACTGCTTTGCACTATACTAGGGTCATTTCGCCTGTTCGCGTCCACTTAGTGGAGTTGGTAAGTTTGAG
Source organism: Acleris literana (assembly GCA_946894065.1). Lineage (NCBI taxonomy): Eukaryota > Metazoa > Arthropoda > Insecta > Lepidoptera > Tortricidae > Acleris > Acleris literana. Next base: position 18,736,998 of record OX335680.1, read on the forward strand.
ACAAAAAATAAAATTATTTGTGTGATATTTTTGAACGGAATGAGCGTTATGTTTAAACCGGTAATTAATTGTTACTGCTCCAAAATTAGATAGGTAAAGCTTGCGGCAAAAATTACCTACTGTCATGACATTATATTAAAATGTGTACCTACGGCCCGTTCAATCAGTAAATTATGTGAATGTTTTGGCTTTTACTGTTTTTCAAGCAGTTGATGATTTTTTTCATGACCACTCTTAAATCTGTTTTTGCTCTACTGTGTAGTAGGTATTTTTTCAGTGATGAAACATTGTGGTTTACTAATAGCTATTGAATTTCATACATATAGATGTAGGGCCTAAGGGAGGCTTTTGGGCAGTGGGACTGAAATAACAATAATATCTGTCAAACTCTTTCTCTCTTTTAATTAAGAGCCAAACTCTTGTCGTTGGAGGAGTCATCGCCAACCAATCCGGTCTTAAACATTCTTTCTGAGAAACTAGTCCGCTAACGGCTGTACTTAGAGCCTGGTTAGTGACGATTAAGTCGTTCCTTAGTAACGATTTTTCATGCATAACTTTGAAAAAGGAACGAGTTAAATGTCTATTAAATGTCTCTTACCGGCGCACTCAGAGACGTCAATTAAATTTAATGCTTGTTTAGTGACGTGTTGTCTTATTCTATTGTTATCAAAGAAAGTGACAGCAGCAATTTTAATCAAGCATTAAATTTAATTGACGTCTCTGAGTGTGGCAGTTAGTGCCGCGGTTAATATTCTGGATAAGTTTATCTCTATTGTACTCTAGTTTTCTATTTTTTATTACCGCAAAAGCTAAATCATTTTTAGTAACTGGACTCGACAAGCATTTTCTTGTTTATTAAATTCATAACTTTCGAAACTGATCTATTAAGTTATTTCGGTGTTTAAATTCTAATGTCAAATTAAATGTTTTATGTGGATCAAAAAGCTATGAACACTATTATACCTACTTAAAGACGGATGAGGGAGATGAAAATGAGGCATAAAAGACATACCTACCTATTTACTAATTCTACAATACGTTTTATACTTAAATTATACACAGCAATAATATACTTATACGTATAGGGTAAAAGTACCGTTTGTGGCCACGGTACCCTATTTGGCCATTTAAGGTTGAAATGAGCATCAAAAATACTGTAAAATTAAAAATAATATTCATAAATAGTTAAGACTGAAGATTAATTTAAAGATAAAACATAAAAATATGTTTGTAATTTCATTATGCTTTAGATATTACTTGAAATTTAAAGTGGCCAAAAACGGTGTAAAAATGGCCAAAACCGGTACTACCCTACTTGTTATAATGCATGTTAGTATCTATATAATTAATATTAAAAGATATAATACCTGTCTGTGACGCACTTTAAAATTGCATGCGACAAATTACATAATGCTAAACCAAACTAAACTTCTTAATTACCAATTGGTAATGGCCTTTAACTCTTTGAAGTCGTTCTGTGGAATAAAGACCTCTAACCTAAAAAAAACTGTTCCGCCGCAGTTTTTGTCTAGATCCTTTGCATTTTATGGGTAGGTACTATAGGCCTTATAGTGTATCACTAGGTACTTAATTTAGTGCTTTGTAACTTTAACGTCATTTGAACTGCCGTACTTATCTGTCTAAATAAACTGACAAGGTACAATAGTGTGAAACTACTTATAACGCGGACTGTACACAATATTTTTAAGATTTAACTTTGTACAAACGTATTACATATATTATTTTACAAGATAGGTAGGTACTTGTATTTTTATTTATTAGTATTTGTTTATCCTTTAAGTTATAACGACGAAGAATTTCAACGCTTGCAACATTTCACCTGCACTAGAAAATAATATACTTAGTTTCTTAAATTGCATATTATTAATAAACATTGCATCCATATTTTCAGGTGTGCCTACTTATTAACTATTGCAGAAACCTTAGATGTATTTTTGTAATAATACGACGGCAATGGAAAATTATCGCCTACAGCCGACGGTAAAGTATTTTTTTAAATACCTAGTAGCTTTAAATCCTGTATTGCAGGTACTTATATGACTTTTCCTAGGATGCGAAATAGACAGATCTATTTCCGGATGCGAAAAGCCCTTATTCATACAAGAATTGATATTATAACACACAAAAAAGCTTACAGCATTCATTATGTGCTTTCCTGACGACCAAAGTGGATTGATTTGGTATAAATTCATTAAAAAGGTGTAATTATATATCTATATATCTGTAACAAATAGATATTTTACCGTACCTTTTTTTTATATTTACTTCTTTTATTCCTTTTTAAAATTATAATGTAGTTTTTAAACCTACCTAGTCAGTTTGTGTTTGGCCAGTCATAATTTAAGTTTCATATTTTTATTCCAGTTTAGTGTTTTCGAAATAATACAAAGTAATTGTTTACGAATATAATTTTATTAACAATTTTAATATTAATGTAATGACTGTAATTTAAGTCGATATCAATATTTACAATTTGCATTGGTTTATAATACATTTATACATTTTCTATCGCTATCGCTATCCTGTCCGCTATCTCACTCCCCACGAATAATGCACGTTAAAAAATCTACAAATATTACAATAATTTAAATCTGCCCACTGGCCTAAAAAGTTAAGTTTGTGCTAGGAATAGTTTTAAACTTAGGAAATGCTGTAAGAGAATGCAATGCCTCCTATACCATAAAAAAAAAGATTTTAATAAACAATAAATAAAAAATTCTCTGAAGAAACATAAAAGCCTACCGATATTTAGATACCAGAAGTTTTAAACGAAAGTTTTTGAAAAAAAAACTTGAATCATTTCACAATTATTATTTTTTAATTTATGGTTAGAGAAATTTCTTCCACTAGTTAAAAGTAAGTAGGTACCTTATATGCGTCACTATGTAGCGTTTCATAAAAAAATACTATAACACAATCTGGCCATTGTGATTATTGCCATGCATCTTTATTAAACCGTTATTATTAACAGATACCTTTAACAAGTAGCCGGTAGAGAAATGAGAAAACCAATTAATTTTTTATGAAGCCTCGGTAACTAGGTTTTGAGTTTAATTGTCTATTTTAAAAATATTAGGTCCTATTCTAAATTAAAAAAAATACAGCATTTTGTCGGTTTTCAAAACGTGTGTTTTTTAAGTGAAAGCTAAGTAGGTATTTTGTAATTTTATAGGCTACTACGTTGTACATTAAATAACACGAATATAAAAAACAATAATTATTTTCGTGTTTTACAAATATTTTTTTAGTTTTAAACTATTTTTTTAAATGTTTCCAATACACTCTTACAGCATTTTCTATGATTAACACGCCCCAATCAGAAAAAATAAACAATTCCATTGAAAATAACCATCACAATAGTTACATACTCGGTAAAAACAATTTCCTAATGTAACTGGATGATATGATAGGATAGGTAGTGAACGCGCTCAGGTACAAACCTTCCATACAGGCATCAATTAAAACTATCCTCGTATATACACCGCTCACAATAACTATAACATACAACTAAAAGCTGTTACGATAAATAAAATCTATTTAATGGTAAAATAGGATACATAAATATTTTAGGTAAGTAAATGCTTCATGAAAGTCTTACCTAATTTAGATCACCCACAGGGGAATCGAATAAATAAAGATACTAAGCCTTTTAGAAAAGGTTAATGAGTATAAGATTCGAAAATATAATTAAATTAACCCTGTTAATGCCTCACGAGAACGCGACCTGACGTAAGCTAAGTTGTGCGTAATCGGAAATCCCTAACAATTTTTAAAAGATTGATTTTACTACAAAGTAGAGAGGTACATACCTGATACGCAGAATTGCCGATTTAACTTCAAGCACTCTCTTTACACTTTCAACGATAGAATTAGACCCTACTAAACTGGTTTACAATGCCTTAACGTCACATAGATCACGGACTCTGTGATTCTAAAGATAATATTACATCTCGCTCATATTGCATCGTCCATCACTGAGAACGTCAACTATAAAATATCGTCGTACGAATTTTGTATCACCGTGATATTTACACTATCAGTCTGTTCGGCGGGCGGCGGCGACCGCGGCCGCGGGCTACTCCTCGTCCACGTTGATCTCCGAGTCGGCCGAATCCTCGTCGTACGTGGAGGACGAGGCGAACCCGCGGCCCAGCAGCGCCGAGCGGTTCTTGGCGGCCGCCGCGCGGTCCCGCTGCCGCCGGTTCTTGAACCAGTTGCCCACCTGCGTCGGCGTCAGCCCCGTCGCCGCCGCCAGCTCCCGCTTCTTCGTCGGATTCGGATACGGATCTTGCAAATACCACTCCCTCAACAGCGATCTCGTCCTCTCCTTGAAACAGTGTGTCTTCTGTTCGCCGTCCCATATAGTCCGCGGTAAAGGGAACTTCTTGCGCACTCTATATTTGTCGACGGGCCCTAGTGGGCGCCCACGCAGCCTTTCGGCCTCTTGATAATGTGCTTCCAGCCACAGAGCCTGTAATTTAGCGTGACTCGAGCGTTGGAAACGATGTCGTTCTAGTATCGAATATAACTCCCGATGGCGCCCAGCGTGAAATGCAACAACGGCCCTCGCTCTCAATACGGCCTCGCAGCGCTCTAACTCGGCGACGTTGGGATGCGCTACCGGTAAGGACCAGAGAAATCGTGCGAGGCGTTCCACATCACCGCTCTCTTCGAGGGTTTCGCAGACGGTGGCGACTTGCGCAGCGCTGAAGGAGAGCGTCGGCAGCGGCAGCAGCGGCGTCGGCGCGGCCAGCTCGATGGCGTTGAGCGCGAGCGCGGGCGCTGGCTCGGCGCACGTGGCGGGCTCGGCGGCGCGGTCGGCCGCCGCGGGCCCGCGGTGCGCCTCCAGGATGCGCGCGTGCAGCGCCGCCGTCGTAGACTCGTCCCAGGAGCCGCGCATCGGTGCGAGTGTGCGCGGCGGAGTCGCGCGCGGTGTGAGCCGGCTCCGCGCCGCGGCCGGGGGCGTGTGAGCCCGCCGCGCGCGATTGGCTATCGGTTACGGTGCGCGCCCTGCGGCAGCCAATCGCGCTCGCCGCCCGCTCGGGGGCCGGATAGCTTTCAACCGCGCGGCGGCGTGTATCCGGCGGGCGCGTTTAACGAGGGCGACGGGGCGAGGCCCCCCGCGCCGCCATGATCCGTCACGCACACCGCCCGCGCCGCTCCCGCCGCGCCGCCGCGACCGACACTCCGCGAGCCCGCCAGCCCACGCATCCCACGGCACCTCGATCGATTACTTGCAAACCTGCAATTAATAGCCTCCATGTATTCATCCGGGTAGATTACCTACGTGCTGGTGTTTGCCTGATGTGTTGCTACCGATCGATAACTCGCTATTTAACCACATGATCACAGACTGCATTGTGGATCGGGCTCTCGAATTAGAAACATCGTTTAGAGTCAGTAAATTAGGAGTTTAGTTAATATTGTATAGTTTAGATAATACTCGATATTTTGTTGATTGATTACTTATAGACTTATAGGTACTTACATCTCATGCTTTTTAAGTTATTAAATACCGACAATAAATTGGATTTATATGTTTACGACGGCATTACCTACCTATTTGATTTGACGAAATAATACCTATGGTCTTTATAGTCCAGAACGGCGCCCCTGGCCACTCAAATTAACGTTACTCGGTTAGGTCAAAGTACCTATCAAAAAATACCTAATTAGTGGGGACGTCCCGGCTTGAAAATACCTACTTTAGGTTACACTTTACGTCAAAACTTATTATTCTTAACTAAAGAATATTTAATATTCCAGTTTTCAGAAAAGCAGTGGTTTATCTGAAAATTATTAATTAATTTATGAGATAAAGTATCTGGCACCTTTACCTTATTACGGATATGATATGAACCTTCCTTACTTATTTACTAGATACCTACTTTGAACAAAATCCTCATGGGCATTTGCTCCTATATGTGATGAAGGTACCTACCTAATAAATCATCATCATCTTCAGCATTATGTCCTGCTTGAAGGAAAGGTTGCTGGGAATTAAGGTCGAACTGTCAGCGGCTCAATCTAAAGTAAAAAAAAAATACATAACTACTTACCTACCTTATGTAATAATTGTTTATTTGAATTTATAGGTATGTATGTCGACACACACACAAACGTTATTTAAAAATAACCTGTTAGAAATCCCAAAATTATTCGCATGCCAACTGTAATTTTCTATACGTAATGAATGTGGGCATAATCCTGGTAAAAAGTATTTTTAACTCGTCCTAATTTTAGATTACAAATATAATACAAAGCATCAAGGCTCAAGAAGTGTTGCGCACGTTTCAGCGAGATTTCAGCGTGAAAGCCTTCCAGAGTATTAAGTTATTGAACGGCAAACCACACCCCGGCTGAGCTGCCCCCACCCCCACCCCCTCGCGGGACCATTACGTTTGAATTTAACGGGGTCCTGATATATTTCGTGGAATATTTTATATCTTTGGTATCATATTAGCTACCTATGTACCTAACAGCTTTATTTAGGAGCGGTACTGCAACGGTATTTAACACAAAGTAAACGGTAAAGTTAAAAGATTTGAAATATTTGCGTTTGTGTATCTATGCTAGTAGATTTCGTAAGTAGGTATAAAAGTACGCCAAGACGAAGACTGAATATATAGGTAGGTAGGTAGGTTACTCGTAGTTACAAGATTCTTTATTAATACTTTTTTTACAAAACTAAGCCTAGAGTGACGTATATTTATAACTATTTACCACTTGAAAATATTATATCTAGATAATTGAAAACGTCTCCAACAGCCTTTAATGAACACACAAAAACCGTCTGTACTTACCTATTTAGAGCCAAAAACCACAAAATCTATTTATTTTTAACACCTCGCAACAACTCTACCCTTTGATAAATTACTTACCTGCAACGCCATCTATCGCCAACCTTATCAAGCACTAACGCCATAGCAATAACAACACGTAATAAGACTAATACCAACCTAGCGTTGTTTCGCAGATTTGCGCACAATTTGCATTTTTCGCCCGGATTTCGCTCTCGATTTGATTATTGAGGACAAATCTACTTACGAGTTAGAATTAATTCCTTAAAAGTTGTTCAGATGTTAAACGTAATCCTAAAGTTTTTAAACATAAATAGGGAGGTACCTACACTCAGCTGCTCGCCATTTTGTTTTTACGCGTTGGCACTTCATACTTCACGTTAGGTGTAGTATAAAAAATAAACGTAGGAAATGGTATTTTGTCGAATAAGTTCGTTTTCGTCTCTACTTCCCAATTAGTTTATTGTGCTGAAATTGACTAAGAAAGTAATAAATACGAACTTTTCCGATCAATAATAATTTCGTTTATCTACACACATATCATAAGTCCTCTATTATTAGTAGGTGACAGCGATGACAGCTGTTAATTTTGGAAGAAGATGTTCTAAATTTGGATCTTATTACCTTACAATATTCGATAACGTAATGAAATTACGTTACAGCTGTCATCGCTGTCACCTACTTACCACAGGTAATGCTGGTCATTCGCCTTTCGGCTTCTGAACCCATCTTATAATATGTGTGTAGATAAAGTATTGTACGCGACTCTGCGTAATTGGTATGACGCAACCTTCACGTAAACTAGGTACTATTGTTTATTCAGCAGACCAGGGTCTCTATTCTACTCGGTAAAGCCATATTGTTTGTGGCATGTCACCTACTGATGTGCCAAAGGAAACTTTGCAAAATTGTGAAACATTTCATGTAGGAAAATTTCGGAAACTTCTCACAATTTTGTATGGGGATTGAAATTTCCGTTTCTTAAATTTAAATTTCCTATATCTCTAGTGAATGTTTCCGGAAATTTCTTAGAACTTTTCCAACATTTTGGAAACTTTCCGCAACTTGCACATCACACCGTATCGTCAACGTTATAATAGCTCTTATTTACATAACAGTTAAAAACAATACGATAATAGCAAAAGCAATAAATATGGTTTTACAAAGTAGAACAGAGACTCTACTTTGAAAATCGATGTTCGTACGTTAGCTCCATCCCTTTCTCTCGATTTAGTCTTGAAAGACGAGTGACAGGGATGGAGCTAACGTCACTTCGAACTTCGATTTTAATATTTACTACAGGGTGTACCTATCTAAACTCTAAACTCTTCCATGACTACCTAACAACAACGCACAGCCTAAACCGCTTGAGTTAGAGTCTTGAAATTTGAAGGGGTCCTTGGGTACCTAGAGATGCACATAGTTTTTTTTTGGAAATTGACCCCTTCAGGAAATAAATGCGGGAAATTTATTCTACGTGTACAAAGTCGCGAGCGCCCTCTAGTAGTGTATAAACAAAACGACAACGTATTTTTGTCGGATAAGCTTGTATTCGTCTTGCTTTCTCAATTAGCTTATCAGTAGGTACTGAGGATGACTGAGAAAGCAAGATAATATGAACTTATCCGACCGAATTTAATAGGCAGGTACGATGAATGTCTTATGATTATTGACTACACCATGGGTCCGTTCCAGAAAACCACTCTGCAACTCTGCACTCCACAAATCCCACTCTTCAAACGTATTTCTGTTCCACAAAGCTATTGCAGAGTTGAAGAGGCAGAGTCAAATGCAGAGTGTGGATTTGTGGATTGGCAAAGTATTTCTGTTCCACAAGACAATTGAAATGTTGAAGACGCAGACTTAAATACAAAGTGTAGATTTGTGGATTTGCAAAGTATCTTTTAAGAACAGAATCTTTGCAGAGCTTGCAAATTACGCAGAGTGTTTTCTGGATCACGTTTGCTCTGCACTTTGCATTATCATGGATTTGCAAAGTGCAGAGTGCAGAGTTGCAGAGTGACATTCTGGAACGGGGCCCAGGGCCTCTATTCTAGTATGCCTTTGACATGTTAACGTATTCTCAACGTTTTGATAGCTCTTATTTACTTGACTGTAATGACGGCCGAGTTAAAAACAATAATTTAACACGTCAAAAGCTATATTGTTTTACCAAGTAGAATAGATAGAGGCCCGCGTGCTAGTGGGTCCGATTTCGATCTCTGGTAGTTTTAAATTCTTATTTTAAAATTCTGGAATCTCTCATTATTTTATTCATTTTAAGGTGTATACTCATAAACATTATTTTCTTAAAGTTGAGGTAAACTTCTGAGAGGTGTTCGTTGAAATTAAGTTCAAAAGCTGCAGGGAAGCTTTATTGAAAAGTTTTTCGAAGATACTTAGCTGGAGACAGGAGAATTGAGTATTGAGTTATGGGTGGAATGTTAATAAAAGCTAGTAGATAGATCGTAGGAAACATGATAAAAACATCCACAATAAGCACTAAGCACCGCCTAAAAAAACGCTAAGTGAGGTATCATCTTTTTCTATTATCTTTAAGTATAGAATTTCTCAATAGTTATTTTGACGCCGTAGAATAGGCATGAAACCAGAATACAGGACACCTGATTGTGACAGGTCTGGTGACTAAGGTCAGTGAAAATTCGAAAACTTAAGAATGTAAATGCGTTGCAAACCCTGAGCACTAAGATGGTATTTCTATGCTTGTCATTTATTTATGTTTAATTTTCTTTTCAGTTACACCTCTACACCGAAACACAATGATGTGAACACTGCTGCTAGGCAGCAGGTATAGGTCAGATAATGGCAGGTATCCCAAAGACACAAGGCCCTTCTATCACTAACTTTAGTTTTGTATTAGGTAGGTACCCAGTACGTATGTACTCGATTTTACCAGCAAAATATTCATTGAGGGTACCTAAAACAATTTTGCCGCCGCACATACTCCATTATTTGACATCAAATACAGACTTAAAAATAAAAACAACCTGCACCTCCAAATTACACTTGCGTGCAAAGATACCGGGTCAGTCCCACACTCGCCCTTTATTTTTGCTCGTGAGTATATCAATCTCATTCCTAACCCGAGACGTGTAGGTAGGTACGACTCCGAGATACATAACACCCAGCTCCCAACCCGGTCGCTCAGTAAGTGGCCGCCGTAATGCGAGCGGTGTGATGCTCGCTTCGCTCGGGCGCTCGCCCGCAAAAGCCTTCTCGTCCCCCCACCCCCCCGATCGATACCCCCCTCCCCCTTTCAACGCTATCTTTGTTTGGATGATATAAAATCTTTAGTGGGTGTGGTCTGTACGTCATCTTCTGATTGCCAGGCCATTGTGAAGAGCCATTACTATGATTTGTTAGAATTGTTAGTAATATAAACGCGGATTTCTATTTATATTCCATTTTATAGTATTACTTAGCTGTGACACAAAAGCCTATTCGGAGAGGTAATTTGCATATTCCAAAATCCCACGGCCAATCTCTAGGTTGAGTAACGTCGAAATAATAAAACTCGCGCGACGACCGCCGACGAACACAATACGCCATTTTGCGTTTGTAAATTTGAAAGTAAAATCTGTGAGGCTACTGTGTCGCAACATAGTATGAAATTATTTACCGGCAGCGTCTCCTCGTCTTCGAATATGAGTCTTAAGTACTTACTGCTAACACTTCAAGCGTCCACGACGTCATTTATGGCGCGAACCGCGACGTGGTCTCGACGGACAATGCGTCATACGTCATGAAGCACAGTTTACGGGCGCGAGGTATCGCTAGCGGTTTGACACATCGCTTAGCGTGGCTGATTTGTGAAGGGTCATAACCTTTGAAAGGATATGCGACTGGTTCGCGGTCGCTAGACGTTATTGGATACGCTTAAATTCTGTTCCGCGTTAAGTTTATTTTACTTAAGAATATTGCTACTGAAAATAATGAAGACGTTTAAAATTGAAGTGTAGTGACATTGCATTGTATTTAATCACTGTGAAAAATCTGAACATTTCGTATTTATTAACATGCAAATACTCTTTAATTAACACCACATACAAAACGACAACAAAAAAAATGTTAGGTACTTTACTTACATAGCGATCTGTTTCAGACACATCTAGTCAAAAAAAACTAGGATCTCCTGCTAAATTAACAGAGATAAAGTGATACGATGTACGAATCTACAAAGATATTGAAAACCATTCCGTCAGTTTAAACTTGTTAACCTCTGACATTTGTGTTAATCTTGCTACTCAGTCAACGATATTCGCACTCATCTCATAAAATTTGCCTCTCGAACCCACAATGCAACCACACTAAGTTACAATTACAACTATTCCAACCATCGACTCTGTAATTAATATTATATTGTATTCACCAACTCTCACAGACCGTGAAGTAATCAAAAGGTAAAATCAATAGGCCTCCCCTATTCCATTAAGCCAGCGATTGCAAAATGCCGTCAGACGCTCGGCTGGTCAACGAGAATACCAAAAATGAAACTAGCAAAGTGATCACAGGGGTTAACCCTTGGGCACGGTTAGTTAGCCGCGACCGCGGCAGTCGCATGGTTAAATGTAATCGCATAGAAAATTACCATTAGATTTTAATACGGACATCAAAGTTGGCAGTGGCCGGGTTTTTGTAACAGTTATCAAGTCACGTTTGCATGGTTATACTCGTATTGTAATGTTATGAATGGTTAGAGTAGAGTCGTGTTTACTGGGTGTTGCTGACGATATGAAATGTTATTTTCTTTACCTGTATTTGACTAGTCTTTAGTCTTCTGACAACTTTCGTCGACGATAAATAGTCAAATAATAATTTGTATGGCCTTAACTTAACGTTTAAAAAAATTGGGAATGAAAAACGAAATGCAATAGTAGGTAGGTACTTAGTGACATTAGTGACATCAACCGAAACTGATAGTAACAACAGCAAGTTCGTTAGTGATTTAAGTAACATCTTAGTTGATGTATCCAAGGTCTTGATAGACTCGTATGGAATCAGGAATAATCTAGTCAGACGCGACCAATTTTTTTTCATTGCATCATCCTCTACCCTCTACTATCCAAACGGCCGCACTCATAGTCATTAAGGACGATTAAGTCGTTCCTTAGTGACGATTATTCAAACACAAGTTTGAAAAAGGAACGAGTTATTGTCTCTACAATGTATCCGAATAGGTACCGGTTGTACAGTACGGTTTATTTATTGTTATAAAATGGTCCCGTTAGCATTAAACGTGTTAAAGTTGAAACTGATTAGATCCAAATTGATTGATTTTTAAGCTTCATTTTATTTTTAGATCTCAAATAGCTTATCATCATTTGCCTTTACATTCTGAATGTATTGAGTAAGCTTTACGTATAGAGTTTTAATATTCGTCATTATATTATTCGTCAGTTTGACTTTGACGTTAAGTAAGCCTTTTATTTATTACAACTAAATAATAAGCAAGTTGTCTAAGTTTACGTGTATAGCTTAACAATACCAATAAACTGTAATCATGTTTCTCGTACAATAGTAGATAACTACATACATACATACATTGTGACATGTCTATTTGTTGAGTTCAAAATTACAGAAACTCTATTCTAGTAACAGTACAGGATGTTAGGCAGAAGGTTGGACAAACTTCAGGGGCTAACTCTGTAGGTCATACTCATCAACTTTTATTATGGGACCAACATCCAAATCGCGAAAAAAAAGGGCTGTTCCATACAAACTTTGAGAGCTAAACAGCCGAAATGTATGGAACAGCTGTTTTTTTTCGCGATTTGGATGTCGGTCCCATAATAAAAGTTGATGAGTATGACCTACAGAGTTAGTCCCTGAAGTTTTTCCAACCTTCTGCCTAACGCCCTGTATATTGCTTTTACATGTCATCTTGTAGGTATTGTTATGGTATTGTCAACGACACGATGGCTCTTATTACCTAGGTAATGTAGTAATGCGGCTGAGTTAAAAACAATACCATTAACATATCAAAAGCCATATTGATTTACCGAGTAAAATAGACCCTCACTACTATTGCAATGTTTAAATCGAATCAACATAGCGATGAGAAAAAGAAAACTGGATTATATGCCCTTTTTAAGCAGGAATCATATATATTTCGGCGATTTCGTGGCCGCCGGCTAGCTGACACCGCGAAATTGTATTAGTAGTCACGTTAATTTTAAGTTATATTGTTATATTGTATGTTAGTCTGTAAGGTATTTGTAAATATGCTGCCATCCTACCAAAGAACGCGGCTCACCGCAATGAAGTAGTGGAAACATTCTGTACTCTACCCACACTAAATTTAAAATGATTATACTACTTAGGTATTACTAGGGATGTTACGGAGCTTCGCCTTCGCATCCGTTAAGACGGAACTTCCGTTTGGTTTTACACCTTCGGATCCGCCTCCGCCTTCGCAATTTTTTATTTCACACCTCCGCCTCCGCCACCGCCTCCGTTATATTTTTTACCGAAGTCATACCGGAGCTGAAGGTATTGCATTTGCTGCGGCAGCGCGGCGCACGCCTAACTACAAGTTTTGACTTGTCCAGGAATTAATTTAAATGAAAGGTACTCGGCTCCGTCTCCGCCTCCGGTAAACCTCCGGATCCGGCTCCCGATCTGGCTTTGGATACGGCTCCAACTTCGCCTCCGTCTCCGGATCGGACTCGGTTAAATAAAAAAATTAAACTCCGGAACCGACTCCGGCTCCGGTAAAGCCGCCACCGTAACATCCCTACTTACTACTATGCAATTAGCCGCCTTTTATGGTAGGGCGGCAGTATGGGCCTTGTTGCCTGAAATAAAGTTATTCTATTGTACTCTATAACGATATATCGCGTAGATATCGAATGTCCTCCTCCAGTCCATCGTGCTATCCTGAGACAGAGGACGCGAAGCGGAGGCATGCGCGCGCGTCGCTAAATGCGCCATTGTCGTGGACACCCACAAAGGGACATTCGGGACAGGCCTTCCGTTGTTACGCAGGCGGTGCGAGGCATGAGCGACGGCGAGTTCTATGAACGGATTTCTAAAGAGGCCCTCAACAACGCTATCGTAAATGATTTTCGAAAATTGACAAAAAAATTGACAACGATAACGTTCTTGCAAGATATTGTACGCTTTACGGGCGGAAAGCAAAAAAGTATGAAGATATAAGTCGCGTGTTTGAACGTCTTGGCGACGACGATGGCGACAGAAAATGAATAAAAATAATTTACGCATATAAAAAATAACATATTTATTGCTTATTAGGAGAAAAAGACATTTTAAGTTACCTACAACTATATTTAACGGAATCTTTAGATTTCAAAGCCGATTTTAAAGGAGTTCCTCTTTTTAAAATGGAGTAGGTACCTACTTAAAAATTACCTCATTCTGTTAAAATTTTGGCTCGAGTTTGACAGTGACATTTGACATTGTATTCTGATCCTATACCTCTATCCAGATATACGACTCCTATAACTCTATCCCCTTTATTAACTAGAAGCCATCAAACTTTAAGAGCCGTCATACGGTATCTAATTTTAGAGTCTGACCAGCGTCGTGACACAACCATTTTTTTTTATTGTTCACCTGGCAACAATTTTACCTATGAAAGTCGTTATGCATTTTTTGTGATAATGATATTTTAAATTTGCCGCCTTTTTTGTGACACCACTCACTTGTCAGATTCTATCTAAATGATGTGCCTGCCGGTTTGATCGTTTTACTCACTGAACAATAATAGTCATTTGTCTTAAATGTGACGTTCCGCGGGTAAAGGTACCTTATGGTCGGTATGGAGTTATGAATATCCCTGTAATCTACAATTCATAAGCAATCAATAACAAAACAACCAACTCCCTAAGTTATGCAGTTACGGAGATATGTTTTTTTGAAAATATTCTTCAAAATACATTCTGGAAAAAAAGGACATTTTAAAATAACTTTTTGGCTATATTTTTAGCTGAATAACATAAATCAAACATTGAAAAATATTTATAATCAAACTTTAAGCCTTCTATACTTCGAGAATAAGCAAAAAAGACCAAGTTATTTTCGTACCATTTTATAAAAGACTTCGTATCTCCGAAACTAAAACCCGCCATAATAAATTATTTTCGATTTCGAAATGAAAAATATATAATGTTGTCAATTTTTTTTTCATTCCCATTTCTTTGCCTCTTTTTTTTCAGGCGAATGCTTTATTTGCTTTATATTATAGTTTCTTAGAATGAGTTAATTTATTTTAGTATTAAGTTTTAGTTATGTTTTTTTCTGTTTTTTTTTGTCAATAATCAATTTAAAAATCCAAGATATCCTTCCGCCCATACCTTACACCGCCGCCACACAGCCTTCGCCGAAGTCCTTCCAAGCTTATGCGAAATGCCTCCAGGTTCGAGTCCGGTGCGATACACGTAAAGACAGCATAGAGCTTTGTTAGTGCTCAGCTTTGATAGTCAGCTGTTTGAAACTTTAGGGTAATAGGGCTTTTAGAGCTTTTTAAGCTTAAACGAGACAATAGTTTGTGTCGTGAAATAAACCGTTCATGAGCTATGACGCCGCAGACAAACAGATAAACAAGTCAAACTTGTAAGTCCTCTTGCTTTTGCCAAGGTTAAGTGTTATAGCCACTCGGAGCAAAAATATCAATGTAGTTTTTTAGTCTTGGATTTAATCTGGTTACTACAAAATGTATGGTAGGTGTAAAATTTGGGCACCTAGACTACATAATTCCGAAGAGTCATAATTACGAATTGATCAAAATTCCGCATTTTCATAATTCCGAATTCAATGTTTTGATAGAAGACTTATCTTTAGGGTTCCGTAGCCAAATGGCAAAAAACGGAACCCTTATGGATTCGTCATGTCTGTCTGTCCGTCTGTTTGGGGGGTTCCCCATAATTATCTATGGATAGGTCTTCAAAAATGATATTGAGGTTTCTAATATAATTTTTTTCTAAACTGAATTGTTTCCGCGAGAGACACTTCCAAAGTGGTTAAATGTGTGTGTGTCCACCCCCCCCCCCCCCCTGTAACTTCTAAAATAAGACAATGATAAAACTAAAAAAAATATATGATGTACATTACCATGCCAACTTCCACCGGAAATTGGTTTGAACGAGATCTAGTAAGTAGTTTTTTTTTAATACGTCATAAATCGTAAACCGCAATTTACTTTTCACGGAACGCTTCATGGGCGAGTCCGACTCGCACTTGTTGTACGTTAAAATAGCTTCCCATACAATTTCAATGTGAAATCTTGTAAAATGGGGCCATGATTGTTTTTGGAGATGTTTGTTAAGATTAAAACATGTTTAGCTATAGTTTAAGTATTTTTTAGGGTTCCGTACCCGAAGGGAGCCCAACGGGACCCTATTAATATATAATATGCCGCCGCTGTCGGTCCGTCCGTCCTATATAACTTTAAACAGCTGTATCTTTTGAACCGTAATATATTGTGGGTTGTTTTTTTCTGAATATGTATTGTTACGGCGGATTTACTAACAAATATAAAATAATAAAGAAAGTCAAATAATAAAGGAGATCCCCATCAAGTAACTTTTATTTCCATTTTTTTGGTTGTTAATGGCGGCTTTAACCACCGCGATAAAGGCATTGATTACGCCCCGAGCCTGTATAATGTAAAGAATGTAAATGTCAAATTTTAAGGTGTTAGGACAATATTTAGGGGTTGCACAAAATGACCACTTAAGTCATAACAGCATTTCAATTTTGATTATTTTCATAGAAACAACAGACAATGTATAACTTTCCTGTCTACCTATGTCAAACACGAGTGATATCGAATATCAACACCAGTTTTCCGGCCTGTTGTGGCTTCGATGAATCGCATAATTACGAAAATGGGTTTAAAAAGTTGTCAATATGTGCAACCCACAACACTAACTGATTTCATTGAAATCTTGAACACGGGATTTTTAGAGAAGTAGGACCAAGAATTCGAGCAGTCATTAAAAAATGAAAAGTTTTGGCAAATGAAACACCCTAATAAAAAACTTTACATAATTTAGCTAGAAGGTCAAACGTACCTTATTAATTACGAGTAGTACATATAGCACGTATAACGAACTCCCACAAACATCCCTCTCGATCCCGTCGGGCATAAAGACTGCATCACAATAACCAATTCACGCTGCACGCTGACCGCACGCCGCGGCCGACCGACAGACGTCGTCGTACATCACCGCGTGATTAGTTTACGAGTCTGCCAAGTGTATGGCTTGTATAACGTGTTTAATATTGCTTTAAAATCTTTGCATGGTGTTGACTGACATTCGCACCTTCAGAACAACAGTGACCTAATTCAGAAATTTTAAATTTCGAGTTAGGTCTCTATAATAATTAATTTATGACTTGAAGTTTGAAAGCTGAAATTTTGAATTAGGTCACTATTGTTCTGAAGGTGCGAAATATACACTTACCCCCTGACTAATAAACGTTGAGTAACGGTGGTATAGCTATACACTGTTTTGTCCTTATCTGTCATTGTGATATTTGAATTTGACAGATAAGGACAAAACATTGTATAGCTATACCACTGTTACTCAACGTTAATTAGTAAGAGGGTTTATGATATGAGAGCCAACAAAGAGATTTTTTCCCTTAGATTAAAAAAAAATGAATGCAATAGTTATGATATTAGTTACATCAACCAAAGCTGATAGTAACAACAGCGAGATTTTTAGTGATTCAACTAACACCTTAGTTGACGTATCAAACGTATTGTTAGGATCGTATGGAATTAAGAAGCTTATAAAAGCATAACAATCACAACCTTGTTAAAAAAAACAAGGGACATGTCACACAATTGCCTAGTCCCAAACTAAGCTCTAGGCTTGTACTATGGGTACTAAAATACACTTAAATACATAGAAAACATCCAAGACTCAGGAACATATATTCGCGCTCATCACACAAATATCTGCCATTACCGGTATTTGAACCCAGGACCGCTAGCTTCGTAGGTAGGGTCACTACCGACTAGGCCAGCACGTCGTCCAAGAAGCAAGTATTTTTTTTTTAGTGTACCCTGACCCTACGCTTACTCCACGTGTCGTATTAAACACGTGGAGTAGCTAAACCATGCTTTGTCCTTATCTGTCATTGTGACATTTGAATTCGATAGCCTTATCTATCGAATTCAAATGTCAAGGCATGGTTTAGCTACTCCACGGTACCAACACGAATATATTCGGCAAACGTGTGTTTACGATTTCAACGTACTTCTACTCTTTTTAGATTTTATAAAATAAGTTATTTTAAGTATGTGTTAAGTATGCTCACGTATTTGAACCCGTAGTTGCCATCCCCATGAATCACGCGTCACTTTGCGGTCGATGCGCCTGCACAGCTCCAGTTAGCGCGATACGGGTCGCAAGCGCTTTGCAACGGTGTTGATACGGACACGGCCGCGGTCAAATACAATTCTAAAACTGGCTCCACATTTGCGGGATTTGCCGAATATTCGTATCGGCGTCCCATTCTGTCTTTATGTTAAACACGATACGATAATTTTATTTTAGTGATATCCTGGTCACGGCACCAATGTATCAATGACAATAAAGGTGTGATACGGCATTGAAATTATTGAAACATTCCATAATTTTCGATTTGATTTGATAATTTAGCCTATATTTTTTTGAGGTCATAATCACATTGTTGACGATATAACAGCTTTTCTTCATTTGACAGTAAGAGCTGTCTTGACGTCAACGTGTGTTTACGATTTCCAAAGCCAAATGATCTAAATAAAAAGAGGATTATATATTAGAGAGAATAAAAAAAATAACACCATACAATAAAATAACATTTGATAATTATTTGTTTGTTTTTTTATTGCATGATGTTTACAAACAAGATACAACGGATTTACCATATCGCCGGATATTTCTTTGTATAACTAGGCTGTTTCTGAAAAAAAATTGAATATCTATAAGGGTGAACGTTACTAAGACAACCGCTTAAAGTTGCTGGGCTAAGTATGAAAACGTATTCATAAATTCTACTTAAGCAAAATCGAGAGCAAAAGTTAGTATAATTCTAACCGCGAACCGCGAACAGAATCGGAATCAGCGCAGCAAGATTACGGAGAGATTAACGCCCGCACTCTAAGTGCATTAACGCACACAAAACAACCGCACGGGCCATTTCACAGGGCTACGGCCGGCGCAGCCGCATTGCGCAACACGATACGATAATTTTATTTCAGTGATAGGTATCCTGGTCACGGCACCAAAGTATCAATGACAATTTTTTCAAGTCAAATAACAAGGGCCTGCATTAGACTTATGGAAACAACTTAATAAATCGGTCTTAAAATCGCTATGTTTTATCTTGCATATTTTGCAAAGAAAGCTCACAACAAAATATCGAGTGATATAGAAACGATTAAAGTAACTATTTATTTCCGATTGATCGTTTGATCGTCTGGTAGTGAATGGCATTAGGCATGTTTGCTGGTTTTTGTGCAATAAAGGGTTAGTAAATAAATAAATAGGAACTAACGCATGACTACACAACATGATCATGCCAACAGACATACAAGTTTATGAACCAGTTTAAAAAAAGGACTAAGGTAACTGAAATAGTAGTTCCGGCAACTTTTTCTCGCTTGCCAACTTAAAACTAACATATTCGCTGTACTGTATGTATAAAAAAAACATAGTATAATCTGAGTAAATGTAGGTACACTCTCCCTTCTCTTCTACACTCTATTAAAGCCATAATATGCATATAAAATTGACCGATGCCGGAAAAATCCAGATCGTATTTGACTTGTTATGGTATTGGACCCAATTCTACAGTGGCCTCTAAACTTCCTAATTTTATTTAGGTGTCGCTAAAACACTGCTATTCTACGAGCAGCTGTCATAATCAAATGACAAGCGCTAATTTGAATCTGACGCTACTTATTTTAGGCGGTCCATTTAATATTGTATTGACATTCTGGAATAGCACTTGTTAAATCTGCCGTCTAAACTATGTCTAAAAATTAGATAATTTAGTTTTAGGCTATTTAAGCGATGTGCACGTAGTTAGAATCGGGTCCATTGTTTTAAATCGGCCGCCACTGTCAAGTTAGTAAGAGCTATCAAAACGTTAACAATACGATAACAGGTCAAAAACGATTTGGTTTTTACCGTGTTGAATAAAGGCTCTGAGCGTGTCGTACAATGGAGACAGGCACCGTCGAGATTTTCCTAACCCCTTGTTAGGCGCTGCATTAACATTCAATAAGCCGTAATGCGCAAGAACAACAGCGGAGAAAGCGCTAATACGGAGCTTAATACTTTAATTCTGCTAACAAGAAGGGGTTCTGTATGTTTTTACGAATTGGGGAGTTCAGGTGTCTATAGGTATGAAGACAAAGATTCAAGCGAGCTAAGATAGAGCCCGGTAGACTATTATCAATATTAACAGTGATACTGATAGCGATAGCTCAATCCCCAATTAAAATAAGGGCGACCTCACACAAATTGACCTAGTCCCAAATTAAGCTCTAGGTTTGCGCTATGGGTACTAGGCAATGACAAACTTACTTATAATACTTAGACAAATACACACGATGTTACATAATTATCGTCGGTCTATGTGATACCTCGTTTCTACATTTTTTGTAAAGTATGAGACCTTTACCTACAAGTTAACACCAGAAGTACTACTTATTTGAGAGATTCTGCATAAAATCTATTTTGACAAAAAGTAAGTAATTACGAGGTGCGCGTCTATACCGACGATAGTATCTATAGACGCGATGGACTGGACGAAATTTTGAAGGCACCGTTTCGTTCAGGTGCTACGAAGGTCCTACAAAAAATGCAAAGCTGCGCTTACGCTGCTGTCCATTAAATGTGTTTGACGCCTGTAAACGACGGGTTTTCATACAAAATAATGTGATTTAAGTATCGTCGGGCTATTTAGGCCCTTAGAGCTAATTTTAGCTACACCATGGGCTATATTGCTTTTACAATGTTCTCGTATTTTCAATCACCACGTCGTTAAAATGATGACGGCCATATAATGTCTATTTTGGCCCTTGGAGATAAAATACTCGTAGATATTTTTTTCACACGGTAGCAGCTCTACGTTGATAGAGCTTTATAATTCTGCCATATTTAGTTGCGTTACAATAACTAAATAGAACAATATATCAAAATACATGCCCATGAGCCTGAGCACAAATATCCTCCCCCCCTCCCTGCAATATTACCACCCGCCGGCACCCTCGCTGTCAACTGTCAATCATGGGTAAGCGGATTGGAACGCCTCTTCGACACCCGGTGGCCAGGTGGTGGTAGAAATGGGCTAAATGAGGTTCTTTCTTATTGTCTAAATACTAGAAGATGGTAGTGACGGTGGTAAAAGGGCCATTCTACTTTTCAGTGTACATTTTTGTTATCGTCCGATAAAAAGTATACCAAATTATGAATCATCGAATAAATAAATAACATGAACTTAGAATGTTCAAGTTTAACGGTTTTCAAAAAAACATCTCCTAAATTACTCAATTATAGTTGAAGAATCTTGGTAACTCAGTGGTAAATTGCACTTTTTCCATAGAAAAGGCGGGGACATCAACGTCCACTGCGTTACTCACTTTATAGTTATTACAAATAACTTTTTATGAATTAGGATAATTCTAAATATAAGCTTATTTACGTCCCTTTACGAGTTTCAAGTTAGAAAACGCAGCACTTTACCGTTTTTTTAAATAAAAATAGTTTAGTGAGAACGTCGCTAAAACTTATGTACAACGAAAAGTAGAATGGCCCAAAATCAGTTTTTAAGTAACAACTTTTTTATTTATTTCAAACTTAACTATTTCGGCAACCGAACTTAACTTCCTTACCTTACCTTACTTTAACTGACTGCAAAATAATAAAGTCACGGCTTGTATAATATCTATGTACAAAACCCTCAGTGCATCAGTCCAACTCGTTCGTGGCCTAATACAAACATATCCTGGTCTACAACAATTAAAAAAAACGGAATGAGGAGTGTCACACAAATTCACTAAGAGCCCATAAAGCCGTGGTCACACACGCCGGTAATTTTCACACCCAGCAATAGAGTTTAGTCCTTTATTTATTATGGTCATGTTCGCCAGCTTTTTACAAATTAATCAGCAAGTAATAGAGTCCCTAGCGAGCAGCCGAGGGTGGATTACAACCTGTTTTACAGCTGCAAAATCATAAGCCAATCTGAACAGGTCTTTATTCCACAAGTCATAAAGAATACGGATAGATTCATTAACTGCAAAATGCATGACATGTTTCAATCTGAAAATTTACACGTCATTTACATTTTTAAAAATGGAATTTGGTTTATTATGAGTCCAACTACTTTCTAATAAAGGCCTATGAAAAATAAAATGCTTTTTATTACGGTAGCATTATCTTTGTCATGAACTAAAGTCAGGGTTGAACAGTATTGGATTTTTATAGGTTATATTAAAGTTTAATTTCGTTTGTGAGTTTGAATGTTGTTTCAGTTAAAACAGGGGGACTAATCGCTTGTGGGAGACTTGCACAGTCAACGTTATAAGTAACCGATCACTTTTGTACTTTTTCGCTTTAATGTCACGTATGAACTGCCATACGAATTACCAAACGATTTAAAGCGACAAGGTACAGTAGTGTTCATTTACTTAGCTTGTGGACTACTAAGCTCATCGGGTTACTAAAATAATGTTTGTATTTGGTTTAAGCTTATATTTGGCGAGGGGCAAGAATTAAAAGTATAAAACTCAACACGTAAGCTTGGGGATAGGTTTAGTAGCATTTTTGCTTTAGTAAAGAGGATTAATGTTGAATTTATATTAATTACATGCATACGTTAGCACAGCCAGTAAACTGCCGTACAAAAGAAAAAGGTAGTCTAATAGTATGAAGTCCGTATGCGTTCTGCCTTTTTAATTTATTAGGATAACCTTAAATTGGCAGTGTATATCACAGTGTACATACCGTTCACATTTTTACCATTTTTTATTCTGATTCAAAGTCAAAGCGGTGGGAATTACCTTTTTATTATTTTCGTCAATGGTTTAAAGCCGGTTAAATTTGGAATCAAAAATATTATGTTTAAGCCAAGCGCAAGGAATTTAGGTACTCTTTGTGGTTTATTTAACATCTGCGTTTGTTTTGCAGTAATAAACACAAAACATGAAGTCAAATTCAATTTCCAAAAACAATAGTAGGTATGGTGTAATTCCATTGGGTCATTTAAACAGGATCAGACGTAAATATATTCGTAACCTGTTTAACGGGACGTAAACACCAAGCTATTATCAAATACGCTCCAAATTCGCCCAAATAAAAGACCTGACCACAGACTGAATAACAGTACTCTCTGACGTAGACTTTTTTCGTTGAATACTCAGAACAGATTATATATAATCTGTGTTACAGAAAATGCCCGTGAATAGCAGATCACCACCGAAGTGTATAGAAAAGGTGTCAGTCCATGGATAAACTGTATAAATAGTCCGATTTGCTTTTAAATAAAGGTGTCAAACAAAAAATATCAATGGCTATTTATGGGACATGAGACATGCTTCTTAAAAGTATCTGTCCAGCATCATTGGGGTGTGGTCCAAGGGCCAATAAAAATGTATGAGATTGAACATTTTTCCAACAACGAGGTTCAACAAGGATAATATTATACTTTATCACTCATTCATACACTGAGTTACGCATTTGTCTCAAGAATTAGGGTAGTTAAGTATTTTTAAACATTCTTGACAAAATTATAATGTTAAAATATCTTATTTTTCCGGATCCGCCCTATACACGATATCCGGTACGGCGGTTTGGATGTAATGAGTATGATTCTTTTAATTGTTTCCGTGTCTTGGATTATCATTTTCATTGTAATCATCTATATAACTAGGTATTTACCGTTGTCTATTACCCATAGTTCAGTCGAGTTCATAAATATGTATTCACTTTAGTACCTTGTCTATTTAATGTCATGTTTAAACTGCCATATACGAATTGTCACAACGATCAAAGTGACAAGGTACTAAAGTTTGTACATATTTATGAACTCGACTGTACTATGGGTAATACACACACACAAGCCAGTATAAGGCATATATATTGAGATGAGGTTAATGTGTGTAAATGTGTCCCGTAATATTTTTATTTTTATATTTCTTTGAAGACGTGTTTATCCACGTGTTTGTGTTTAGTATTTCTGAAATAAATAATTTTGAATTTTGAATTTGAATTTATCCTGTTTGCTAGTGACCCTGCCTACTCACACTACATTTTATGTAATGAGCGCGAGTATTTTTTCTACAGTCTTATAATGTTATCTATGTATTTAAGTATATATTTCTCTATATAAGAATGTTTATCATTTTCTATTACTCATAGTGGTTCACTAATGTTTAACCAAATCATCATTTGATAAACTATATTATTTTACAAAGTTTCAATTCGCAAAGACGTACTTCCCGCCACATAGTTTTTTTTTTAATCATTAATCTAACCTAACCTAACTTATTTAATAAGCCCATGTAACCTATGTAATATGTAATGGTTTAAGCACAATTATATTTTTGCGAAATGAATGTTTGTAAAATGATATAGTTTGTCAAATGATGATTTGGTAAAAAGTCAGGATACCGTTGCCGGTCTCACCTAGGGATGCCAACTTTTTTTACTAGTAAAAAAAGTATTTTTAGGTCTGAGAAGGAAAATAAACAGTATTTTAGAAAACTGAACAGTATTTTATTTTTTTAATGTTTTAGAGATTCACCGCTCCCTCCCATGGCTCGCACCGCCTTAGCTCACTCCCGTAAGCCGATTACTCGTTGTCCGCCATTATGCCTGAGCCGAGACGATTGTGTTAAGGTGACAGCCCTGGACATGACGCCAACACGCCAGGACGAAGGCGTGAAACAAAGATCAGATCTGTTAGGATATTCTCAACTCAATTTTCAATAGATGACGATTATAGAGGTATAGATATGTATAGAGCATGTATAGTCAAATAAAAGTGGCAATATCTCAAAAACCATAACAATTTGAAAGCATTATACAGGGTTAAAAACATTCAAAATCCACCTACCACACCTTAAAGTCCTTGTGCAGTCCAAGTTCATAAATATGTATACACTTTAGTATCTTTTCTATTTAATGTCATGTTTACGAGTAAACTGCCATATGAATTGTCACAACGAACGTACTAAAGTGTATACATATTTCTGACACCGACTGTACACAAATATCAAACACTCTGTATAAACCAATCCCTTACAATATCGTATAAGCCTTGTCAAATATACGCATATGCCATAGGCTCATAGAACAATTAGAGCATAATACTTATCATACATACCTTAAGGCTGCGGCTCCACTGAGGCGGAGATGAGCGGAATGAAGCGGAGCTGTGCCAATATGAACCAATAGAATCTAAACTAACGTGCGCAAGACGCGCTCGACGTGACCGCATGCGCCTCCTATTGGTTAATATTGGCACAGCTCCGCTCGTCTCCGCCTCAGTGCAGCCGCAGCCTAACGCCTGTAATCCAAAATGGGGGTAGGCAGAGCCGCAGAGCTACAGAAATACCTACACCTCTAAAAACTTGTTGATAATTCTGTAACCTCATTTTATCGACACCCATATCATAAGTCCTCTATTACGCGTTCAAAACCCGTAATGACCAGCATTACCTGTGGTGGTAGGTGACAGCGATGACAGCTGTTAATTTTGGAAGTTGTTCCAAATTTGGATCTCATTACCTTACAATATTCGATAATGTAATTTCAAAATTACGTTACAGCTGTCATCGCTGTCACCCACTGCCACAGATAAAGTAATGCTGGTAATTTGCCTTTCGGCTTCTGAACACATCTTAGTACTTATAATATGTGTGTAGATAAAGTATTGTACGTGACTCTGCGTAATTGGCATTATGCAACCGTCACGTAAAGTACTAGTGCATAATTAGGCTAAGATGTTTACTAGCGTATTAGTGACACGTTGCAAGCCCGTCACCTAACAGTACTACAAGCCTTAATTCCCTTATAATATTAAAAGGAATATAAAGCTATCATGGTGTAATTGGGCGGAATGACCGTAACTGGAGAGCTTGTGATTTAATTAATTAATCAATTATACAGAGGATGAGGGTAGATTGATAGAATTAGGTATCTTCCCAGAAGGGCTTCACTTTACATTTTGATTATATTTAAATTTGGCCCCATTTTTTAATAATACTTACTTAGCTATCTAAAAAGAAACATATCGTTTAGGTATTTTATATTATAAGTTAAGAAAAGAACGAAATATCTTTTTCGATTATTATATTGTTACGACAATTCCATTAATAAGTAAAAATTATTCCAATCATGAACAACACTCTAAATAATTAAAAAAGCTCAAATATATTTTCACTAGCAAAGTCAAAAGTAGTAAAAGTAAACGTCATTTTAAGCTTGTAAAAAAAAACATCTTTGCTACTTCATAATTAACTCTTGTGATATTCGAGATTGCGTTATTAATTAATTATGATTTCGCCAGCCGTATCATAAAAGCCTTAATTATGTAACAGTTTTATAAACTTTGGCAAGTAGATAGGTAAGTTATTTATTTATCTAGATAATAACTGAAACAAAATTCGTTGTAATATTGTATAGGTTTATAATGTAGTTTTACCCTTCAATTCCATGTAACCAGATGTTAAAAACCATTAAAAAAAAAGCCGCCATGCTGTTCTCTTTTCAAAAAACAACCTAACAATATCTATATGTAACTAAACGCATCGCATTACTAAAACTACATTAAAATTAACAATTCACACCCCATTGTGATTTGAAATTCGAATGGCTGTCTCCCCTCTACCCGGTATGAATGTATGAATACCGCTTTACATGGCTGCCATAATTACGAGTCGACACAATAGAGTGGCGCAGTGTTGCCACAATGCCGAATGTGTCAACTAGGGTGCGTTCACAATTTCCGGGCGATACCGGTTCGGGATCGAAACAGCGTAACCTGGTTACTGAATAATTTTGCGAATGTGTTACATGTTACGGGTGTTAGGGAAGATAAATGGAATATTCTACGAGAATAATATAGAAAAATGCTCTATAAAATACTCAAAAACAGTACTTTCTTCTGAGAGGATGTTTGGAGAGTAGCTCTTCCTTCTCCGTCCTTATTTTTGTTACTTATTAAATAATCAAAAGTTATAAATATTCTAATGAAAATAAAACAAAAACATGAAACATCTCAAAAGGCTATTCTATTACACAGACATACACAAATACATACACTCACGCCTTCATTGCCAGAGTGGACACTTACAATTACAATTCTCAGTAACAAAAAATTAAAATTTATAAACGAAAAATCAGGATTTATTTCATGTTCTCGTTATTTGGAAAAAAAGATTGTAAAAATCCGTGATGTAAACTTTAAACAAAGAAATAATAACTGAATACCTAATAAAGACTCGGAAACCAAGCTTGAACAATAAATAAGCGCAGAGCCATCTGTATGTATTACTAACAGTACGTAAGCGTAATTAAATTTTCTATGGTCCCGAATCCCCGTCGTCGCCCCGACCCTATGGTGTCACTGCATTACAAAATGACTTCCAACAAAAGAGGGGTGTCACATACAATAACTATTTCTTCGGTTAAATATGCCACCATTTTCTGTAACTAGTCTGGGGTGAAAACTAAAATAATAATGAATAATTTTGTCTAGTTTGCTCAAACTTCATAATTATTATATGTAGAGTTTTATTACTAACGTTAAGTTGCACTACCAACGCGTTTATATACACGGAAATTATATTTATCATGGTACAACCGTTGTACAGATGAACAATGCCCAGGGATAAAAATATCCTTACATTATTACTTCTATATTCTAAAATGTACTGTATTTTTTTTTCAATCCCTTAATAGTGCAAGCATTATGAACGTTACACTGACACAATTAAAATGGCGACACTAGGATTTAAGACCCCAAAAAAAAAATAGTTAAAAAGTAAATTGGTCTATGGTTTCAAAAAAGGCGGGAAGCTTTTCAAACCGCGTATTTTTTTAATCGTAACTAGAGCCGCGCCTGTGGCCAGGAATAATTGAAACATACTCGGCGCGGTTTGTCAGTATCGGGTCATCTTTCACGGTAACCCGAAACCTCTGGTTGTCGTTGATTCGGTCTCAATAGGAAACGTCCATTAGAATTACGGTATTTATTAAATGTAGACCTTTTAGAACGTTTTTGCTGACTTGCCCTTTGTTATTATATTATAGCAAAGAATTATCAGACATTTTTTATTTTTCCCCAAACACCTACTCCATTCTTTCGTCGCTGTAATGAAGAATGCTGAAATCTGCTGCAAGTCCTGCGTTTTCCGTCACATGAAAATGATATTTTTTCTCCTGTAAACTCCTTATCGCACAAAACAACTTTTTTACATAATGCTCATGTCTTATGACATTGTGTGTTATCTAGAACTTGCAAAAATCACAGGCTTATAGCAACTGCTCCCATCTTCTGTCTCACAGTTCGGCAAAGGCAGAGTTAAAAATCTATTTCGCGGTTTAAATGGCCGAGTAAAAGAAAATTGCTTTTGAAATCTTTATCTGCGATGATTGTACCGCTCTGAATCGTTACAAAGCCTTTTCTAATATTAAACCTACAAGTAGGGACCCCACGCTATGTGCTGGACATAAACGTCTGTAGAAAAAATGTGAAATTGACAAACGCACTGAAATGCTCTACTATTTCTAAGAGATATAGAGAATACTATTTAGTTCAATTATGATCACTATTTCGATTTAAGAATTGTTCATAACCTAACATTGGATGTTTCACCTATAAAAAATATAAGTATGCACTTGTTAACTCGTCAACATTACCAACGTGTCCTAATTTAAAACACTAATAAAATATATTTTTCAATAGTGGACCCACAGTAAGGCTATTTTCGGCAATTTTGAACAAATCTATCTGCAAGTCCATACAATCCCATCATTGCTATAATAATCAACGAACAAGCAACACTAGCAGAAATAAAATAAACCATATTTGGCATTAAAATCAAAGAATAATACTGTCCAGAATCCAGACACAAATGATATTCTCACTGTAAATCCAAATCATAGACAACAAAAACCCAGGAAGCTGGTCACCCTACATAAAAAAGCGTTGAAAGCCAAATGCAAAATAAAGATAATCACTTTACAACTGGCGTTACGCTGGGCGACTTAAAAAATAAGAATGAAACCTTTGTGTTGCGTGAACTCCACACAATGAACTTAATACTTTTAAAATACTTTAGAAAACGTCTTGGGAAACGCAGTGATTAGGCACGTTTTGCGCTTCGAAATTTACATAAGAAGGGTTAACATCTGTGGTTTCTTTCATAATATTATAGTATTATTTCTTTATCTGTAAAAAAAGGTTTTTGAAATATGTATTTAAGGGCGTTTATATAACCACCCTCGGCATTTTCTTTAGGTTTAGGTACCTACTGTAAGTTATGACGAATTACTAGGATTTTTGCACGAAGCACAAGTTTTAGGTACAACATCCCAACTGATTTACAACATATTTACCGCCTGAACAAATTGGTGTGTATTGTTTTTAAAGTTACATTCATATACGAGTATGTAAAACTGGGGTAACTTATCCAGTCTTACCAATTACCACTTATTATAAATGTGAAAATTTGTACTAGGATGTGTGAATGTTTGTCTCTCTTACTCGCTCTCTAACTCACGCTTTAACGGCTGATTGGTTTTAGATATATTTTGGCACACGGGCAGTCCAAGTGTTTTTATGTTCTACGCGGACGAAGAGCCGGGCAGATCGCTAGTCTAGTACTACCTACATAATAAAAAAGGTCTATCATTTTCTTTAAAAGAAATTAGTTGTCCATCTTGCTTCCTTACCATAATCATTATTGTCGACGATATGATAGCTCCTATTCACTTGACATTAAGAGCTGTCATAACTAGAGTCAGGACTTTTCGTGGTAAATCGTGGTTCTACAATCCATGGAGTTACTATTTCCTATTTGTTATAATACATATGAGTTTAATTTTAACCTTCAGTATTTTATTTTTCAAAATTTATTTATTCACTAAACCGCTAAAGCAATTTTGGTATGGAAGATATCTCTGCTGTGCTGTGAAAGCGTTACAAACAAGCAAATATTAGTAGGTATGGAATAACCGAACTAAAAATGTATTTAGTTTATTTAGAAATATGACCATACTGAAGGTCAAAATCAAAGTGTCATGTATTATAATAATTAGAAAATAGCGACTCCATGGATTCTAGAACCACGAAACCACCTAAGGTTACGATATAGGTAAAAGCAAGATGGGCTAAGCCAAAGTAGTTAAGAGCCTAGTCTAATATCTCTTACGAAAAGTTACATAAATAGTAAGTAGGTACTCACCTCCAAATAGAGCTTTAACCAAGTATTTTCAGTGTTATCACAGATGCATTCTAAACCCAACACGTTTCAAACCTGGCTACCAGGTCTTTATAAAAAATGTACTTAAAATGGAGTTCCTGGCACACAACACGCTAAGCGCCACTATGCACATCCGATCTTTTTTTGTTTCATGACGCAGAGATTATTTGCAAGACAAGAATGTCACATTTAATCCGTCCTGCTTAAAATTATCTAAGCGTTTCAAACAAACTAATCCAAACGGGTGTAAAAGTTACACAAATATGAATCCTTTTACGCCCTTTTGGTATGAACAAGGCATTATTGTTATCTGAAATATTTAACAATAAGGAGGTTAAGGTATTTAGCGAACTTACTTGTGGTGAAATTTGAACGTTGTCAATCTCGAAACTATAGCACCGTTGTTCGTTTTTGCATTGCAAATACTTTTTTTTTTCACTTCTTTTTTTTGCAACCTGTGCCCGAAATTATTTTGCTAAAATAAAAATATTAACCTCGTCAAAACATCACAGTTTACTAATTAAATTTAACAGTTAAATGAGTTCCTCTTTTTTGTTCAACTACTAAAAGCAACGAAATGTAAAAATTGCAAAGTACCTAGTTTGCGACGGTCGGATAGGCCAAAAATTTCTCAAATCTTATTTTGTTGGATCAGATTCGAACGCAGTTCGTACATGAGCATCACAAAAAAGTTTATTCTAGCGTCAGATGCCAGAGCCATTTACTTAAAATAAAAAATAATTTAACCCAGAGTTTGAAACATCAGCTTGCATTGCAACAAAACTAATCACTTTAAGTTTAACAAACAACCAAATATTATCATTCCTAATGTGCTTTTGTCGCGTCCCTAAATTGTAGCGATCATGAACGCATCCCTATCACCATGGCAAATATTTGTCCACGGCAATCACCGCGGATCCGCCACTAATCCCGATTCGAGGAGACAGCTCCATAAAAACATTATCGGATCCCCGCATAATGCGACATTGCATTCAGAACGATCCTTATTTACCAATACACAGATAATAAACGGGCCTTTATTCGTGAACGCAGCCGTTGGTGTCAAAATTGACGCCGTTCGCGCCAAAAGTTGGGCTACCATGTTGTTGTGGGAAATTAGGACAAAATTAGTTAAAATCAAGTTTAAGTATTACTTACTTTGATAACTTGGAATAGTGAATTCCGACTTCGGCCGGTGGAATCTGTATATTACCGTCAAGTCTGGCAACTTTGCCTTTGCCTACTAAATTTGCCACTTGCTGTGTGCTATAACGATCCCAACTAACATTTTGGTGTCAGTTACAGGTTTTTTTAGAACTTTAAGCGTTATTACAGAGTTACAATTATCTCAGTTCTAACTAAAGTCGATATAGAGGAGTTAGCAAACAAATTAAACTCCAACAGTGGCACTAGAACTTTTATGGACGATGTAGTACAGCTTTGAGAGTTAAAATAGTGATAATTACAGCAAGTATACTTAAGATGTTATAGCTTTAACCTGTCTGTGACACCTATGTCTTAACAAGAGTGTTCGCTGACTCCTGTTAACGCATATTGTTATTTAATTGTCGCCATGAAGTGTCTTATAAATCTTTAGGTGTTATATTGACTATAAGTGCAGATATGGGTTATAAAATAGAGTTCGTCGAGAGTTTAGTAACACGGGATGCTAAAAGTGTCGAACAACTCTTTTATCTAGTTTTAACCTATAATAAAGGAATTTAACTAAAGCTTATTGTATTAGGTAGTTTCCTTTATAGACGTTCTAAAGGTATTGGTGTTAAACAACGCATTTATGGATCGTTATTAACACTTACATGGTATATATTTGAGTTAACTGAAGATTTAATATTTAAAGTAAATTCGCCATTGTTTTGGTAAACTAACTAAAAATATTACTTTGAGTAATTGAACATTTGACCACTAAATACTATTTTTTTTATACTATTTCAAGCGTTCCATGAATACCACTTAATTTTACATGCCACTGCTCAGGAAGCAGGAATAAATAATATTATTAGTTAGAGGCGTCTGTTATTTTTGTCATAACTTTTCTTTTCAATCTTTAATAAATCCTAGGCGCGTTAAAATTGAGATGAGAAACATGGTATATATTGCCGTAAAATCACAAGAGCAGTAATTTTTTCACTTCATAAACAAAAATAACTTGAATACTTTCAGATGTTCCACAATCTCTTTTTCTGACAATTATTTGTCGCCATATTCTGTGACGGATAAGTCAAGGATCTCATTTTATTTACTTATAGGCTTTTTCAAACTAGTCGGAAAAATTAAACAGTTGAATACTACTTAATGCACTCACAAAAAGTTAACTTACCTGAGTCCATTATAAATAACTAATACGAGTCTAGGTGTCAACCAACTATTCTTAATAGATCTTATAAAGTTTCAAGTAGTAAATCATTCTTATCCGAAGCTTTTCTACCTCCCGTAGTGTTCACTAACCCGACTATACAACAGTAATACCGGTTAAAGTAGTAGCTGACACAGAATAGACGCTCTCTTGCAGGTGCTTCAATACCTGTATATCACCATACTATAGGCTTTCTATAACTCTTACCTGTAAAATTGTGGGCCTCTTTCGTGGGTATAAGTGAGTTAGAGCATGCTATAACTCTGTTGTACAGGTATGTGTTAACACTTTTATACTCGAGTGGAACTGATATACGGATCATATACAGGTTATTTTAACGCTAATGTGCTAGTTGGGATATCACATTAACCTTACAAAAGCGTTCTCTAAATTATGATGATATTTTTTATGATTTGATTTGATGTCAACAAGCTAAAATCTTAAAATTTTATTTGTCAATCAAAGAACGTCATGGTTCCATTATCATGTTTTTTTAATTATTAGTTGTTTATCACTGTTCTACCATATCTATCAACATGTGGCATAACATAGCTTTAAAAAGATAAAATACATAAAATTAAAAGAAAATTTAATACCTGTACCTGTAGTATTTAATTCCTGCAGTATTCCCAAAATTATGGTAACCATCTCAAGCTGTTAGATATCGATCTGTGTACAATACAGCTCCCTGCGTTTGTCCGTCCGTCTGCAGCCACAAAGAAGATTACTTCACGATGTTTTGATTGCACCAGTGCCATACCACGAAGGTGTGATTTTAAGGGATAAACTACACCTCCCAAACACCACTCATAAACCACATTTTAAACCTTAATACGTTGAATAAAAGAACATGTCAAATGAAAAGCTATCATTGTAAAGACGTGCTTAGATCGCATGGTTGTTTCACGATCGACGGAGCGTGTGTTTTAACATCTCAACACTTCTAAGAGGTTTTTTCTCGTGTTATTGTTTTTTATGTCTTATTTGTAGCTGTTTGGATGGCAATCATTTGATATAAGTGTCGAGTTACTTAGAAACGATGTGAAGCGAAAGGTTTCGTTGTTATAAAACCAAACCATCGCTTTTCTAATTAATTCGCTTTGGATTAAGTTAATGAGAAGTAATTTCAATAGTATTCATTTTCTTACACATGTTTCTTTAAGCAAGGTACAAGTATTTTTATGGATAACAAATTTAATAATGTCCCGTAAAACCATACAAATATGGTCCTAGCCTGCAAGAATAGTACGATTTTCCCAATTAAGTACTTTGTTCTAAAATAATTATGACACTTACTGACCTTACGGCTATTATTGCTGGGTATACAAGGTTACAGATTAAGTCGACCTAGATCCATTATGCAGGCATAGTAGAGCTCATTTGGAACAAATTAGGTTATGTAATACCCTGGCAGAAAAGGCGTTCCCGTGTTTTGTTTTTCACTTAGTATGGAGAATCAAACTTTATGTGATTACTAAAAAACGGGCAAATGCGTTTAAAAACTTCACTGATTTGTAATGATTCTAATAATGTAAAATACCACTAAAATAGTTCTGAAATAAAACATGACATTAAGGATTTTTGAATAAGGGAAAATTACCATTATTCAGATTAAAATTATTAATATCTCAGAAACTAATAATTTCCGACCCAGGGCACATGACCTAATTTGCTCCAAATGCGCTCTACTATGCCTCCTTAAAGGATCTAGGTCGACTGTACCTGTAACCCTGTATGTATTGTTTAACCTATAATCTTTTGCCCTAAACTCTCGCTATAGCTATAGCTATCATATATAATGTAATGAGAAAAATTGGGCTATTGTTGCGGGTTAGGTAGGACCATAGGTTGTATGGCTTATTTTGTTATCGTGACTTAAAAAAAGTCAACACAATATGTACTTACTTAACCCTTTGCACAATTTACTTTAGACAATGATTTCTAACGAATTCCACCTTATCACAGCATTAGCCCACTAATCCGGCGTCAATACATAATCTTAGAGCTTCCGGATTGGAACAAAGAATTGTTTTGGCTGATTTTCCAAAACCCACAAAAATCCGCCATTGTTAATAACACGCAAGTAATCGATGCCGGACATGAGGTAAGGATTAAAAATATAATTTAGAACAAGGACAATGTAACCTTCTTGGAAAATACTGGACACTAATAAAAAACTAGCGTTCAATATTGCACTTTATTTCGGACGTCTTAGATTCCAAATGCAATTGGTACGACAGAAGCAAAATTTATTGTCATTTTGTTTATGTTGGCAGCACAGAAGGATGGACGCGTTCACAATACTTCATTCATGCAACAGAAAGGTAGGATTATGAGTTATTATCTCTTTCTGCCTTTCTTTGGCTGAGGATTATGGCCTAATGAAGATAAGATTGAGATGAGGGTAGCAACCGTACTGGATTTAAACTGAGGTTTTAATTGTTTACTTGCATAAGTTTAGGGTTATTTAGTTTAATGCTATGCGTCATTAAAAAGTGCAAGAATGATTCCACGGGCGTTTCAACCGCCGTCAGACCGCTGTCATAAATATTGAAAGAATGAGCTACACCAAGTAGCTAACATTCACATAGAGCTATACTGTTATCGTAATTCTTCCCACAATTGATCGAATTTTAAGTATAATTATTATCGCCTATTTCTTAAATACTTACGACAGCGGACTGACGGCGGTTGAAACGCCCGTGAATCACCCGCAACAGACTAACTAGCAATACTCCCAGGACTAGGTCCTTCCGTTTTCGATTGTTCCTTCTGTTTTGGGGGTTCCACGCTTGAAATATAGGTACGAACGTAATCTGATTAGGTACCTATAGGTACGCTATCCGTCTCTCTTTCTGTCCATTCGTCGTGTCTGTAACTTAATGGGTGTCATATTAAGCTCAAAGTTAGTCAGCGTTAAATAAAACATTTACTTAGATCGTATTTTTCACAATATATTGAATGCCCGTATTTGGCGATACGGAGCCCAACTCACTTGTACTATTCTAGCCCTCACTTGAACGGTTTATTATTTGAAGCGAAGATATGGTTATTTTTTTAGGGTTTATTTATTATGTTTTTTCAGTCTTAATCATATCTTTTTTAAAGTTAGACCAAAGCATAAAATAGAAATGCATTCAATTCAAAAGCAAAACGACAATTCAGGAATTTGCAAAACCATTCCAAACATTAACCGTATCCGCGAATTATGTGACTCTACATGGTATAATAATAATATCAGTTTGGTGTGGTTTATTTCACAATTCCTAATTCCAACGACACAACAATGTGTGACAACTAAACTACATTAATTTAACGCCCAAACAACAGCTAGAAATCTAAAATAACACTGTAACAAAACTCCCGCCGATCCGCCATGATTAGTGGGGACATTTCGCGTAATTTCGTGTAATGGCCGCCGAAAGTTTTCTTTACCGGTGATAGTGGCGCTAGCAACTACGCGTAAACTTAAGATCAGTATGCAAGTAAGTTAGTTCCGGATTTTGCCGCTGGTATGGAAACGATGGTGGAGATGTTAATAGCGACATACGCTGCCCTCTATTGGAAATAAAGACGCAACTGTTGTCAAACACAGTTTTGTATATGCAACCTTATTTTAATAGAGACAAGTTTGAATATTCTATGGCTGTTTAGTTATATTTACTCTCTTTTGATTTAGAAGTGTAGTATGGGTCGCGTTACACAGGTGTAAATGGTGTAATTACGCTTTGAGAGACGACGGCTAAACAGCGCTTTGCGACGCTAATTTTGGAGGTGTTTAATATCAAGTTTGCTTACTTGTTAGACCTTTAATGGGGATCGGGTGCAAGGAAGCGTTTTGCAAGTTTGTGTCGTCCTCTCAAGTCTGTTAAATAAATAAAGGATCGCCAAAAATAACCGGCTGTTTCAAAAAAGAGTTTGGTCTGTATTAGAACAATTTGTGGCACTGATTGAAATTTGATGATAGTTAAGTATTATTACATTTTCATATCATTCTGCCCAATAACATTAATCCAAAACACATCGCAGCCGCACTGTGGAGTATAAGTTCAGGAGCTATGAGAGGGAACAGAGACAGACGTACATACTTACCCATATCCATAAATCTGGGGCCATTAAGTGTATTTTGCTACGCAGTTAATTATAATAAACAGTCACCTTGTAATATTCTTATAGCATAACCGTTGCACGCTTTGTCTAATATGAAAAGAAATCTATTTTACTTTATCAATTGCTGTTTACGAAGTGCATTGTACCGCCATCTAGTGTCAAATGTAGTGTACTATCAACTATCAAGTTGCAGAGGCTGCATAAATAGTAGAAATATTTTGGTCTATGGAAACTGCTAGTAATAAAAAAGAGACTGTATATAATAATACGATGTCGGTTAAGTTCTTATTTGTCTAAAAGACGAACTTTTCCACCAAAAAACGATATCGTACTCATACAGTCGGATGTTTATCCACCACATTCAACGTACCTACAACATTGCTGACCATAGAGAATAGTGAATGACAGCTGCAGTGCTGCCAGATTCAGAGGTTTTCCCTAAAACGTAGGAGTTTGTTCAAGTCGTAGAGGTATTTTCAAGGTTTCGATGTCATTATATAAATCTTGGGCTTTATAGGTTTCTCACATTTTTACCAATGGTGAGTTTTCAATAAATCTAACAATAAAACCGAGCAATTTGAAGGATACTCTTACGAATTGTAATTTAAGTTCAATGTACCAAGAGTACACGTGTCAATTGATTGAGTCAATCATCAATCATTATGATCTGTGGTCAATGATCTATAATCTATGGTTATAGCCAGTGATGAATAGGTAGAGCTAATTTGCCTAAACTTGACGCATATTCATTCATGCGTGAGAGAGATGGGAATACATTATTGAATGGACATGCATCAAGTTTAGGCAAATTAGCTCACCTATTTCCGATCACTGGTTATAGCTATGGTTAGTATGAATTATCCATGAATTATCTATTAAAAATTAAAACTAGATTTATCAGGCTCAACGTCACGTCACGTGAAAAACATTCCCCGTCGTAATTTTCCGCCATTATTTATTTTGAATAGAAGAGTAGAAGTTGATTTGACAGGATCATTGAACCACAGATTATAAAACATTGAGCAATCACTACTACAGACTACACAATCACACTTGACAGCACAAACAAAATTCAACTTTGTCAAACTTTTCTAAAATGATTGCGCAAACTTCAATCAAAGTTTGGGCAATCAGTGTGATTGCACAAATAAATTGATCATCTGTAGGGTGGCTAAGATCTAATAAAAACTTTAAATCAATTCAGTATTTCAATAACTGTGCGTGTTATGTAGATTATATGTAATAATCCTAATATTTTAGATTAATCTGATTTACAAAAATCTTGACATTTTTTTTATCAACCGTGCTCGAGAAACTAGGGGTTTCTTAAATGCTTCTAGGGGAAAGATGAAAAAAAGGTGGCAATACTGGACCGCTGTCCGGCTGTCAATCTGCTGTCAGTTTCATGATTTGTGTTTATGTTTGTTGTTCTTAACTTCAATTGTAATTTTTTGTAAGAAAATGATTGGCGTGAGGTTAAATACATTTAATGACAACTCAGGCGAACCTGAACAGGACGCAAATTCAGCATTGACTGAACTAGACAAAGGTATGCCGATATAACCTCCACGATACCCTTACGAACGTAATGACACATTAAAAACTGTTATAAATCACTGTTTTTCAGGTCTCAGATCAGGAAAAGTAGGCGAGCAATGTGAAGCGATAGTCCGTTTTCCGCGTCTCTTCGAAAAATACCCGTTCCCTATATTAATAAACTCGTCTTTCTTAAAACTGGCTGACGTCTTCCGAGTCGGAAACAATTTCCTTCGCTTATGGGTTTTACGAGTTTGCCAACAAAGCGAAAAGCATTTGGACAAGATTCTGAACGTTGACGAGTTTTTGAGGAGAGTTTTCAGTGTTCTACATTCAAATGATCCCGTAGCCAGAGCATTGGCACTGAGAACGCTTGGTGCAGTCGCTGGGATCATTCCTGAGAGGCAGAATGTGCATCATGCTATACGGAGAGGCTTGGATAGCCACGACAATGTCGAGGTTGAAGCTGCTATCTACGCAACTACTAGATTTGCTGCTCATTCTAAGTAAGTTTTTAAATAAGAATACGTAAACCAAGTACACAAACATGGAGCTGTATCCTTATACAGTATACACCTCAAGTCTGAAATACTATCTTTTATTGTAGTTCAAAATTTAATATAAAAAATAAAATTTACGTTTTATGTTAATGTTGATCTACAGTGACAATTGACACATGAGATGACACCTCTCTTAATGGCATTTTTGCACAGGTGCAATATAGAGAATTTGTGTTTATGATGTATCATAATCATAATGAATGAATTATCATAAACATATTGAATTCCCAAAGTATGTTAAATGTTTATACCTGCGAGTCATATTTTTAACAACACCTTAATTTTTCTTCCAGCACATTTGCAGTGGCGATGTGTAACAAGCTTTCCGTGATGGTGGAATGCGAGAGCACAGGAGCAGAACGAAGAGCGAAGCTTGTGCGGGCCCTGAGGACGGTGCACGGAGGAGGTAGTATTATTATTTTATTACTAAACCACTGCACGTTTTGATACTTGATTGTGAGGCGATGCTTAAATTGCGTAGCTGTCGAATTTTTTCCATAACAATCTAGCTCTGGATGATATCACTTTTCACTTGCTAAATCAAGTAGATTTACTAGATTTTTGAATATTGTAGCTGTTACGAAACACTAGGCTTTTGTATGCGTTTTTTTTTAATAAATTTTTAATGAATACTTACAGATCTAGCTCAATTAGCAGGATTAACGGAAGAGAAATTGCATGCAAAGTTTTAGCCTCACAATCCTCCTTGATACTCGTGTTGCAGCGGTCCGAGCTCAGGGCGTACTAGAGTTGCTTCGGTCCCTCCTGGAACGGTTCCCCTCGTCCAGCTCCGTGCGCGCCGCCATCTCCGCGCTCACCGCCATCGCTGCAGACACCGTGGTGCACGTGCCCGACCAGGTGACCTGGCTTCAACTCTTCAATTCATCTGTGTTCATGTGTTGGCTCTAGGATTTGTTAGACAATGATATAAATACTTAAATAGACGAATAAATACTTAAATACATAGACAACATTCAAGACTCGGAAACAAATCGCGCTCATCACACCAGTGGCGTAACTATACCAACTGAGGCCCGTGGCAAATTCGTCGGATAGGTCCCTTTATTCACTTTTATTAAAAATTAAATAAATAGGGTAAAGTCACCAGTGGTCGGCCGGAGACCTGTGGTCGGCCTCTGTCTATACTTTGTATGAGTGGGAAGAGTACGAAAGATATATTTCCCACTCTTCGCACTCATATAAGGTCGACTACTGGTCTCTGGCCGGCCACTGGTGACTTTACTTAGGTTCCTCCTGTGCTCACGGCCTTTCGGAGCGGGGCCCCTCACAGGCCGGGGGCCCGTGGCATTGTGCCCGCTCTGCCACCCTATAGTTACGCCACTGCATCACACAAACATTTGCCCATACCGTATTTGATTGGGATTCGAACCCACGACCGCTAGCTTCGTAGTGTCACTACCAACACAGAATAAGTAATAGTAGGTACAAGTACAGAAGGAACACTCTGTGACAGCAAACATGCGAATTTAAACCTACTCTGAATGCGTTAACGACAATAATACCTTGCACTTCACGGAAGTGACCTTGGTTACATTTCTCCGATCGATAGTGGGGGCGTAACGAAGCAAAATGCACCTTAAATCTGCGCCGCGAGAGTCTGTATTATTCCCCCGTCAGGACATTTACTGACTCCGCCTAGTTCGTAGGGCAGGCAGTTGTAAGAAAAAAAGGTTGAATTTATTATTATTTGAATTTATTAAGTAGTTTTATTAAGTAGTTTGCTTAAGTTAAATGAGAAAAAATAGTAAGTACATGCTTAGAGGGCTAGCAAATGTTGTCCGCGACTTGTTTGTCGATCATGTCATAAGTGTTTAACTAATAACCAGTATATGTATATGCTGACCTTTGCTTTAGTAGGCAGTCACTAGTACTGGGAGATCTACTTACACTGAACGCTCTGTACGTAGGTAGCTAATTGATTTTTGATGCGAAAAAGTCGAAAACTGCGGAGATGCGGACGGGTCGTTAATTAAATAAATAATATAATACCTCTATTTGCGTGGAGGGTTCAAAACTGTAGGTAATGATAGTGTCTGTAATTAATTGCCTACTAGTAACTACCTATCTAGATCGAAGTTATAAATAATATTAATAATAATCTTAGCTTCCGATATCCTTAAGCGGGCTACATACCATCAGTTTTAAATGCACAGTTTCAACTGTACAGTTTTATCTGATGAAATTTCGATTAGATATTTCTTAGATCGTCAGTTTAACTGCACAGTTCGCAGTGCCTACACACATACGTTTTAACTGAACAGTTCGACTGTGCAGTTGAAACTGTGCAGTTAAAACTGATGGTATGTAGCCCGCTTTAGGCAGTCATTTAGACTGCCTAAAGCAATTCGACCAAGAGTGTGTATTGTGCCCTCGTAGATTTTCGATATTTATAATCTAAAGCTATCCTATAGTGAAATAAACAGTATTAAAGTGAACATTACCTTTTAACTCCTGTGGATTAGCGTTTTCTCGCAACTACTGTTTGGAAAGTGTTAAAAACAGTGGAAATATAGACGCCAGTGACACTTGGCATATTTGCTAATCATCCACCTACCCTATCTATTTACAATACAATATGTATCACCCACGTCAATTTTTCTACAAATAGTGTTGTCAGTAGCATAAAAACAAATTCCCCAAAAATGAGTGAGGGTGACCAGGCACAACAAAACAATGCTGGCCGCAAAGTCTACAGCCAACAAGTCTTTCATAAAGCCCTTTCTGAAGCAAGACCTAGGAGTAACTCCTTTCAAGGCACGCCTTCAACTGAAATTGAACGAGATGGTCAGGTGACACGTGCTGATGATGTTCAACCCTCAACATCAACTATCGTCCCCACTGGGAAAGTACCTCTACCGCCCCCATGGCAGCGTGTGCCGGAGACGAATAATAAAAAACGGAAAATCTCTGACTCGCCACCACCAGCTGGCGACGCAACAATTGTAACTCAGAACCGATATGGTACTCTCCCTATGGATCAAGCAGAGGAGCCCGCTGTCGCAAAGCCTAAACTACCAAGTAAACCACCACCGATCGTGCTCTACGGCATAGAGGATGTAAATGAGCTGACCAAACTTCTGGTTTTCTCTGTCAACGCGAATTTTTTTACATACAGGATCGTTAATAAGAACCTGCTCCGGATTCTTGTGGATACTGCTGAGAACTATAAGAAAATTATAAACGTCATTAGACAAAATGGTCTTATCGCCCATACATTCACCAACAAAGATGACAAGTGCTATCGAATAGTCATCAGAAACCTGCATCACACAACCCCTCATGCAGCTATAGTCGAGGCCATAGAGAGGACGGGCAACAGAGTCAAGGGAGAAATTATCAACTCCCGATATGACCCAGAGAAAAAGCCTACATCCACATTCTTCGTAAATTTAGAATCAAAGATTGCAAACAGGGATGTTAAAAAGATAGACTTCATCGTTCACCAACAAGTAAAAATTGAAGATGCAAAGAAATCCAAAACGATTGTCCAGTGTCAGCGATGCCAGCAATATGGCCATAGCAAAAACAACTGTCTGAGACCATACAGGTGTGTTAAATGTGGTGAAGGCCACCAAACCAAAGATTGCTCAAAGAAATACTCCTGCTAGGTGTGCCCTATGTTCCTGTGATCACCCAGCAAACTATAAGGGCTGCCAGGTGTACAAAGAAATTAAGGCCAGAAGAGATACCAACTATTCAAAAAAGTCGAATAAAACTACAGACACCAACGCCGAAAAGACCACTCCAAAGGCCTCCAGACATTAATGAGCCTCAGATCTTTCCTAATATTGACAGGACCAGAGTGCCACAAACGCGGCACGACCAAGCGAATATACCGCGAAACACCTACCAACTTAAAGACAACGCTGTTAGGGCATGCAATATCGCAAGGTTTTCAATCCCGGTATTGAGTTTCGATATTGAAATCCCAATACCGGAATACCGGTATTAATTCCGGGATTGGGGTTTTTATTATTTCAGGTTATAAAATGTCCCACGCATGCTGATTTTGAATAGCTAAATAAAAAAAAACAACATTTGCCATTCGTGTTTTTCATTACAAATAAAAAATAGGCTTTTAATCACAGTTTCAATCACTCCTTGTTTTCTTCTATGATACGAGTTGTCTTACAATTCAATATTTTAATAATAAGACAATTTAAAAATTATTACAATCTAAAATTGCTGGGATAGTGCTTTATTACGACATAAAAACTTCGATTTAAGACCAAATTGAACAAAATGTGCGAGCTGCTTATCGTATTTTTCATCCCTTAATAAATATTTATAGTACACACTACACGTGTGCCGTGCACTAACACTCCAGATAACGATTTTTGAGCGACTGCGCAGGGTAGCAGGGTGAACCTGTGAGTTTGCATATCATACCCATCCGAGCGACAAAGACAGGCATAGCCGGACAATACAGAGAGAAAGAGAGAGGTAAATACAGGAAGGTTCTCGGGTACAACCAATAATATTTTATATTAAGATACGTTATGCTCATACTAAGCGCATTCAAAACCCGTGACACTACTGACAGAGACAAAGACGGCAAACCATAGCGAACGCTATTGTTAGAAAGAGATAAATAGATAAAAAGTAAGGCAATTTGCCTTCCTTGAAATATCGGAAAAAATCGTCCGAGATCCCGGAATTACGAGATTCCGGAATACCGGGATGCATGCCCTAAACGCTGTTACACAACGCAGCGAATACCAGCCAGGACGTACATACTCGCATGCTACTGTAAGCTCCTCCGAACTGCCACACCCACCAGAGGCGGAAAACTACTCATACCTAACTCAACAAAATCTAACAATAGAACAGCTACTGCTCAAACAAATTCAGAAGATTGACATCCTCATTCAACAAATAAGCAATCTGATGGAACTGCTGACACCAGTCATTTCCAAGCTTGCTCCATAAATGGCATCACTGCGCATTGCGACCTGGAACATAAATGGATTAGCCCCCAACATCGACAAATTACGAAATATACTGATTGCAAATAAAATAGATGCCATCTTAATATCCGAAGCGCATGCCACTTTATCGAGCTACTTCCGCATGGAAGGCTATAACATGTACTTCACTTCCCATCCTGACGGCCGTGCCCACGCTGGCACGGCTCTGGCAATAAGATCAAGCATAAAACACTCGCATATCGAACCCTACTCTACTCCTCACCTGCAGTCGACCTCTGTTAGGATAGAAGATCGCGCCGGTACAATTGTCCTCTCCTCCGTGTATTGCCCACCAAGACACAAGATCACCGAGGGTATGTTTAGAGAATACTTTCGGATTCTAGGCTGCAGATTCATTAGTGGCGGAGATTGGAACGCTAAGCACACATACTAGGGTTCCCGTTGCGCAACTACCAGGGGGCGTGAATTAAAACGGTGCATCGACGTGAATGGGTTGCACCCCATGTCGAGTGGCGAACCAACGTATTGGCCAAGTGATCCTAAAAAAATACACGGCTTTCTGATCTTCTGATCACACCCCAGTGATCCTGACCTTAAGCTGACAGTTGTGATCATTTGTGAAAAAGGGGAGTCTTTGACTAACCACAAAACAGACTGGGACATATATTGATGACAATATTAGTTTATCAATTTCATTAA
Source organism: Acleris literana (assembly GCA_946894065.1). NCBI lineage: Eukaryota > Metazoa > Arthropoda > Insecta > Lepidoptera > Tortricidae > Acleris > Acleris literana. The sequence goes on from OX335680.1 coordinate 18,781,517, forward strand.
AAAATCAAAACGAGATCGATGAAGCCTGCCAATACATTACTAACCTCATTCAAGTAGCTGCTTGGATGAGCTCTTCATCTCAAAAAATCACACCTAAGCCACGATCAAACCCATTACATATCAAACAAAAAATTCTTGATAAACTAAGGCGGAATTGGCAAAACTCCCGATGTCCCCTAGACAAAACTATTTACAACCGAGCAGCCAAACAGTTAAAGGCGATAATAAAATATTCAGTCAACTTTACTCTACAGAATAAACCAGAAATTATGACACCATCTGATCGCGGTGAATACTCCTTGTGGAAAGCGAAAAAAAACCTAAACAAACCTCGAGAATCATTCCGACCAATAAGGTCCCAAAGTGGTTGGGCTGCCACAGACTCTGAGAAAGCAGAAGTGTTTGCAGCTCATCTGGCCGCCGTCTTTACACCCAATGATGGCGTAACCGACGACTCAGATCTAGAGAACACTTTGGGCCAAGACTTCCAAATGTCCTTAGCAATCCAACCGAGATCTCCGAGAGAGGTTGTCAGAGAAATAAGGATGTTGAAATCTAATAAGGCACCAGGGTTCGACCTGATTACCAGCGATATACTGAAAGATATTCCAAAGAAATGCATAACGTTTCTTAACTGTCTCTTCAATGGTATTTTTAGAACATGCCATTATCCGTCTATTTGGAAGATCTCACAAATAATTATGATCCACAAACATGGAAAACCTCCACAAGCACCCACATCTCACAGGCCGATAAGCTTAACGCCAGTAATGTCAAAACTATGGGAAAGAATATTCCTCAGTCGCCTGAAGCCCCTTATGGAGGACTGCGATGTTGTTCCTCCACATCATTTTGGATTCCGAAAATCCCACGGTTGAACAAAACAAGTACACAGGGTCTACCACACAGTAAGACAGTGTTATGAACGTAAACAGTACTGCTCAGCTGCTTTCTTGGACGTTCAACAGACATTTGATCGAGTATGGCATAAAGGTCTGTTAACAAAGATCAAAGAGAGGCTTCGTCACTGTATATTTCCTCTAATGGAGTCATACTTAACAGGCAGAACTTTTCAAGTCAAGCAGCGGGATGCCAGATCAACTCTACATGATATTGAGGCTGGAGTACCTCAGGGCTCAGTCCTGGGACCAGTCCCGTATAACATTTTCACTTCAGATCTACCCACATCAAAAGAAGTAACTACGGTGGCCTATGCTGACGACATTGCTTATCTATCTGTAGATGAATCTCCTTCAATGACTAGCAACAGACTCCAACATCTGCTAGATAGGACAAATAACTGGCTCTCAAAATGGCGTATTCGTGCTAGCACAACCAAGTCAACCCATACCACTTTTACTCTAAGAAAACTTAACTAGTCTTCAGTAACACTTGGTAGCGAGCCCTTAACCCATACTGACTGTGTAAAGTATCTTGGCTTCCATCTCGACAGGCGGCTCACATGGAAGGTCCACATAAAAAAGAAGAGAGACGAAATTAACTACAGATTCCGCAATCTATCCTGGCTCATGGGGCAAAACTCCGTGCTATCAGTAGACAACAAGCTGCTCATATATAACTCGGTCCTTAAGCCCATCTGGACATACGGGACCCAATTGTGGGGTGTAGCGAGCAAGACTAACATACTTTGCCTGTAACGAGTGCAAAATGCCATTCTTCGGATAGTATCCAATGCGCAGTGGTACACCAGAAATGAAGAAATTCATAAATATCTCAACTTGCCTACTATAAATAAATAAATAAATAAATATCAGGAGATAATGTCACACCAAATTGACCTAGTCCCAAACTAAGCTCTAGGCTTGTACTATGGGTACTAGACAACGATATAAATACGTATATATAGAAATATATACTTACATACATAGAACACTACTACTACATAGATACTATACTATATATGAAGAGATTAGTCGTTTAAAAAAAGTACATAGAGATCGGCTATCTATCCATCCGAACCCGCTCGTTACTGAGCTGTTGGATACGTCTAAGGTGGTCAAAAGACTGAAGCGGGACCACCTCCTCTGAATAGAAAGGCGCGGCACTGGCCACTCCTACCGCACTGCCAATTATACTTCCACCAATTCGCTTATAGTCTGGCGACTGATTGAGGATAATGAAACAGGAAAAAAAAAATTGCGCGGAGTGCGTCCGGCCTGCTACCAACTAACGCTTCCGTCACACGTAACGCGTCGTCAAACTTTAACACACTCTCTCACAGATATAGCCCATTTTTTCGATATCGCATTCATAATCAGACCGTTGACGTTGTAACAGTTTTTAATGCCATCTCTCTCGATATAATTATCTTTTTAACCGACTTCAAAAAAAGGAGGAGGTTCTCAATTCGTCTGTATTTTTTTTTTTTTTATGTTTGTTACCTCAGAACTTTCGACTGGGTGAACCGATTTTGAAGATTCTTTTTTTATTTGAAAGCAGGTGCTTCCAGATTGGTCCCATTTTTCAAAATGAAGATCTGATGGTGGAATCCATGACGAATCGACGGAACTCTTCAAAATTTATAGGCACACCTATAGCGATTTTGGTATTTTTCATTGTAACTCGGGTATTTGGTCTTGGAAACCACTATTTGGTGAAGTGGAACTGATGATGAAGACCACAGATGGCCACCGGAACTCCTAAACGGTATATATTTCGAGGGTGGCGACAAGATATTTCGATTAAGATAGTTGAGCGACTATGACGAAGCATATTTAGGTTTAAATATATGACTATGACTTTCCCACGGCGTTGCTTGCGGCGAGATTGAAATGTTCTATTGTTTCTTGAGAAATGGGAGAATAACAGCATAATTATGATCACTAAAAAGTATATAATAAAAAAAAGTTTAAAAAAACAAAAAATAGGTCAGCCCAACTGAAATCGGCGTCCAACAATATTTTAACCAAAAGCAGACTTCAGTCGGACTGACCTATTTACCTACCATTTTAAAGAAGTTATTTTTTGCTTTTTGAAGGCGGGTTTTTGTTTTTTTAAACTTTTTTTAGATTTCTCTAAAGTCTCTGACTGTATCGTTTCCTACGTAGGTGGACCTTCTTCTCAGCATAGCAACCAACGACGCCCGCACCTCGGTCCGGCGTGCCGCGGTCGTTGGCCTGAAGAAGCTGGCCGAGCATGCGGCGCTCTGGTCTGCCGACAGCATCCAGGGGCTGGTGAGGACCGCAGGGGACACCAGGGATCCTGCTCACACCATGCTGTGCCTGGAAGTCATGCAGGTCAGTCAGCAGAGTAGCGCATCAAGTCTTATGATTGTAGTCTTGAGTTGCGAATATGTCTTAAACCTTTAGATGGCCTGTGTGTGTCTCACATTGCCAAAAAATATACAAAACAAAAGTGTTTAGCTAATGTGTCTTGCGAGCACTTAGTTATGGATCGAAGACGTGCGTTCTCCTCTCACCAAGGGAATTTTGCACAAGGTGCCAGTAGCACGAAGAGCCATGGAGCGGGTTAGGCTGGTAATCTTGTAGATCAGGATTCAAATACCGAAATACCACGTACAACCAAGGTGGTTGACGTCGGGGGACACTTGACATAGCGAAAGGATGGCAGACGGACGAAGTCGTTTACTGAACGGTGGCCAAGGAATTCCAAAAGATCCGTGGGTAGACCATCGGCCTGATCGGTGGACGACATCCGTAAAACAGCGGGGAGACAATGGATGCGACTAGCGCAGGACCGAGGAGAGTGACGTAAGGAAGAAGCCTATACTGCCCTGCTTAGAAAAAAGAGCGTATGTTTCATAGAAACGCGTATGTATTAGTGACCTTATTTCTAAAGATGGAGGGTTAAATTTGCTTTGACTATCAAATTGAGCGTGCGTCCTTTTTATTAAGAAGGGCAGCATACCCAACAGTGGGTGGATTCTGGATGGATGGATGGAAATGTTAGTTCAGTATCGATTTATCGTCAGATCCTGGTGGACTGCCCGGCGATAATCGCGGGCGCAGCGCCGGCGGCGCCGTCCGCGCTGGAGGCGTTCTGCGCGCACGCCGCGCTCGGCGCCGCGCCGCGCCCCGCCGCCACCGCCGCGCACGTGCTCACGCGCCGCGCCGTGCACTGGTACACACTCGCACTGCACCACTACACTCGAACAACACACACTCGCACTATAAACCCACTACACACGGACAAAACACATTATAATTCCACTACACACACTTCACTCGCACTATACACTCACTACACACGCACAAAACACATTATACTTCCACTACACACGCACTAAACACATTACATTTCCATTACACTCACACACTACACGCACACACACACACACACACACACACACACACACACACACACACACACACACACACACACACACACACATACACACACACACACACACACACACACACACACACACACACACACACACACACACACAAACACATTAACTCGCACTATACACTCACTGCACATGCACAATACACATTATACTTCCACTACACACGCACGCACTACACACACTACACTCGCACTATATACTACTTCACATGCACAAAAGACATTATACTTCCACTACACACACTATGCACGCACTATACACGGACAAAACACATTAGGTATACTTCAATCACATACTACACTCACACTATACACGCACAAAACTCATTATACTTCCATTACACACACTTCACTCGCACTATACTCGCACTACACACGCACAAAACACATACTTCCATTACACAATCACTATACACGCACTATACACGCATTACACAGACACAGACCTATCTTGAGCGAGTTGCCTACAAAGCAAGATGCCTAACGAAGCCAGATGCCTAAGTATTATGCCTACAAAGCGAGTTGCCTAAAAAGCAAGATAACTAACTAGCATGATGCCTAAGAAGTATAATGACTACCAAGCGAGTTGCCTGAAAATAAAGATGCCTGAAAAGTATAATGATTTGTTAGATCAATTTTCTAAAATCGTTATTTTTTTATTACAAGAATTTCGACGGAGCTCCGCTATCGCGGAGCTCCTATTTCTGGGTTCTTTGGCCCTCCGGCCCTGCTGCAAAACTAACATAACCTAAACCTACCTACCTTTTTTGACCTAGTTATAATTTGCTTGTTAGGCATCCTGCTTGCTAGGCATCTTGCTTTTTAGACGTCCTGCTCGATAGGCATCTTGCTTCTTAGACGTCCTGCTCGATAGGCATCTTGCTTTTTAGACGTCCTGCTCGATAGGCATCTTGCATTTTAGACATCCTATTCGATAGGCATCTTGATTTTTAAGCATCCCGCTCATAACCCACACAGACGTTACTTCCATTGCACACACACACACACTACACACGCACAAAACACATTATACTTCAACTACACACGCACGCACTACACTACCTATACACTCGCACTAAACACATACACGATTCAACACACAACTCATCCACCACACACTCACTACACTAACTGTCAGTCAATTATATACACAGACACATAACTCTCACTCAACGCCGAAGTTTTTATAACTAAATAACTATAAATGTTTCAACAGCTACGAAGAAGGTTTGCCAGTAGAAGGCTCGGATCTGATGCTGGCTCTCGAGTCCATCGTCATCGCCACAGGAGTCCCCGACGGACAGAACAATATCAGGCCACTTAGGATGGCTCTGAGATCTCTGGTGAGTGAGTACTATAGTCGCTAACGTTGGCTTGACACTGGCAGTACTATTGTGGTTGCGATATTTATTTGAATGTCTGTACGTTACATTATTTATTTTTTAATATTTCAATATTAAAGTAACGTAACACTTCTAGTACATAAACAGCAGCTGTAACTGACACCAACAGACTGGATGGTTTAAAAGTAATATTATTAGAGAATGTGTTTTCATTACAATTTGAACCTTTTACATTAGGGAGTAAAGTCCATATTCGGAATTATTCATTTGTTATATTCGTTGGGCCGAGCTCAGAAGTTGCAGTACAGTCTTCATTGTTCATAGTTCGTGTCGTTTTCAGGTGCAACTAAGTAACGCTTCTCCCGTGGAATACGCGGCGCGAACTGGCCGCCTGCTCAGCTCTCAGCTGCGCGCGCACGGCTGGGCGCGCGGGGGGCCGCGCCCGCTGGCCCTGCTGGAAGCCCTGGGGGCGCTGGGCGGCGGCGCGCACGCAAAGCTCTCCCTCCCGCTCATAGACCTCATGGACGGGTAAGCGAGACAATATTGCTTGATAAAACGCCGGCGCCGAACTTTGACTTTTCACTTACCATTACTTGTCTCATTCACTCGCGCACAATGATATTCACGTCGCGCTCGCACAGCGCAATGTCCGCTGGCATCATGGATTGTAACCTTTTCCCTATAGTAATACGGCGCCCTACACTGCCCCCCTACGGAAAAAAGGCACATCTACTATATGAATTGTATTGCACTTCCATCCTTATTATAACCCATGAGAGTTTAATATGAATTAGTTGCACTTGTGCCTTTTCTCCGTACGAGGGCAGTACAGTAAAGGTGAATTCTTCGTCGTCGTCCGCGTAGAAGCAATTTATTGTTATTCCCTCGGTAACTGTAAATTTTTCCGAAATTACATTTATTCTATGTCCTTCCCCAGGATACTATCTATCTCTTTACACAATTTTATTAAGTTCCGCTCAGTTGTTTTGTCGCAAACTGTAACAAACAAACAAACCGAGGTACTTTCGCATTTATAATATTAGTATAAATTCCAGAGGTCAAATCAGTTATTTATAATAGTGCTGTCAATAATTCGACGAGTTTGACATCTAAAAATGCACAAATGCTGCCACTGCGTGGGAAGACCTGTTAGTACCGGTATTTAAAAAATCATACAGTAACAAATCTGTTATTGTGGAAATTCCCAAACCCAATATTTGACGTCTCTATGTGTTGCATCATATTTTTCAATCTGAGACTCAACCCATTGCGCAATATTTTTTTATTTTTTTGTTCGGCACTTTTATTTAGTAATAATTAAACAACATTTAAAGTTTTATTTAATAATTAATATAGTGTTGAAAATTAATATTGACAATTAATTAATAAAATGTTGGCGGAAAATAAACTCCTGACCCGGGTTTTTTTTTGTTTTAAATCTGTTATTAATAACATGCTAAAAATAGTAAGTTAAGATGAAATGATTTAATTTATTAAACATATCACAAGTTTATGTTTTTTATTTAGGTTTAAATAAAAGTTAAACTTTGTAGAGACAATATTTTTATTTACAAAAATGCAACTTTCTTATTTTCTTATGTTTAATAAGTAACAAATACTTACAATAATCGTTTAAAGTAACTATATTTAATAGGTATTAAGCAGCGCAATTGTAGCTATAACTACAACTATCCAGTAATTCACAGCCTCGATATCACAAAGTTGGAGTTCGAATCGAACTCAAATCTAAACTTTTCGAGACTTACAAGAAAAAAACAAAACAGCACTGTGCCCCCGTTCAGACTATGGCACAGTAGGAGTACAATAAACTACAAAGAGATGTATCCAATGTCTCACCTTATTGCATCAGTAGATCTTTTTACTGTATTTTATCATCAACGTGGTCTCTAATACAAATGAATAGTTAGAAAAACTTCTAAAGCACTATTCTGTCTTTACGCATCACTTGGACAATTTCAAGAGCGTCTAACTCATTGTCATGATTGCATATCGTATTGCCTCGAATAAATTAATTTTAAGTTAATTAAATAATTGACTATACTTTGTAATGAATGTGCTTCTCTCGGATCCTACATAACGCTTAAACACTGGTATAGCACACAATTTAAAAGTCTTTAATCATCGGTGTTACCACCATCGTTCGTTCGTATCACCAAGGCAAACAAGTCATCAGTTCTCGGTGTTTATTGTCCTCGCGATCAGCGAGTTTAGCTCCGTCGGCTGGGACCCCGTTGGGGCAAGCCAGGCGAACGCCCGTTAACTAACGGATTGGTCCCGTTGGTCCGGTGGTGAGGTAGAGTCGGTTTTTGCTGCGATCGGTTCGGGTGGACACTCAGAGCGTCTAACCCGCGGACGATCACCAATGTCGGGTCATCCTTTGTCTGATGGTTGGTTCTCACGGTAGCTTCGTCTAGCGTGGTGTCAGTCTCCTTAGAGCTTGGTTTCTTATGATTCCTACCCCCCCGCCTCCTCCTGCGCGGCTTGGGCGGCTCATCAGGGTTGACGGCAGCAGCCATGAGCCCAACGCTTCCCGTGCCACTGTCAACCATGTTCGTGTGTACGAACTCCGGAGGCGGAGGCCGCAGCGCCCTCTGCACCTCCTTTTGCAGTACCTTGCACGCTGGGTGGTTCGCTCGGTGTCTTCGCCCACAGTTAATACATGTAGGCGGTCCCGGTTCCTTTTCCAAACGCAGCGGGCATTCGCTGACATAGTGGTTCTTCCCGCAACGCAGGCACGCAATTGGATTAGAGCAGTTCTGGGAGGTGTGGCGAAAGCCCTGGCAGCGCACGCATTGGACAGGCCCGCTTTTCCACATATGACTCACAATGCTACCCGGCATGACGAAGAAGTCCTCGATATAGATGTCGGGAGAAATAAAATTGAGACGCGTTTGAACTCAGCGGAAAACAGGCACCTGACACTTTAGATCCCAAGTGTCAGCTTAAACCCTTGACAGTTTTAGGTTGGTTTTCTTGAGACGGCTGACGGCTGTGAGCGACCTTACCCGACGACCGCCAGAACTCGACTGATTTCGCTGACGCGCGCGCCGTTTATATACTGATGTTTAGCACATTGCGGATTGCGCAATGTTTTTGCAGTCATATTATCCTACTAATATTTTAAATGCGAAAGTTTGTGTTAGTTTGTTACTCTGGCTGGACGGATTTGGATTAAATTTGAAATGGAGATAGCTGGATTGACACATAGGCCACTTTACATCCTAAAAAATAAAAATAAAACCGGGTGAACAACGATAATCGAAATGACCGCGGACGAAGTCACAGGCAGAAGCTTGCTTGAAATAAGTTCGTCTTTTCCCGAAAAAATACATAGTCGATAAACCGATTGCGTAATATCTACGTTTTTAGTCATTTTTTTTATATGTATCTTCTGAGTTGGAGTATGGAAGATTTTTTTGGTTGTGTCCCATCGTGTAGAGAAAAATAAGTTTATGTATTTTCATTTACAATTTATAACGATAAGTAACATAAACAAAAAAAGTAGTGACAAAATGTACTTTTTCAAAAACTTCTAAATTTAAAAAATTACCGCAAATAACAGTAATAAACACGTATTTAGACATAATCCACAATCTGACACAAATGACGCCCCTCCCCCCCGGTTCTAAAATTAATTGATTTTCTAATTCGATATTCGGTTTTAGGTCATCCTTTTACATAAAATATCCAAATTTGAGCATTGTACGAGTAACTCATACCGTTTACAACCTAGAGACCGTGCCAAACGGACGAACAGTGACAGTAATAGGGTTCCGTCTTGCCCTTTACGGTACGGACTCCTAAATACTATCACTTGCGGCTTCCGTCTGTGGATGTAAATTTATATCGAAATGGCTGAATAAGCACACAGCTCTGCGTCCTTATTTTGGATGCATCAGATTTTGCACCTAAATTTGTAATTGTATGAGTAAGATTTCCTATTACACCATATTATTTAACCTGTTATGTATAATGTGTAATATCCTAGAAAGATATTATTTAATTTTCTGTTGTATCCCTTTGTACAATATTTATTTAATTTGTTGTTTCTATGGAATTTCCCATTACACAATATTTTTTACTGATATTTCCTTGGAACACCCTGTACAAACCATATTTATCTTGCAAAAGAAATGCGTCAGAATACTTGCTAATGTTGACCACATGCAATCATGTCGGCCTCATTTTATTAAGTTTAAAATCCTTACCTTAACGTCCATGTACATCTTTGAATCGAGTAAATTTATGAATAAACATTTATATCTTTACACGCCTAAAACAGATATTAGAAGAAACGATCGATATCTCAACAAACTTATATTACCCTTCTCCAGAATGAAATTAGTAACACATAGCCCCCATCACATGATGATAAAAATTTATAACCACCTACCTAACTTTATAAAAAATATAGAAAAACCTCCTGCATTTATTAAACAACTAAAACTATTCCTTTTAGATAAATGCTACTACACATTAAACGAGTTTCTAAATCTATATTAAGTTACGTTATAAGAAGTGCAGTAACATATAGTTTATAGAGAAAATTATTTTAAGTACCTATTGTTACCTAGACATAAATTAGTTATTATATAAATATAGCTAGCCCTCTCGTGTTGTTGCTGCGCCATGGCAGGGTGTCACATGTATGCCTATTCCTGTTTGTTCCACCTTGAATTGTAATGTGATATGCAATAAACTATTGAATTTGAATTTGTTGCGCAATATTTTTTCATCTTCATATTTCTATGGTATATCCTATTGCACAATATTTACTATCGATATTTTTATGGAATATCTTATTGCGCAATATTTATTATTCATATTTCTATGGGACATCCTGTTGCGCAATATTTTTTTACTTGATATTTCTATGGAATATCCTATTGCACAATAGTTTTTATTTATATATCTATGAATTATCCTATTGCGCAATATTTATTAGTCATATTTCTATGGAGCATCCTGTTGCGCAATATTTTTTTACTTTATATTTCTATGGAATATCCTATTGCACAATAGTTTTTATTTATATTTCTATAGATTATACTATTGCGCAATATTTTTTAACGATATACCTTTGGAACATCCTATTGCGCAATATTTTTTACTGACATTGCTATGGATCGTCCTATTGCGCAATATTTTTTTCTTTTGATATATCTACGGTATATCCTATTGCGCAATATTGTTTACTTGATATTTCGATGAAACACTCCGTTGCGCAATATATTTTACTAGATATTTTTATGGAACATCCTCTTGCGCATTTCTTTTTATTGTTATTTCTATGGAATATCCTGTTGTGCAATTATTTTTTTGATATTTCTATGGAAGGTCCTGTTGCGCAATTATTTTTTATTTGAAATATCCATGGAATATCCATTTTTTTTATAAAATAATAAAAATGGTGGCGAAAAAGAAACCCCTGTCCCGGGTTTTTGTTTTGTTTAAAATCTGTTATTAATAACATGCTAAAAATAGTAAGTTAAGATGAAATGGTTTAATTTATTAAACATATCACAAGTTTTTTCTTTGTTGTATAATTTAGGTTTAAATAAAAGTTAAACATTGTAGAGACATAATATTTTTATTTACAAAAATGCTACTTGGCGTCAAAATTGTCTTATGTTTAATTAGTAACAAATACTTACAATAATCGTTTTAAATAACTATATTTAATAGGTATTAAGCAGTCCAATTGTAGCTATAAATACAACTATCTAGTAATTCACAGCCTCGATATCACAAAGTTGGAGTTCGAATCGAACTCAAATCTAAACTTTTAGAAACTTACAAGAAAAAAAAAACAGCACTATGCCCCCGTTCAGACTATGGCACAGTAGGCGTACAATAGACTACAAAGAGATGTATCCAATGTCTCACCTTATTGCATTGTGTTAAGGTTCAAAAGTAGATACACCTCTATGTAGTCGACTGTACGCATATACCCGTATTAATGTTGTTTTAATATACTTATATTAACGCAAAATATACATTTTTTGAGTTTTAACCTTTTCTAAATTAGCTTTATATCATCCTAAGTAATAAATTAAATCAACTGCTTATTTATTTTATAACGACGTGTAAATTTACATTATTTAATTATTTTTTTTTAACAATTCTACGTTTTCATTGAATTACATTGAAAACAACGTCAAAGATGTTTTTTAGTTATGAAAACATTTTTTACACTTATATTAGATCTATTTACAGTATTTTATCATCAACGTGGTCTCTAATGGATTTTTAATTATTGAACATCTGCTCTATGTAATACTGTGTTCTGGCAAATAAATATGATTTGATTTGATTTGATTTGATTTAATATAAATGAATAGTTAGAAAAACTTCTAAAGCACTATTCTGTCTTTACACATCACTTGGACAATTTCAAGAGCGTCTAACTCATTGTCATGATTGCATATCGTATTGCCTCGAATAAATTAATTTTAAGTTAATTAAATAATTGACTATGCTTTGTAATGAATGTGCTTCTCTCGGATCCTACATAACGCTTAAACACTGGTATCGCATACAATTTAAAAGTCTTTAATCATTGGTGTTACCACCATCTTTCGTTCGTATCACCAAGGCAAACAAGTCATCAGTTCTCGGTGTTTATTGTCCTCGCGATCAGCGAGTTTAGCTCCGTCGGCTGGGACCCCGTTGGGGCAAGCCAGGCGAACGCCCGTTAACCAACGTAGTGGTCCCGTTGGTCCGGTGGTGAGGTAGAGTCGGTTTTTGCGATCGGTTCGGGTGGACACTCAGAGCGTCTAACCCGCGGACGATCACCAATGTCGGGTCATCCTTTGTCTGACGGTTAGGTCCCACGGTAGCTTCGTCTGGCGTGATGTCAGTCTCCTTAGAGCTTGGTTTCTTATGCTTCCTCCCACCCCGTCGCCTCCTTCGCGGCTTGGGCGGCTCATCAGGGTTGACGGCAGCAGCCATGAGCCCAACGCTTCCCGTGCCACTGTCAACCATGTTCGTGTGTACGAACTCCGGAGGTGGCGGCCGCAGCGCCCTCTGCACCTCCTTCTGCAGTACCTTGCACGCTGGGTGGTTCGCTCGGTGTCTTCGCCCGCAGTTAACGCATGTCGGCGGTCCCGGTTCCTTTTCCAAACGCAGCGGGCATTCGCTGACGTGGTGGTTCTTCCCGCAACGCAGGCACGCCATTGGATTAGGGCAATTCTGGGAGGTGTGGCGAAAGCCCTGGCAGCGCACGCATTGGACGGGCCCGCTCTTCCACATATGACTCACAATGCTTCCCGGCATGACGAAGAGGTCCTCGATATAGATGTCGGGAGTAGTAAACTTGAGACGCGTTTGAACTCAGCGGAAAACAGGCACCTGACACTTTAGATCCCAAGTGTCAGCTTAAACCCTTGACAGTTTTAGGTTGGTATTTCTTGAGACGGCTGACGGCTGTGAGCGACCTTACCCGACGACCGCCAGAACTCGACTGATTTCGCTGACGCGCGCGCCGTTTATATACTGATGTTTAGCACATTGCGGATTGCGCAATGTTTTTGCAGTCATATTATCCTACTAATATTTTAAATGCGAAAGTTTGTGTTAGTTTGTTACTCTGGCTGGACGGATTTGGATTAAATTTGAAATGGAGATAGCTTATACCCTGGATTAACACATAGGCTACTTTGCATCTTGAAAAATAAAAATATCTATCGGAGTATGGAAAATGTTTTTTTGGTTGTGTCCCATTGTGTTAAGAAAAATAAGTTTATTTTCATTTACAATTTATAAGGACAAATAACGTAAACATAAAAAAATAGTGTCAAAAAATAGTTTTACAAAAAAAAACTTTTAAGAAGTTCTTTATTTGTAAACAAAAAATCACCGCAAATAACAGTAATAAACACGTATTTAAAGTCGCGACATAATCCACAATCTGACACAAATGCATTGACATAAAAGACGCCCCCCCTTTTCTAAAATTAATTGATTTTCTAATTCAATATTCGGTTTTAGGTCATCCTTTTGCATAAAATATCCAAATTTTAGCACTGTAACTCATACCGTTTACAACCTAGAGACCCGTGCCAAATGGACGAACAGTGACAGTAATAGGGTTACGTCTGGCCCTCTTGGTACGGATTCCTAAATACTATCACTTGCGGCTTCCTTCACTAGATTTAAATTTATATCGAAATGGCTGAGTTTAATATTCACACAGCTCTGTCTCCTTATTTTGGATGCATCAGATATTGCTCATAAATTTGTAATTGTATGAGTAAGATTTCCTATTACACCATATTATTTAACCTGTTATGTATGTTATGCGTAATATCCTAGAACGATATTATTTAATTTTCTGTTATATCCTATTGCACAATATTTACTATCGATATTTTTATGGAATATCTTATTGCGCAATATTTATTACTCATATTTCTGTGGAATACCCTGTTGCGCAATATTTTTTACTTGATATTGCTATGGAATATCCTATTGCACAATAGTTTTTATTTATATATCTATGGATTATCCTATTGCGCAATATTTATTAGTCATATTTCTATGGAACATCCTGTTGCGCAATATTTTTTTACTTGATATTTCTATGGAATATCCTATTGCACAATAGTTTTTATTTATATTTCTATGGATTATCCTATTGCGCAATATTTTTTACTGACATTGCTATGGATCATCCTATTGCGCAATATTTTTTTCTTTTGATATATCTATGGAATATCCTATTGCGCAATATTTTTTACTTGATATTTCGATGAAACACTCCGTATCGCAATATTTCTTACTAGATATTTTTATGGAATATCCTGTTGCGCATTTTTTTTATTGTTATTTCTATGGAATATCCTGTTGTGCAATTTTTTTTTTCATATTTTATGGAAGGTCCTGTTGCACAATTATTTTTTATTTGATATATCTATGGAATATCCATTTTTTTTTACAAAATAATAAAAATAAACAAAATAAAATTTGTTTATTAAAAAGGAACATAAATTACAGACGATACAGTTAGCTGGTGATCCCACACTAGGCTATTCCTGTCACGTGGAGGCGATAAAAACAAAATATTTTTCATCAATACAGAAAAAAAAAAATATTGAAAAAAAAAAAACCATGACGATGAGCGTAATGACTGCTGTGATGTGCCGTCACACCTACGACAGTTACAATTATTAAGCTTTGATTTAAATATTAACAAAACTTTCAGAAAATGATGTGGCAGGAATTTCCGTTCACAATATTTTACGAGTGTTTGCATAATATTTTTAAATTTGTAACTCCCGTGGGAAAACTTATTGTACAATATTTTTATACTGCTGTTATTGTATAATAATAATAACCTTTTTCACTGTGCTCACTCTTCCTGAGAATTCATCTTTTATATCACATAAATGACCTAAATCTCACAGTTAAGTGAAAAAGAATAAAAGAATAGAAATACTTACCGCCCTTTTTAAAATATGATGTGTCCAAGAGCTGATCTGATGATGGAGTCGGAAGTGGCAACAGCATCTCCTCTGTATTTAACCTAGATCCTCCGAGTTTGAACTCGTTAGCTGGGGGCGTAAGCAGATGATGATTGTGCAAAAAAATAAAACAGCCTGCAGCAAAAATATTCCTCAAAAATGATATTTTTGACAACATTTTTATAAGTTTTTTATCGATAGTTGTCGTTCTTTATTTATTTATTTTTGCAATAATCAATTTAGGACCGTATGAAATTTGAATTAAGAGTGAAGTGTCCATTACTGGTGCCTGTCAGCTAAAAGTGTCCATCATTGGTGCCGTCACCCTACGTACAATATTTGTACAAGGAGCCTTACGAGGTTAAGTCAATAATATGATGAATTACGATTTCTTTCCCAGGGCTAACGCCTCATCAGACCCATCCGACGACGGCACGACCCTAGTCCTGCTATGTACCGTGGTCTTCCAAGAGCGCGCTGCCAAGGCTCTGACCTGCAAGATCAACAACTCCTGGGAGGAGAAGGTCAAGGAAACCATCAGTGGAGCTGATGGGTGGACGCGGTATAGGGTGGCCAGGGCTGCACTGAGGTAAGACGTGTTTAATTGTTTAGTGTTTTTTAGTTTTTCTATCTGCATATCGTGCAGAAGGTTGGAAATTTCGCACTAGAGCGTTTTACTTTTTTTTTTAAATATACTTTTGTTCTAAGCCGTGCGTTCAACGTAAGAGTTTGCATGTTTAAATAAAGTACCAGGATCGCAGCGGTAATCAGGGGTGCGTAGCGAAACTTAGATCGCAGGCAATGACGTAACGCGGTGCGGCGCACCGGCGGGCGCTCACAAGACAGCGCAGATGACTCACACATGTCACGGCAAAGCACAGCACTGTAGGTTACTTTTAATGTTTTTGCACTTCTAGTATTTGGCGTTATATTTTTTTGTTTTAATAATTATATTAAAATTTAAGTAATTTCGGACAGAGTGTGTTCACACGTTAGTTCGTTCAGAGGTCCGGGGGGAAGAGGACAGATATACGGATACCCACATACACACATACACACATACACAGATACACACATACATAGATACACACATACAGTTGCCTTAAACTTCTTGCCCTCCTCGGACGTTATCATCTGAGTTTTTCGACGGTTGGGAATTCATTGTTTGTTGTGTGATGGCTATAAACGCACCTTCGAATAACTGCTTGATCAAAGCTGGCAATCCCTGTAATTTTCTTCTTCCCAGATCTTTTTTTCCCGGGGTGCGAAATACAGTGAGCAGGTCGAAGCCCTTCGCTTCCTTAATAATTCGACTGACTGTCTGTAAAGTTTGCCGGCAACTGTACACAGAACTCACTGTACAAGTACACATTTTTTCGCAAATTTATTAAAAAACGTCGTTTGATACACGTGCGGAACTTGCATCAAAATGTACTTATTATTTTTGGCAAGGTATGGGCACCATGCGCTGGCGGCGCATATCCTGCAGTCGCTGCGCGGCGCCAGCTCGGAGGCAGCGCAGCGCTGGCTGTGCGCGCTGCACCGCGCCGCGCAGGCCGACGCCGCGCTCAAGACGCAAGGTACCACACATATTCGTATTAACCCATTATACAGGGTGGAAAAAATGAACGCCGCATAGACGGTAACTACCTTAAATATTGGAAATAGCAAATTCTACGCAAAGGAGACTTTCATTTTTGAAAATAATAAATAGAGCATTTATGGATTTTTAAAAATTTGTTTGCTTTAATTGAGAATTGAATTGGTTGAATATGATAAAACAATAAAGTCTTGCAGCGTTTACGGGAAATACCAAGCATGTGGATCCGATTTCTGGGTTTACAATGCAATTGTGGTCCTACGATTGCAGGCTCAATAAGCAGTCTGGAGAATGCAAATGTTCATGCGATATTTTACTAACTATTGGGTGGTTTATGTGTTCGTTGGTTAACTTTAATTTTATTAAAAAAACATGATTGTAATCGTGTAAAGCCAGACTGGAAGTTTTAGGTTCACATCTCGTAAGGATTAGGTAGCAAGTATGACCAGATAGCTTTGTGACTATATTTCGATCTGACTACATCGCTTTGTGCTTAGATATCATAATACGACCAGAGGGCCTTGCCAAGATGCATTGCGCTAACTAATGTTACTTTTCGTATCACGTCATCAATTAGTGACGCGATCGGTTTAGAAACGAATCTAATAGAAACGTCGGTTAGCTTAATGCATCTCGGCAGGGCTCTCAGATCGCTTTGCGATTACATTCCAAAAAGTCCGAGTTATAAAATGATTACTTCGTCTGCGTTACTAGGTAGGTTAGATTCGCTGGGTAATTTCAAATGCCCGAGGGGCAAATTGCCCAGAAATAGGAGCCCCATGCGGGGCTCCGTTGACATTGCTAATGCAGACATAAAATGAAAAAACGTCGTGTTTTAGCAACTCTCAAATAGTGTGAGATGTAGTTGTGAAGCGATTTGGTCGTATTTGCTATCCAGTTCTATCAAGAAATGGACTTAAAGCTTGTATCTTATAGGGCCTAGAAGGTTTCGTGTAGGGATGTAATAAGTCGTCCCCCAGGCATAACGGGCCTGGAGGCGGCCAGCTCGCTGTGGGAGGTGGCGGGCGGCTGGGGCGGCGCGGGCGCGGCGGGCGGCGGCTGCGCGGCGTCGTGCGCGGGCTGCGGCGCGTGCGTGCCGCTGGCGGGCGCCTGGCTGGGCGCGCGCGCCCGGGCCCTCGCCGCGCTCGCCGCCGTCGCCGACTCCGCGCGCACGCTCTGCACGCAGCCGCCGCCCGCCGTCGCACAGGTGCGTTGGACTATTATATTTTCACTCCTCAGACTCTAACATGCGGGCGCCTGGCTGGGCGCGCGCGCCCGGGCCCTCGCCGCGCTCGCCGCCGTCGCCGACTCCGCGCGCACGCTCTGCACGCAGCCGCCGCCCGCCGTCGCACAGGTGCGTTGGACTATTATATTTTCACTCCTCAGACTCTAACATGCGGGCGCCTGGCTGGGCGCGCGCGCCCGGGCCCTCGCCGCGCTCGCCGCCGTCGCCGACTCCGCGCGCACGCTCTGCACGCAGCCGCCGCCCGCCGTCGCACAGGTGCGTTGGACTATTATATTTTCACTCCTCAGACTCTAACATGCGGGCGCCTGGCTGGGCGCGCGCGCCCGGGCCCTCGCCGCGCTCGCCGCCGTCGCCGACTCCGCGCGCACGCTCTGCACGCAGCCGCCGCCCGCCGTCGCACAGGTGCGTTGGACTATTATATTTTCACTCCTCAGACTCTAACATGCGGGCGCCTGGCTGGGCGCGCGCGCCCGGGCCCTCGCCGCGCTCGCCGCCGTCGCCGACTCCGCGCGCACGCTCTGCACGCAGCCGCCGCCCGCCGTCGCACAGGTGCGTTGGACTATTATATTTTCACTCCTCAGACTCTAACATGCGGGCGCCTGGCTGGGCGCGCGCGCCCGGGCCCTCGCCGCGCTCGCCGCCGTCGCCGACTCCGCGCGCACGCTCTGCACGCAGCCGCCGCCCGCCGTCGCACAGGTGCGTTGGACTATTATATTTTCACTCCTCAGACTCTAACATGCGGGCGCCTGGCTGGGCGCGCGCGCCCGGGCCCTCGCCGCGCTCGCCGCCGTCGCCGACTCCGCGCGCACGCTCTGCACGCAGCCGCCGCCCGCCGTCGCACAGGTGCGTTGGACTATTATATTTTCACTCCTCAGACTCTAACATGCGGGCGCCTGGCTGGGCGCGCGCGCCCGGGCCCTCGCCGCGCTCGCCGCCGTCGCCGACTCCGCGCGCACGCTCTGCACGCAGCCGCCGCCCGCCGTCGCACAGGTGCGTTGGACTATTATATTTTCACTCCTCAGACTCTAACATGCGGGCGCCTGGCTGGGCGCGCGCGCCCGGGCCCTCGCCGCGCTCGCCGCCGTCGCCGACTCCGCGCGCACGCTCTGCACGCAGCCGCCGCCCGCCGTCGCACAGGTGCGTTGGACTATTATATTTTCACTCCTCAGACTCTAACATGCGGGCGCCTGGCTGGGCGCGCGCGCCCGGGCCCTCGCCGCGCTCGCCGCCGTCGCCGACTCCGCGCGCACGCTCTGCACGCAGCCGCCGCCCGCCGTCGCACAGGTGCGTTGGACTATTATATTTTCACTCCTCAGACTCTAACATGCGGGCGCCTGGCTGGGCGCGCGCGCCCGGGCCCTCGCCGCGCTCGCCGCCGTCGCCGACTCCGCGCGCACGCTCTGCACGCAGCCGCCGCCCGCCGTCGCACAGGTGCGTTGGACTATTATATTTTCACTCCTCAGACTCTAACATGCGGGCGCCTGGCTGGGCGCGCGCGCCCGGGCCCTCGCCGCGCTCGCCGCCGTCGCCGACTCCGCGCGCACGCTCTGCACGCAGCCGCCGCCCGCCGTCGCACAGGTGCGTTGGACTATTATATTTTCACTCCTCAGACTCTAACATGCGGGCGCCTGGCTGGGCGCGCGCGCCCGGGCCCTCGCCGCGCTCGCCGCCGTCGCCGACTCCGCGCGCACGCTCTGCACGCAGCCGCCGCCCGCCGTCGCACAGGTGCGTTGGACTATTATATTTTCACTCCTCAGACTCTAACATGCGGGCGCCTGGCTGGGCGCGCGCGCCCGGGCCCTCGCCGCGCTCGCCGCCGTCGCCGACTCCGCGCGCACGCTCTGCACGCAGCCGCCGCCCGCCGTCGCACAGGTGCGTTGGACTATTATATTTTCACTCCTCAGACTCTAACATGCGGGCGCCTGGCTGGGCGCGCGCGCCCGGGCCCTCGCCGCGCTCGCCGCCGTCGCCGACTCCGCGCGCACGCTCTGCACGCAGCCGCCGCCCGCCGTCGCACAGGTGCGTTGGACTATTATATTTTCACTCCTCAGACTCTAACATGCGGGCGCCTGGCTGGGCGCGCGCGCCCGGGCCCTCGCCGCGCTCGCCGCCGTCGCCGACTCCGCGCGCACGCTCTGCACGCAGCCGCCGCCCGCCGTCGCACAGGTGCGTTGGACTATTATATTTTCACTCCTCAGACTCTAACATGCGGGCGCCTGGCTGGGCGCGCGCGCCCGGGCCCTCGCCGCGCTCGCCGCCGTCGCCGACTCCGCGCGCACGCTCTGCACGCAGCCGCCGCCCGCCGTCGCACAGGTGCGTTGGACTATTATATTTTCACTCCTCAGACTCTAACATGCGGGCGCCTGGCTGGGCGCGCGCGCCCGGGCCCTCGCCGCGCTCGCCGCCGTCGCCGACTCCGCGCGCACGCTCTGCACGCAGCCGCCGCCCGCCGTCGCACAGGTGCGTTGGACTATTATATTTTCACTCCTCAGACTCTAACATGCGGGCGCCTGGCTGGGCGCGCGCGCCCGGGCCCTCGCCGCGCTCGCCGCCGTCGCCGACTCCGCGCGCACGCTCTGCACGCAGCCGCCGCCCGCCGTCGCACAGGTGCGTTGGACTATTATATTTTCACTCCTCAGACTCTAACATGCGGGCGCCTGGCTGGGCGCGCGCGCCCGGGCCCTCGCCGCGCTCGCCGCCGTCGCCGACTCCGCGCGCACGCTCTGCACGCAGCCGCCGCCCGCCGTCGCACAGGTGCGTTGGACTATTATATTTTCACTCCTCAGACTCTAACATGCGGGCGCCTGGCTGGGCGCGCGCGCCCGGGCCCTCGCCGCGCTCGCCGCCGTCGCCGACTCCGCGCGCACGCTCTGCACGCAGCCGCCGCCCGCCGTCGCACAGGTGCGTTGGACTATTATATTTTCACTCCTCAGACTCTAACATGCGGGCGCCTGGCTGGGCGCGCGCGCCCGGGCCCTCGCCGCGCTCGCCGCCGTCGCCGACTCCGCGCGCACGCTCTGCACGCAGCCGCCGCCCGCCGTCGCACAGGTGCGTTGGACTATTATATTTTCACTCCTCAGACTCTAACATGCGGGCGCCTGGCTGGGCGCGCGCGCCCGGGCCCTCGCCGCGCTCGCCGCCGTCGCCGACTCCGCGCGCACGCTCTGCACGCAGCCGCCGCCCGCCGTCGCACAGGTGCGTTGGACTATTATATTTTCACTCCTCAGACTCTAACATGCGGGCGCCTGGCTGGGCGCGCGCGCCCGGGCCCTCGCCGCGCTCGCCGCCGTCGCCGACTCCGCGCGCACGCTCTGCACGCAGCCGCCGCCCGCCGTCGCACAGGTGCGTTGGACTATTATATTTTCACTCCTCAGACTCTAACATGCGGGCGCCTGGCTGGGCGCGCGCGCCCGGGCCCTCGCCGCGCTCGCCGCCGTCGCCGACTCCGCGCGCACGCTCTGCACGCAGCCGCCGCCCGCCGTCGCACAGGTGCGTTGGACTATTATATTTTCACTCCTCAGACTCTAACATGCGGGCGCCTGGCTGGGCGCGCGCGCCCGGGCCCTCGCCGCGCTCGCCGCCGTCGCCGACTCCGCGCGCACGCTCTGCACGCAGCCGCCGCCCGCCGTCGCACAGGTGCGTTGGACTATTATATTTTCACTCCTCAGACTCTAACATGCGGGCGCCTGGCTGGGCGCGCGCGCCCGGGCCCTCGCCGCGCTCGCCGCCGTCGCCGACTCCGCGCGCACGCTCTGCACGCAGCCGCCGCCCGCCGTCGCACAGGTGCGTTGGACTATTATATTTTCACTCCTCAGACTCTAACATGCGGGCGCCTGGCTGGGCGCGCGCGCCCGGGCCCTCGCCGCGCTCGCCGCCGTCGCCGACTCCGCGCGCACGCTCTGCACGCAGCCGCCGCCCGCCGTCGCACAGGTGCGTTGGACTATTATATTTTCACTCCTCAGACTCTAACATGCGGGCGCCTGGCTGGGCGCGCGCGCCCGGGCCCTCGCCGCGCTCGCCGCCGTCGCCGACTCCGCGCGCACGCTCTGCACGCAGCCGCCGCCCGCCGTCGCACAGGTGCGTTGGACTATTATATTTTCACTCCTCAGACTCTAACATGCGGGCGCCTGGCTGGGCGCGCGCGCCCGGGCCCTCGCCGCGCTCGCCGCCGTCGCCGACTCCGCGCGCACGCTCTGCACGCAGCCGCCGCCCGCCGTCGCACAGGTGCGTTGGACTATTATATTTTCACTCCTCAGACTCTAACATGCGGGCGCCTGGCTGGGCGCGCGCGCCCGGGCCCTCGCCGCGCTCGCCGCCGTCGCCGACTCCGCGCGCACGCTCTGCACGCAGCCGCCGCCCGCCGTCGCACAGGTGCGTTGGACTATTATATTTTCACTCCTCAGACTCTAACATGCGGGCGCCTGGCTGGGCGCGCGCGCCCGGGCCCTCGCCGCGCTCGCCGCCGTCGCCGACTCCGCGCGCACGCTCTGCACGCAGCCGCCGCCCGCCGTCGCACAGGTGCGTTGGACTATTATATTTTCACTCCTCAGACTCTAACATGCGGGCGCCTGGCTGGGCGCGCGCGCCCGGGCCCTCGCCGCGCTCGCCGCCGTCGCCGACTCCGCGCGCACGCTCTGCACGCAGCCGCCGCCCGCCGTCGCACAGGTGCGTTGGACTATTATATTTTCACTCCTCAGACTCTAACATGCGGGCGCCTGGCTGGGCGCGCGCGCCCGGGCCCTCGCCGCGCTCGCCGCCGTCGCCGACTCCGCGCGCACGCTCTGCACGCAGCCGCCGCCCGCCGTCGCACAGGTGCGTTGGACTATTATATTTTCACTCCTCAGACTCTAACATGCGGGCGCCTGGCTGGGCGCGCGCGCCCGGGCCCTCGCCGCGCTCGCCGCCGTCGCCGACTCCGCGCGCACGCTCTGCACGCAGCCGCCGCCCGCCGTCGCACAGGTGCGTTGGACTATTATATTTTCACTCCTCAGACTCTAACATGCGGGCGCCTGGCTGGGCGCGCGCGCCCGGGCCCTCGCCGCGCTCGCCGCCGTCGCCGACTCCGCGCGCACGCTCTGCACGCAGCCGCCGCCCGCCGTCGCACAGGTGCGTTGGACTATTATATTTTCACTCCTCAGACTCTAACATGCGGGCGCCTGGCTGGGCGCGCGCGCCCGGGCCCTCGCCGCGCTCGCCGCCGTCGCCGACTCCGCGCGCACGCTCTGCACGCAGCCGCCGCCCGCCGTCGCACAGGTGCGTTGGACTATTATATTTTCACTCCTCAGACTCTAACATGCGGGCGCCTGGCTGGGCGCGCGCGCCCGGGCCCTCGCCGCGCTCGCCGCCGTCGCCGACTCCGCGCGCACGCTCTGCACGCAGCCGCCGCCCGCCGTCGCACAGGTGCGTTGGACTATTATATTTTCACTCCTCAGACTCTAAAATGCTTGTATAGGCGGAAAAAAGTGTTATATTTAATCCCTAAGAATTAAAACTACACTTTACTCCCTAGGGACTAAAGTACTTTTTCTTTTTAATTTACTTTGGAAACCCTTAAACAGCCAATAGCGTGTTTGTAAATGAAGGATTATCGCCATTTTAAGTGATTGTGTATGGACCATTTTTAGGCCGTGGAAATAACCTCAAAATGACAACTGCAAAATTATAAAAAAAAAAAAAAATTATTTCGTAAAACACGATTAATAATTACAAATATGAATCTACTTAAATATATTAAGGGTAATTTTATTTTATTAAGCATGGTCCAAATAGTTTTCAAGTTAGCAAAAAACCCGACTTCACCCGGTTTTTGTTTTTTTAAACATTTATTTTATTTTATACTTTTTAGTGATCCTATTTATGCTGTTACGTAGCTTCTAAATATTAATGAGAAACTATAGAACATTTCAAGCTCGCCGCAGACAACGCCGCGGGAATGTCATAGTCATATTTAAACCTAAATGTGCTCCGGCATAGTCGCTCAACTACCTTAATCGAAATATCTTATCGCCACCCTTGAAATAGGTACCGTTAAGGAGTTCCGGTGGCCATCTGTGGTCTTCATCATCAGTTCCACTTCACCATATAGTACTTTTCAAAAGCAAATACACGAGTTACAGTGAAAAATACCGAAATCGCTATAGGTGTGCCTATAATATTTGAGGAGTTCCCTTGATTTCTCCAAGATCCCATCATCAGATTCTGACGTCTTGACAATGGGACCAACTAGAAAGTATACCCATTCAAACAACGAAATTTTTTTTCAAATCGGTCCAGTGGTCTTCGAGTAATCGGGGAACATACATAAAAAAAAAACCCGACGAATTGAGAACCTCCTCCTTTTTTTGAAGTCGGTTAAAAATATGCAAGCATTTAAAGTGTCACTTTACAAAAAACTAACAACCGCGAAACAAATTTATCTAAAACTGTGTTACATATTTGTTAAATATTGTGATTTTGTATAAAAGGTCGTTTTTTTTCCTCGCATTCAAAGTGAAAAGTAGAATGTTTCACACGAGACTAAACTATAATGACACTCGAACTATAGCCACTCTCACTCGCTCGCTCGTTCGCGTGGCTAAACATTTCGAGTCATTATGGCTTGTTTTAGTCCCTTGTTGAACAATGTACTATTATTCATTAAAAAAACATTTTATGATAAAATCTAGATCTCAATAACCATAACACCTATGTATCTGTTTTTTGGATATATTAAACTGAATCATATGTCCTCCATTCCATTTGACCGGATACAATGCCGAGCGGTTCGAATCGACACCTGTCCGATTGAATTCCCTTAAATAGTGTTCTAATAGTAGTTTACGTGACGGTTGCGTAATGCCAATTACGCAGAGTCGCATACAATACTTTATCTACACTCATATCATAAGTCCTCTATGATGCGTTCAGAACCCGTAATTTAATTGCGTACGTGTTAATTTTGGAAGATGTTCCAAATTTGGATCTCATTACATTACAGTATTCGATTCGATTCGATTATTTTGTTATCTCTATTTTTCTTTTATCTTGGTGTGTGTTCTTAATAAATTAAAGTGAGAGGTGCCTTGGTCTACACTGTAAGCCTCTTACTGACACTGTAAATAAATAAATAAATAAATAATAGTAGTTTATGCAACAGTTGTATAAGAGAGGTCAAAAAAGACGAGTGGTGTGGTTACGATGTGAGCCGCAGGCGAACATCGTAAAGCAAGACGCCACGAGTATTTTTTGACTTAGTTATACACCGTTGCATACAATACTTTTTCTACGACTAGGTTTCAAATAAAATGCAAAATTAAATTAACAAAACTCTTTAATATACCTAGGTTAGAATACGAACGAACGAAGCACAGAACAACAAACGAGCGAGAAACATTCGAAAACAATAAAATATGTGTCTATGGTTAACTTTGTTTTTAAATTGATGTGCACTTGCCAGGATTCATATTTTTTTAAAAAGTTGCACAATCGATTTAACTTGTGAAATAGGGACTAAAAAACACCTAATGATTTGAGAAATGAATTCTTTTACCTGATTGGTCGATTTTAATATAGCTGCGTTCTGGTTGGTTGATACCAAATAAAATGTTTTTTTTTTAAAGAGTTAAATTAGTAAAAGAGTTTACATACCAAAAAGAACCTAACGTTCCGATTGACAGTCAATGTGTATTGTGACTGGTGGTTTAATTTGGTGAAGTATTTTGATTGGTAAAATTAACCTAGGTGTAAGCTTTGGCAGCTAGGCATATCGTTTTGGCTCAAAAAAGCACAAGTGCTGTTAAGGGGAATAGACTAGATAGACTTTTCTACGGAATGTTCTGCGGACATATTATTATTATCTATATTCTTATATTAGTGTTCGTGACTATATAAATGACAGTGACAGTGATGGAAACCACCCAGCAAATTACAAAGGGTGCTCTGTGTATAAAGAGCTTCAAAAAATTAAGTACCCTACCCAGCCACCAAAATATAGGCAAACAACTAAGGTGAGCAACAACAACCATGTAGAAGGCCCCCAACTTAAGCCTCACAGCTACTACCAAGCAGGCAGGTCAAATCAAGACTCAAATAATGGGATAGGCAATAGTAATAAAATGTCATACAAACAGGCGTTACTATCTGAGAATCCAACGACAGCCCCATGTTCTGCATTAGGCAACCAAAATGCAGATAATAATAATTTACAGACAAATTATAGTGACATGAAAGAAATGATGAATGCCATGAGACAACTGATGCAGCAAATGAGTGCAATGACAAACCTACTTATGGAACTCATGACCAAAATGACAAATTCGATTTACTTAAAATAGCCATTTGGAATGCCAATGGGCTCTCACAACATGTTCTCGAAGTTAAGTCTTTCGTAGAATTAAATAAAATAGATATCCTACTGGTCTCAGAGACGCATTTCACTGTAAAGAATTATTTCAAATTACCCAATTTCTCGTTTTATCACACAATGCATCCCGACGGAACTGCTCATGGAGGATCTGCAATACTTATCCGCACTAATATCAGACATCACGAAGCTGAATCCTACAGAACTCCGGAAATACAAGCCACAAGTTTAGTTATAGAAGATCGTCGGGGCCAATTGAAGATAACCGCTTTATACTCACCGCCTAAACATGCAATGAAGAAAGAAGATTACATACGCTTTTTCGAAACACAGGGCCCAAGATTCATGGCAGGCGGAGACTACAACTCCAAGAACACCAGTTGGGGCTCGCGGTTGACAACTCCGAAAGGTAGGCAACTGCAAGCAGCTCTCAGAGATCTACATCTAAATGCAGTGTCCAGCGGTGAGCCTACTTATTGGCCTACAGATCCTAGGAAAATCCCAGACTTAGTGGATTTCTGCATTGTTAAAGGAATCCCAGTGAACAATATTACCTGTTCTTCCTCTCAAGATTTATCATCTGACCATAGTGTTGTACTAGTAGAAGTTCGACATAAATTCATACCAGTAAAACCACCAGCCACGCTTCACAATCATAAAACAAACTGGAACCTGTTTCGCTTGCTCGTGGATTCCTCCTTGGACACTAAACTCCCCCTTAAATCTGAAGACGAGATTATGTTTGCAGTAGAACATTTCAATAAATGTGTCCAAAATGCTGCCTGGGAAAGCACACCGGCTATTGAAAAAAGAGACACACTGGTCTACTCATTACCTGTGAGGGGATTACTGGCCGAGAAACGAAGGGCCCGTAAACAGTGGCAAACCAGTAGATACCCTGAAGACAAAAGAAGATTTAATAACTTAGCAGCAAAGCTAAAACACAGATTACAATGTGAAAGAAATGAAAACTTCCAATATTATTTAAAAAAACTAGGTACTACATCAGCTTGCGACTACTCCTTATGGAAAGCTACAAAAAAAACTTAAAAGACCGATACCTTCTAAAGCACCAATTCGCAATGAGAATGGAACCTGGGCTGTTAATGACAAGGAAAAAGGCGTGGCGTTTGCTTCCCATTTAGATGAAGTCTTTGTACCTAACGCATCTGTATCAAATAGTGAAGAAATCTTAAATCGTCTCATGAAAAACACAGCTTCCTTCAAATTACTACAACTTCCTTAAATCCTACCTTGCGGATAGACATTTCTTTGTAAAGCAAGGAGAAGAATTCTCCTCCCTGCATAAAATACCCCTCAGTCGTTGGATATCATATTCGCAAAACATGATATTCTGAAAAATATCATAAAAGCAAAACATCATATTCGCAAAACATGATATTCGCAAAACATCATAATAGCAAAACATCACATTAGCAAAAAATAACTATTATTAAGACATGAATTAGACATTGTCGACGGAGCTCCGCTACCGCGGAGCTCCTATTTCTGGGTGGTTTGGCCCTCCGGGCCTGCTGTACATCTAACATAACCTAAACCTACCTACGATTTTATAACAAAACCGGACTATTTGTAAATATCATGTTTTGCGAATATCGTGTTTTGCTAGTATGATGTTATGCGTATATGATGTTTTGCGAATGTGATGCTATGCGTATATTATGTTTTGCTAGTATGATATTTTGCGAATATGATCTTCTTGGGTATAACGGATAAAATACATGCTGGAGTGCCCCAGGGCAGTGTTCTCGGCCCCATCCTGTACTTATTATTTACCGCTGACTTACCTCATTCGGAAGGGGCCATAATCGGCACCTTCGCAGATGACACGGCAGCTTTAGCAACGCATGAAAATCCAACGCAAGCAAGCACCATTCTTCAAGAGTGTTTAGATAACATTACAAATTGGCTGAAAACCTGGCGTATAAAAGCAAATGAGACCAAGTCAGTACAGGTAACCTTTACCACTAGACGTGACACCTGTCCTCCAGTAACACTCAATGGAGCACAAATTCCTCAAGCAAATGAAGCCAAATATCTTGGATTGTACTTGGATCGTCGCCTAGTGTGGAAAAAACACATTTTCACGAAAAGAAAAGCTTTAGGCATGCAACTTAGAAAAATGCACTGGCTCTTCGAGAGAAAGTCCCAGCTGTCTCTGGAAAACAAAATGCTCTTGTACAAATCCATCCTAAAACCTATATGGACGTATGGTGTTCAGTTATGGGGAACCGCATCAACCTCAAATATAGAGATACTACAGAGATTCCAGTCAAAGATTCTCCGAATGATAACTAACGCTCCTTGGTTTGTTACAAACAAACAGTTACACCATGACCTAAAAATCAGAACAGTTATAGAAGAGATAAGTCACACAATGAAATCCTACAAGAGAAGAATACATAATCACCCAAACATACTTGCAATGCAGTTAATGCAAAGTAATTCGAAATTCTCAAGATTGAAAAGAAAAGCTCCCATAGATCTATAACAGACAACAACATATAGGGCACACGTCATTGGACTGTCGCCCTTCAAGTCAATGCGCACCTTCATGACCATTTGCTGAATGTCTCTAAGACAGTATTGCAAAAGAACATACCAAAAAAAAAAAAAAAAAAAAAAATGACAGATAAAAGTACAGGAGTAGGAAAATAAATAAATAAATAACGTAATTTCAGGTTCGTAAAACCAGGTTCCATCAACATCACTTTGATGAACGGCGTTTTTCTACCGCGCGTTTCACTAAGCACTTTTTACCTCGTACAATGAAACTGTGGAACGAACTTCCTTTAAACAAACTTAACCTAAACATACCTAACCTAATCTTAGCTTTAATCTTTTTTTTTTAAATATCCTTCCAATTATAACATGAATGCCATCAAGAAAAGAGCTTACATTTCCCTACAACACACCGACAATTCTTCATGAGTTACTGGTAATTATGAACGATAGTGATAACTTCCTATCAGGTAACCTACATGTACGATTGCCTCCTCCCTCTCCTATAATCATGGATGGCTGTGTGTCGGGAGTGCTTAAAGTTTTGCGAGAAGACGGACGACAGGCCTTCTAGTGTTCCTCTGTGAGGTATACCTCTAACTCTCGTTTTAGTTTTATGTTATTTTATATTAGTTTCACAGTGTATTAGTGTAAAACTGTAATGCTGTGTAAATATACTTTTCAATAAATAAATAAATAAAAAAAAACCTTGACACTGTTAGAAAACACGATTAGAAACAAAATACTCGATAGTTTTGTTTTCCAAACATGACACCTTTTTCAAGTGTTTTTAGTCAGTTTTTAAGCGCGCGCAAATTGTAAGGGTCTGCTCGAAACTGGCTGGCATAACGGTCAAACAGAGTTAATTGAAATGAAATAGAGAGAATGGTCCAGCAGACGTCCCGCTCGGCGTCGGCGGCGGCGGGCGCGTGCGGCGCGGCGCTGCGGCGCGCGGCGCGCGGGGCGCGGGCGGTGGCGGCGCGCTACGCCAGCATCGCGCGCACCGCCTTCCACGCCGACGCCACCACGCTCACGCACCTCAACATGTATCCTTTTACCGACCGGCAATATTCATATCGTTCTGGTTCCTCTAGCGTAACCGAACCGTCAAACGGTTCTATAATGAGCGTTGCCATGGTAACAAGTGTTCTTTTATAATTATTATAGCATTGTTATTACCATGGTTACGCGCACGAACTACTTCAGTAATAATGTTTGGTGATCAACTGATAACTAATTTTTTTATGTTATACTTGTCAAAAACCATTTTTACAGCAATTGAAATGTGTAAATACGAAAAGTTGGAAAGTTCTTAGGGTTATTTTTTCGGTTTCGCAAGGTGTATAGAGTACAGTACAAAAAGTAAAAATATGATAAATTTCCCATGGAACAGAGAAAAATATGTAAATTAAATCGGAAAAAAAAAATCTTAACCTTTTGAGCGCTAAAGCCGGCAAATCACGTCATTGGACATTCGTGGCACTGACGCCAAACGTCGACAATTTCCGTCAAACACCATACGCCAAAACACTGTGTGGCGTCTAAGACACGTTGTATTACTTCGGTACTTGGTGTTCAAATTGAAAATCTATCGCATCATTATAGGTAATGTAGTAGGGAACGAAGAAAAAAATTGTTTTACTAAGTTGTTGGTCAGCCAAAAAAAATTTAGGAATCTATGACTTAGAGCAATTGTTAATTTACTCAATTTCCTGAACACCAACCAGCTCCCAGAACACGTTCACCCAGCTCTCCCAATTCCTGGACAACATCACTTGCACCCAGCAAGAACCGGAGCTGTTCACCCCCCACATCCGACCTTCGACCCTAGAGGAGAAGATAGCCCTGGCGCCGAGCGAGGCCATCGCGCGAATCTCCGCCAAGCTGTTCGCAGACCCGGGAACTGGCAGTGGGATCACGCATCGGGTAAGTGCTTAGGATCTCTTGTTAAATATCATTGGACAATCTTTTATTTTTTAAAATTTAGAAAACAAACAGTCACATAAAAACAAGATTTAACTATAAAAACATAAAATACCTATAGTTCCATCTATATGTAAAAAAATACATTTTTGAAAAACTGGGTAAGAAAGCACCTAACAAAACGAGTATATATGTAAGCATCTCAGCTGAGACGCTCTTGGAAAATGGTACGTATGAAAAAAGCTGATAATAATAGTGAAAAACTAGATAATATAACAGAATTTAGTTGCTTAGACTATTTAAGTGTAGCTTACGTACTAATATGTCGAGAACGATTATCAAGGAAAATCATATCGACTTATATCCTTTTTCACTGGAACCACAGATTTAATAATAATAATAATAATAATAATATCTCTTTATTATCAGGCAACTGGGCCCATAAATTGTTAGTTACAGAGAAATCTTACATGACTAATGTTAATGAATATAATCTTAACCTAGGTCTTACATAGCTACTTAGGGTCTCTATAAATTGGGAGATGAACCGACACCCACTTCCTGTAAAAAGGATTGTTCCATCTCCCCTCTATATCGGACAGCAGGGTGTTGGTGCTGCCCCGCAAGCAACACATCTGGGAGGCAATTCTTTTTCGCATTATGGCATGGAAGTCATCTATGCGCGCCTCCGCAAACATGCCAGATGCGCTGCAGAAGCGGGGCAACCCCATCAGCATCCTGAATCCGTTATTAAATTGGACACGTAAAGCACTGTAGGCACGCTTCGTATAGTTGACCCACAGGCTGCACGTGTAGAACGACTGACAATACGACTTGAACAAAGTTTTTTTTGACCTCAGCTGTACAACGTGCAAACCTGCGAATCAACATATTCGTTCTTACCGCGAGTGCTCTACGTTCCCTTTCAATATCTGAATCATCCTTCAAGTCCTCGGTGATGACATGACCCAAATATTTAAAGTGAGAATACTTTAAGAAGGAGAGTGGGTGAGTCAATATAGTTATCCATTAATTTGAATATAAAATTTTGGTCTAAATATACACAGCGTTTTGCAAGAGGAGGAGTAAACTGTGACTGGAGAGTAAAAACCTTCAAATTAAGTTCTAGACTTGTACTATGAGTAATAGACGACAGTAAATATACGGCCGCACTCATTGTCCGTTAATGACGATGAAGTCGTTCCTCAGTGACGATTTTTAAAATAAATATCAGGGGAAATTTGGAAATCATGTCGATTGCAAATTTCAAGATATCGAACAAGACTTTTCTGTATAAACACTTTATGGAAGTCTTTTTTAAAGTTTTGATGATGACAATTTCGAAATGCAGTTGATTTTAGATTTTCAGATGTCGGACATATTTTCTAAATCCGTATCCCAGCCAATCTAAAAAAAGGCCCGTATGACGACTTTTTTAAAATTTGGTCGTGGGACTCGTTTCAAGGGATTATGAGCATGCGGATTTCGAATCTTCATTTGGATCTCTGTTGGAAATTCGTTTTTTGAAAAAGTCGTCATGGGATGCCGATTTCAAAAATGGGGTTAATTATGAATTTCAATTTGACGACGGGTACGATCTTTTCGAAAAAGTCAGTCGTGTGATTCATTTTGTAGGTTTTCGGGGATGTCGATTTAAAATGTCGTTAAATTTAGATCTTAAGGTATCGGACCTGACTCTTTTGAAAGTTTTTATGTGATATTTTTTTTAGGTTTTTGGGAATGCCGATTTCGAAAACGCGGTCGATTTTGGATATTCAGATGGCGAAGATGCATTTAATACCTTTATAGTAATCAAATATTTGTTCGTATCGCAGCACACGGAAGCGGTCCTGGCGGCAGTAAGCGCGTGCTGCGTGGGCGCAGTTTGGCCGCGGGGCGTCTGCCGCGGCGGCGCGGCGGGCGCGCTGTGCCGCCTGTCGCTCACGCCCGGCGCGCGCCCGCCCGACGCCGCCGCCACGCTGCCCACCTCGCACCACCTCGCGCTCAAGGCCGAGGGCGTGGTGCTGCCGCCACCGCCGAGGTACGTTAGCTAAAGGACTGTGCCGCCTGTCGCTCACGCCCGGCGCGCGCCCGCCCGACGCCGCCGCCACGCTGCCCACCTCGCACCACCTCGCGCTCAAGGCCGAGGGCGTGGTGCTGCCGCCACCGCCGAGGTACGTTAACTAAAGGACTGTGCCGCCTGTCGCTCACGCCCGGCGCGCGCCCGCCCGACGCCGCCGCCACGCTGCCCACCTCGCACCACCTCGCGCTCAAGGCCGAGGGCGTGGTGCTGCCGCCACCGCCGAGGTACGTTAGCTAAAGGACTGTGCCGCCTGTCGCTCACGCCCGGCGCGCGCCCGCCCGACGCCGCCGCCACGCTGCCCACCTCGCACCACCTCGCGCTCAAGGCCGAGGGCGTGGTGCTGCCGCCACCGCCGAGGTACGTTAACTAAAGGACTGTGCCGCCTGTCGCTCACGCCCGGCGCGCGCCCGCCCGACGCCGCCGCCACGCTGCCCACCTCGCACCACCTCGCGCTCAAGGCCGAGGGCGTGGTGCTGCCGCCACCGCCGAGGTACGTTAGCTAAAGGACTGTGCCGCCTGTCGCTCACGCCCGGCGCGCGCCCGCCCGACGCCGCCGCCACGCTGCCCACCTCGCACCACCTCGCGCTCAAGGCCGAGGGCGTGGTGCTGCCGCCACCGCCGAGGTACGTTAACTAAAGGACTGTGCCGCCTGTCGCTCACGCCCGGCGCGCGCCCGCCCGACGCCGCCGCCACGCTGCCCACCTCGCACCACCTCGCGCTCAAGGCCGAGGGCGTGGTGCTGCCGCCACCGCCGAGGTACGTTAGCTAAAGGACTGTGCCGCCTGTCGCTCACGCCCGGCGCGCGCCCGCCCGACGCCGCCGCCACGCTGCCCACCTCGCACCACCTCGCGCTCAAGGCCGAGGGCGTGGTGCTGCCGCCACCGCCGAGGTACGTTAACTAAAGGACTGTGCCGCCTGTCGCTCACGCCCGGCGCGCGCCCGCCCGACGCCGCCGCCACGCTGCCCACCTCGCACCACCTCGCGCTCAAGGCCGAGGGCGTGGTGCTGCCGCCACCGCCGAGGTACGTTAGCTAAAGGACTGTGCCGCCTGTCGCTCACGCCCGGCGCGCGCCCGCCCGACGCCGCCGCCACGCTGCCCACCTCGCACCACCTCGCGCTCAAGGCCGAGGGCGTGGTGCTGCCGCCACCGCCGAGGTACGTTAACTAAAGGACTGTGCCGCCTGTCGCTCACGCCCGGCGCGCGCCCGCCCGACGCCGCCGCCACGCTGCCCACCTCGCACCACCTCGCGCTCAAGGCCGAGGGCGTGGTGCTGCCGCCACCGCCGAGGTACGTTAGCTAAAGGACTGTGCCGCCTGTCGCTCACGCCCGGCGCGCGCCCGCCCGACGCCGCCGCCACGCTGCCCACCTCGCACCACCTCGCGCTCAAGGCCGAGGGCGTGGTGCTGCCGCCACCGCCGAGGTACGTTAACTAAAGGACTGTGCCGCCTGTCGCTCACGCCCGGCGCGCGCCCGCCCGACGCCGCCGCCACGCTGCCCACCTCGCACCACCTCGCGCTCAAGGCCGAGGGCGTGGTGCTGCCGCCACCGCCGAGGTACGTTAGCTAAAGGACTGTGCCGCCTGTCGCTCACGCCCGGCGCGCGCCCGCCCGACGCCGCCGCCACGCTGCCCACCTCGCACCACCTCGCGCTCAAGGCCGAGGGCGTGGTGCTGCCGCCACCGCCGAGGTACGTTAACTAAAGGACTGTGCCGCCTGTCGCTCACGCCCGGCGCGCGCCCGCCCGACGCCGCCGCCACGCTGCCCACCTCGCACCACCTCGCGCTCAAGGCCGAGGGCGTGGTGCTGCCGCCACCGCCGAGGTACGTTAACTAAAGGACTGTGCCGCCTGTCGCTCACGCCCGGCGCGCGCCCGCCCGACGCCGCCGCCACGCTGCCCACCTCGCACCACCTCGCGCTCAAGGCCGAGGGCGTGGTGCTGCCGCCACCGCCGAGGTACGTTAACTAAAGGACTGTGCCGCCTGTCGCTCACGCCCGGCGCGCGCCCGCCCGACGCCGCCGCCACGCTGCCCACCTCGCACCACCTCGCGCTCAAGGCCGAGGGCGTGGTGCTGCCGCCACCGCCGAGGTACGTTAACTAAAGGACTGTGCCGCCTGTCGCTCACGCCCGGCGCGCGCCCGCCCGACGCCGCCGCCACGCTGCCCACCTCGCACCACCTCGCGCTCAAGGCCGAGGGCGTGGTGCTGCCGCCACCGCCGAGGTACGTTAACTAAAGGACTGTGCCAGTTATCGCTGACGCCCGGCGCGCGCCCGCCTAACGCCGCCGCCACTTTGCGATTGTGATGCGTTACGCAATAGAGACGCATGCCTTCGAATAATCGAAAAACACACATGAAAAAAAAACCGACAAACTAAGAACCTCCACTTTTTTGACGTCGCTTAAAAATATCACTATGTGCATAAGTATTAAAAAATATATGACACTTTGAGACTCTTCTTGAAGCAAGTTACGCATTATAATATGTAATATGCATATATTTACTCTTATTTTTTTAATAACGGGTATTATTATATTTTAATTTTTCTCGATTAATGATATGAAAATGTGAACAATTAAAAAAAAAAAACTATTAATGTTGTGCATCTGGTGTATTTATGTATGTATAATGTAATGTTTTATCGAAAAACGAAAGATCCAAACCTGTGGGCTCGCCTTTGTAACCCTAACCACTGCCAGTTTATTTTAAATGATAATGTTTCCACAGCAAAAACCAAAAACCTCGAGAAGTGAAAAAAGTTCAACTCACCGTCACCGCCACGCCGCATCCTAGGACTAATGAAAAGGTTGGTGCAAATCTGTTAACCGCATGTTCTACAATCGACAAGTAAAACATATTCGACAAATAAATTCGGCCATTTCTCTTTATTACACTTCAAAATAGACAAGGAGAGAGCCAACTTTACATTTAAAGCATTTGCAGATAAATTTACTCGTTGATTGTGAAACGGGCCCTAAAGGATGATTTCCACCAAACGGCTCGCATCGCATCGAACCGGAAAGGATACGGACGGATGCGGCGACAGCCGACCGCGTCTGTTAAAATTATTATTGTCTATTTATGACGGAGCCGATCGCAAGTCGCAGCATACGTTCGACTACGATCGCATGTCGCGGAAGACGCCCGCGGTCAAGTTGCTGTGCGCGGCTTGGTAATATAGACTTTAAATACTGTGAACATGATTTAATATCGTTTATGGACCATAAAATTATTTCCGTTCCGATCCGTTGCGGGCCGTTTGGTGAAAATAGTGCTTTAATGTGTTAACGGTCGCACTCAGAGTCAGTTAATGATGATATCGTTCCTTAGTAATGATATGTTTTTAAACAAATTTGAAAAATAAACCAGTTAATTGTCTCTTAAATGTGAATTATAATTACTAGCAAAATATTCATTATAATCATATTCGAAATATCATTTATTTAACAATATTCGATTGATTAGCATAGGTATTTAAATTGTATTTAAAAAATAGTCAAATGAGGTTGTTTCTTTTTTATAAATTACTAGAGGATGCCCGCGACTTCGTACGCGGAGAATTAATTTCCCGCTACTCCCCCATTTCACCCCCTTAGGGGTTGAATTTCTAAAAAATCCTTTCTTAGTGCTCACTTACATCATGAAAGGAACCCCTATACCAAATTTCAAGTTTCTAGGTACAATAGTTTCGGCTGTGCGTTAATATCTAAGTCAGTCAGTCAATTTTACCTTTTATATATATAGATATAGATGAATGGAATCATTTATTTTATTCAATAAATTAATTGTTTTGTAGTTCGCTCTCAGATTTGTTCTAATTAAACACTATAGTTAAATTAAAGGCCCCTTTTTTTCAATGACGACGAAAAATGTCGACCACTTTAGCCTGAATCGATTTCCAGTATAGGCAAATATTCGTGTGAGAAGCATATTTGTTTCTGAGTCTTGGATGCTTTCAATTTATTTAAATACCTAAATATTTCCCTATAGAATGTTTATCGTTGCCTAGTACAAGCCCAGAGCTTAGGGAGCGTATACATAGAACGTCCGTTTTTACAGGATCCGTTTTAACGGATCTTTTCACCTTGTAATCTTCTTTTTCACTAGATCCAGAATACTGTTTTGGGTGTGAACTCGCTCATACAACTACATACGCCATCAACTAACGGACCTGTAAAACGGAGCGCTATGTGTACGCGGCCCTAGTTTGGGATTAGTTCAATTTGTCTGAGATTGTCCCGTAATATTTACTTTAACTTTTACTACCCGCTTAAGAGGATTGTGAAGCGCCGCTAAAATCGCGTAGCTGTCAAAAAAAATCCATACAAAACTAGCTCCGGGCGAAAACGTTTCTCACCCCCTAAATCAAGTCCGATTTTCACGATTTTTGAATATGTTGTAGTTATTATAAAGACCTAGGTCTGTACGTTTCTGTTTTTTGTTTTTTAAATTTGTTTCGTTCTAAGAAATATTCTCTTGGAAAGGAAAACGTAAAGACATAGTTTTTCATGATATGTACAACATATTAAAAAATCCTAAAAATCGGACGAGGTTTAAGGGGAGAGAAACGTTTTCGCATTTTGTATGGAGATTTTTAGCTTCACAATCCACTTAAATAGATAAAATAAAACAATGTGAAGCGACAGTGTAATACTAGTGTGAACTAGCAAGCGCGATAACCTAACACCGACTCCAGACCGTGGAGCTGACCAACGTCCCGCCGATCCTGAGCGCCGTGCAGACCGTGACGCCGGTGCGCGACTTCTTCTCGGCGCAGCAGCTGGTGTCGGTGAGCGCGGCCGGCCTCTACACCGTCGCCGTCGAGGCCGCCTTCGTCGACGAGGACGGGGAGCTGTGGAACACGGGGCCTAAGACTTCAATTGTCATTAAGGTCAGTTTCGTTTGGCTGATGTTCGAAATAACAAAAAGCAAGCTTTAAAAAACTCGACTGTTTCTAACCAACTTTAAATCGTTATAAATCATAAATGATCATTCAAAATGGAAAATTATGAAAGAAATCTAAAGATGATTTTTAAATACTTATTCGATGATACCCCACTTG
This sequence comes from Acleris literana, assembly GCA_946894065.1. Classification (NCBI taxonomy): domain Eukaryota; kingdom Metazoa; phylum Arthropoda; class Insecta; order Lepidoptera; family Tortricidae; genus Acleris; species Acleris literana. The sequence goes on from OX335680.1 coordinate 18,819,446, forward strand.
TCATAGTTCATCGTTTTTTTTTTTACAATCCCTATCTGGTTGCCGCCATTTTGAGTTTTGATTACTGTTATATCTTTAGTGACACTCACAAGATTAAGACAAATGGATTGACATAAGACTCATCAAAATTTGGTCTACGCGTTTAGTTTCTAGAGCGCCACAAAGCAACAAACATACATATATAGGCTGATAAACACATTACCCTCCTCCTTCGGCAGTCGGGTAAAAACCTTTCCTTAGTGCAGCCTCCTAGCAGCGCCTAAGGTCTTGTTTTTAGGGTTCCGTACCCTATGAATATGCATACGCTCTCCGCTACTTTGTACATTACTTTATGCTCTTACGGTGAAGGAAAAAATCGTTAAGAAAATAAAAAATTTAACAGCTGAACGTGTAGCCGATTTAGAGTACCATCTGTGAGAACTAAGAAGTTTAACTTAGAAAACCACTGTTTTAATTAAAAATAATTCTCTTATGGTTTTGTACAAAAAACAAAGTATCAGTCATTCTATAAAAAAAAAAACTCGTTTTCTTCCTTATTACTTCCTTTTATCTTAAAAAATATATATTGTCCTCAAACGAAGTTCCATTTCAATTTGAAATACCTTCAAACAAAATCCAACAAAGAAGTATCATGCTCATATAAAAATCAACTTTACTGCATTTAAATTGAATTTAAATTAACTACATTAGTGCTAAACTGCCCTCATAAGCCAATAGGCGTATCTCAAATTCAATGGCCAAAGGAAATTCAATCTTCCCCCGTTAGTAATGAGGTTCCACTTGCTACGACAGATGTCTGACATGTATAGATTAAATAAATAAATATTTTTCAGGCCCACGAAGACTCCAGTACTAAAGGCAACACCCAGGCGGCAAGAGGTAGATTTTAAGTAAACATCGAGCATATAAACATATTAGTGTTAACTCGTGTACGCGTACAAACTGTGTAAACAAACCGATTATAATAAAACTGATATACATATTACAAGTCTTTTAATACCAAAAACCAGAGTATAATAATGTATAGTATTGCCCACGACTCTATCCGCATGTCGTTTATAGTTATTCCTCAACGAACTGTAAATTTTTCCGTTACAAAAACTACCCTATGTCCTTCCTCAGTGTTGAAGCTATCTCTATACCAAATTTTACTAACCCCACTTTCATTGCCGGCGACCCGCTAGGAGAGTCCATTTTGTATTAAAATCTACAAAAACAACATAAAAAAATGAAAAAAGTCGTCAATTCAAACTCTATTTGATTTTGAAATAGCATAAAAAAATTGATACAAAAAAAAAGTTGCCATTATGTTATGATGGTCCATCACCATGCAAAGAAGGGTTAAAATCGGTTCGAAGGCTTACCGAGAAACCGTAACAAACAGACATCCTTTCGCATTTTCAATAAATAGTATGAAACAAAGTCGCTCCCGCCGTCTCCGAAGGACTTCTGTAGGTACGCTCAGATCTTTCAAACTATGCAACTGATTTTAATGCGATTCTCACCAATATATAGAGTGATTCAATATGTATAATAAATTCAGGTTTATGTACAGAACACTCACATAAACCGAAGCGAAGCGAAGCTTATAATATTATATTGATTCACTGATGAGGAAGGCTATAAGCATTTAATCTGTCATTTGTACTTTTGTGCTATTAATATACAACAATAAAATAATTCATTTGAAGTTGCGGTTTTTGCAAGTGGTCAAATGAAGAACACTAATTCTGAACAGAATCGACGTAAACAAATGCTTGTATTGTAAAAATGAGACTGAATGTTAATTACCAATGCCATTTTAAATACGTCTACGTGTTTGACACACACTTATACCAGTGCAAGGCCTAAATCATATAGCTATACAGCTATATCTGGAGTGAAATGTATCTCCGATCAAACACCGCCGATAACTTATCACTGACACACTCTGATAAAAATTTCGCTTCGCGTTTATCAAACAATGCCCACAGTTTGTCATGTGCTTCAGGAAAATGTACGTTTATATTGTGCTCGCGTTAATAATAAATAGTTATAGTGTTTATTCGTTACTATGTGATGATTTCTGCGTGTGTCGCGATGGAAGTAACGGTGAATATTTTGGTGAAAGTATCGACTGCGGCTATAGTAAACCAGCGTTGTTTATGATTGACGATTCGCTACCTAATATGGTGTATAGTTTGGATCTATCTTCGAATAACATATCGTCGATATCTGCTTGGTATTTGTACGAATCCAGCACAATGAAAGAGTTAGTTCTGAGTAATAATAAGATATCACGGATTGATTCGAACGCCTTGCAACTGCCGGAGCTACAACGACTAGATGTAAGCAATAATCAACTGGATTTTATTGACAAAGAAGTGTTTAAAACCTTGAAGAATTTGGAGTATTTGAATTTGGCTAATAATAGGTTTACAACGTTTGGAAAATTAGCGTTCCATCATCTTGGCAACTTGAATGAAATCATACTTGATAACAATAACATCGGGCCGAGTTTAAGTGAGGTTAATCTATTCGATAGATCTGGTTTCGGATTGACGCATAAAATTAAATACCTAAGTATAAGTGGGATTAATCTAAACATAGTTCCTGACAACTTCTTCGCAGAACCGTATGATTTAAAACGACTGACGATATCGAATAACAATCTGAAAGATATATTCGAGATACCATTCACGTTAGAATACTTGGATTTATCTGATAATCCTATTGAAGAGATATCCGATGATGATTTTACAGAATTGCCGGCGTTAAAAGAGCTAAAGTTGAACAATTTGGCGATTAAAGAAGTGTCTGATTTTACGTTCGTGAATCTAAAAGGTTTGGTGAAACTTGAGCTGGAAAGGAATAGGAACCTGACGGAATTCAGTAGTCTTTCCTTTGGTAGGGAAGTGTTGGAGGATGCTGATGATTTTGTTCTGGAAGAGTTGTCTCTGACGGGGTGTCGGTTGTCAGGGCTGGACGAGAAGTTGGCGGAGCCGTTTGGACAGCTGATGAAACTGGACTTGCAGGGCAACCCCTGGGCTTGCGACTGCAGCATTAGCTGGTTGAGAAAACTGCAGATATCTGAGAGGGACTACGATCAATTGAAGTAAGTTTCACAGGAGCTTAATATTAATTAGGCCAAGTAGTTTTGTCTTATAGATACACCGGTTAATAGCCAAGTCGGACGACTTTTAAGTTTCCCAAATAATACTTCCGGTTGAGGTGGTATAAAAGTTAAATAAGTATCGAGGAATTGCTTTAGGATGAACGATAATTTTGACTTACGATGCATTAGGAATGGAACTCTAAGCCACCGTAAAACTGTGTCACAGTGGCGTTATAAATGTTATCGTAATAATTGTGAAACATAATGTCACTGCGACACAGTTCTATGGTGAGTCAGGTGTATAGCCCCGTGAGACCCGTGAAGCCCAGGGGCCCGTTCCAGAAAGCCGCTCTGCAACTCTGCACTCTGCACTTTGCAAATCCACGATAATGCAAAGTGCAGAGTAAACGTGTTCCAGAAAACACTGCGTAATTTGCAAACTCTGCAAAGATTCTGTTCCTAAAGATACTTTGCAAATCCACAAATCCACACTTTGTATTTGACTCTGCCTCTTCAACTTTGCGATTGTCTCGTGGAACAGAAATACTTTGCAAATCCGCAAATCCACACTCTGCATTTGACTCTGCCTCTTCAACTCTGCAATAGCTTTGTGGAACAGAAATACGTTTGAAGAGTGGGATTTCTGGAGTGCATGAGTTGCAGAGTGGCTTTCTGGAACGGGCCCTTGGGCCTCTATTCTACGACGATAAACAATATTGCTTTTGACGTGTTATGTATAGTTTTTAACTCGGCCGTCATTACTGTCAAGTAAATAAGGGTTATCAAAACGTTGACTATTGTCAACGTTGTGATAACAGGTCAACAGCAATAGTTTTTAACGTCGTAGACAAGAGGCCTAGGTGACCTGTTTTCATTTGCCTTCTATAAGTCATAAAAAGTGAAACATAAAGTGAGTTAATAGATTATTAGTCAACAATGTCGCATTATCGCTTGTTTGCCCACCGTTATCTATGTGACATACTAGTAATACACCTACTATCTAAATCTATGTATTCATTATGTATCCGACACAGCCATCTGCAACGCGCGCGTTATCTAGGATCCCATAGCCTTTAATTAACACGTTTGTACTAGAGATAAATCTGTAATCATACGTGATGACGTTACGAAAGCCAATCTATAGGTAGGTACAGTAAAACTAGAGAGGTCGCTGTTGATTTTCCAATAAACCATAAATAAATAAATATTAATAGTATATGCATCTTTTTGGGGCCTGTTGTTTGATCAGTAGTTAAAGGAATCGAAAATTTAACACATTTCCTTGAGATTTAACCATTGTTTACGACTTTTAACGATTAGTTAGTTTAACTACTGATCAAAGAACAGGGCATTATTATACGTGTGTCTTCCATACGAACATACATTTTATCGAACGATGGTTTTAAGTACTGTTAACGATTTTATAATAAAATTATAACAATTAGGTACCCTTGATAATATTTATAAATATCAGAAAAAGGGACAATCTCACACAAACTAACCTAGTCCCAAACTATGCTCTAGGCTTGTACTATGGTACTAGACAACGATATAAATACTTATATAGAGAAATATAAACTTAAATACATAGAAAACATGCAAGCTTCAGAAACAAATACTCGCGCTCATCACACAAACATCGGCCCTTACCGGGATTTGAACCCAGGACCGCTAGCTTCGTAGGCAGGGTCACTACCAACTAGGCTAGCGCCTCGTCAATTTTCTCGAGCCGCAATGTAAAGGCCCATTTAGATTATGCAAGTTTCTTGTACAAGAATCGGCAATAATTGTATGCAGTTATTTTGTTGCAATAATAGTGTTTAAAAATTGTACGAAACGTAAGGTTTAGACTGAGCAATTTTTTATATCCTCAATTTTATTGTATGGAATGTGCAAGAAAGTTGTATAATGTAAATGGGCCTTTATGCTTAGTTTTATTCGACACTTCTGAGAAGCAGACTTAGTTTCATTTCAATGTGAATGTTTACCTTATTTAGTAATATCAGTTAACTTGTTCCGAATTAGTACCTACCTACGGACAAAAAATATCACATTATGTTACATTGCATAATGTCTATGGGTCACAGATCCCATTTACCATCAGGGGCCTGTTTTATAAAACTACAAATTACAATTTACTGCGTTGCTATTGTCTAACGCACTCGCAATCGCAACCGGCTTTAAAGCGGAACAATTGGTTTCATTTTGTATGCAAACAAGCCTTCGATTTTCAAAGTGAAAACGTTTGCGATTGCGAGTGCGTTAGGCAATAGCCCCTCAAGTTACAAGTTTCCATTTGACACAACCTCGACCAATGACGACCAGCCATTTGAGCAGTGTTGCCAGTTTAGACCTGTAAAATTGTAACTTATAGTTTTATAAAACGTGCCCCTGGTGGCCTGTGTGTGCTCGTTTGCCAACTGCCATAAAAAAAAGTTTGAGTTGGTTCATAGCTAGGTTTAATGGAAATCGGTCGTGCCGTTTAAGAGATATACTCGTATCTTTAACTTTAGAGGGGCCGCCATTATACTCGCATCTTTAATTTTATCTATTTACTAGCTTCTGCCCGCGACTTCGTCCCCGTGGAAAAGTTACTTTGGGCTAACGCTAACTTTAACCCGCGACTTTGTTAACGTAGAAGGTTGAAACATTCTTCATTGGTGCTCCGCTACTATAGGTCTTAGCGTGATGATATATAGCCTATAGCCTTCCTCGATAAATAGGCTATCTAACACTGATTTTTTTTTCAAATCCGACCAGTAGTTCCTGAGATTAGCGCGTTCAAGCAAACAAACTCTTCAGCTTTATAATATTAGTACCTATAGATAAAATTGACTCAATTATGCAGGAGAAAATTACTAAATACTTACCGTTTCAATTTTCAGATGCGGCACTCCTCGTGTGCTGTACAACAAACGTATCTTCGATTTGGAGGAGAATCAGTTCATCTGTCAAGTTGACAGACACTACATCGGCCTCGCGATAGCCGCCATCTCCTTCTGCATAGTTCTTACTATGGTGGCGCTGTGGTTCTTCGTGTTTCTGCCCAAGTACCAGTCTAGGAGCGCTACTCTTAGGAGTATATATGCGCCGGCGACGGCGTATACTATTCTGCCGATGAGTAGTAGTACGTTACCGTTTTAGATTTAAGTTACAGTAGGATTTTCAAAGCAAGGCAGATAATAGTGGTTAGAATCGAATTTAAGCTTTTGGTAAACGTCACGGGACGCTAGCGAGGCGTGATCAGGTATACATGTATAGTAATAATAGAAGACGCCACTGAGTGCGCGTCACCAGAGGGCGTGTGACCAGAGGGCCCTGCCAAGATGCATTACGCTAAGTAGCGTTTCTATTCGTTTCATTTTTAAACCAATCGCGTCACTGGTAGATGACGTGATACGAAAAGCCACGTGGTCTACCAGTGACGCCATTGGTTTAAACCCGAAACGAATAGAAACGATAGTTAGCGCAATGCATCTTGGCAGGGCCCTCTGGTCACACGACGTGCGTGACGCGCACTCAGTGACGCCTTTGGTTTATGCCCGAAACGAATAGAAACGATAGTTAGCGCAATGCATCTTGGCAGGGCCCTCTGGAGGAAAAGTGTACAATTGGTCCGCGACTTGTTTGTCGCCTTCTTTTCTATCTAGTCTGTAACGATAGAGAGGCACTGAGTGACCAGCGAGAAAATACACTAGTGCTAGCTGTACTGCACGCCACGCTACAGTCCAGTCCAGGAAGCTTTAAATAAGATAGACCGTCACCAAGCTCTTATTCACAAACGTGAAGACGTCAGGAGAGGTGACGATACTTTATACACAACATAGTTACTGAAAGGTATAGTAAATAATCTTAGTTTGCAATGACTGTTGTCGTTTATAAAAAGGGGCAAAAAGAAAAGTTACTTTCTAGGATCGCTCTCGGCCAAATAAAGCGGTGACATCAAAAAGTCAATGAATACAGCAAAATAAAAATGAACAACCTGTCTTTACTGTCTTTTAACCGTTTCCCAGGCCTTGCTAAGGTAAGGATACAAGCAAGAAATGGAATAGAGCCACGAATTCGTAACTTCCTGAAGAATACTGATCCATGAAGTCATATTTCAGGAAAGTTCAATTAAATTTATGTCATAAAATGTAGGTAGTTAAGTTCAATTTTGAGCGCCATGAATGTGGTCGATGAAATGTAATATGCCTGGAAAAGGGTTAAGGAGGGCGTGGCTTGCAAGGGCGTATTCTCCCATCCTCTTATTACACCATCCCGATTTAGAGAGAGAGCCCTTGAATACCATAAGTTAATATACCTATTAAAGTGACGTAAGCTGTCGCGTGAACACCTTTGTTTCTGACAGGTTTCTAGTTAATTTTCGGGAATGGCAATTTGTCTAACCACGCTGGCCTGAAGCTGAATTACGCTGGAGTTAAATGCCACACGAAAACTAATTATAAGTAAATAAATCAAAGAACACTGTGATAAAAGTAAATTGTTACAGGTAATGTTATTGATGTGTTACCTACTTTTACTCTTAATGGAAAAAACCCTGTAGAGATTTTTTTTTTTTATATACAACACAGTTTCTATTTAGTTATAAATAAACTATTATTCCTTTTAAATATGTTACTTGTACAGAACGACAAGTTTATGCGCGACCTTCTATGAGGTGGCATTGGCAGGGGCAATGCCGAGGCATCTACAGTGGCGGATCCAGGACGGGGGCGGAAGCGGCTAAGATGCTAAGAATTTGCAAGGTCAAGGTTATTATGGTGGTCCTGTACCTGTCTGCTGGACCTGTCTGGAAAGTTCAGTGACGTACATTGTATTCTATCTATACTAATATTATAGAGAGCGTGAATTTTGTGAGTCTGTATCTATACGGCAGTCAATCTGCGCAACCGCGGAAACCTATTCGAAAACTTCTTTCAACATTTGAGTTGGACCGAATAGACATACGCTATTTTATATTTATTTAATCAAGATCGAAGACGCTAGTCCCTATTAAAGAAGCTCCAACCGCTTCAATTTTGTGTGCTTTTCTAGTGTTTGATAAAATACCCTCAGTGGGGTCAAGCCCCTCCCAAAATTAAGTCCCGAATCTGCCACTGCGCATCTAGGGTTGTGTAGCGGGGAAGGGGAACGGGTGTTAGCATCCCCTCGCCTCCCCCTTCCGCACCCCGCGGGACAGTCACGCGAGAACTTGTCGGACCGTGTGAAAAACCGAGTAGGATAATGAAAAGACAAAGGAAATAAAATTCACTTTATATATTTAATAAAAATACAAAAGTGTACAAATTGTGACATACAGATTATATCAAATCTTTGTGCTGTTCAATCAGGCAAAGTTTTGTGCTATGAGATTTCGCTTGAGTATAACTTATACTTATATAATACTTATTTCCGTATGTTACAAAATGATCTAGAATGTACTCTACATACACGTGGAAAAATAAGTCCTAAGGAATACAAGTCCAATTTACTAAAAAATAGACTAAAGTATATTTTCATACATAACTATTGAGATTGTATTTTGTTACCAGAAAATAAAATATAAATAATTATATAAAAGTGTCATCATATTTTTAATTTAATTAAAATGCTTTGTTATAATAACAAGTTTATAAAATGTGTTTTGTTTTATTACATTTAAGTCTATACGAAAATGTCGATTTACCTTACTCCTAAAGCAGGCACAAGCAATTTACATAAGGCTGAATTGAGCATTTTCTCGCATAACCTATCACACAAGCATCAAAACTGCTTCGCTAGCAATCTTGATAATTGTCCAACCTATCTATTATTACTATAGGCTTACTTGATATTTTTCATGGTAGCTTGTGTAGGAGGGCGAATATTCGGGTGTTTCAGCCGCCTTGAATGTGGTCTTACAATTGACGAAAATTATGATAACTACCACATTAAATGTAAAAAACAAAAGCGGAACCGGAGGTAGTTTTCGTTCCAGGTAAAAGAACAATAATGTTGTTAATTGTATCTGAAAAATATGCGAAGACAGTAATAACGGCAGCTAAAATGCCGAAGAATCACCCGAGGCTCTCTAAACATTTACTTTAAAGCAAGTATAGAATATTAATCTGGGTAGGACAACTTAAAACAGGGATGTTAATTAATCAATCATCCTACGAAAGAAACACTTATTATAAACCTTTTTTTTGGTGTTCCATCCGAGTAGGTTTTATTACGACTGAATTACATAATGCCCTGCAATATTTAATTGGACTTAGTACCAATTTCACCATACGATGTTAATCACTTAACAGACGATTAGAGCGTTAACAACTGTCAAAATGTATGAACTAACAGTCGATTAACATTGATTAAATTTAACATCGTTTGGTGAAATTAGTACTTAATCTTAAATTGACTTAGTCCCATAATGCGTAAAAGTTTAAATTGCCTTATTCTTAAAATACTCGAAATTTCATAATGACTGATCCAAAACGTCTGATTCCCAAAAAGCCTGAATTCTGATACGACGTAAATCCCAAACATCTGAAAGGCAAAATGTCTTTCTCAATTTCAAATAAATAAATAATGCCAGGATAGTCTAGCAGTCATAATTGAAGAATAAAAAACTTGTTAATTTTGGATTACAGCGTTTTAGGACGATGGTGCCCCAAGTTTTAGTCAAATCTCAGATCCGGTATTTTAAAAAAAACCCGGGTATTTAGGCATTATGATACAAAGTCGTTTTGAGATCTAGACATATTAATAGCCGGATATTATGAAATTAAATCGTAAGGACACAAACAAAAAAAAACGGAGCCAGGCAGTTGGGTACCTTTCCTTGTTAGCCTTTTTATGCAAAATGTGGTTATAGAATTGACAACAAGTTGTTAGAGTTGTTGGTAATTCTATAGTTCTGCCTACCCCACTCGGGGATGAAGGCGTGACGGTATGTGTAAATCGTAATGAAACCTACTCTTCCATCCTTTCCTCCTATTCAACTATAGAGCTAACTATCCCTTCTCAGACGCTTATAATATAAGTTTTCTATAAAACCACGTCTGGCTCATACGCACGGATTAGATTATCAATATTATCGTGTGATCCACGCACATCGCGATCCATATCACGAAATATTGATGCGTATCACACGGATATCCAAACATTTTGAAATCCGCGATAAGTACTGACATACCAGTATTGTGATAATATTAATCCTCTATTCCGTGCCATAAGCGAGTTTCCGTCAATATGATATGTTACACAAATTACCAAGCAATCTTTGGTCGCATCGTAGACACATAAATTGCACTTTTCCTAATTATCATAATACATTTATTTTATAAATCAATCGCACGGGCACAACCTTAATCTTTCATCCAATATAATTGTATAAAAAGCAGTCTTTCTAATTGGAAACCAGCCTTGATAATATGCAATTTATTAAAAAAAAAAAAAAGAATAGCTGCCAATATAATTATTAATTAATCATGTAAAATTATGACATGCAGTGCTTATCTTGGTCTCAAGTTTTATAAAGACTGGTTTAAATTGTAATACGATTTTTCTAGTTTCAACGGAGAACATTACTTCAACTTCAAATCTTGTTTACAATAGCAACATGAAACAATACGTGAGAAAAATCTAGATCATCCGTAATGTATTCTATAAACGTACTCCGCCTAACTGCGCAAGCGAAGTTTGCATAGCAATTGATATTTTCCTACCGAATAAATACCTTAATAATATGATATGACAACTAGATATACTTTACAAAAATACTAAGCGTTTATAAACTTTATATTGTAGAATACAGATTTATTGTAGAGTTGAGAATTCTGCTGAGATACCAAAAATATCTGTCTATTGGACTCTAAGTGGCAGAGCAATATGTTTATTAAATGTAATAGATATGTTAGATTACTATGTATGTACTAGTGTATATTGTCTTTTAGATATCAGTTCACATATTACTCTAGTTTTTTTTTTAATTTTCGGTATGATAAGAAAGCTAATATTATTATAACCTAAAGCTTAAGTTTTTTACAAAATGTCAAAAGGCAAACCATCACTGAATTCTTGACCTTAACTACTTAACAATAAAGTTAAATTTGTGCATAATCTCTTACGATTATTCTAGACTACTGTATACTTATAAAAATATGACACAAAAATGTACATATTATCTAATATCGAAATTAATTTAAGTTACATTTAAAAATGCATTCGTTTACAAAATGGCTTGTAAAAAAATCAGACTTTATCAATTGAGTTAATTAGCTGCAGTCGACCAATTAAAAATGCATCCTGCATCATTTGGGAGCCCTTTGTTTCCCATAATTTTATTAGTCATAATGTCATTGTCGACATAATTATTGATAGTCATAATTTTTTATATCGCTGAAACTGTAAACTTTTCAGAAGTTCTCAAATATATATCGTGGAGACAAGGCTAGGTTAGGTTAGGTTTGATTTATAAAAATCCTGAAAAACTAACAGTTTCTTTAAAAAATACGACTTGCGATGATTATGGCCTAAATCACATTATGACTAAAAATAATTATGGCAGACAATATAGACTCGCATCATTTGCATAATATCATTATTTCTTATTAGAAAACATGATATATCATTATTCGGGATCGCCTAGAATCACGGACACTCATTTGATCAAATGCATAATTTCTTCTGAAACCTTATTGTTTTCAGGTTATTTAAGCATGCGTTACGTAGGTTAGGTTAGACCTGGGACCACCAAAAGAACGTTCTATGAAATAAGTTTCGGTGATTCGAGTACCCATTAATTCATTACCCATTCACATTTTCGTCTTTTTATGTCATTTCCATTTAGTTTTCTTACTAACTTATGTTGCATGATTGCACAGAGAAAAAATGTGTTTCGCTTCCACAGCTTTTTTTTTTGAGGCTAATGCAATCAAGCGCTACTTAGTGTTTAAAACATCTTTTAAAACCTATCAGGGCCTTGTTTGAAAAACTATGCCACAAACTAGAGCAATTCCACTCGTGACAAAAATACTTAGCTGTCCGTAAATGTTTTCAGCGCTATTGTGTTTTCAATTCACGAAGGCGCTCCACTACTAATGTCAAAGTATAAATAGAAGGGTAGGTCGTCTTCAGGCCTTAAGGAGTTTCTGTTACCTATTGCCGCTCGGGCTTACTACGCTATACTTAATACGCACGCAACTAAACGCGGCGAGCGCGCGGCCCTGACTAAACCGGCTTGGTGCGTCCTATTGCCTAAGCTACGCGATATACCTTTGTTTGAAGACGACCTACTGTTTATACTGTTGTCATTTGACCATCAATGCAAGTAAAATGTATGAATCAAAGTATCTAACATTAAAAATGTTATACCACGACCAAATCACAAATAACCTAAAAGATATCCTACTGTCATACCAACCTGTGGTCATCTCTGCACAAGAACTCCTCCTGTCAGACGGACGTCTCAGAATTCAGCCTCAAAACGAACCTGTTACTCTTCGGATCTACCACCTCCTCCATCAGGGTAAACTTGGGTAGCTGCTTGATGGTACATACTAGGGAGATATCTCCTTGTCTGAGCTGGAATTCTATGTTGTCTGCTAGTGGTCTGGCCAGGAGTTCATCGGAGACTAGGGACCAGCGTTGTGTTGGCCTGGATTCCTGGTCTGCGGCTAGGACTGGACCCTCCACGAGGAAGGGTTCGAGGAAGGCGCGGGGGGACGCGTCTTGGGAGAGACAGCGCGCTAGGTGCGCTAGGACCTGGAAATGAATTGTTTAATGAATTCATGCATAGCTTCACATTTGCATATGTGTGTGTAAAAATTGATGATTGCAATAGGAACTATGCATGGGTTTTTTAAATAACGTTTCTCAATACCATATGAAAATATCGTAAAAGAGTTTCCAAACATGAAATTAAAATTAAAATCGGCTAAGAAATCCGGATGATACAAGCATTTTAAACTGCTAATTAGACAGAGAGATCCGATATTCAATATGACGTCATGTAACAGGTCGGCCATTTAAACTCCATGTTAAATTCTGTTTTGCTAGAAAGAGATAGGAGCAAATCTTTGTTGGATTGTTGGCTTATATATTGGTTATTTTTATAGCTATTCAAGAAATGATTTTTCTCAATTTTTGTTACATGATTCAGCTTTTATTTTCAGCTGTGAAAAAAGTTATGAATATTCCCTATTGGCATTTAACCACAGATACTATCTACAACAAACGATGTGCCTGTGTTTAGTTTTTGTCGCGCCGAGACTTGAGGGCTTATTGCCTGACGCAATCGCAATCGTTTTCATTTTGATGGTCGAACAGCGAGTCTGCATACAAAATGAAAACAATTGTTCCACTTTGAAGCCGATTACGATTGCGTTAGCCAATAGCGACGCCGATTTTATGCTAAAATAACAAACTTATCTTATTATTTACCGTGTTACATTAATCCGTTACAAACCTCTCTACATCAACAGACGTGATAAAAGTAAAGTAAAGTAAAGTATAAAGTGTAAAGTAAAGTAAAAAAAAGTAAAGTAAAGTAGTGTAAAGTATTTTATCGTTATCATTATTATTCATTATCACTTACGCTTCTTATAAATGTAAATACCTAGATAACGAAAACTGCATATATTTTTGTACACGAAATGTAATTAGAATAGTTTCACACATCGTTTTTGCGCGTATCACTTCGGTTGCCCGAATTTCAATTGCCATACTTGTGTCACTTGCCATAATATTTATTTGCCATAAAGACATTTTTTCTAAAACGTAAACCTTTCAGGTAATTTTTACATGCCATCGCATAGAGCTCAATAGCTTAGGTTAGGTTCGTTTATAACAATTCTGAATAGATAACGGTTTCAGAAAAAATGCCTTTATGGCAAATGAATATTATGACAAATGATGCAATTATGGCAATTGAAATTCGGGGAAAAGTATAATGATTAAGTACAATAATGTTACATATTTATCATACAAGACTTAAGTCATAAAACTGATAAGCATAATATCAAAAGGCATAGCGTTTTTCTTTCATAAATATTGTAGGTCATATTTTTATATTTATACTATTATTTTTATTCATATCATTTTATTCTGTAATGTTTTAGAGTACTAATTTAAAATGTACATAAAATATGTCATCCATAAAAAAACACCGGCTTACAAAAAAATTGGTTAGGTTAGAACTGAGACTCCTTTCAAAAAGGACCAGCTGACAAAAAAGTAGGTTAGGTTAGGTTAGAAATGCGACCCCTTATAAAAACGACCGGCTGTGAGAAAAGTAGGTTAGGTTAGGTTAGGTTAGAACTGCGAACCCTTACAAAAACTACCAGCTGACAGAAAAGTAGGTTAAGTTAAGATAGAATTGCGAACCCTTACAAAAAAATATCATTTATGCATAACACTATTTATCCCTGTATTAAACAAACTGTATTCAACAAAATATTATATTCCTTATGAAATTACTATAGGTATTTAATGTTATGACCAATCACAATAGGATAGGCAAAATGATGATGTACAATTTTTTTCTGATTAATAATTTTCATTCTTTAAGCGTTATTTATAATAATAATATTCCTTTTCAATTTCTACCTTTCAATACAAACACCACATTAACCACCAACGGCATGAAATTCAATAGTTATGTCATATATAATAAAAGGGGGGTGAATGAAAATGATGACTATTGAAATAATGACCAAAAACAACATGACAAGCAACAATTATGAAAAACAACGGTATGGATAAAGACAATAAGGTCCCTTTACATAGATAATGCCACATATGCACTGTTTGGGACTAGGTCAATTTGAGTAAGTTTGTCCCCTGATATTTATCCACGTTATACTTTCGTAGTTAACAAGTTTAACAAAAAACAAGCTTTAAAAAACCCACTAGCCATAATAAATCGTTATAAACCCTAAATAAATGATCATTCAAAATGAGAAATAATGAAAGGAACCTAAAGATGATTTTTAAATAAGTACCTATTCAATGATACCCCACTTGTTATAGTTTGTAGACTTTTTTTTTTACAATATGACCTCTATTTGCAACCATTTCGAATTTTGATTACTGTCATATCTTTAGTGACACTCACAAGATTAAAACAAATCGATTGACATAAGAATCATCAAAATCAGTCCACGCGTTTAGTTTCTAGAGCACCACAACGGAACATCTCGCCGAACACTCCTTCGGCAGTCGGGTAAAAAGCGAACTGTTGCCGATTTCATCTTTGCGCTACAGACGTCACTCACCGAGTCGGCGGAATGCCTCGGCTGCTGCCTCGTGGCGCGCAGGTACTTCTGCAGCGCGCGCGCCAGCGACGGGAACACCGCCTGCGCCGCCTCGCGCGGGCCGAGGGCGCCTGCAACAACCACGCGGTATGACACACCATTCAGAAAGTCAGAACGAGATAACCCTGAAAATTACTTCACCCATAGTCAAAATCATCAGCGAGTTTGTAGTAGAGCGCAAAATGAAAATATTTTTTTTCATTTTATGTCTGTCTTAGCATAGTTTACGGAGCGCCGCATGGCGTTGCCCCTATTCCTGAGCGGTTTGCCCTTCGGGCATATGAAGTGCGTGTCCTCACCGGTAGCAGCGGCGACGCGGACCCTCCGCACGTGCGCAAAGGCGTCCTCGGCGGCGGACAGCAGCCGCGCGCGCCGCTTGCGCACGCGCCGCTCGCGCTCCGCCTCCTCGTAGTAGCGCTCGTTGTGCGCCGACGCCGAGTCGCGTCGTCGGCTCGCCACTGAGCCCGTCGCCGACCTGCGAAGTTAATAAATAAATAAATAACTACACAGAAGACTGATAAAACGTACGCCAGCCGCCGTTAAGATGGTTACACACGGGATCCTCTTGAATCACCGACGGCGGACGCTTATTTCCTATAAAATGAAAATACATAATGGTTCATTTGCTATAATGGTTTTTTTTCTGAAACCGTAAACTTTTCAGGATTTTTTAAAATGCCGTGTTATAGAACCCATTAGGTTAGGTTAGGTTTGTTTTATAACAATTCTGAAAACATTACGGTTTCAGAAAAAAACCCATCATAGATTATGGACCATTCTAGCAAATGAACCATTATGTATTTTCATTTTATAGGAAATAAGGTAGACCCCATAGAATGTTTGACTTCGCCCAATTTTCATTTCATCGTCATGTGCAGAAGTTATAATTTTTTGGTGGTCAAAGGTCTAACCCAACCTAACCTATGTAACCCATGCTTACGATAACCTAAAATCAATAAGGTTTCAGTAGAAATTAGCTTTCCATGAAATGAAATTCGATGATACATTCTATCAAATGTGCGTCGGTGATGGGTCTACCTTATTTCCTACAAAATGAAGATACATCCACCATTGTTCATTTGTTGTAATGGTTCATAATCTATAATGGTTTTTTTTCTAAGCATGGGTTATATAGGTTAGGTTGGGTTAGACCTGTGACCATCAAAAAATTATAACTTCTGCACATGTTGATGAAATGAGAATTTGGCGAAGTCAAACATTCTATGAAATGAATTTCGGTGATTCAAGGGTACCTGGTTACACGCTATGTGATTCATCTGTTAAGTCTATCTTGAAAATTAGATATCTTGTGTGGCATTACACACTTGGCTCCATTTCGTCGTGGATGGTTCATTCATGAAGCGATAATAATACGAGTGGGTTACACAATCAATTTCTCATCAGTATTTCATCATTCACAATGGATTGAGGGAAATCATTTAAAATATTAAATTTTCATCAATCCGGTCCATCAATCTGTGAGTACGTAGGATAGACAATCATTCTACGGTCATTCTGACTAATCTGATGGACTGAACTGATGAAATACTGACCGTGTAACCTATCCTATGGATACTCTTTAGATGAATACCAATCCAATTTAGGCATTTAGCCTACAGGAAGTCAAAAAGCAACATGGATACACACATACACTCGAAAAACATAACCCTCCTTTTAAGGTAGTTGGGTGGATAACAAATCCCTCACTTGGCATAGTTTAATATGGAACATTCATTCCATCATCATCATAAATTATGTTTGCCTACAGGTATCGGTAAAAAACTTAGTAAAACCCATCTTGCATTTAGTTGTGTACATAGCTAATTTGGAATATACGTCATATTTCAAACATAGAACGTCAAAAAATCTAACAAGTGTGTTACAAATACATGTAAAAGCAGGGATGTTGCGGATGCCGATTTTTTCACATCCGCGGATATGAATGCGGATGCGGACTTTTGAAGGCTCACATCCGCGGATGCGGATGCGGATGTTTAAGATCTTACATAAATATAGTATATGAATGAAGATGAGATTTTTACTAATGAAAATTAGTATAAAGTATAATGCTCCTATTTTTTTTAACTTCACTTACTAATTTTCATATTAGTAATAGGACCGCAACAAACGCGTCGGATCTTGTCACCAATTTTTAGGCTTGCATTGGTCATTGTCACGTGCGAGCGGCACGCGCCATTCGCCGGCCTCGCCCAATTTCTCTCTAGTCGCAACTTATATTACATCCGCATCCGCATGAACATCCGCATTGATTATTGTGGATATGATGTTATGATGATATGGTGGATATGATGCCGATGCAGATGTCCAAATCTATGCAGAAGCTCCGCATTTGTAACATCCCTGGTAAGAAGGGCTTTACTTAAGTTTAACACCACTTAAGCTGCACGTCCACTGCATCGAAATCGGAGCGTCGTACAGATCAACCAGATTTGTTTTTATAGAAATCCGTATGCTCCGTTTCCGATAAGGTGGACGCGCAGCTTAAAACTACAACTATTACACCAGCAATAAGATCTTGACCAATATTGGGCTCAAATATAATTAAATGTATTTCTATTACTAACATCATTAAAGTGTATTCAGTATTTTTAACCTAATCTTAGCAAGGATATTATTCCTGATGACTGCACAAAAAATATAAGGTACCAACCTGGCTTGTCCTGGTGTAGCGTTAGTATTGGACCCATCCACCTCATAAAACTTAATACTGGACTGCCCTTTCCTCTGCGACTTTGATATGGGAATCTTCTCCAAATATGGATTGTAAATCGGGAACTCCGTATAATACTTCTGCAAAACCCAAACTGCTGCCCGCTGTATACTAAGTTGCCCAATGCAATAAGACCTGCTTTCTCCATCCGGGCTTCTTACAATCTTTATATAATAAGCAGGTTCCAAATGCCGAATCTCCATGAGTATAACAGCTACATAATGTATAAAAAGTAGAGTATCCGCAAAACTTGACCCATAAGCCACTAGGGCATTGTAATCAACAGCTTCCTCGCCCAAAGCTAAGGCTTTTGTAGCTTCCGTTATTTGTACAATGTAAAATAACCAATACGAGAATGTGCAAACAGCCAGGATGACTAAGGTCATGGCTCTAAACACGAATATTCTTGGTAATATAGCATTGCGGGACCTTGAAAACACAGCCCAGACTCCAATTGCCAATAGTACTAATTTAAACGCTAGTGATAGCAAGATTCCCTTGCATTCTGCTGTGCAGGCAAGTAACTGCATTCTCTGGCTTGGCTGAATAACCAAGCTATCAGTCAGTCCAGGGAAAAATCCTATTTTCGGTAGCACCACCATTGCCAAAGGACTAACAAATGAAACAAAAGACAACCCCATCGCTATGGTAGTCCCAAAATATCTTGAGCACACAACACTGATCCCACTGTCAGACTCCATGGGCCAGTTACTAACGTCTTCCATAGACTGTGAACCTTCCGAGGTGTTACCAGTGACGGCAGTTGTGTTCTCGCCCCAGTTCTCGTCTTGTGGGAGGATCTGGACTTCGATAACTTCCTGCCCATCACGTCCCGAGTCTGGGTTGATGTTTACACTAGTCTGAAAAGGTGCCATGATGCCGTCACCACAATCTTTCCTTTGTGATTTTGTACTTCTGCAACAAAAATGTTAAAAACCAAATGTATTCACATTTATTGGATTCCAATAAGAATTTGTACATACTTCTTCAACCAGATACAAATACCAAATAAAACAGGTAAGTTAAACACTAGTTATTTTTTTATGATACATTAAAACCCTCCATCTGAGTTACTTGACATTATTAACCAGTTGAAATCAAAGTATATTATTGCACACTTATTCAATTAGTGACTGATGTAAGTACCCATTAAACATGTGTGGTACACTTGTTTTGCTATAAATTAATTCAAACAAACAAGTTCCTGTTTTATCTAGGTTAAGAGGTATCTACTCTACAGTAATACTGCCTAAGACTTAAAACCGAGTTCAGTTGATTTTCCAATGAGATTGAAACTTAAACTCTACCTAAATATGCATATTTATGTTGAATTTGTCTACTTAGTGTGGATTCCGGGACAGAAACGATTGGTATTTAAAAGATAAACATACCGGGTACTTCGATGAGTGTGCTGGCGATGCCTCGAACTCCGTCGCGAACGACTGCTCAGTTCAGAGCGCACGGATTCCGTCTCCATTGTCACTCTCACCCATCAGCACCGTCTCTGCAACAACCAAAGCCTCAATCTCGTTCACAAATCAACTCACGGATGCAGGCCAATTAAAATACTCAGG
Organism: Acleris literana; assembly: GCA_946894065.1. NCBI lineage: Eukaryota > Metazoa > Arthropoda > Insecta > Lepidoptera > Tortricidae > Acleris > Acleris literana. The sequence goes on from OX335680.1 coordinate 18,839,120, forward strand.
GCTTCACGCAACTGTGAACACCGTACACACTTGTCCAAACACAAAACGAACAATATCTACCTGGGATATCACAGAGAACATCACCCTTTCGCGACCTTATCGCTGTAAGAAGAGAATTAGCGCCGCATTATTGATAATTACGGGATTTTTAACATAAAAGCTTCGTTTTATGAGTTGCTCGAGCGAAATCACATTAAAACTAAGCGACTAAATTAAAAGAAGCGTCTTGGCAAAATTAGGTTATCGCTGTTTCACTCGCACACAAGCTCAATTTTGTAGCATTTTCTGTTGCGCCATGCTTAAAGCAACTTTTTCAATTTGGTAGTATAATATTACCAAAACACGTTCGAAAACCGTTCCGACATTAATTTCGAGAGCACTGTCATAAAAAAAATATTATCGTTAAAGTAATTGAACCTTATTAAAAATGCACACAAAGTAAGAACAAGTTAAGTTTATATTCATTTACTTTAAATATAGTATCCTTTTACGTTTTTTTGGACCAATTCAATTGCAATAAAGAGCGTACTCATAGTGGCGGTCAATTCAAATATTTAGAACACAAGATTACAAGAAAAGGTAATGATAAGATAACACTTTGTATCGGGCAGATAACTCATTCGTAGTTACTTTATCGTGATGAAAGTGTTGTTTATTTTGTGAAAATCATGGACGGCAGTCAGAACCCAACCGCAAGAGGACAGGAAAGGCGTGGAAATGGGGTTGAGGACCTCCATTTGGACCGAGTGGTAGCTTCACAACCAGAAATAGGACCAACACCCCCGGATGGAGGATACGGGTGGTTAATAGTGTTCTCAGCCGTTATCTACCACGTCACTGTACCCGGGTTTTTAACGCTGTACGGCCTGATAATATTACAAGTCATCAGAGATGTGGACCACGCTGAAGACGAACGATATAGAATATGGGACGTCGATATAGCCTTAGTGCCCCTGATAACTACAGTAATAAGGTTACTCCTGGAGTCCTGGTGTAGGGCTGTCGTGAAGATGTTCAATATGCCGCGGTTCATGGCCCTCTCTGGCCTTTGTTTGACCGTGGCTGGTATTCTTTTGTCCAGTTACTCCACAAATGCGAACAGTAATGATCACATTGTGAACGTGTTCTCAGGGATATTGGCAGGTATTTAATTATTTTTATTACTATAGTTCATTGACTATAGAAACGAGTCATACTGCCATGTGTTGTTATGTTTATGAACGGTTTGAATGGAACAATGCCGAAGTTTACGACTGTTTACATTTTATTTGTTCAAACATGTGTTGGCTAGTAGGTAGTTTTAATTGCGGTCATTGATCAATCAACATTAATTGTCTTTTACCACGTGATTCTTGAAATAAACTACTTACCAAAAAATACCACTTTAGGTAGGTACAATAAAGGACTTTAATTTTTATGTCACTAGGAACCCTGTCATAATTACAGCGTGAAACCACATGACAGAAATTACGCTTAAATGAATGATTAACGCTATGCGACAGGGTTCCATAGTGGCATAACAATTAAAGTCCTTGACCGTACCTACTTATACATTTAGGTACCTACGTAATATCATTATTAGCTATAGGTAGGTATCAATAGAATGCTTACTGAACCAAACCCTAAAATGTTATCAGATAGGTAACTAGACTTTATGGAATAAGTTGTTCAACGACTCATATAAACTTGTTCACCTTACACGTTCACTCACACTCCAGTCGCGCTTGTTTCTCTCTGTTCCCTCAGTTTTTGTCCGATATTCTCCCAAAAAATACCTACACCTTACGTCTTCGGTCCGTGCTCCGTGCTTCGTACGTATATAATTCCGAAAAAAAAACCATATTTCATAAGCACTAACTTTAAAATTCTGATTCTGAAAACTCTGAATTATCGTTGTTGTCACAACTCAACCTAACGGTACCTGCTCGCTACGCTCGCCGTAGCACATAATTTGTGGCTCAAGCCAGAGTTGCCAGAGTGATGAGTGATGAACGATGTATGCTTAAATTTGGTTTCGGTATCAATGACCGTTTTTTATAATTCAGTTTTTCCATATTACCTATGGTTGTTGGGGTAAGATCGGATCGGGTCAAGACCGAATAATTTAATATAGGTACTACTAAACTAAAAACATGTTTTCGATTCCTGGTGCTGCAGGCTGCGGGGCGCAACAAAATAACGTAGGCCGGTGTGTTGCCAGGAATCGAAAACCTTTGTAGTTTAGAAGTAATTTGAATTATCCGGTCTTGAGCCGATCCGATCTTCCTTACCGATCGGAGATAGGAGAAAAGTAAATTCATTCTCAATATTCGTACTATTTCGTATACCTAAGTAGTAATATTCGAAAAAGTGATTTTCAGTAATCTGAGTGAGTGTTTTAACAAGGAAAATCACTTTATAATTCAAGATTTTGATGATTCAGTGTTGTAATAATTCGAAATAGTAAAATTCGGTATTTTCAATTTCGGAATTAAATACTTAATTCGAGAATTTCGAGAGTTCCCATATTGTTTAACATATTTATTAACGATGTTATTGACTGTTTTCATCATTCACACACGTTGCTATATGCTGACGACACAAAAATATTTAATATCATCAAATCCGAGGAGGATTGCGCTAACCTACAAGCTGATTTAAAAAGATTGAGTGAGTATTGTGTCAGTAATAAGCTTTATCTGAATGTAGAAAAATGTTGCCACATCTCATACTCACGTAAACGTACTCCCATTACTTATACATATTCACTTAATAACCAAAATCTTAAAAAAGTGTCAGAGGTTAAAGATCTTGGTGTGCATTTGGATGATACGGTACAATTAACTTCACACATTAGTAGGATTACATCTAAAGCTTATAGAATGCTAGGATTCATATTTCGTCAGAGTCAGGATTTTAAAGACCCCAACACTATGTTAATGTTGTATCATTCCTTTGTTAGATCTCAGTTGGAATATGCATCTACAGTTTGGAATCCTAACTATGCAGTATACGTCAATGCAATAGAAAACATTAAAAAAAAATCATTAGACGAATGAAGTATAAATTCAAAAGCTTCAACGCGGATTCCATTGAAACTCTTCAGACGCGTCGGGAAATTAGAGATCAAATCTTTTTTTTCAAAATCATGAACGGCTCGATAGACTCTCAAAATCTTCTCTCTTGTATCTCGTTGCGGTGCCCTAATAGGAGATCTCGTTCCTTAAATCATTTTTCAGTTCCATTTTGTAGTACGGTATATGCAAAGAATAGATTTCTAGTCAGAGCGTGTAAAAATCATAATGAAAGGTTCATAGACTCTGACATTTTCCACATGTACATACATACATACATAATCTCACGCCTTCGTTCCCAGAGTGGGGTAGGCAGAGCTACAGAATTACAAACATCTCTAAAAACTTGTTGATAATTCTATAACCGCAATTTGCACAATTAGGCTAAGATGTTTACCAGCGTATTAGTGACAGGTTGCAAGCCCATCGCCTAACAGTACTACAAGCCTTTATTCTCTTAGTCGTCTCTTACGACATCCACGGGAAGACATGGAGTGGCACTATTCTAACTCGGCAACCACACGAGGACCATTTTCCACATGTCTCTACATAAATTTGTTTATGCAATAAAAAGTAAAAGTAAAAGTAAAAAATAATAATAATAATAATAACAATAAGAAAGAGTAATAATAATAATAGAATATCATGAGGGAAAAATGAAAAGTTTTGTTTAAATAAGCACTTATTATAATTGTGTAAGTTTGATTATTTTGGAAGAAAGCTGTTATGTAACACTTGTGATCTGATTATGAGTTTCTCACTTAAGTGCATGCATTAATGCATGTTCAAACGCTGAAACAATTAACCAAAGTTTCTTTAGTTCTTAAGTTCACCTTGGGCATCAACTGTATTTAAGTAGTGGAAACTGTTTTGGCCAATGTTCTAGCTACAATGTATTAACCATAATGTATTATATATTGCTGTTTGTTTCCCTTGATAAATAAATAAATAAATAAATAAATAAATTTATTTATAAATGTCGTCGATGTATAACAAACATGACGTCAGCATACACTACGTCCATATATTCGTACCTACCTAGATATAAATATAAATAAGCGATATACGACCACGTACATATTTAAGGCCCTCCGCACACGGCGTCGTATCGTAAGCGTATCGTAACACGCGTAGTACGAGAGCAATACGAGCACTACATCTTGCTTTTTTACGCCTAAAGTAGCCCTATGGCACCTGCAGTAACCCGGAGATAGCTAAAGCGGAGACATAGGTTCAATCCTATTCTAATGACCGACACAATTTATAGGTTCCGGCTACGCTCTCACCGGGCAGCAAACGGAAGTGATCATCACCCACTACTTCCGAGACCGGTTGACCACCGCGCAGCGCCTCGTGCGCATGGCGCCCTCCGTCGGCAACTGCCTCATCCCCATCCTCGTCGCGCTCCTCCTCCGCCTCAGATACCCCAACCACGTCGTTGTCATGATCTACGGCGCCATCATCATGCAAAACTGCCTCTTACTCGCCTCCTTTACCAGACCCATCTATATAGAACGCGTCATCCGAAGCACCTATAACATGCTCAGAGACGCTGTCGAAGACGAAGACGAAGTCATCTTCAATCAAAGGCGCGAAGATCCTGAAAGGAACGTGCAGCCTCAGGCAAGTACAGCACAAGACGACGATGCTACTGATGTGGTGGTCTTCAAATCATCGAATGCAAAAGAGATAGAGGATCCAGCTGTTCAGTTGAGGGAAAAGAACGCAGCGACCATAGCTAATCCGCAGAACCAGCCACGATTCTCATCAGATTTTAGCGATTTCACTGATAACCTTAGTTCTAACAATCGGTTCTCCTCTGACTTTGGATCTTTGGACGTCACGAGCTACAGCAGGATTAGTGGGTACCAGGAGCTAGAAAGTATCGATAGGAATGCGCAGCCTCAGCCGTTGTATAGGGAGACGACTACCGACGCTCCTCAAAATATAATTTTCTCTGAGGTGTCGCCAGGAACTGCTAGAAGAACAGCTTCGTTGAAGAAGAACTTCATAACTGTTGCGAATATGCTGATGGATCTGAACTTTTACTTGTACGCGCTGCTGCATCTGACGACGACGGTGTCTATCTTTGTGCTGGGTGTCATGTTCGCGCCGTTGGTGTCCATTAAAAATCCTACCATGGACCTTTGGTCGGTAAGTTAATCAGTTTCTATACTATTCAGTTACTATGTGCGCTCACTACCACATTTGGCCAAACTGCTTTGTCGACAAAATCTGCGACAAAAGTCAAAATACACACACTATAATGTTATTACATTAGTACGGTAAATATGGAACTATGTCAAAGTGACGCAGTAAGTCAAATCTTACACAGTTTATAGGATTTGATTGGTTACATCACTTTGATACAGTTCCATAGCGACCCAAAAATCCACTTGTTTGACCTGACCTGGGAGAACTTTAGCCCGCCGGATAATATTCGTCGACTAGCTCTAAAACGAGTGATTTAAACCTTTTGAACGTCTTACGTCGAATACAAAATGTCACTTACACACGCTAAACATGTTCACTATGCTCACTTACAACTCAATTGATACGAAACAAAGTATCTTTTAATCTTGAACTTGTCACAGCTGTACCCGTCGAGACTTCAGTGGCACAACTTTCAGTTGTGGTGTTCAGAAGGTTGAGAGAATCATCGCCCACGTGACCACCATAATGTTTGCAGGTGGCGTGCCTGATGGCTATGGCGCACGGCTCTGCGCTATGCTTCATCATGCTGTGCATCGTGCTGCCCAAGTCCATCAACGAGAAGGCGCGGCTCTGTGCCTTGTTCTGCGCCACGGGAGCCATGGGTTTCTACGGTGAGTTTAGCACCAAGTACGACGACAGTTCCCACATACGACGCCACACCAGTGTCGCCACATCGTGTGCCACTACCACATTTACCACAAAGGTTAAAATAATGGTTGCAATTTCAAGTAACGGTGTGCGTTCTCTCCCAGGTATAATCGTGTCAGAAAACCGCAGCCTGCTCCTAATCTGGTGCATGTTCGCCAGCTTCGCCACGGCCGCCGCCACTATCCTGCAGCAGCCGCTCTACAACTCCACGCTGAACGAGTTCGACACCACCGCCACCTTGACGGCAGCCAACGGGATCGTGGCGATATTCCTGATGGCCTGGTTACTGGCCAAGAACTACCTTTACGAGACATGCTTCGAGACGGCTGCGGTACTGCAGGCTGTGACGGCTGTGGTGTTCTTGGCGTCGTCGTTTAGACGCCGGCGGTGATTTGGACTTTAACATCGTTCAAGAGGCTAGACAAGTTGTTGAACGCAAACGTAAACGATTTTCGAAAACGGACAATATGTATGGAATTGACGTAGGCGCTCGACACGACATGCGTCAATTCTATACATTTTTGATAACGATAACGAACGCCGAATGCATCTTGTCTAGGGATTCAGTTTCGTTTGCCCTAAAGCACGATGCCGCCGCGGAAGAGCAACCAGGGGGATTATTATGACATCGAGTCTGACCAGCGAATGGTGACACAAAAAAATGGCGGCAAATTCAAAATATCACTAGCTGGTAACACGAAATGCATAGCGATTAGATACGTGCTCATAATGTGACAGCTTGTTTCATAAGTAAAATTATTGCCATATGAAGAATTTGAGAAAAATGCTTGTGTCACCACTCGCTGGTCGGACTCTAGCTATGCCCTTCAGTTTACGGTGAGAGAAAAAGACAGAGCTATATAACCGCTATAGCTCTGTCCTTTACTAACTGCATAGCCATGTCATAACTAATAACCCCCCTGCACTTGTTGCACTCGATTAAATAGCTACTACTTACAAAACGCGAGTATATCGCTGCTTCTGATGACGCGATTACGGACGCGAATTTAGCTTAAGGTCACAGCACACATATCAACTCAGAAAGGGATCGACACCGGATCAACTCAAAGTGAAACATTGAAAAGGGAACTTTGACCTGTGTTAATACGATACATTTTTCAGTGGACGACTGCTAGCTCGTGCCGAGGTGAGGCGTTGCCGTTCCGATGCCGATAAGTGTGCGTTGCAGTAGGGAGTGTCATACAAATGATACTGAACGGCTCGAGTTGATAGGGTGATGATCCCTTTCCGAGTTGATATGTGTGCTGTGACCTTAAATAGCTACTACTTACAAAACGCGAGTATATCGCTGCTTCTGATGACGCGATTACGGACGCGAATTTAGCTAAACGAGCAAAATTACAAAGGTAACGCGAGCTAACAACAATACGTGTTGGCAGTTAAGGTCTGGGCATTCGAACGATGGCACTTAATACTTTTTAATGAATAATGTGTCGCAGATAATTCAAACATGGCGTCGCATAAGAACGTTCATGTAGATGCAATAAGAGGCCCTACTCTGAAAATCGAAGTTCGAAGTTACGTTAGCTCCATCCCTGTCACTCGTCATTCGAGACTAAATCGAGAGAAAGGGAAGAAGCTAACGTAACTTCGAACTTCGAATTTCAAAGTAGGGCCCAAGGGACCGCTTTGTTTCTCATAATTATTTTTAGTCCGAATGTAGTTATTCATAATCATCGCAAGTCATACAGTGTTTTTTACTGAAATGGTTTTTATTTTAGGATTTTTGAAATATCTAGCTGGTAAATGAGGTTAGGTTAGGTTTGTTTTATAAAATCTGTTTCAGTGGAAAACACTTTATGACTTACAATGATTATAAATAACAATACATTTGAACTACATTTTCTTATGTGAGAAAATATGAGCCCATGCGATAGGCAGCCGCCGCGTCTACACATCTTCCATAAATGAGCCCTCAAAACGTTGAAGCAGATAAAACAATATAGTTTGGCAAAGGAGTTTGATTTGGTGACAAGTGGAACTACGAGTAACTAACTACAATTTTGTCAAGTGGCAACCACTGCCGCTTTTCAGTGGAAACTGGATCATGTTGCCAATTTCACTCCGATTTAGCATTCGTTTTCTTGAGAAATGGAGTCATATTTTTATTAGATCAAGTAACACTGACTGTTCATATATTGTTAATTTTATATAAATACAAATAACAAATGCATTAACACAAGTATAATTTACGTTTTTTGTTAACCTACCTACACCAGAAGAACTCAAAAACGGCCAGTTTACAATCTAATAACAATATGAGTATGGTCCATTTAAATCTAAACATATTCGCGACTAACCTATTCATTGAACCGCTACCAGTCATCCGCATCACTCAGGTTCACTTTGTCCAAATTCCCATTTCGTCCACATTCTCATCTCGGCCACATTCCCAACTCGTCAACATACCAACCCCAAATTGTCCACTTCCTGTCTCGTCCATATTCCCAACTCCTCATTCCCAACTCATCCGCATTCCCAATTAGTCCACATTCCCAACTCGTCCTCATTCCTAACTCGTCTAAAACCTCAAGTTTCAAGTTCAAGTTTAAACCTAACTTAGGACTGTAGGGCTGTTCGATATCAATTCGATCAGTCGGGTGTTCACTAGTTGTTGGGAATGTGAATGAAATGGGAATTTGGACGAGATAAGAATGTGGACGAGATGGTAATGTGAACGAGATGGTAATGTGAACGAAATGGGAATGTGGACGACATGGGAATGTGGCCGAGATGAGAAAGTGGACAAGATGGGAATATGGACAAAGTGAACCTGAGCGATCCATCCGCGTGAGGGTTTCGTTCGAAAAGTTGGACATAACTTCCGTAATTATTTATGTATATATAAATTTCTGTTTTATAGGAATTGTAGAGGTGTCCCATGTATGGTATAAAATGGAACCTAATAAGAATAACTGACTTATCAGTTTTAAGTTATATTTAATGCGTAAGGTCCAGTGAAACCGCCGGCTATTTTAGAAAGTAATCGAATTGTCTATGAATTTACAGTATTTTATTTTTTAAATTTAAGTAAAACAGCTTGTTTTTTTACGTCTTTTATTAGTTTATAAGAGATCAAATTGTGTTCTTAAAATAATGGAACTCTGTAAATAAAATCTATTTCTACAAAATTTAGTGCATACACGCAATTTAATAACTATCTATTGTAATAATAAAAATAAACAAGTAATTCAAACTCGATAACATTCTACTCAAAATATATATTTAATAATAAATTGTGTACGTTTATACGTATTGATTAAGCAGAACAGTGTTAAAAAAAATATAATTCTCAGTCCTACATTATAAGTCGAAATTAAAATTACTCTCTTAAGAAAATAAAATCGAGACTTAATTTATTTTGACTTATTATCAAAATAAAATAATTTACCAAATATAAATGACCAAATATTCACATTTCATTTAAATAACTCATTAAATGCCTGTACCTGTAAATAACGATATAACCGAAACATCATTTTAAGTCTCACCATAAACATTTGCCGGGTGAATAAAAAACATAGCTAAAATAAAATCCATCTAAATTATATCATAGGAATGTCTAGGATATGCTTAAAATCAGTTGTTTAACATTAACAACGAATTAATCGTTTACGCTGTCTAAACAAAGTTTTCGGAGACCTTTTTGTGCCACTATAACGAACACAAGATGGCCAATGGGGCTGAAGAGTTCTCAAGTGACGTACCGGAAGTCGAAGCAAATGTGTACCCCTGCAGATCTTTGAGGGAGGCCTAATCGACACATGCACCAACTGATACATGGTGCCGAAATTATCTATTCAGTACTCCTATTTCAGTCTTCTTATAAGCTACAATTTAGCGTCAAAGCAGAGGCGGCGAAAGGCGTGGGCAAAGTAGGCCACAGCCTAGGGTGACGGCGCCAATGTTGGACACTTTTAGCTGAAAGCACCAATAATGGATACTTAACTCTTAACCCTATACTTGACATTGTGCATTTTTATGCACATTACTCTTTTAAAAAATCTAGAGAGGAAATTAAGGACTTAGCAATTATTTTTAACGCGCATTATTTTAACTGATATTCCAATAAGTCGGAGTAATATTATTTTGTACTGCTCGGTTAATCTATTTTGACAGTAGCACGCAAAATAACGGACCGAAAACCTGCGTTTACGAATCGTTTCATAAAAATAATTAATTTTATTAATTTTTTGCTTCAATAATGCTAATTTATCGTTATTACGGTATAAGTAACTATATTTCCAATCCACAATAGCAATTTTGGTATATCAAAACAACGTAACAATGGCCTCTAACGTAGGATTTATGCATATGTATCTATAAATGCACACCGCCAGCTACACCATTAAGTAATGTTCATCCTGCTATGTATCTTTAAAGATACATTACCAGGTACGCTATACTTTAGCTATGTATCTTTATGGATACACAGCCAATTTCCGGATTAACAAAAACTAATTTTAATCCTATTTTTGTTGGTATACACTGTTAGTTATGCTTTATATTTCAAAATTTGGTGTCTTACTATCGAGCTGGTACCATTGTCAACCTATGTTCAGAGTGATTTACTGTTAAATTTGCAAACGGGTGTCTGAAAACATCCATATCGATAATACTTTCACGTTTTTCGGGTCATACTGTTATAAAAGAGCCTATTTTTGTCGCCATTAAATTTTAGAAAGCCCATCTAACCCTAGACTTATCCTAATCTTGACCTAGTATATTTGTAAGGTTATATACACACGGGTCTTCTTTTACCGTTTCGGAAAGCCTATGTAGCATCCATTGACATAAATGTTTATTCTTGTCAAAATGTTCCTATGAGGTGGAAAAAACACCAACGAACTAACTGCCCCGATTTTTCATGGCCTTGAATGCGGTTTGTTGATCTGCTCGCGCTAGCATTTCAGTCATCCGTACATTTACTGCGCTGACTGCAGTTGGGCGACGGCCGCTTCTGTTTGTCACCTTCAAGGCTAGCTTTGAACCTTTTGAACTAATTAGACTATCTAAAAATATTTTCCGAAGAAGGCTAGAGTGTTCTTTATCTAATCTTCAACGGTGAAAGCTTAACACTTTAGAAAAAACAATTTTTAAGTCATGTATAGATCGTCCACGCAAGTGGGTTTGCTTACGCTGCAGCGAAGCAGACAAAAAGCGGGAAAATGCACCAAAAAGTTATATTCGCTCATAATTACTGAAAATTATACTTAGATCTATCTTTTAGGAATAATTTGCGAAAGAAGTTATTCACATGACTGTGTTAAATTTTTTTTCGCGTTTCAATGCTTTTATTGTGACCTACGTGGTTTATTTAGTCGTAGGTCTAAGAATCGGAAATAAGAAATGCCATAATCTAATAAAGTTTGAGCACTTTAAAGTAGTAATTATGTATTTTTTTCATTTCTTAGTTAATATGTCCTAAAAAAAAATGAATTACTGATATTAATATTTAATCTAACGTTACTTATGGCTGTAATAAGCTAATAAGGTTATAAAAATAAAGCAAAAATTCAAAATTTCCCATTAAATACAGATTTTTGTTACATAAACTCCTGAGCAAGTCAAATAATAGTTTTTTATCTTTTAAATAGGCCTATTTTCATTTATTTATTTTAGTTAAGAAATATTATAAATATTTTTTTGAGTACTCATTTTATGACGGTGTGTCTCCCTGGATACATATACTTTTCTATGTACATTTGTGACGACACGGTGGTGTGCATTTAAAGATACATTCAATAAAACACAAATTAAAAACGATGGATTTTTTATATTATTTTTTCAGCCATCTTCAGACCCCAAAAAACACGATTCATAAAAAAAACCAACAACATTTCAGAAAAAAATGTCTTGCCAAGTATAGGGTTAATTCAAAAATCATAAGGTTAAAAATTGACTGTCTCAAAATAAATAACCCTTATCTTATGTAACATAAGAATCAAGTTTCCATCATTGGTTCTTGTTCATTATTGGTTCCATCACCCTACGGCCTCACACCTCGAAGGTTTATGCATCACTAAAAGCCGTGAACGCAACTTTTTATTATTAAATCCGTCTTTTTGAGCCACCAGGGCCTCGCCAAAATAATTTGCCCACATGAAATTTAGGTTGCCCCGCCACTGGCTGAAATAATTGTTTCTTAGCCATTTTGTACAACCAACTAAATAAGTCGTTCAAAATATCTTGAACATTACTTTATAAACTGTAGTTTGAAGCTCTATAGGGTGGTCCGTAGTACGACCAGCAATCAAATCGACTTATCAATGATTCTTGAAATAAAGAATCATACGTCATCTGAAACTATAGTAAAAGGCAGATTAGAAGTAAATTCTGACACCTGTCTTTCGAATACACATTATAACCTCAAAATCAATAATAGGATTAAGACTTAGTCGTCTGTTCAATTGGTTGGGGAACTCGGCCTTTACTCTGGTGGACTAAACAAAAGCACATGACTTTTTTTCATCTTTATGGCCCTTGCACGATTTTTGCTTTTGGCCCGAACGACAACAACCCCACGCGCTTCTGTCGAGTCGATGTCACAGATGTCAAAATTGACTTATTATCTTCCTTTTTCGAATTACTTTTTTTTTTAATAACTAACTTAACAAATCCATCATTTCATTGTTATCTAGTTTCTTCACATTACCATTTTCATTGTTATTCGCCGTTGGCAGGAGAGATTCGAACGCCGACCAGTCTTGCTTCATGTTGTTCTGGTTATTTTGATTATTTGCCCACTTGTTGTTAAAGTTGCCACTAGCGGGGGACGTCCAATTTGTGCTTGACGGTAACGCTGGTTGCCCGAAGCCCATTGCTGTGTTTTGATAACCAAACGCTTGAGTTGGGGATTGCATGTTTACCTGTGCTGCGTTCGTGTTGTACTGTGTTGCGTTCGTGTTAAATTGTGTTGTGTTCGTGTTAAATTGTGTTGTGTTCGTGTTGAACTGTGTTGCGTTCGTGTTGGTGTTTATGTTGTATTGTGGTGTAGGTTTCTGCCCTAGTTGTGAGAGGTTGGCTTGGAGCAAGGAACTGGTAAGGTCGAGGGGTGGTCGCGAGGGTTTAGGGGGGGCGGAAACGGCGACCGGTGGGGGGTGCCGGTTGATTCTTTGTGCTGCTTCTTGTTGCTGCGCTAGCCTAGAAGCAGAAAACAAAACATCAAGTGTGCGACTTTGCTTTTTTATGCCACTATTTTATGCTAACTGAAACTGTTGCAATCATATCATCATCATCATCATCATCATCATCATCAGCCACTGCTGGACATAGGCCTCTAACTTTTTTTTAAACTAACAAACGTTATAGATACAAACGAGGTGATTAGATAAATTATGTACGTTCTTCCTTGATCCAGGCTGACTAATTAAATGAATAACAATATAATACTTATTATGCAAAAGTTTAAAGCACTACTCATGCTTATAATAATAATTATTAGTAGGAATAATACATACATACAAACATTAAATCACGCCTGTTTCCCAGAGGGGTAGGCAGAGACCACTTCTTTAAACCTGCTACGATCCTGACAAATCTCTTTCGCTTCTTCCACATTCATACGTCGAGGGTTTCGGGTACTTAAGATTCGGCCCTTTTTCAGTATTTCTCCGATTTGATTCGAAAAAGTACGCCTAGGGCGGCCCCTTCCGACCCTCCCACTCACTTTCGCTCTGTATATCTCTTTCGTCAATCTTCTTTCATCCATCCTTTCCAAATGACCGAACCATCGAAGCATGCCCTTTTCAATCTTAGTCCCTAGTGTCCCTACATATTCTTTTAGTCACATTTCTCTCTTAGTAGAAATAATCTAATAAATATATGTGGCGTTATATATGAAAAGGGACCTTATTGTCGATGGCGCTTCCGCCATTATTAAAGATGCTCCGATGTGAATACAACGTCGCGTGACGCAGTGCGGCGTAAGCGCCATCGACAATAAGGTCGCTTTTCATAGCTAACGTCACATATCACGGGACAATCTCACTCAAATTGACCTAGTCCCAAACTAAGCTCTAGGCTTGTATTATGGGTACTAGACAACGATAAATACTTATATAGAGAAATACATACTTGCGCTGATCAAACAAATATTTGCTCAAACCGGGAATCGCACCCAAAACCTCTAGCTTCGTAAGCCGAGTCACTACCAACTAGGCCAAACGCCAATATACCAAGCAATAAAGGCGTGGTCATTTTTGTTTATTTTAGTAATTTTAGCAGAAAGTAACATATATGGATGACGTAATGCAATTGTATGACAAGATTCTTGGAAGATAGTGAGTCAAGTGGTTCGAGTAAGGACATGTTGGACGAGTGTCTGTTATGTCGCTTTAGATTAGTGATAAGAAAAAAAAGTATAACACGTCTTTTATTTTTAGAAATGCTTTGTCTTTATTTGTTATAACGCGTTAGACTAATTGGTAGTGATCTTGTTTTAGTAGGAGATCCGAATAGGAGACGATTTGCACCGGGCTGTTTATTCGATAAAAAGTATTTTATACCAAATGTAATATGCTAAGTAAAATATGGCGAATATATAGGCTGAAAATTTTCAGTCCAGTATATAATTAATTAAAAATTTAAAAATTAACTTTGTTTAAAAAAAATACAATAGCTTGTTTAATAGACAAATTACATACCAATCGAAAGTATGAAGCGTATAGAATATGCAAACGTTAGTTTGACTATTATTTTCCTGTCAAACAATTGGGTAGGCAGGTAAACAGGTAAGTCGGTACTAGTAATTTGCACCAAACCTAATGTTTGCATATTCTATAGACTTCATACTTTCGATTAGTATGTAATTTGTCTATTAAACAAACATTTGCAATATAAAAAAACGTTCATTTTTAATTATTTTTTAATGATATAAGTACTGGACTGAAATTTTTCGCCACATATTATTTAGCGTATTAAATTTGTTTTTTTTTTTATCGAATAAACAGCCCGGTGCAAATCTTCTCCTATTCGGATCTTAGACCATTTACTTTGATCTTGTGTTGTGTCCCGGGTTCAAATCCCGTTATGAGCAAATATTTTTGTGATGACCGCGAGTATCTGTTCCTGAGTCTTGGATATTTTCTATGTATTTAAGGGTATATTACGCGGTTTTTAACACACTTATACAGTCTAAGAGCACTTAGGAAGTGCTTCGGGTTTGTACTTCTCTCTCACTCGCTCTTAATATGAGCGTATGAGACCGAGTGAGAGAAAACTATAAAGCCGAAGCACCTTCTAAGAGCTATCGCACTGTACCTAATTGACCAATTAATATTGTAGACAAATCGAGAAAGACTATTTTACACTTAAAATCATCGGAATAACTTGATATTATGCATGCTTATACGATTTCGATGACAATCCAATAATATGGTACAATCAGCTGTTATGATGATGGAGACAAGGTGGCCATAGGCCTCAATGGGTAAAAGGGCCTCAGAGGGCTAGCGCAAGTTGCCCGCGACGAACACAGTGGGTGAAAAACTTTTTTTTTTAAATTGGTCCAATCTTCTTATTTTTTACTATCTTCTGCCCGCGACTTCGTCCACGTGGAATAGTTACTTTGGGCTAACGATAACTTTAACCCGACTTTGTTTACGTAGAAGGTGTTTTTTTTTGCTGCGATGTTATTTTAAAACCTTCTTAGGAGATATTGCATATCTCCTAAGATATTCATTGAAATCGAATGATGTAAAGAGCAATTTTGTTTTAAATTAAATACTTGTGATGAATAACGTATTTATTTGGATAAGGATTAATATCATGTTTATAAAAACACCTTCGCAAATAATGCATTATTATAGAACAAATTTGGTCAGCATAAAAAGGGTTATAGTGAGTCAACCTTAAAAGATGTAGACATATGCGGTCGCGGACTTTTTTAGAATTTTTAAAGGAGAACAATTCTGTCATACGTGATTTTTGCGAAACTTTAACCGTTTACCCAGCGAGCGCAAGGGAAGCTCTTAAAAGGAAAAAAAAAACCCGATTTTGAAATATTCTTCATTGGTGCTCCGCCCCCTATTGGTTTAAGCGTGATGATATATAGCATATAGCCTTCCTCGATAAATAGGCTATCTAACACTAAAATATTTTTTCAAATCGGACCAGTAGTTTCTGAGTTTAGCGCGTTCAAGCAAACAAACAAACAAACTCTTCAGCTTTATAATATTAGTATAGAAGTATAGATTTATGGCGGTTTCGTAGTGATTTCGCCAATGTCAAGTGAGTGAATATAATCAGTAAATAATAAAATCAAAAAGTAAAATCGGCCATCTTACCTCACTGACGGTTTCCGAATCGGTCCAAAATCAATCTGACACCCAGAGATGGGCATTATTCGAATAAAAAATAATTCGTAATATTTTTATTCGCGAATAATTTATTCGTCGAATAATTTATTCGTCGAATAATTTATTCGTCGAATAATTTATTTGCGAATGATTTATTCGCGAATAATTTATCCACGAATGAACCATTCGACTACTTTTCGAATAACGAATAATTTATTAATTTATTAGATAACAATGGAGCAGTTATAAAAGTAGTACATAATAATTATTCGTGGCAATTCATTCGCAAATGAATTATTCGACGAATAATTTATTCGAAAAAACCGCCTTCAAAAAGCAAAAAATAACTTCTTTAAAATGGTAGGTAAATAGGTCAGTCCAATTGAAATCTGCTTTTGGTTAAAATATTGTTGGACGCCGACTTCAGTTGGACTGACCTATTTACCTACCATTTTAAAGAAGTTATTTTTTGCTTTTTGAAGGCGGTTTTTTGTTTTTTTAAACATTTATTTTATTTTATACTTTTTAGTGATCCTATTTATCCTGTTACGTAGCTCCACTTCTAAATATTAATAAGAAACTATAGAACATTTCAAGCTCGCCGCAGACAACGCCGCGGGAATGTCATAGTCATATTTAAACCTAAATGTGCTTCGTCATAGTCGCTCAACTTCCTTTATCGAAATATCTTATCGCCACCCTTGAAATAGGTACCGTTAAGGAGTTCCGGTGGCCATCTGTGGTCTTCATCATCAGTTCCACTTCACCATATAGTACTTTTCAAAAGCAAATGCATGAGTTACAGTGAAAAATACCAAAATCGCTATAGGTGTGCCTATAATATTTGAGGAGTTCTCTTGATTTCTCCATGATCCCATCATCAGATCCTGACGTGGTGACAATGGGACCAACTAGAAAGTATACCCATTCGAACAACGAAAAAATTTTTCAAATCGGTCCAGTGGTCTTCGAGTAATCGGGGAACACACATAAAAAAAAAAAAAAAAAAAAAATATCCCGACGAATTGAGAACCTCCTCCTTTTTTTGAAGTCGGTTAAAAAGAATAATCATTCGAGAATTTCATTCGTTATTCGCGAATAATTTGGTTATTCTTATTCGTTATTCGTCATTCGAATAAATATTGCCCATCTCTGGACACCTACATTAGTAAGGTTGTTTCCTAAAAGTTAAAAATGACTTAGCATCTCAAATTATTTTGACGAATTCAAGCTATTTTTACAGGTAAGTACACTAAATAATTCCGAACAGTCATAATTCCGAATTTATCAAAACTTCGAATTTTCATAATTCCGAACGCATTTTTTTGATGGAAGACTTAACTTTTCGTCATCGCTTATTAATCAAACCTAACCTAATCTACGTATGACAATTAAATTCTGCATTTAATCTAGAATAGCTCTATCGTAACATAGCTTTCGGAAAAATGTAAATTCGGAGAAGGGTGATTCCATGGGCGTTTCAACCGCCGTCAGTCCGCTGTCATAAATATTGAAAGAATGAGCTACATCAAGCAGCTAACATTCACATAGAGCTATACTGTTATCGTACTTTATGCCACAATTGATCGAGTTTTAAGTATATTATCGCCTATTTCTTAAATAGTTACGACAGCGGATTGACGGCGGTTGAAAAAATTAATTCGGTATTTTAAGGTGTTCCCTAAATCTACGTTCGTGACCTTACATAAACAAACGGATTATAGCAAAAATATTTTTGTGTACCACCCTCGACCTCGTCGTCACTTAACATCAGGTGAGACCCGTGAGCCTGACGTCAAACGCAAACCCATGTTGGATAAAAGAAGGTTAGTAAGTACCTCTGCTTGTCTTCCATGGAGAGCGAGGCGGCGTCGGGCTGCAGGTCCAGCGCCGCGAACAGCGCGTCCACCGGCGCCGCGGGCGCCACCAGGGCCGGCGCGCCCAGCGACTGCTCCATCGCCCTGGGATCACGATTTAGTACTTGACTTTAGGCACTTGTCCACCGCCGATCATGAACGGAAAGCGAGTAGGGTGACGGAACCAGAAATGTACAAGAACCCAATAATGGACACGTGATTCTTATTTTACAGAAGATAAGGGTTATTCATTTGTTTTGCAACAGTCACTTTAGGACCGTATGAAATTTGAATTAAGAGTGAAGTGTCCATTACTGGTGCATGTTAGCTAAAAGTGTCCAACACTGGTGCCATCACCCTAGAGCCAGCGATCAACTAAGTATTAATAAGTGTCTCTTATATTGATATGGGATCTGTATTCTGTATCTTTTGTTTCGACAAACTAGTGGAGGGATCTTGCCGACAGTGTGAACAGCCAGCGAATAATTATTAAAATCTAAAATTGAATGAAATTCTAATTTTATTTTTTAAACAAGAATTGCGTTTCTCCTTGTCATAAACAAAAAGGTGAAGAGTGATGGTTTTTTCACATGAAGTTTCTGTTTGTATGCAATTCAAAAAATGAGTTCAAGCGATGAAAATTTGACTACAACACAAATTTTTTCTTGCGATTTTTGAGAAAAGCACTATATTTGCCTCGGCAGGAACAGCAATTGCGGGCTTCGTATTTTTAAACGGACTCGCAAGCTCGTTCGTTTAATCCAATACTCGGCCCTCAATTGCCTACTTCCATGCCTAGGCAATAATGTACTATTAATATCCAGCCGGAAATGGGTTTATGACAAGCGAAAATTCGGACAAACAATGAATTAGGGATCAACTTTATCAATATTAACTAAAAACTAAGGGCTTAAAAAACATACATATTTAAAGTGAAATGCGCTTTTGAAAACGCATCAGAAATACAATTTTCTATGACTCGACGTGTCTTGAAAAATGTGACACAACATCATTTATTAATACCCTTTGACTTGACATTAAAGATAACACAAAATATTGCAGTCAGCAAAGCTTTTTTTACATTATTCGCATTATTGCAAAATTTACTGTACAGCTGTAAGTTTATAAGTTAGTACTTACATTATCCTAATTTATATATTCATTCAAGCAATAACAATAACAACAGAACCATGAACGCCATAAAGTATGAACTTTTAACTGTAACATATTTTTACACACTTCCATAAAAAAAACTCACTTGGACTCATCCTGTATAGAGTTCAGCTGCTCCAATTTGGCTCTGTGTTCCGTCTCCACCTTGCCTATCATCTGTTTGACCAGGGTTATCAGTGCATTAAACTGATTCAACGTCAGACCATTTTCAACGCACAGCGGGATGAGGAACGGAAGGACTTTGGTCGCCATCACTTCTTTGGTGATGCCGAGTTTCTTGTGGCTCAGAGCCAGCTTGTATATACCTGGAAGTGGAAAATGTGAACATGGTTCAAGAGAATTTTAGAATTTAGCGCTTTTAGTTTACTTGCACCTACAATCAGTGTCACAAAAAAGTGTCAGTATGTCTTGCAGCATAACTTACCTAGCATCATTTTGCTTGCTTGTTGCTTTTGCTTAGGGTCTCTAAAAGGAGGTGGATTAAAGAATGACCATACAAGTCAAAGGCAAGTTGTGCTTGGCACAGCCAGAAATTAGGTATTTCTTACTTATCCCTCTAATATTATAAATGCGAAAGTTTATGTTTGTGTGTTCTGGATGAGCTTATACACTGGATTAACACATAGACTACTTTTAATCCTGGAAAATTTAAAAGTTCCCGAATGAACAACGATAGTCGAAACCTCGGCGGACGCAGTCGCGGGCAGAACCTTTATAAAGTATTGTAAATCCAAAGGTTTGGATGTTTGGTTGCTGAATCACACCAGAACGGCTGAAAGGATATGGATGAAATTTGGCACAGAGATGGATTAAAGTCTGGATTAGCACATAGGCTACTTTTTATCCTGAAAACAATTAATAGTTCTCCAGGGAAGACCGATAAACGACTTCTACGCGGCTAGTTATTACAAGTAATAAAGTATTATATTGTTTATAAGAACTAACACCCAGATTATAAATAAGCATTTTAAAATATTAATTACCACTTGTACACATATAAGATTAACATATAAATGCACAAGGTGATTTCATATTTATCTGTATTAGCACAGATACAGATTTGCATTATCTGAAAACTTTATTTTTTACTTTCAAACAGTAAGTTTATTCATTACCTAAAATCCCCATCAGCACAGCTGGCTCCCTATAGGGTATCTGAGGCAGGAACGGTATGATCTCATCCAGCACAAGCCACTTATCCAGGTGCTCCAGGAGTTTACCCAGACAGAGTAGACAATTCACTCGCACAGATATATAGTTAGTGTTCATACATAGCTTCTTTATCCGAGGTAGCAATGCATTCTTCATTGCCGGGTAATCTATCAAGGATGCAAAAGTTGGCAACACTGATAGACAAAGCTCCTGTATTTGCTGTGCATCGGACTCTAAAGCTCGGTACAGCATTGGCAGAATATCAGTTTTAACCTCTTCACCAGGCGTCAATTTAAGTAACAGCTCCATTTTTTGCATAAAAATTAACAAAACTTGAATCGGATCTTGAATGAGCATGACAGGTTTTAACACTGGCAATATGTACGTCACAAACTCAGTTTTTGTACAATTCTCAGCAATTAAAAGAACATTGGGTAAAACAAATGGCACCATTGGAGAATTGACAAACTCTTTGGATAGGCATGGCAGAATACGGTAGATGCAGATCCGATGAGGCATTTTCTGTATGATCTGTGGCAAGCCTTTGTAGAACTGTGACTTTTGCAAGTTGTCCCATTGGAACAACGAGTCAAGGTAGTTGAGAGTTTTAACACCTACATCCTCAAAATATGGTATCTGAAATGAGATTATAGCAATTATCATAGACGCTAGCAGAATGACAAGAATGTGGCATACCAAGTATTTTATATTTTATAATCAAATATTCCAGTAATCCATTTTTGTCTCACCTTCAAGAACTGATGAGGGTCAGGTCTCAGTTCAGGAGTAATATTCAACATCAACTTTACATACTCTTTCAGCCCCTCAGCAACGCAGGACAGCCGTGATGTTTGAAGGTTTCTTAATTCATTCACAAACTTCTTAAATTTGTTATAATCACTCCCTATGTTACCAAGAGTTTGATGATTCATACTGTGCAAAGCGTAAATCAACATTCCGAGGGAGTAAATATCACTTGCTGCAGAGTGTGACGCTGATAATATGTATTCTGGAGCTAGGTAATCTAGGGATGGTTGGGTTAAAGCATGCATGGCCTGACAATACTCATTGAACGGCCAATACGGGGCTGCTCCAGGTGAACTTTGGCTCGCAATACAAAAGTCAAACCCGAATATTTTCCAAGCACCCTGCTGGTTCACCACTATAGACTCCGGACAGATATTATGATGCAACAACTTTACGTCATTGTGGAGGAATGCCAACCCCTCAGCTACTTGCATTAAACCATACTTAATTTCAAGCTCATAGAGCTTGTAGTCGTTCAGCTGCGCGGGAGATTCTGACTTCCTTTCAGTGTTGCCCAGAATATTAGCTAGACTGGCAAACACTGGTTCAGTAGCAAATGCTAAGCTCTCCCTACTTTCCTCGAGACTGTGCTGCACAGTAAGAATTTGTGGATGCCGAAGCTTAGTCAGCTGAACGATGCCACGCTTCAGAGTATCCAACATAATATCTCTGTCCGCTTTTGCAAACTTTTCTATTAGTTTTTTCTCGAACACAAATATTGACGCTTCCTGTTTCGTCGACTTCTTGTAGCCTTTGTATATTTTCCATAGTAAACCTGCAAACAATAGAAATGGTAATTATGACCACCCAATAAGGCAATAGTTACAAATTGGACTTTAAGTTGGTATGTATAGTTGCTTTACCTGGCCCAGCGCTGGCGATGAATTGCGTAGCTTCAAACTCTCTCGTTACGGGATTACCGGGTAGAACACCAGATAACTGTGACACAGTATTGCTGACAGACGAATAAAACTTATTGAAGACCTCCATTTCGTTCCTATTCTTAACGTTTTGGGACTGTAAAACCCAAATTCATTACAAAAAAACACGGCCAGCCAATCCCGAAGACCAATCAAGACGTCAGTTTTGACAGTTCTGTTTCGTTCGGTAATTCGTAAACTGCAATTGCAGTTGTATCGTGAATTGAAAGTTTATTCAATTTGAGGATTATAGTGTTTGCTTACTTCTTTGCTTTTGATGAGCCGATTGGACCAATGTCCGCTTTGTAACTTTTCCGGTTTCAATACAATTTGAATCAAAAGTTCTTCGCAAAAATAGCAATCTTCGTGAACGCCTTCACTAAAGTCATTGCAGAGAGGTATTTCATTGTTTTAAAAAAGTTATCAGAAGCATAATTATTATAATGGTTTTTAAAATTAGTTTATTATTTTATTTTATTTATCATTATTGTTAAAATAAATAAATACTGCTGCACTATTTAATTTGTATCATAATAACAGAAGCAAGCTATCAAATCAATTTTTATTGTCTTCTATCAAATCTGAAAAACTCCTAGGTAATGTCAAAGAAAGGAGCACAAAAATATACACAATTTGCATTCTTAAACAATCTAATATCATAATGTGCCAGCCTTACAAATTATATGGATTATTCCCCATTTTACTTGCCGTGATACCTACCAGCATATCCGAGAGTGAGCCATACATGAATGCGGAGTATCGACCTTTGGGACCACTCGTCAACTGCAGTTTTCTGCCTATGGAGTTCTTAGATTGCAAAGAACCTATAGATCATAAAGGAAACTTAACTGCAAAGGAAGCATTGGGGCATGGATGTGTGAGGTATGGAGGCGTTAGATATGGTGACGTGGAGAGGACATCAGCCCTTTGTAAACCACTAGAAGGCATAGAATGTCATGGTGCCAGGAGTTTTTCTCGGGATGGATTTCCATGTGTCCGGTATTCGGGGCATTATTTCACTACCACGCTCATCTACAGTATATTGTTGGGCTTTTTAGGCATGGATAGGTTTTGCCTTGGACAGACTGGAACTGCTGTTGGCAAGTTACTTACTTTGGGAGGTTTAGGTATTTGGTGGATAGTAGATGTTGTATTACTAATCACGAATAGTTTACATCCGGAAGATGGAAGTAATTGGAATCCTTATGTATAAAACTTAATTTAATTAGACAAAGATGAAATATTTATGATTGAGTGTTGACTTCTATCTCATTAGGTTTAGTTGAGAGTATATTTGTGATGTTACTTTAAGTTTATTAATTATATGAAATAAGTTTTATACAAATCTGCATTTTTATTTTTTTAACCCTAGCTTGTGACCATAACTTTGCATGCTTAATAAGTAATGCGAGTATCCTATGATGTCTGGAAACATTTGTCTATTTATCATACTTTGGGCAAGGTATGATTAGTAGATTTATTCTGAAGTAAATTCATGTCATATATATTTATTCTACTTACTTTATCTTTGAGGCTTCAAACTTTATTAATCAAGTAAGTACCTAAATGAAAACAATTTTCTAAACCCATGAAGGTAGATGGAATATTATATGTCCCATACCCCAAAAACGAAACAAGGATTTTCCGAAATCCAGTTTGGTTGTGTAATTTTATTGATTGATACCCCTTAACACATTCAGTGCCGAAACCCCAACTATCGGGTATTTTATGATTTCGTTCCCAGGCCGGATGACCCGATAGTCGGGATCGTGGTACTATTGTGTAGGTCTTGTATATTTTTGTGGCCTGGTGCGATGTCTTTGTTTGGCTGGGCGGCTATGAATGTGTTAAGGATAACTTACCTAAAGCTGTGCCCAAATCTGGAGTAATTTGAATGAGGTCAGTATCATAATGGTGATCAGATAAGCAAGTAGCAGCCACTAATGCCTAGAATACATTGTTCATGTGGTCTTGTGCGCCCGAGTCGAACGGCCACTAGTAGCGAGCGCAGATGACTCCTGCAGCTTGTGGCACGGACGCTGCCACTCAAAACGCCGTTTGAGCCAATGAAAAAATGTATGAAGACACTCGTCCGCAGCTTGTGGCAGCCACAAGTGCCTTTGCTGAATTCGCCACTAGTACCCCCATGTGCAGCAGCTCTAATCTCAAAAAGCTGGTTACCTTCAACTTGTTAGATTTCCCAAAATAGTCATTTCT
This sequence comes from Acleris literana, assembly GCA_946894065.1. Lineage (NCBI taxonomy): Eukaryota > Metazoa > Arthropoda > Insecta > Lepidoptera > Tortricidae > Acleris > Acleris literana. The sequence goes on from OX335680.1 coordinate 18,863,479, forward strand.
TAGGGCCACTTGCACCAAAAATTTAACACTGGGTTAAGACACTAAGTACCAATTTCACCATCCGATGTTAAACACTTAACAGATGATTAGAGCGTTAACAGCTGTCAAAATTTATGAACTAACAATCGATTAACATGGATTAAATTTAACATCGTATGGTGAAATTGGTACTAACTCGAGTTAGTAAACGTCAGATTCATACAAAAACTGTCATTTTAACTCGAGTTAAGTGTCGTAACCCAGGGTTAAATTTTTGGCGCAAGTAGCCCTTAGTAGCTGAATTTCCATTCTAGTTTTAGCATTACTAGACAAAAATAAGATTAGGGAAAAATGCAAATAGAAAATGCGCATCAGTTTTTGTTTTACGATGCAATCTAACAAGCCATTATGTTGACAATGGCAATCAAGGGTTAGACCTGATTTCACCATACGATGTTAACAACTTAACAGACGATTAGATGGTTAACAGCTGTCAAAATGTATGAACTAACAGTCGATTAACAATGATTAAATTTAACATTGTATGGTGAAATTGGTACTTATCCAAGTAAAACAAAAACAGGAGTTTTAAAAAGTTTATTTAAACTTAAGCCACCAGGGCTGACGCGGTGCTGGACTCGTACTTCCAGTTGGGTGGGAGCACGCTCTTGGTCTTGTAGTAGCGAGCTAGCCTGTGGATTCTGGATTCAACAAGAATCAGTCTGAATTTGCTGTCCTTATCCTTCCTGTTGCGTTCCAAGTGCTTCCTCATCGCAACAGCTTTCTTGATCAGGTAGTAGAGGTCCTCGGGTAGGTCAGGAGCCAGTCCCATGGCTTTCATGATACGGAGGATCTTCTTGCCAGTGACAAATCTGACTTGAGCGACCCCATGTGAATCCCTGAGCATAACACCTGTAAGATAAAGAAGGTATTTGTTAATATGGACAGTTTCAATTGACCATTTTGGTGAGTGTTTAGCAAAGGTACGTTTTTCTGGGCATTGGAAGAATAAAACATGATCTTATTGCAAATCATAGCATTCTTGTATAAAGGTAAATAGTCTTAATTATAATATCCTCAAAAGTATGACAGATTTTAAAGAATATCCTAAAAAAACTAATCTCTGTTGAATAATTAATAGTCTGCCACATTGTTGATAAAGTTTGACATAATTATGATCAATATGCAGAGGTGATATATCTATAACCAACATTTAAGTGCTAATTCTGCAACTTACTAGGAACTAGAAGGGTTTACAGAATGAAAATTCAGACTACTGAAATAACAGCTAAATATGACCTAAAACTAGAACTACTAAAGATTTTTAGAAATTGCCTTTTTAGGGCAGAACTAACAAACTTTGGCAGGTCTGGTGTGATTAACCAGGATCACTGTTCTGATGATCAGTAGACCGTTCCACGAAGCTACAAGTTACAAATTACAAGCTGAACTCTATTTCTAGCAAAAGGAGTTAGAAAGAGACTTCCGCTTGTAATTTGTAACTTGTAGCTTCATGAAACAGGCCCCAGTAATACAATAAATATTAGTATAAATTGAGAAGTATTCATACAAATACAAGAAAAAATAGATTTACAGAATAATCAAGAACTCTGGCATGTAAGTAAATTAGGGTCATAAAGTCGTAAGATAAATAAATGCCTCCAAAATGTTGTTGCAATAAAGAATGGCAAAAAAATATTTTAACCCTTAAATGCATGATTTAATTAGGTACCTAAGTTGCTCAAAATTTCTATTACACATAACAGTGTGCTGATTATAGATAAACATTTTCGAGTTTTTGGTATGTAGGATGCATCCTACATCATGTATTTAAGGGTTAAACAGACTAACAAACTTCAGTCAATGTAGGAAGATCCCTGCAGCAGCTCAGATAAACATGTATGTGAGTTTCACTTCACAAATTCTACATCAATAAAACATTGTGAGAATGTTCACTAAGTTAAATTTTTAATCACCTCTTTTAATATACCTTAACCCCTCATAATATGGAGAAAGTGAAAAAATACCATGGCCGTCTGCAGAATAAGATAAATATATATATACACAAAAAAAGGTATATTATGAGCATGGATGGAGCATACACTGCATACAAGGGGTTAAATGTTTGTAATGAATAAATATGTCTTATCACAGGGATCTTCCTATATTGACAAAATTAAAGAACATCTAAAAAATCCATCACATTGTTTGCTAATCTCATTAATTTAGTGTATAACAGGTTTAGGTTCACACGCACAAATTGTGTAATTACATTAGACTTCGTAAGTCTTAAAGGTTGCCTCGAACTACAGAAGATGCAGACTGATAATGAACAGCATGATATTTAAAATAAGGCATGCATGTTTGAATCTTAGAAAGGCGTCTGGTAATCTTTTTTCAGAGTTTAAAACAACACATATCCTATTTAGTGACAGAACTCAAATAAATTATTGAAATGCATAACTTACCAATTTGGGAGGGTGTAAGACCCTTCTTGCCAAGTTTGAAGATCTGTTCCTTAACATCGTCAGCGGTCAATTTCAACCACGTTGGGACACTGCGGCGGTACGGCAGTGCCGATTGGGAAATACCCTTACTGAAACAGAAAATTTGCTCGTTATCCTAGCCATGTGGTGAACACAAAAAATCTTGAAGGTTATGTTGCTGACACAAAATCACTTTTACAAGTCGGAAAAATGAAATTTAACTATCAATCGTTAGCACGGGTTTCGTAGTAAATTATTTAACAAACAAATTACCCAGGTGCGTGCATACGACCCATGGTTGCGGCCTTTTCACAAAATCGCCGAACTGACAACGACAACAAGGGAAATCAAAAAGATGGTGGCCGGAAGAGGATACTTTTTTAAACTTTACTTTGTCATTGATCATTGTCTATGAATAGTTGATACTTTGACCGTTCCGGTTTATAGCTGCGTTTCAGTAGACTTCTCCAATTTAAGTTAATTATCTCACGCTGACGTGATACCACAAATAGTTTTAGTTATAACTTTAATATGTTAATTCTAATGCAATTATTTCAGGTTTCTAAATTAAGACGAAATATTAATGCATGTTTATATAATAAATTTCAGTGACCAATTTTGATAATTGACACAAGGCCTTAGGTATTATGCGTTTTATTATGAGTAGACATACTTATTATTATTATTTATTTATTTTAATGGCGTCTAGTAGACATACTTGTCTTTTTAATTTAGAATAACACCAATACTTTAATTTAAATTTATAAGTTTATGAAAGAATATTTGGCTGTATGGTAACTTAAGTGTACCTACGCAAACATATTATTATTATTATTATTTATTTATTTTAATGGCATCTGCAAATATATTAATTGAAACATTAAAACATATGTGTCAAGTGTCAACTTGACAGTCTTAACAATTTCTGTAAAATGTCAAAAGTGTCAAATCATATTAATAGTGATGTAAAGTTACCGATTTATCGGTAGATCTTACGATTTCGTTTAGTAAATACCGATATACCGATTTTATGCTTTGATCTCCCGATTTGGTCTTCACTAATGATTTTCGGTTCCTATATTCAAACAGCGGATATAAAAGCTTACTTCAGATTAATATTTGATACATTTTGTATAGTTAAATAAATGTCCGCGGTTTGAATATAGAAACCCGACATAAGTGGAGTAGTATGGACACACAGAATAGAAAGATCGGGGTTTCCCACAGCTATCCTTTTCGTGTGAAGAACATTAAGTTATAAGCACTCAGAAATAGAGTACAATTTTAGAGAACTAGGCAATTAATTGAGGGACTTTACCTTAGGTGATTACCCCGACAGGGAAAGTACACGCGGGGATTATTTTTCAACGTTACTTATAAGAATCTAACACCGGCGGCTTTCATTGTTGTCTCAAATTTCGTCGAAAGTTAAGCCTTAAAAAATATCAGTGTGTTAATATGTCTGCCAGGATAGAATCAGATTCTGATAGCGACTGTCCAACAAGTAGTAGTAGTACAGTGAAAAGAAAAAGATACTCTCAAAGATATAAAAAAGAATGGGAAAATCGCCCGGAATTTGCTGGATGGCTGAAATCAAGCTCTAGGGATACAAATTACGCCTATTGTCAGAGTTGCAACAAGGAAATCAACATATCTTCTGGAACCGACGCTTTAAAAAAACATGCTTCATATCAGATACATCAAAAAAGCATAAAAAATATGGCTGCCCAGCCGAAGATGACTGGTTTCGTAAATAAGGAGAATAATACTTTTAAAAATCAAGTTAGAGAAGGTGAGTTTCGGTTTGTTTAATTGATAGACTTTTACTACCTACTATTTTTTTTAATGAGTGAGTCATTATCATGTGTAAGTATATCTAATAAGGTAAATGATATTTCAACTGTAATATTGTTCCATTTGTTCCAGCTGAAATGAGGATTGCCGCATTCGTAGCGGAACACTTACCGTATGCAATAACTGACCACCTATCGAAATTGATCGCCAAAACATGCCCCGATTCAAAAATTGCGGAAAGTTTGAAATGCTCGCGGCCCAGAATACAGGCGATTGTTAATAATGTCATTGGTGACGAAAGCTTCAAGGCCCTCTGCGAAGACTTACGAAAAACCAAATTTTCATTGATTATCGACGAATCGACTGATAGAAGCACCACAAAACATTTGTGTTTAGTCGTGAGGTATGTGAAATATAATCGTGTAAGAGATAGTTTTTTAGGACTGATCCCACTAGTCGCAGCAGACGCGTCAACGCTATATAATAGCATTATAGGCTTTTTTAAGGACCATAACATTCCCTATCAACAAAACCTCATTGGTTTTGCTTCCGATGGTGCCAATGTCATGATGGGGTCAAATAATTCAGTCATGACTTTGTTGACACAAGAATTGAGCGACTTGTTCGTCATGAAATGTATTTGTCATTCTTTCCATTTATGTGCTTCGTATGCTTGTGGAAAAATACCTCGTTTTGTTGAAGATACACTTAGAGACATTTATAATTATTTTTCATCAAGCCCTAAAAGGGTTGGCATATACAAAGAATTTCAAACTTTTTGCGAATTGAAAATTCACAAAATACTACATCCCTGTCAAACCAGGTGGCTGTCAGTTCATGCAGCCGTTTCACGAGTGTTAGAGCAATATAGGGCTTTGAAGTTGTTTTTTACTGACGCATCCTTAAATGATGATGTACTGGCAGCCACCAACATATTGCAAAAACTAAATGACCCGGTCGCATTGTTGTTTCTGCAATTCTTGGATTTTGTGTTACCCATTTTTAACAAGTTAAATAAAGAAATGCAAGCTGAGTATGCAAAAATTCACGTTATATATGCTCAAGTTTGTACCTGCTTAAAGACATTGTTTGAGTGTTTCATAAAAAAAGATTATGTCGATAAAACCGAGATAGAAAATATTGAATATAAAAATCCTCACAATTTTTTAAAACTTGAGGAAGTGTACTTCGGAGCAAACGCCATGAATATTCTTTTAACCGACAAAAATTTGACCGCTGATCAGACACATTTGTTCAGGACAAGATGTTTGCAATTTTTTATAGAAGCTTGTGATCAGATTATTAAACGATTTCCAATTAAAAATAACCCAACTAAACAATTAGGTGCATTCTGTCCAGAAAGTGTTAAAAAGGCTGAACGCTCATCTATTGTGGACATAATAGTGAAATTCCCAAAACTTTTTGACAGTAATAATTTGCAAAAAATAGACACTGAGTGGCGTTTACTGCGAAACACTAAAGAAATACACAGTTTTTCTGAAAATGTAGAAGATTTTTGGACGAGTGTGGCAACACTAAAATGTGGCGATGGTTCCCCTATGTACGAAACTTTAACATCTTTTGTGTTTCACGTTTTAACGTTGCCACACTCATCCGCCGACGTAGAAAGAGTGTTTTCATCAATAAACTTGATGAAAACCTCTCAAAGAAACAGATTGTCGACGGAATCCATAATTGGGTTATTACATACCAAGAGATATATAGACAATTACAATTGTTATGATTTCCCGGTTGGGAATGAATTACATACAAAAATGACAACAAAGCGTTGGTATGAATGATTGAAAAACTTAGGCCCCAACGCCCCCAACTACACGGGGGCGGTTCTCCCGCCGCGGGAATCCGCTCGACAATACATAAACAAAACCGCGCAATGTAGTATGCAGCATACAACATCCATATTTAATTGTGTCTATTGCGGTTCAGAAGCGGATTCCCGCGGCGGGAGAACCGCCCGTGTAGTTGGGGCCTTATAGTTGTAATTAGTAATTAATCTTAAAGTAATAATTATAAAAATCTTATAGCCTTTGTTACTCTCTTATGCCCGGTTCCTATATTCAAGAAACGAATCGTTTTCCTTACCCCTCGTTAAAATTTGACACATTTGGTACGTAGCAAATGTCAAAACGCTACGGTCCGTAAGGAAAACGACTCGTTTCTTGAATATAGGAACCGGGTAGGGCATTACTCTGGTACGGTTAACCCACGGGACGGACGGAGCTGTACTTTAGAGCGAGCATGATGTATTTGTATCTTATTGTTTATGTGTGGAGTTTTATTTTTGTTTTTTATTCCTAGCCTATAATATGAGTGTCCCACTGTTGGGCAAAGGCCCTTGATCTCTATGAATAGTTTATTAAATAAAAAACTTTTTAAATATTGAGTATAACCTTTTTTATTTGTAATAAAAAAATCCCGATTTCTCACGATTTTTAGTTGGTAGCAACACCGATTACTCAAATGTCGGTTTTACAACACTGCTATTATAATAAGGTGAGGTTTTATTTCAGCCAGTGTTCCAACACATTTGGAGACATGGCCAACTATGGCATATCGGAAAACGAGTTAAACCTCGTTAAACAGCAGGCCGCACGGCGTGTTGAGTTGAGGAAAGAATTTCTAAAGCAACGAACCAACCCTTTCAAACATGCCGCTGAAGCTGGTTATGTCGTGCGTATTTATTACGTAATTTGTTGTTATTATTTTTAACGATATGAACCAAAAGTTTACGTTATGTTGTTTTACAGTTCGAACCGGCCATCCAAAGGTTCATGTCGATGAAGGTTACATCGTATGAACAATTTAGGCCCAACACCAGAACCAGTTTATTTGGAATCGCTTCCATCATTATTCCGATGTTGGGTTTCGGCTACTTAGTGTGGAACGAGCGCAACGATCGCGAGCAGAAGATCAGGAAGGGAGAACTCCTTTACAGAGACAGATTGTTCAAGTTTACATAAATATGGAATTATGGTGAATAAAATAGCAAATATAGAGTATAATCAGTGTATTCACCGAAGTTTCCGTTATTTAATACAAGTTTTTAAATCCTAAAGAGTAACTTATATTATTAATTGACAGATTTTGAAATTTAATCTGTTCCTTATTCAAATTCAGGCCATAAACATTTAAAAAAAAACATGTGTTAAGGAATGTCTAATTTTGTCCACTTCAACTGTGACTTGAACTTGAATCAAAATTTGACATTTCTTTTACGTCTTGTATCAGAGTATAATTTTATTTTACTGAACATTTAACCAAATAAAAAGCAGAAATGACTGCCGCTGAAGCTGCTAGCTATGGGTTATCTGAAACTGAATATAAAATAATACGGGAACAGATATCTCGAAGGAAAAGGATGCGGGAACAATTTTTGAAGTTGAGATCTGACCCTACAAAACACGGAAGTGGTGAAGGCTATGTTGTAAGAAACTGATTGAAGCCGTAAATGCGCTGACGGCAGAGGCGGCAGATTATTATGCCAAAAACGCCGCTGCCATGCTTTGGAAACTCTTTTAAGTGTGAGATTGAGTCTTTTCTGCTCTCAGTGCAATGCGGCTTTACTTGTTAAATGGGTCAATCAACTATTCTTAGTATATTTAAGTATGTCTTAATTATACAACATAGTTAAACCAACGCCTGGTATAAACTATATGTTTTAATCAATAGATTCATTGTCAGTACAAGTGAAAATAAGCTATCCAAATTAGAATAACATTTTTGCCAAAAATACTGATAACTTAGGGGTCAAACCACTACTTTCATACAATCGTCTTTGTCATCAACGTTTTGAAAGCTCTTATGTACAGTCAAGGGCAAAAATATGTATAAACTAACTAAAGTACCTTGTCTATTTTCGTCATGTTTGAACTGCTAATATGAACTGTCACAGTGGTTAAAGTGACAAGGTACTAAGGTGTATACATATTTTTGCCCTTGACTGTACTTGACAGTAATGGTGGCCGAGTTAAAAACAATAGGTACCATAGCAGCACGGGTAGCTCAAGTTGTATTTTCTCGCTTGTCGCTCAGTGTGTCTCTATCGTTACAGACTAGAAAGAAAGGGCGATCCGAGCGACAAACAAGTCGCGGACATGTGCTAGCCGTGCAGGTCAAAGACGATAAGGTTTTTATCGCCTAGAATAGAGGCCCTGTTAACCTCACACTAGTCTAGAATTCGCCTCGCCTCCCCCAACTTCCGTTACTCCGCTGGAGGGTCGGGCAGGCACTTGACGCAGTTTTTATAGTTCCTTCAACTCTCCTAACTTTAATTCCAGTTTGACAGAAGCATCCAACACTTCATCTCAATGAAGACATTGCAGTACGAGTATTTTGAAGCCACTCCTAGAACGGCCATATTCGGGATCTGCGCCATTATAATCCCTATGGCGACTTATGGATACTTCGTTTACAACGCGCGCACCGAGTTCGAGGAGAAGTGTAGGACCTACCAGATTAAATATCGGGATAGAATTAATAAATTTGCGTAATTAAACTTATTTATTCAGTAATAAATACAATGCGTAATTAGAGATTGGTTTTGTGTAACGTGTTGGAGATATTGGTGAACAAGTACCTAGATGTAAAGTCCGGTGGACGCTTATTTCCTATAAAATGAAAATACATAATGGTTCATTTGCTAGAATGGTTCATAATCTATAATGGTTTTTTTTCTGAAACCGTAAACTTTTCAGGATTTTTAAAAAGGCCATGTTATAGAACCCATTAGGTTAGGTTAGGTTTGTTTTATAACAATTCTGAAAACATTTCAGAAAAAAAACCATTATAGATTATGAACCATTATGTATTTTTCATTTTATAGGAAATAAGGTAGACCTGTAAAGTCGCATGCGCCACACACAAATCACTGGGATAGAAGCTTTTCGACCACATCTCTATAAGACTAGGTATCTAATACTTGCATCCTTCCGCCTTCGTCCTACGCGACAGAATTTCCACCACCATCATTTAGATGGTTGGCAGTCCACGACTGTGCGTTTCACTCGGAATTTCCTGCCTCGTACAACTAAACTGTGGAAAGGTCTGTCGCCTGCGGTATTTCCGGATCGTTACGACCTTCAAACCTTCAAAAAAAGAGCGTACTCTCATTTGAAAGGCCGCTTACCATCAGGCGATCCGTCTGCTCGTTTGCCTCCTATACCATAAAAAAAAGATCGCTTTACGACTACATCTCAAAAAGTCCGAGTCGCTAAATGACCACATTGTTCTTTTTCATCTTGTCTCTCTTAGCAATGTCGACGGAGCACAGCATGGCGCGGCTCCTATTCCTGGGCAATTTGTCCTTCGGGCATTTGAAGTTACTCATCTGGTCGTATTGCGATCCAGGCACAAAGCGACTTAGTCAGATCGACCGACTGTGCGGACCGCTTGCAATCGGCGTGCAATCCTGACGACTGCACTCCGGCTGTAGGCTGCAGTTCTGTCGCAGTAGGAACAATTGCAATAGAACTTGTAGTCCGTGCTAGAGCTCCGAGGAATCGGGGGTTGGGAAGACGGGTGCCGCGCCCGCCCGTCGTCGCTTCGTACCCCGCTTCTCCCAGTGCGAGAGTTGGCCTTATATCGCGTTAATTAGCTACTAGCTGTTGCCCGCGACTCCGTCCGCGCAGAATAATATAACATAACGTATGTTACTCAGCGATAATGTAGCTTTCTAATGATGAAAGAATTTTTCAAATCGGTCCAGTCGTTTTTGAGTTTATTCGTTACAAACATACACACACACACACAAATACAAATCTTTCCTCTTTATAATATTATAGCTATTGCCCACGACTCCGTCCGCGCAGAAAAATAAAACATAGCCTATGTTACTCAGGGATAATGTAGCATCCTAATGGTGAAAGAATTTTTGAAATCGGTCCAGTCGTTTTTGAGTTTATTAGTTACAAACATACACAAACACAAAAATACAAATCTTTCCTCTTTATATAATAGTATAGATTAGTATAGATATCATTAACGTAATATAGGTAGACTAAATGTGACTATGAAAAGGGACCTATTGTCGATGGCGCTTCCGCCATTATTAAAGATGCTCCGATATAAACACAACGTCGCGTGACGCAGTGCGGCGTAAGCGCCATCGACAATAAGGTCCCTTTACCATAGATAATGCCACAAATTACTGCACTAAATTCTGACGTCAACTTTTCTTGAGCTCGCGCGCGGACTATAGTAGTTGAACATTTTAGTACCTTGTCGCAACTAAATATATTAAATTCAAACAACTCTTCCTTTAATACGTTACTGTGACAAGGTACTAAAATGTACAGCTATTTCAGTGTTTGATTTGCGCCGTCAAAGGTTCTTCAGTCATTGACGCTAGCAAAAAGCAACTTGTCTAGGTCGATGTTTGTCGACGGTTGATCGACGCCGATACATACCTTTCCTTGTAAAATGTTGGCTACTTCTTTATCATTCTTAAAAAAAATACCGTTTCATAAAAATATTTTGGAATGCATTCAAATATTATTTTTTATCATAGAATCCATCATTTTTAATGAGAACCATCAAACAAACTAGCTTATCGTACAAACATATTTCTATCTATGAATAAGAATGAGAATTATTTATTATTCAAAAGATTAAGATCACATAAGTACTATTCCTTAAGACTTATTTGTATCAGATTCCAAACTAGGTCCAATATAGGCTATCTTGGGCAACCAAGTTAAGCATTTCAAAATACAGACTAGGCACGAAAATTTAATAAAAGTGCAACTGATTCTAAGAATGACGTGTGTGTGCGCGTGCGCGCGTATTTATGTGTGCAAGTCGCAGGATATAACAAAAGCAGTACAACATCCGGCAACCAACTACAGTTCCATAACAAAAACTCGAGTGACTAAATAAGTATATTAAAGATTCAGTTCAGCAAATTATCGGTCATCTAACGACTTGTCTCGAGTTATGACGGAGTCTTCAAACTTCACCATGTACGTTGTACCCTTATGCCAATGAGCTGTTACTTTGGCGGGCTGAAAACAAAAATAAAAATACATGAATTTTCAAGTTTTTAATCCGTAAAGTTGTCCTATCTACATGTCATGTGAGCGATAAGACCACGCCGACTATCCAGTGGCGCCCTCATTGATTTTTTTCTAATGGGTAAAAGGGCGTTTTCCAAAAAAAGTGTACATGCACTTTTTTTTTCCAGAATTCGTTTTTTTTGATACTATCGATCCTCATACAAGAAAAAAGTGTCCCAAATATTCCATTCCAGATCGTCAAATTTTTGTATGCAGTCTTTTTTTATTTACATGGTCGTGACGCACTGGAAGATAAAAATTTCATAGTAAAATCTGGGGCACTTTTTTTCTTGTATGAGGATTGATAGTATCAACGATTCTGAGTAAGAAAAAAAAAACGAATTCTGGAAAGAAAAGTTCATGTACACTTTTTTTGGAAAATGCCCAAAAACCAATATAAATGTACATAAAGACGCTATTTAAATGACACTTAAATTATGTCTAACTTACAATTTCTTTACAAAAATGTATGTGTTTGACGTTAATCGACAGTTTCGTGACGGTAACGGCGACTTCTTTAACTGGACATTTATTTTGATTTATACCCAAACTAAAGCATCATCTTGAAATCGAAGAATGGCTTTTTTTATTGCACAAATGAATATACAATGGCATAGCTAGGTGAGGTGACCAAGGGACCTGAAGCCTGAAAGTTAGGCCCCTAAATTCTTTATGTTTTATCAATATTTTAAAAATGCTACTTTAGTTAGCTAGCTAGTGCAATAAGAGATTTGCTAATCAGGTTTTGGCGCCCCCCGAGCTTGGGGGCTGAAACTGATCCTGTTTACCATCAGGTGGCATGTGTTTCTCCATGCCATAAAAATAAATAAAATGGAAGAAAAGAGGTTAAGAGGGAGAGCTTAGTAACACCCCCAGTATCTGCAACAAGTAGCAACTTACAAATCCACTCTTTGAGAGCACCGCCTCAATGATGCCCGCATTAAACGTAGCGCAGTTCAGGGAGCCCTTGTCTTTTGGTACGCTGATATACTTATTCACCTGAAAGAAAAACAGAAGCTGTTAGATTAGAATTTATTATTGTTAGTTAATAGCAGGAGCAGGGCCCGGTGTCGGGACAGCATAGGGGAGTCGCTATGGTGTCAAACTCAAACTAAGTTCTATTTAAATCATACTTAGGTACTTAATAAGATATAATAAACAGCGCCAAATGAATGATTCACCCAGGGCACCTACATGGGTATTTTATCTTATCTTATCTTACAGATGGCCCTTTCAGATACAATTCAACCCCTTTAGGATCTTTTGTGCAATTATCCTCTTACACACTCAGCTGTTAGAATATGCAGGTTTCCTCACGATGTTTTTCCTTCACCGTAAGAGCATCATGTAATGTATTTAAGTTAGAAAAACTCATAGTTACATGGTGACTGCGGGGGTTTGAACTCAGTACCTTACCAACACTCTTTCCACTCAGGGCACCAACATCGTTAACTTAAGAGAAAACTAAAATGTGTGTATCACAAAACTGAAATGTGAGTAAAATGTTAGTATGTGTGTGGGTTAGCCTCAGAGCATTTTTGATTGGTGGCTACATGCCATAAAATGATACAATTCATTCAAAAAATTACAATACATACCAGGGCATCCTTCTCTATGATGTAATAAGTCCTTTCATCATCATTGGCATGTTCCAACTTGTCCGCCTCTTTCCCAAACAGCACCTGGTTAAAAAAAACACATTTTACTATAAAGAGTAAGGCATTTTCTCGAGAAGAGGACTTTTATTTATTTTCATAGAATTAGGAACGTTTTGGTTTATTTCTACCATGTTTCTACTCAGAATCAGAAATTAATAATTTGGAAGAAATATTCCTTTGATACCCTCCACTAGTAAAGCGCCCATCGGGAAGTAAAGGGAGAATATCAAACAAATTCTACATGAGCATGAAAATTGAAGGATACAATTTAAATGAAGAGCAAATTATCTGAGCATTACTCAATAACTTACTTTCCAGAGTGTCGATTTAACAAACAGCAGCATGTTGAGTAGTTTTATCTCACGTTTGCTGTTTCTTTCTCTAACAAAGTAGAGATCAAGCAGCCGGGCACCCACATCTTGCCCTATTTCTGATAACCTGGGAAAGTAATAACAAAAATTTTAAAAAAACAACATCCCTTACAGTTTATTTTAATATAGATAGCCATAGATGTGAAAGATATTGCACACACTGACACACACTTTTTTCAAATATATTTAAGCCACATAATCTAGCACAGAAAGATGAGTAAGGATTGACCTCTACTAAGATTAATTAACGTACAAAATCCATAAAACCTTATTAGAAGCGGTGATACACTCAAACATACAACAAACACTAGAGGCTTGCTTGCAAAGTAACGACCCAAGAAAGTAATGATTTTTATTTTCTAGTGTTTAATAAATGAGCAGCACTTAAAACTGAAGCAGTACTTACTTGTTTTGAAGTTCGTGAATAGATTGCGAACGGTTCTGGCAGTATTGTACAATTTCAGAGAAGAGGAGAGCGTATAGTGCCATAGAAACTTCTCCCTTCCCTTTGCTGAGAGGCTTGTCGAGTATCGATGTTTTAGAACGATTAGAAGACATTTTTATGCGCTAATTAAACTTAAACTTATCTTAGTTTTTATTTATTTCTCCTAATAGTTACCCTACATCCACAGTAAATAATGTACCTAATATTTTAACAGAAAGAAACTCCCCTCCCCAATCTGTATACCTATTTGACAGTTGATCGCTGTCAATTTTTATTTGACAGTTTAACAACGCCATTAAAATAAATAGATAGATAATCATTTTTTTTATTGTCAAAACTGTGTACATAATATTATAATAAGATGTCATGCATTACAATAGTTCCAACAGTTTATCCATTTCGGACGTACAATATTAATAGTTTAAGTTTTAAATAAATTTACCAAGTAACAGAGAAATATTCATTTAGATCGTAAAAACTTTTGCTCAGTAACCATTCCTTAATTTTCCTTTTAAATTCCATACCATTTAGTGACTTAATATATTCTGGCAATAGATTAAATATTCTAATTCCAGTAACATATGTGCTTTTTTTAAGTATATAACTAGAAGAAGAACAGTTAGTTGATACATTATTTTTGTATTGCGATCTTAGGTTATTCTTAAGGTCGCTTTTTTTTATAAAACAGTCATTATTTTCTTTTACAAATAAACAAATTTCTAGAATATAAATAGAAGTCAGAGTTAATAATTTGTTCGTTTTAAAAACAGTTCGTAACGATTCCATATTTCCAAGCTTATATATAATTCGCAGGCATTTCTTCTGCAGAATGAATGTGGATTGTACATTTACTGAATTACCCCAGAATATTATCCCATACGTTAATTGAGGATACACAATTCCATAATAAGCCTTTTTTGCTACCTCTACGGATGTTACTTTTGTCAAAATTGATATTGCGTAACACGATTTAGAAATTCTCTTATTTATTTTATCAATATGAGGCTTCCAATTTAAGTTGCAATCTATTGTTACACCTAAGAAGTTTGTGAATTTTACTTGTTCGATTTGTTCATTATTAATAATTACATTAATGGATTGTGGTATTTGTCTATAGTTTAAAAATTGTACAACTTTGGTCTTTACTAAGTTAACTTTCAAATTTATTGAAGATAACCAGTTCATTACAATATTTAATGTTTTGGATATCTCATTTGCTATGTCTGCACCGTTTAGTCTGTTTTCAGATATAAATATTGTAGCATCATCCGCAAACATAACACACAAGTGGTCAATCATCAAAGGTAACTCGTTGATATACACCAGAAACAACAAGGGCCCCAGGATGCTTCCCTGCGGTACTCCTTGTAGAATTTCTTTGTAATCGGATTGTACTCTTATGATCGTTTTTGTGTTGTTGTCATACGACTCCAATATAGTGGCTTGAGACCTATGCGTAAGATAGCTCTGAAATAATTTTAAAACTGTTCCGCGTATCCCGATGTGTTCTAGCTGATTCAATAATATTCCGTGTGAAACACAGTCAAAAGCCTTAGATAAATCAATGAAAAGCCCAATAGTTGTTTTTTTATTGTTTATATCTAACCATAATTGCTTTAGTATTTTGAATATTGCGGAAGTCGTATTTTTACCTTTTTGAAATCCATAATAATAATAATTCATTTCATCATAAAAATAAATAATAATAATTCATTTAACAATGCAGTTTGAGTAACTTAGTTTTATTTTAATTTAAAAAGGTTTAGTTTAAATTTTTAATTGTATTATTGTTGAATTCTGTAAATACATAGTAAATAAATAAATTTAACAATGTTGCCTATCAAAGTTAAGATGAACGAACACTTATTTATTAGGTACTTAATAACTTTTTTTTAAGGCTAGTAACATAATACGGTTTCATAGACAATTCAATGACTAGTTATTTTTCTTGTGGGTATTCTTAGTATATGGATACACAATTATTGAGCCAAGAGACGACAAAAAGCAAATTCACCTAAGGCCGCACGGCATTCTTCTTCTTCTAACGTTGCCGGTGCGGTAGCGACCGCCTTAGGCGACTGAATCTATTGCGACAAAAGGAAGATTAAATGATAATTTGACCAAGCTTTCATCTGCAAAAGCTTACAAGTCTGAGGGAATAGTGTCAACATAATTTTACGCGGGACGACGCGGCGGTGACTTTGGCATTTTCTAAAAATAGTTTTTGTTGTTACTTTTGATAGGGTTTGGCTTAATGAAAAACGACGGTGTATACTTCACTGCGTAGTAGTACGTACTTAATGAACGTACGTTATATTCTAAGAGCCCACGACACTAAATCTAGTTCGATAAGACTACCGATGAAATATAAATATAATTAGTCACGTCATTAATGGGGGAACACGAAATGGAGATCATTTCAGTTGAGCTTTGGTTTTTTTTGAGGGGGTCGATCATACTAGATACCTAAGTACGAGGCGTCGCTTATCATGCTGTTGCCACTGACAAGGCCAATGATGGGGACTTGCAGCACTGCATTATCGTATAGTCTTGCCCTTCCCCTGTTTCGAGGAACAAACGGAACTTGGGAGTCTTAGAAACCATTTTTTTATTTTTTCTTGAAAATAAAGTTTTGTACCGCGGCCAAGTTTTTTGTATTGCTGCGTCTCCATTTCGTGTTCCCCCATTAATGACGTGACTAATTATATATATCTCATCGGTAGTCTTATCGAACTAGGTAGTGTCAGGCTCCCCTACTATTACCTACCTCTACCTACATATACTCGTATCTGTGAAGTTTACGATCGCCTAAATATATTCGCTAAATTATGAAAGGCCTTAAGACGATACGCCATAAAATAGTTTTATAGCGTCAATGTAGCATTATTCAAAGCGCAGAATAATGTATTCCAGTCAACGTGGCTTTCGTCAGTTTTTGACAAAAAATACATTTTAAAGACAACCTTTATCCTACGACTGTACCTATGCTGTACATCACTCACTTGCTCTTTTAGCCCAAATCAACCAAAGTATTTAAGGGTAGGGTCCAAAATGTTGGGCATGCTAACTCACGCAATTAAATTGTATATGAAACTTTCCAGTTGTGACACGAAAATTAGCCATACAATTGTAGGGATACTTTTCGTCGCAAAACGGAACTTTTTTCGCCTTCGTTGTTTAACACTGTTGTTGTTGGTTAACTACGCTTAACACTGATATGGTCCACCTTATTGGTTCTCACCGGGCCCGTCGTTGTTTGATCAGTAGTTAACTTTGAGTTAACTCAACTAATAAATTGTTAAAATTCGAAAAAGGAATCGAAAATTTGACACATTTCCTTGAGATTTAAGCTAGCCTTCCGAGATGGGCTGCAGACCGCAACCGCAGGCGACATTGCGGCTGGCCTGTGTACTTAAATGTAAAATGATTGTGTTTATGCCCTTCTGATAAAAAATGGTTCGAAATTTACTTGCAAGGACTTGACCTACCGTCATTGGTACGTTAAAAAAATAATGAAATTAAATAAGAGCTAGTTACAAAATTCACTAGAAATACAAGTAGGTACAGTCGCGTTCATAAATATGTGTACACTTTAGTACCTTGCCACTTTAATCGCTGTGACAATTCATATATGGCGGATTTAACATGACATTAAATAGACGAGGTACTAAAGTTTACCTTCACATATTTATGAACTCGACTGTACTTAACTTGGTATCAGAAGCAGAACTAATTTATAAGAATAAATGAAAAGACTGGCACTAAATGTCTTGAATTTGTAAGTCACTGTTAAGCAAATCGTAATATAATCTCGATTCTTTTTATCGCTACTAAAATAATTACTATGGAATATGCGCATGCTATTGATTTCCCTTCCCGTTGCTCAATGCCACAAATTAACTTAAGTAATTGTATACCTTGTTTACTGTAATATAAGGTAAGATGTTCTTTACACTTATCAAACAACAAAAAAAAATTCGTCATCAATGCGGAACGTGTAATAAAGTTGTTTATCTATTTTTGTATAGTAAAGAGTTAAAACAAAGACAAGGTAGTAAATATCGAGGTCAGTAGCTGTAGATATGATGTATTTGAGCAGATCCATATTATTGAGTTTACGTAACACCTGGCCATAATGTGAGTTTTATCGCACGCTGCGCGCACGGTAAAACTCGCATTGTGGCCAGCTCGCCTACGGCTCGGGTCTCAAATACCTGCGATTTCGGGCTTTCTTTCTTTTACAGCCCTTATTAAGTAATGTACTATTGCTTGTGCCACCACATGCGAACTCATTATGACGGATCTGCGTTTGGTTGCTGCATATATTGGTTGATAGCCTGATCAGGCACTGGACCTCTCTTCTATTCTATTCTATCATAGTATTCTATGCATTTGTTTTTTTTTAAATGCTGATTTGCATTTTGCCAAGTAGCAACTGCAGGGTGACAAGTGCAGGTGTTAAGTAATGAATGAGTAAAATGAAAACAGTCGTGTTGTGTGTGACGTCGCGATAACCTAGTTGGTAGTGACCCTGCCTATGAAGCTAGCGGTCTCGGGTTCGATTCCCGCGTATGGGCTAATATTTGTGTGATGAGCACGAATATTTGTTTCTGAGTCTTGGATGTTTTATATCCAAATAAGTATAAATTTTTCTATGTAAGTATTTATATCGTTCGTTGTTTAATAATAGTACAAGCCTAGAGCTTAGTTTGGGACTAAGTCAATTTGAGTGAGGTTGTCACCAGTTTTTTTTTGTTAAGTAAAAGGTGCTAGTTAATCACTTGTCTCCTGCGCTTACTATTTGAGTAAATGTACCGACGCATATCGACTGAACCCTCCACCATCCTATCCTTCAACCTACTTCCAGCAGCAGTGTTCGCTTTGTTGTGTTCCGGTGTAGGGATAAGACAACCGGTAAATTTAATAGCATAGATAGATGCATTCTACCTTAGTTCTCAGGGTTGGCAATGAATTAAGCCTGATTGGAATTTTATCCATTATAAAATTTATAAATAAATCAAGCTCAAATTTATATAAGCACAAAGTGAACGTGATCTAGTACGTATTAATTATTTCAGGTTAAGATCAAAATGTATGTAGCTTTAAATTGCCGTTTTTACGATCGGTGATATTTCTGAGTGTATGTAAATACAAATAGACATTTTCTTCGGTCCTATACGGTCAAGATTCCACTTTAGACGTTATTTCGGTTAGAATATTTTTCTCATAGATGTATTTTAAAGTTGTTATTTTTCCTATTAGCCAAATGACAGTGACTGCAATAAAGCTATTCTTATTTCAGTTTAAAGAATGATAACGTCTTGTTCCTTTTATCATTTCAAACACAATAATTGTATTGTTTATGAAAATAAATAAATAACTCGACCAAACCGACCGAGGCAGGTGTAGTGTAGACGTGCAAGCTACGCGTAGCAGCTTGTGTTGCATGCTGGCTCATGCGCTTGAGCTTCTAAATTTATTCTTATGACTTATGTGTTACTTAAATAAAACATATACTTAGATTAACAAAACTTTACTTTAAAAAGCATTTATAACAGGCTCAATTAAACATTACAAACTTTAAATTATCATATAACCCAAAAGGTGTCCACCTGCTGAACCTAGGCCTATAATCCAACAATTTTGTTTTAAAATAAGTAAAATCTTGGTACAGCCGACGTCAAAGATAGTTTACACTTTATTACCTTGTCACTTTATTCGCTATGACAATTTCATTATGGCAGTTAAAACATGAAGTTAAATAGACAAGGTACTATGTACACATATTTATGACGTCGACTGTACATACCACGCCCTGTGCTAAGGTCGAAAGACGCACTGCCAATCTCACATTATCTCTATAATGTAAACATAACAAAAATACTACAACAGTAACAAAGTGTTCCTATTCTATATAAGTTTGAACTACATGTGTATCGGAAAACCGGTCATCGAAGGACCAGTGAATCGCCATCTGCCTGATTTGCATAAATAAGTGTTAAAATATCAAGTGAAAGACCTTGGCCTACTGCCCCAAAAGGTCAAGTGTTATCATCCAAAAAGTGCGCATGCTAGGTATTTATAAAGTTTTATCACTATCTGCTTCACAAAATTAGTCATTACCTAACCCTTAAATAAATACCTAATAAGTAATTCATCATAAAACCTTTCCCGCGCTTTTTGTTAATGCAAAGCGCGCCATTTTTCAACAACAATAAAACTTTTTTTAATCATGTTTGGAGTTTTGGACCGAGTATTTGGCCTAAGTCTTCATCGCTATTATTATTGTCCTACTTTATCAATACTATTCTAGCTCATTTTTATTTTAGGGTCAGATGCGCTAAATTCTTGTTTTGAAAATGCACCTTATTACTTAAACATAAAGAGTTTTTTGAGCGACAAAGTGATTATTGTTGGACTTGGTAAGTTCAATGAGTAAATTGTAGTTTGTATAAAGGAAAAATGCAATTAATACTCTGAACAGCACCTAATTTTTCCATTCTCCTTTGCGAAACCGATGCGTACCGAAGAGTTTCGAAGTGACCGCGTAACGGGTAATGAAGCGTGGGCATATTAGGTATAATACTGGGAATAAAACTTTTCTGAAAGAGGGTGGCAACTGGTGGGAAACTACATTTGACTGATAAGATAATGAGAATGACGAATTGTCACAAAACTTTATGCAATCCATATCAGGGTTTTTTTACGCTGCTAACCGAACGATCTTGTGGTCATAGACATGTTTACTCTCTGAAATAGCTAGATTCGTACTTATATGTTACAAACGGGACTTTTTGCGAATAGGACGTAATTTTTATAAAGGACGGTATCCGAAGGAGAATTTTGCGAAGAGTATTTACTGAGTTTTGAATGGCTTGTTGTCTTAGTCTTAACGATCTCATTGTATCTAATTATAGTAATTAATATAATATTATGGGCTTCTGTATTTTGAACTTTAGGGACAATAAAAAATAAAAGAAAATAAAATAAAAAATGAAGGGTTCCGTACAATATTAAGATCCAGCAAAAAACGCGGAAAAGCTTACGTATCCTGTATGGGGACACCCTTTAATTTTTAACTTTAGTATTTTACTAGGTATTAGTTATTATAGCGGCCATATTAAGACACACTGAAAATTTCAAGTGTAGGTAACTATAACGGTTCAAAAGACAGACGGACGGACCCTTTGGGTACTACGGAACCCTAAAAACTAGTAATAAAGAATTGCAACATCAGCTGGCAAGTAATTCACTAGTTTCATTACACATTTATTTTACTGCACAAAGTGGGTGTAGACAATTAATTACGTTCTTAAAAGTTGCCAACTTTCGCAATATTTATGCAATCAACATTGTTACGGCTACGGTGGATTGTTTTTGAGTTTATTCGTAGTCATAATGTTGTAATAATGTTTATACTTCCTAGATATTGCTGTTATTAACTAATGCCGCCGTACGAACCGTAACTTTTTAAATCCTGTGAGCTATTCTTTGTTTGTTACGTATCCGCTGTAGGTACAACACCTAAACCAATCCATGTAAAATTTGGCTTAGAGATATTTAATAACCACCGGCCCTAATATGGCTGTGTTTAACGCGTAACAAAGTTCGGATAAGGCATCCGTCACCTTCTGACATGTAAATAAGTACGAGAGTGACGGATGCTTTATCCACATTTGACACGCGATATACTAGGCCCGCGGATGGTAGGAAGGGAAGGGCACTTACTTTACTTCTGCGGGCCTATATCGCGCGTCAAATATGGATAAATCATCCGTCACTCTCGTACTTATTCACGTGTCAGAAGGTGACGGATGCCTTATCCACATTTCGTCACGCGATAGACGCAGCCATATTAGGGCCCCAGGGCCTCTATTCTGGTCAGTAAAACCATATTGCCTTTGATATCGTCTACGTTAGGATAGCTATGTTTATGTTAAAAAAAAATACCCTTCAAAGTTATATACTTCTTATCGAAGATACACTTTGTTTGGTTTTTTTTAAATATGAGTTTTAGCCGATATAACAAAACACGTGCTCATTATTTTTTCATGTTCTTAAACATATAATCAAAAATTTCATGGTAAGAAAATAGCATTTTATTTTTTTAAATTCTCTATAGAAGTTAGAGGGTTTAGTCACTTTTCAGTACTTTGGAGGTCAATTTCTCCGAACCGGGTGAGTTTGGGCCGCTAAAAAATATTATTTTAGACTACTCTCTAACATACATCAAAATAAACCAAATCGGAGCGGGACAGTTCGGTACCTTTCCTTGTCAGTATATAGTGTATTGCTTGCAGCAGTGTTTACCTGCCGAATACTATTAATGGTGATGAATATAATATGGTGGTTAGGTAAAAACACCGGGCAGCAATTGTGACCTGTGGCTTTCACGTGTATTTTGCCAATGTAATGTCGAGTTATATATAGACATATAGAAATAGAATATTAAGTTATGGATATCACGAGGACAATTATTCGGTTAAATAGTAGGTAAGTGCCTATTTCCTCTTGTGGACTTAATATAAGCACATGGGGTTATTGGGTTATTTCCACGCGCTTTGGTCAAGTCCATTAATGTGACCTTGATATATAGGTAATATTTTGAATACACTACATCACTCCTAAGAGCGTCATAATTCCGAATTGAACAAAATTCCGAATAAATAGAAATTTAATTAGGATGCATTTAATCCAGCATAACATAGCTATCGAAAAAAAAATCGGAAAACTGAATATTCGGAAATAAAATATCGGAATTTTAAGTCGTTCGTATTTTGAATGGTTAATCATCATGCGTCATCTGCCAATTAAATGAGATGAGTCGGGTTAATCTATATTAACCTGATTAAAGTACGAGGGTCAGGCACTGATAACAAACGACACAAATAAGTATTACCTAGTTCACCTTCAAACAAAGGTATATGGCGCGGTTTGTATGTGCGCGTTCCTCGACCGTACGCGCCGCAAGCCACCACAAGCAAACTCAACAGGACGGACAGAGACGGTTTCAGTCAGGGCCATGCCGTCGCCGCGATTGGTTCGAGCGCGGCGCATCAAAGCAAAAATGTCGTCACGTAAAATGGCATATATGGATAACCCTAGCGCCCGAGCGGCAATAGGTAACAGAGTCTCCTAAAGGACCATAGATAACCTATTTTTCTATTTACACTATAGCTATGATGCCACAGATAAATATTCAGATACATATGTTAAAGTTATAACACCCTATGTATAAGTAAGGGGTAAAACAGGACCAGCATGACAGGTCATGAGTCATGACATCTGCAGACATTAAAACAAAAACACACTCTTAACTTTATGTTCCAGAATAGTTCCAAATTTCTAGAATAGTAAAACTTTCAAATAATTAATACTCCCAAAGGTATTAGTTCAGTTTCTTTTTGTGTGGTTTATTAGGGAATATCAACTAAATATAGCTAGTTAATAAAGGTTGTGATGAACATTTATCAGTATTCCTTAATTTATTTATGCATTGTTAACATTAAAATTACAATCTTCCAGGTACAATATAATCAGGTATTAAATTTGACTTACGTAAATTATTAAATAATATTATTTCCGGTGTTAAGTGTCCTCTGAGTTTCATGTTAACAAGTTAACAATTTCAGTTAATTAACAAACAACTTTTTTCTTTGGTACTTGGTTTAGGCTGGCTTTAAACTCACTTCTTCAAACTCAAATCAAATCGCAACCAACACCAATTTTTCCTTCTTTTTCCTCTTCAAAACAAATCAATAAATAATCAATGTACATGTCACAAAATTAAGAAAAATCCTATTCTTGCAGCCATAAACACAATATGCAATACACAATGTAGTGCACCATAAATAAACATTTAAACCTGACTCGCCTAAACCTTATCATTACGAATGTTATAAAATTATGCTTATGCGTACATGAGCTATTCTACCGCAGTAAATATTTACATCTTTCTAACAACAAGTCGACTGGACAGTTTCAGCTTCGAGCAGGTTGAAATCCATTCCATTGGGGCGGTTGAAGCCAGTCTTAATGCCATCCCATCCGTCCTCTACCTTGTATTCACCGGTCTGTATGCGGTTGTACACCTCCTGGGCTACCAGTACAAAAGCCTCCTCCACATTCATGCCAGTTTTAGCAGATGTTTCTACATGGTGAAGACCTGAAAACAGATTCCATGATATCAAGCTAGTAATAAAAAAATACATTGTGAAATTTTGAATGATTAAGTTTCTAAAAAGAGGCAACA
The DNA here is from genome assembly GCA_946894065.1 of Acleris literana. Classification (NCBI taxonomy): domain Eukaryota; kingdom Metazoa; phylum Arthropoda; class Insecta; order Lepidoptera; family Tortricidae; genus Acleris; species Acleris literana. Next base: position 18,887,534 of record OX335680.1, read on the forward strand.
ACATAGTTTAACCTTCATAGTACATACGTAATAGAAGTTTAGTTTTAATTGCAATACAATTCTACTTAATGCATTCTATTCATTGAGTTTTATGTACTTTATAAAGTCAAAAATATACAGATCATCACAAAGTTTAAATATTTTTGAGCACGTACCATTTTCCTCTGCAAACATTCTAGCTTCCTCACACGACACTTCTCTCCTAGCACCGTTCTTGTTATCTTTACCAATAAGGTCAATCTTGCAGCCAACCAGAGCAAACACAGGCCGGTGAGGTTCTATATGCCTTTTGGCCTCCATCATCCACAGAGGTATGTGCTCGAAACTAGATCTGTTGCACACATCGTATACTAGTAACGCACCGACTGAGTTCCTGTAGTAGGATTTCGTTATAGATCTAAATCTTTCCTGTCCAGCAGTGTCCCACAGCTGCAGCTTAATTCTAGTTCCATCTTGCACTTCTATTGTTCTTGCGAAGAAATCTACCCCCACCGTCGGGTCGGACAGCTGTAAATTAATGCGCAATTAGCATAACAATCTACTTAAAACGGACATATCAACACAAAAACAATGAGGGAATGGTACCTCTGCGAACTTTCCTTCTGTAAAATATTTCAACAAAGAACTCTTGCCCACTGTACTGTCCCCGATTAGGATAAGCCTAAACTGGTAATCGAATATTGGATCAACCATTTTTGATGCACTTTTATAAATAACATAAAATTGATACCAACAAAGGCTCCGTCAAAAATTACGTATCACATCAAATGACTTATTTTCTCTATTAGCTCGACAGACAGCTAGAACGAAAATATAGGAAATGTCATTAGGCGCTAGTGGACTGAAAAGTTCGAGTAGAACTAAATTCAACTAAAGCGCTTCGGAAATGGTCCGGTCGTTCAGCGGTTTACCGCCAAAGACCAACCAAACACGTACATAACCATAAACAACAAACGAAAATTTTATTGGCCCGGAATGATCCGACAATCATAACAATTCTGTGATAACAATACAACGGTCAAATGGCGCGTCAGCGTCTTGAATTTAGTCCTTAGTACAGCTGGGCCTAGTCAGTTGGCAATAAGAAAACTCTCTAAGCAACCTAAAAGATGCTTCTTAAACGTCCAGCAGTATTTTAGATAACACTTAATTCCTTTGTGAGGTCGAACTCAAGTGTAGCTGTCCATCTTGAAACCTTGTCTAAATTGAAACCACTCTCACTTTACTATTCACTGCGACATGGTACTAAAATATACAGAGAGCTATTTCTGAGCTGTACGGTACAGTCGACGTCAAAGATATGTTTACGTTTACGCACATTAGGAATTAAAGTAATTAGCTAAAAAAAAAAGGTCGATCGTAAAATAATATGGGTTAAATTTGAACCGTCTTTTAATTGTTAAAAGGCAGTCGCTCTCCTGTGTCACAAATCGCTTGTATAGGAACGAGTTAAGCTATATGCTCAAGGCAATTTTGGGCCTTCACAAACGTACTCACGCTTTGTGAACGCTAAAGTATGGAGCGCACCGCAACGCGCCACCTCCGCTCTGAGTCGTGCGTTTGCGGCTTTATTTTTCACGTCGAATTTTCTTTTAATCACGTGCTTGCGAGCGCTTTTATCTTCCGAACAGCGTAATGTTATACAAACGATTTAGTTAGTCTGTGGACTCTGTGGTCAATGTGATCTTACCATGAGGCAACACTGCCCTACGCTGCGCAAGGAATTAAAAAAAAAGTGGCCGCGCGCTGTCCGGCAGGCTATCGTACATTTACTTTATAGGCAAATAACTTGGTTAATTTCGGGAATACCAATTTGTCAGTTTTAGTTTTATTTATTTTAAGTTCGTGAGGTTCATTTTTATGTACCTTGTTTCGAATTATCGTGTTATATAAACGGGTAAAGGAATATACAACTAACCTATGACATAGTTGGCGTTGCGAGCAGTTTGTAATCCCGTCGAGCCTATCGCTCGGGTAAAATGTAAGTGAAAATAACTCAACTAATACGTGGTGAACCTACAAGATTATTGTAAATTTGTTCGCTTATCTCACGCCCTGTTAAAGTTTAGATAAATTTGGTACATTTGTTGTTTGTTTTTCTTACAGATTGCTATTGATTACATGTAATCGTGATGAGTTTTACTCAAGCAATTGCTAAAATGAAGGATTCTGCTGCTGAATTTAATGATAATAAAGGAAAATCTACACCTATTGGTATGTAATCAAGAAAAATAAACATGTTGATAGGTTAGAGTAGTATACACTTAGTCTCATAAAAGGTAAGTAATCCTTACAAAAACGGATTTTTATAGACACCTCATACAATTAAAAAAAATAGTCAATAATTCTAAATACGAAAAAGTAATGAATGATATCAATGAGAAAGTTCTGATGTTTTGATGTTTGTTACTCAATCACTCTTCAACTACTGAACGGATTGGGATGCAAATTGGCACACATATAGGTTAGGTCCTGGAATAGGTCATAGGATAGTTTTTATCCTGGAAAACGACAGTTCCTGAGGGAGCAGTTATAACTGACTTCTATGTGGAAGGAGTCACAGGCAAAAGCTAGTAAGTATCTTAATTGTAAAGTAGTCTCTCCTATGCAAGTCAATGTCATTCTGTCTCCCTAATTTTCATGTCTCATTTCAAGTAGGGCTGAACAAAACATGATCACCATGACTATCGGTATGCTGATGTTGTATTTTCACTCTTGTTCAGTCAGTGTATTAGACTACATAGACTTCAGAGGGATTACCAGGCATCTAGTAGCCCGGTCCAATCCACTGCAAAATTCTAAATCTTGTTTTACATACAACAAGTTGGTTTAAATGTAACATATGGGTGATTCCAAGGGTGTTTCAACTGTCGTCAGTCCCTAATAAATATTGAAATAATGACCTGCAACAAGCAGCAGATTTTCATACTAAGATGTACTGTAACCGTATTTCTTGTCACAATTGATTGAATTTTAACCATATTATGGCAGATTTCTTTAATATACTAATGCTAGGGACTGACAGCAGTTGAAACGCCCGTGGAATCACCCATATCATAAATAGTGATATATCATATCACTGACAAAAGTTATAGATGTTATGTGTTGCTATAAATCTATGAGAATTTTGTATTATTATTCATCTTTTAAAAGGCATCTAATTTCAAATTGAGTCACTACTGGTAATTTATTGTATTAAACACGAACAACAATATTTGAAAAATAGGGATGTACAAAGGCGAACTTATCCCCTTAAGTTGTCTTCCACAGCCAACTTTTTTGACTTTGATGTTTGTTGTTGTTTGTTCCCAGCTATGGTGGCTCCAGAAATGAAACAAAATGCGGAGGCTGACACTCAAATCACAAAGACATGTGCTGTCTTAGGATGTGAAGATTTTAAGAATATGACTGACGAATCATTTTTTAGGTAATTTTTTTAGAGTTCCAAAGTCAAACTAGGAACACTTATAGTTTCACCATGTCTCCATGTTCCATGTCTATATGTCACACTCAAGTTATTTCAGAAACTATTGGTTACAAAATTGAAATTTTTGTATACTTAACCCTAACGGCACAGAATGATACTCATACTCATACTCATACTCATTTATTTATTGCATTACGTGTATACATGATCTTAAAAAATATATTTAGTCCAAACATAAACCCTGCAAGGGCGCTGCAATCGAATCAAAGAAAATACATTATTAACGAACCAGATACGATTGTGCGTGTTAAATGTCACTGAAAATGAACCTTGTTTGAGTGTCTCAAAAATGAGCAAAAACAAATTTATTTAAACCTTAAATAAAAAACAATATGAGTCCTATTATCTAGTTAATATAACAGTAACTTTTTTGCTAATATTCAATATTGAAGTTTAGAGATTAATATCCACTTGAAAAACTTACACATTTACCTATTTCACTTCCAGTGATTTTTCTTGTTATTGCTTCGAGAATTACCACGGAAACAATTAAAACATTCTGGGGACTAGTACAGTTTCCAAACATATAGGCTATAGCGAAAAAAGACTGCCGATGGAGTCGCAGGTGAAGCTTGTTAGAAATAGACGTTAAAATAATAATGCACTTTTTATAAAAAAATATAATCAAATGAATGTAAATTAAATATTTTCATGATAGGTATTTAAGTGTTCACTCTTGCTAAGCGCCCTTCATAATTACTTTTGATTTAGAAATTTGTTTCTGAACCATTTTATTAGTTTGGGAGTTACGATGCCACAGACAGTTACGTACACTCGTTAAACTTATAACACCCGTTACAAATAGAATAGATTCGAACTCTCAATGTCTTTCTTTGCTTTACAGTTTGAAAAATATTTCTTATAGGTACTTGCTTTTGCGCGCGATTCCTTCCGCGTATAAGTTAGGGTTGTGCGCGCTCGTTCACTGAGCGGATCGCTCCAAACTAGTACAATCGCTCTAATGTACTAATTAGGTCTTTTAGTTCTTTTAGTACACTAGTACACTGAAAGAAACTGGTCTGTTCATGCTCCTTTGACTGAATGAATGGCCGGCTTTGCTGTCAGTGTCACTCACTGCTCTGCCTGCTCTGTTCGGTTCTTGCTCCGCGTGTACTAAATGAACTAAGAGCAGAAACTTCACGGAATAGTTCGTTCTAGTATAGTGACGGGAATTAATTCTTTATGGCTCCTAGTACATGTACTACACAACCCTAGTATAAGTCGTTTATCCCTAGTCCAACATTCCGGATAAAAAGTGTCCTATGTGCTATTCCAGACTATCTATCTTTATGCCCAATTTTATCCAGATCCGTTTCGCTCTTCTGGCATAAACATTCGTCCAAACTTTCGCATTTATATTATTAGTAAGATTTGTTGAAAATCATTTGAGTTAGGCGCGGCTTGTTAGCTCTAGAGCCCATTTTCTATAACGAAAGAAATTCTATGAGCAACAAGTTATGATTTACCTAAATATATCGATGCGAAATCGGCTCAAGTCAGTCAGAGAAACCTTTAAGTCCATGCAATAAGAGCGATAATGGGGTTAATCGGCAGCGGAAAGTTGAATATATTTGCTTACCCTTAGAAAACACATGTCGTACTAGGTTTACTACTGATAAGCAATGATTAATGAAGGTGTGTAATTATTATCACGGTCGACTGTTTTTAATGGGTCCATAATGGAATAAATTGAATTATTGTTTTTTATTGAAGTAGCTTGTAAAATAATGTCAGAAAAAGAAATAGCGGCAGTGAAATTACCCAGGGATGTAATGAGGTTTTCAATAATAATAGCTAGAAGATCTGTCAATGTTATCTTATTAGATGTGTCTCTCTTGGTGCTATTCAAAATCAGGCACTTCCATGCAGGGCAGTTTTAAACTATGCCGGGGCCCTCCCTAGGGCACACAAGAATTTGGGGCTCCTTTTGGAAAATAAAGAAAGCGAATTATTACTAACATGAGTAATAAATTGTCGGTCCTTTAGGATGGGGGCCCTGGGCACGGGCCCCGTGTGCCCTTGTGGTAAAGACGGCATTGCTTCCATGCCAACTGACTGCCAAGTTGGGTATGTATGCCAACGCTAGAGGGCGCCCGCGACTTTGTTCGTGTAGAATTAGTTTTCCGCTACTCCCCTTATTTCTTTCTGTTGGGGGTCAATCTTTTTGACTGCACCCCTACGGTACCCAATGAATACTCCCTCCTCAAGTTCCTAGGTTCAGTGATTTAGGATGTGCTATGCATCTCAGTCAGTCAGTCACCTACATCGTGTGTATATTGGTCTCCCAATCAAGGTAACAAATCCATACATCCTTGAATTACATAATTTACCCTTTCATTGGTAGTGCTCAAGTCAAACTCATAACCTAGCCTAGTTGGTAGTAACCCTGCCTACGAAGCTAGCGGTCCTGGGTTCAAATCCCGGTAAGGGCAGATATTTGTGTGATGAGCGCGAGTATTTGATTCTCAGTCTTGGATTTTTTTTATGTATTTAAGTATATATTTCTCTATATTTATATCGTTGTTTTGTACCCATAGTATAAGCCTATACTCGAAATTCTAATCCTAACCTCAACGGGCGCACATTCGCTGTGATTACTTCATTTTGGTTAAGTGTAGGTATTTTTATGAATAAACATTACCCTGATATTACTGGTTACACGAGTTTACATTCATATTTTTATGAATTAATGTTAACTGTCAGATTTTGGTCTTAAATTAGATTTTCGAGTATCGAGCTTAGTTTGGGACCAGGTCAATTGGAGTGACATTGTTCCCTGATATTTATCTATTTATTTATTTATTTATTTATTAACTATAGAGGTTTTTGTTTCTAATCGTATTTTCACGTTTAACAGCTTCAAGGAAATAATTTCAAGTTTATAATATCCAAAGAACAGACACATCGGTTATGGTTGCTGAGATCTAGATTGCGGAACGCTGTTACAATCGATAGCTAATCGCTTTCTCTCCGGCAGTGGGACTAGTGCTTGCCTTTTGACAATCCACCCATTCCACCATCAGGTTTCCCGAGGACCCTCAGCTGCGGCAGGTCTGGGCGGACCTAACGGGCCGGCACAGCTGGACGCCCACGGACTACTCCTACATCTGCATCCAGCACTTTTCCGTGGACTGCTTCCAGTGCGAGGGCGACGGCGACATGGAGCTCAACTCCAAGGCCGTGCCGTCGCAGAAACTTCCGCACCATGTGTTAGAGGTGATCATTATCTTTACATAGCATAAAACAAAGTCGCTTCCCGCCGTCGGTCTGTTATTTACAGTCGAGTTCATAAATATGTGTACACAGTTTAAACATGACATTAAATAGACAAGGTAGTGTACACGTCATATTTATAAATTTGACTGTATGTCCTCTTCATCATCATCATCATTTCAGCCCACATCCAGCCACAGCAAGGCCTCATTTCCAAGCCACTTTGCCCGGTCTCGTGCTACGGCATCCATCTTTTCCCAACTGTTTCCCGAATGTCATCAGACCAACGAGCTTATGGTCTGCCCAACGATCTATGACCTAATCTCGACCATCACTCCTAACCGCCCTCGACCGCCTAACATCGTCTCGCCTAGCCAAGTGTCCCGCCCATCTCCACTTCAGTTGCGTTATCCTTTTGCCGACATCCGCAACTTTAGTCGTGCGCCTACGCTCAACATGTACTCTTAGATCTTTCAAACTACGCAACGGATTTTAATGTGGTTTTCATCAATGTGTTGTGTGATTCACAGTGATCGGAATAGGTAGAGCTAATTTGCCTAAACTTGACGCATATTCATTCATGCGTGAGAGAGATGGGAATACATTATTGAATGAACATGCATCAAGTTTAGGCAAATTAGCTCACCTATTTCCGATCACTGGTGATTCAAGAGGAATGTTTTAATGTACAATAAATTGTGTATTATGTACGGGTGCTACAGAAAACGCACATACACCGAAGCGAAGCGAGGGCGGGTAACTAGCGTAACTTGATTTGTCTGTCGGTTACTAGTTGGAGGAAGACGCGCGAAAAGGGAGTCGCGGGAAAGTGACAGACTTGATGAATTTCCGTCATTTGATCCTTATATTATAAACGCTAAAGTTTACGAGTGTGTGCCGTTCAAGCTAGAACGGCTGGACGGCTTCAAAGGAATGGATATAGCTTATATAGCGTATCTTGGATAGGGTAGAAGTATCGGTTTACACCGGTTTTGGCCACTCTAAATTTAAACTAATATCTAAAGCATTATTTATTTATTTATTTATTAGGCATAATTATAAACAAAACTTATACAGCGCCTGAATGAAATGCCTACTAGTATCAAACTACCTACGATTTAATTTGGCTTCTTATATATATATATGGTTGTTGAAAATACAACTATATTTTTATATTTTATCTTTATATTAAACCTCAGTCATATCTATTTACGAATATTATTTTTAATTTTACTGTATATTTGATGCTCATTTCAACCTTAAATGGCCAAAAAGGGTACCGTGGCCAAAACCGGTACTTCTACCCTACCCAGAATTAACAGATAGGCTAGCACAACTTATTATTCATATTTATTCATGTATATGTATGAATAGTTTGATCATTAAACTACGGCATTTATAAATATAAATATAATAAATAAATATCAGGGGACAATGTCACACCAATTGATCTACTCCCGAACTAAGCTCTAGGCTTGTACTATGGGTACTAGACAACGATATAAATACTTATATAGAGAAATATATACTTAAATACATAGAAAACATACAAGACTCAGGAACAAAATATTCGCGCTCATCACACAAATATCTGCCCTTACCGGGATTTGAACCCAGGACCGTTAGCTTCGTAGGCAGGGTCACTACCAACTAGGCCACCGCGTCGTCAAATCTATTAATTAAAGAAATCATGAGATTCTTATCCTCCTATTCACCGATTGGCAGATAGCGCCAGAAAAGCTAGGCTAAATACGTATTCTCTCGAAAATTACTGCTTTCTGTCGCCATCTAGCGAGACCATTGGCCTAAATAAATATTAGGAAAATGATTTGATTGATGACAACATTTCACGTGGCAGTCACGTTCGTCAGCCAAAGTATTTACTAAGCTTGTCTTTCTCAACCTTCACGCGGTTCATACGAAATGGTTACGTCAACGACTTCTGCCCGACTTTATTTTTTATGTGTTATCACTCTGGAGATGTTTTTTTCTATTCCCTTACAAACTGCTCAATTTTCTGAAGGCGTTTGTAAGCAATGCTAGCATGACGTGAAATACCCGTGCATTAATTAACCCCTAAAAACTGCCTGTATAAATAATTAAATTCTTATACTGTTTCTTGTTACCAGGTTGAATACATAGATGAGGAGACACTAGATGATAACGAAGAGGAAGACTATGATATGGAGTCTCATGATGACGAGGAATCCCAGGAGGCAGAGCCAGAGCCAGAGCCCACACACAAAGCACACGCGGAAACCAACAACACAGCCCCCACCAAAACACCAGAGGAAAAGGAACAAGAACAAATAGAGGTCCTTAAACTTTTCACTGAGGTCCAGAAAATGCAGAGACAGGCCGTCGGTCTCAGAGATAAGCTGAAATACAACATGAAGGTCCATAGCAGACAAAACAAAAAACTCCTAAGGATAAAGCAGACAATAGAAATGAAAAAGAATGTGCTCAATCAGAAACGAAAGAAAAAATCAAGAATATTACTCACTTTACAAGACAAAATTAAGGAAGATAAGAACGGGTTGGTCCTAGCCATGCCCGCTAGACATACCGATGACTTAAAAAACTTTGCTTTAAGTATTTACAAGTATTCTCCGCAAGCTTACATCTATGTGAGAAATACCCTCCGGACGATGCTGCCCAGTACAGATGTCCTGGATACTTGGGTGGACTCGGGATATGTACCAAAAAATGTAATGACTAACAGTAGCATGATCAAAATTGTAGCAGACCAGACTGACAAAGAGTTGACCTGTAAGGTGGTGTTAGGATGAAATTGCGTATCTTAAGATTTAATTACGGATATTTTTTTAATAAAACACATTTGAAATGTTACGCTGTTTTTTTATCAAGACAAACTCGTTTTTATAAAAATAAAATGGTTCAGAGCAAAGTTGATGCACTTAAATTGCACTTCTCAGATGCGATAGTCATCTGGGTATTTAGATACGCTTAGATGCTTATACACATAAGGAAATGCAAGTATAAAGTGATTGAACGATACCGCACGTGCTTGATGATAATTAAGTTAAATAACTATAATTAAGTTGTAATAAATGTAGGATACGTTGATTTTGAAACATTGATTATAGGGCAAAGCACTTTCAGAAAGGTTAAATGAAGGCTATTAGACGCAGTTTTGATAAAACAACAACCGCTCCAAGGTAACCATAACATCTATTTCACTGTTACTTTTGATTTTATAATTCACTGCACACCAAGTGATAGTAAGCTTTATTGCAATACATTACAGTTCCTTAAAGTGTGATCAAACGTGCATGCTGTGCCGGTTTTGTACGTTTATTCAAATATGAATCTCATTAGATAGGAATAAGAGCTAAAATAGTGACCACAGTTCAGCTGTCAATCGGCCATCTTAAGTAAGCTGTCAAAACAAAGCGTGCGTTGTAATTCGCCCGCGGGCCTGTAGATGGCGGTGTAACAGGTCCTGTAGCTAAAAAGAGAAGGTGTTATACGGCCGTAACGAAGTGTCTGAATGGAATAGACGAGCCCAACAAATGGTGCTCTTTCCAGTTCCAGTAGCGAGATTCCCTCTGACCGATCAGGTCGCGTGTGCCGCCTCGAAGTATTTCCCGCGTCGTGCGTGAACCGAAATAAATACCCATCTGTTCAAATATTGTGCAAGTTTTTTTATTGTTTCCCGAAACAAGCCATGCGTTCGCCGCGCGTTTTGTAAAAGTTATAAGTTTTTGTGTTTAAGTGCAAGTGGTTTTTGTTTTTGTATTGTGACTGGATTTATTGAACTCGATTATGAAGACGGAGTTCTCGTAAAGGTATTTCGTCTATATTTGTTTGATCACTTTGATCTATTTGTGTGCGATCGAAAAGAATGGAACCGTCGCGAGTAACTGGACTTTCGCAATCACTATTCCTTGCGCGTTGCACGGGTACCATAAAAGCCGGATACCATAAGCGAACCGTCATTCAATCGGTACGAGACGTGTAATATTTATAATGCATCATTATGTGCCTTAAAGCGTTTAGATATCAATAATTGAATTGTTATTGTTATTCAAATCATGCGACGACCCTTTGAAACAATTTCTCCACTTTTATGGCCGTGGAACAATTTCTTTTATGCGCAATCGAAAGTTAAGTTCCTTGTTTCCGTAATTAGTGAGGTGCATTGTGCAGTGTAGATTGTATGCAACGGTGGTGAGAGTGAAAGTACCAGGGTACTATGGCGGGTCAGAGGTGATGGGTTTACGCGAGAATTTTATTCGGGTCAATGCGCTCTTTTATTTCAACGGTGCGTATCCCTTGAAATTTCATTACTTAATCAGAAGTGGGATCGCGTTTTGGATGTGTCGGCGTTTTCAGTCAACTGTTATTGATGATTCCTCCTGAGTCACGTACAGTTTGAAAACATGATTATTGACGTTCTTAGTCTTTATTATTTGTGTTAAGTAATAATATGAGTGCGAATGTGTGTTATTTTACTTTGGACATTATGACATTATGAGTCAAAAGGATGCAACAGATTGACGTGGTATTTTGCACATATGTTGTATGGTTTGGTATGTAAAATTATATTTTCGCGAACAGATTCTCGAGAAAAAGCTATTAATATCATATAGATACGGAGTATCAAGTAAAAATAATTATTTATGCGTAAAGTAAAGGATGCAAAAAGTAAATCCCGGTTAGAAATCGCCCTTCCTCAGTTCAACCTTCGTAATACCGCCCGCAATTAACAGTTTAAGCTGACCGCCTGTCACACCGACGCGTAACGTCCCGGTTATTGCCAACGGGCACGACGAAAATGTCCCTGACACTGTGATTTAGGTTTTCTAGTTTATAATTATCATTTGTTATTTTTTGTGGATTGGTAGTTATAATCACATTTTTTTTGTTGATATAGAGCCGCGTGTTTCGATGTATTTATGTATTACATTTCGTCCCTTTACTTTCTCAACCTCGTATATGATCAAATAGACAAGAAAAGCACTCATGTTCTCTATAAAATAAAGACTACTTTCCTATCTACCTATTCGATCAGATACGAGGTTGAAAAAGTAAAGGGACGATTTTCTCTTTATCGAAACTATTTAACAGAAAGAATAGGAAGACACGAAATCGGTAGTAAAAAGAGTCGGTGGAATTGACGTTAATTAATGGTCTCCATGACCTTTTTTTTGGACAGCACTTAACTCGTATACGAACTTGGGTAGTTACGATGTCTATATATTTTGTACGTTGGGCGGTACGGTACAGTCGAGTTCATAAATATGTGTACAATTTAGTACCTTGTCTTTTTAATGTCACGTTTAACACTGCCATATGACAGTACAAATACAATAGTGACAAGGTACAAGTGTACACATACTTATGAACTCGACTGTACATAGTGGTTTTACTTCAATTGCTCTTAGCCCAAAATAAAAAATAATAATGATACTGATAATAATTATTTTTTAAGGCCATTGATTATTATAATTTATAATTACATATATAAAAAGGTGTATGTAAATTTTTTTTGACTAAATATTACACGAGTAATAAACGTGTATTACAAATAGGTACCTACTAACAAAGTTAATTATCTTGAAGAGCTATCCTTCTATCCTTACTAATATTATGCGAAGGTGTTTTTGTTTGTTCGTTTGTTTGTTGTGTTTTTACGGTTTAACGCCTTAAACGGCGTCCATATTGGCTCATATAATTATTTTTACTCATAACGTATTGTAAGTCATAATCATCGCAACTCATAACGAATTTTTTTCCGCAACTGTTACTTTTTCAGGATTTTTATAAATCAAACCTAACCTAACCTAGTCTTATCTACACATTGAATATTTCAGAACTTCTGAAAAGCGGTATAAAAATTACATTTTCGGAGTTCCAATAATCGGAGTTGCAATTTTAGATGAACTTTGGCGCTCCCACTTAACCGATCGACATGATAATTGGTAAATTTTACTAATAGACTGGAGACGGATATAGGGTATTTTCTTATCGCGGATATTGGACAGTTCCTAAGGGAATATCGATAGATAACTTCTACGTGGACGATTCTATTAATTATTCGATTTATAGTTTAAAATATTTTGTCTTGTATTTAGTTCTAAGGTACCCCTAAACAATAAACATCAAGTGGTCATAAAGAATATGTAAAACATTAACTAGATATGTTACCGTCTAACCTAACCTAGATCTTACTGCCAGATAAGTTATTTTGTAACTTAAGACAAAACACGACAGCCCAGTATTCTAAACTAATCCGATTAATTAGGTTAGGAATTGCACTAATGGCATTTAGCTGCGCAAGGCCGATTGCAACATGCCGATCATTTTTAGGGTTCCGTACCCAAAGGGTAAAAACGGGTCCCTATTACTAAGACTCCACTGCCCGTCTGTCTGTCAGTCACCACGCTGTATCTCATGAACCGTGATAGTTCGACAGTTGAAATTTTCACGGATGATGTATTTCCGTTGCCGCTATAACAACAAATACTAAAAACAGAATAAAATAAATATTTAAGAGGCGCTCCCATATAACTAACGTGTTTTTTTGCTCGATATTAATAAAGGCAACTGGTATAATGTCTATAATGTTGTATAAATAATGGCACGGAACCCTTCGTGCGCGAGTCCGACTCGCACTTGGCCGGTTTTTGATTTACTGGTATTGTGCATACTGATGTGCCAAAGGAAACTTTCCAAAATTGCGGAACATTTCAAGTAGGAAATTTCCGGAAACTTCTCACAATTACGTATGGGAATTGAAACTTTCCGTCTCTTAAATTTCAATTTCCTATATTTCTTGTGAAAGTTTCCGGAAATTTCTTAGAACTTTTCCAATTTCTTGGAAAGTTTCCGCTACTTGCACATCAGTGATTGTGCAAGTTGATCTGTATCAATCAAATGTTTTTACAAGAGTTTACCTATTAAACTTTACTTTCGTATTGTTTGTGTTTGGGTCAAATCTAGTAAAGTCCATTTTGAACCGGTTCTTATCCGGATTAGGCTGAAATTTGGAATACGAATGCAAATCCGAAGACAACTAAATACCTATTATGGTGTCCAATTGCCCTCCTAAATAAAGGACGCATGCGCAATTTGATAGTCAAAATAAATTTAACCCTCCGTCTTACGAAATAAGGTCACTAATACATACGCGTTTCTATGAGACATGCTCCCTTTTTTTAAGGAGGGCAGAATAGTCGATTTGATGATGGATTCGGAAGATAGTAACAAGGATCTCTAATGTACTTAACGAAGAACCTCAGTTTACCTCAGTTTGGTCTCGATAAGCACATCTTATTTGTGAAGAGTACGATTGGCCACAAAAGCTTACCTTAAAAATGTTTTCTTTACATTCAGTGCTAAGATTTCTTGTTTCCTTTGAGAATTGACTTGACAAAGAGTCTCTGGCAGTCTTAAGAGAAAATAAAAAAAGATAAAAGATAAAAGATGTTTATTCAGTAAGCAGGCCGCACGGGCACTTTTACAAGTCAAAAATCTACCAGCGCTTCGTAGGAGACCACTGCTGAGAAGAAACGCCGCAAGAAACTGGGTTATTCCCACCTGTTACCACCAATTTGTTACCACTGGTAACAGCTGGGACTTTTTTTCCCATTTGTTACCACTAAAATATTTGGTGATAACTACCACCAATTAGTTTAGTGGTAACAGCTGGGAATTTTTATTCCCAGTAGTTACCAGTGGTAACAGGTGGGAAAAGTGGTAACAGTGGTAACAAATTGGTGGTAACAGGTGGGAATAACCCCAAGAAACTCAACAGTCAGTCGTTTTTTAATCATTGCTTGAAGCGAGCTTGTTGTCGCGAAGCGAGCTGAGTTCTTATCGATGCGTGTGATGATATGTGGATGCTTCATAAGTCCAAAGAGACGTAAAAAAGGCAACTTAAATTGGGTTTTGCCACCTTCTAATGTAAGGACCGGTGGAGTTTGTTTTCCTTTATTTCGAGGATGACATCATACATACCTACGTGGCTTTTGTTTTGTGGCACTTTTTTTCAACAATAGAGAAGTACCTGTGCAGCGTAATTTCATTTTTTTTTTGTTAATTACTTCCGACCAAAGATCTGTCGACCTTTTTAAAGGAGGAATTCTGGCCGAGGGGTGTCATATTTCGGCGGTTTCGTGGCCGCCGTCTAGCAGACGCCGCGAAAGTGTATTAGTAGTCGTGTTAATTTTATGTTATATATTGTTATGTATATTGTGTATTTTTATGTATGTTAGTCTGTAAGGTATTTGTAAATGTGGGCCTTGTAGTCCGGAGCCTGCCGTTTGGCAAAAATATGTTTGCCAAATGTATCATTTGCCAACCCAATTTTCTATAAATATGTCAGGATTTATTTCGGTACCATCGTGTAGAACCCTTAGAACCCTATAGGTTAGGTTAGGTTAGGTTTTACAAAATCCTGCAATATTTACGGTTACAGAAAACAAAGCGGGTTGGCAAATGAAACGGTTGGGGAACGAAACATTTGGCACACATATTTCGCCGAAACAAACTTGTAATCTGAAATAAAGTTATTTTATTCTATTCTATTCTATTCTACTAGGTATCCGCCCTCGCTTCGCTTTGACTTATGTGAGTTTTCTGTAGCGTCCAGCGTTAGACCAGAATTAATAGTCATCATATTAGCCAAAATACATCCACTGCTGGACATAGGCCTTCCCCAAGGATCTCCACGGCGGTCGGTTTTGTGCTACTCGCATCCATCGGCTTCCCGCGATCTTTATCAGATCACCGAAAGAAAATTAAAAACTTTTGCTGATGGTGAAAACCCCATCAAAATCCTTTGCGTGCGTGGTTCAATAGGAGGGGGTGGACAGACAGACGCGGAAAGCGACTTTGGTTTATACTATGTAAATAAAATACGATAAAGATATTACGTAACTAAGTAAACTTTTTATTGCATAAAAATAAACGAAAAGTAGAGATTGCGGACGATTACGTTCATGATTTGTTTTTGTATCGTCAGCTTTTGCCCGCTATGTCCACAGGAAATGTTTGATTTTTGGGGTAAATGATCTCCTATGTCTTTCACCGGGATATAAGCTATGTCTGTAGGTATACAGTATATACTCCATACCATCTAACCTGTCTTATTTAGTAAACACTTTTAAAACCCCAAAATGCTGCCTAAATAAGACAAGTCAGTTGGTATACTATAGATTACATCGATCGGTCGGTTGTGAAGACGAAACAAACAAACAAATATACCTACTTTTGCATTATGAATATATGTCAAGGATTCACAAGGACGCTAGTTCTTTTCCTTCATGTCCCAATAACTTTAAAAGTAAGTATATCTTCATAAAAGTCACCTAACTTAGTTACAGCTCTTAGCTCGCTATGATAAAAAAAAACAAGTGGCACCGTGATTGTCTTCTCCCCACGGTTAAAGTGGGGAGGAGTACTTAGGTCTATTTCGCCTCCCTCGCCGTCCCCTCGTCCTGCTATATTTAGTTGCCTATTGTTCTAACCGTAACTACCTAAGATCTTTCCCTAAAACACTCAGGAATACAGGTTATATTTTACACTGACTGCAAAGTAACAATCACCTTAATGCTTTAAGCAGGTATTATCAAATATTGAATGAATAGAAAATTGGCCACTGTTTTAACATAATATCGGCAAAGGACATCGGAAAAAGCTTTTTGTCATATTTTTTTTCAAGCGTTAGCTGGAAGATATTTCTTAAAGGGATAAGTTTTCCCTTGTACGTGTTTTTTTAATATTCATGAACAATAAAAAAATAAAACACATTTTATATCTAACAAACCGCGATAAGTATTGGTATTTGAATTTTATAAAAAATATTAATAGAATTATAAAAATAATATAGAAAATTGACCTCGCTCTCAACACATCAGGAAAACGTCTAATCTACCGGTAATTAATAACAAATCGCGGTAATTATTCGGTGTGTTGCACTTCCGCTAACCCTCAGATATTTACCGTCCGCCACACCGAACAGTGCGTTTCACAATTCATTACGAGATTATTCGTTATATCTCGTTTACGATTAAAGTCATTAATTACCCGTAAATATTTATAATCACGGATACGGCGAAAGTTATTATTGAAATCGATACGCTTTGGGTTTTACGCGTAATACATAATTAGCCGTTAACGCACAGTTAATTATGTATTTCGAGTAGTACGATTATGGACTTTAATTGATGAACAACTATAGAACCTTGCCGCATAAAAACAATGATTAATTCCCATGTAATTTCTATGTCGTCACTTGACGCTGTCAATGAGACAAGGTTCTATGGTGGATTAAGATTTAAAGATCTTAATGGTACCTAGTGTTGTATCGTTGTCCTTATAGCAGCGCACTCTAGTGCTTTGTCACTTTAAGGTAATGTTTGAACAGCTGCACTAATCTGTCAGTGAATTTAAAGCGACAAGGTACTAAACTGTGCAGCTACTACACTAGGTCAATGTCTGTGAGATTGTCCCTGGATGTTTATTTATTTAAAAATGTAGACTGTAAATGTTGCGGACACCGTCGACTTAGTTAACGTAGTTAGAGTTAGTAGTGCCCCTATGGGCGAATATTTGCATGATGAGTGCAACTATTTGCTCCCGAGTCTCATTTCTATGTATTTATCTATATAAGTATGTTTATAGTTTTCTAGTGCCCATTGTACAAGCCTAGAGCTTAGGTCTTGCTCAGAGGTTAACGGAGAAGCGTAACGTTCACATAAACGATCTCATATATCGCTATATGTTTGATTTGCCCGCGCATCGCACCGCCCGTCGCCTTGCGTATTGCGCCGCCGCGCCGCTTCCTGAACGAGGCCTTAGCTTAGGACTACCCTAAGACTTATTTATGTTTTATTTTGTTATTTTCCATATAATAAAGTTGGAATATACTGTCTGGTTGGCAGAGACTGATAGTGTTGTACTTATAAAAGATAAGTCGCTCCAGTCTTTCGTTTGTAAATGTCTTTGTAAGTGTGTATCTACAGATCACTACATAGTATAAAACAAAGTCGCTTCCCGCTGTCTGTCTTTCTCTATGTATGCTTAGATTATTAATCCTATAATAGATTGTTAATCCTTAAGTGATTTAGGTACCTGTTAGTGAGTGTAGTTAATTTAGAATCAAAGGCCGTTTTTTTAGAGCAGTTATCCAAGAGTAGAAGGGTTTCTCTGGGTTTCCTGCTTCACGCACCAAAGATACCGGCATTTTGATCCTATTGTTCAAATTATATTATCGTTAAAATTGAAGAGCACTTGTCGGTGGTGGAGTGGTCGCCATTCATCTTTGTTCTTACGTTAAAAAAGGAAAATCTTATAGAAAAGTGGCATACGAGCAAGACGAAGTTACAAATATACCTTAGCCTTAGCTTTACCGGTACTTACCTACCTAAATAATTTAGTAAAGACGGGTTAAAATTTCCTAAGTGGTTTTAAATTAACGCCTTTTTGTACTTGGCTACATCTTTGTTAATTTAACTAACGTATGCGTACACAATGCTAAGTTAATATACATTAATTCAGGTGTAAAAGCGTACCCTCGTCTGCTATACCTTAGAGACTTGGCCCAAGTGTCGCACGAAGTTACCCGAAATGCCAACAACATTAACTCGCGGTTCGCCCATGAACTTAAATGCAAATGTCTTTTGTTAATTATTTATTTATACGATAAAACGTTTTGTTAAATATTCACTTTATTTTAATGGCGTTAACGTAGCATTTTACAAGCATTTTTTACCTATTTTTAACTATAGGGGGCCTAATATGGTTGCGTTTACCGTGTGACAAAATGTGGATAAAACATCCGTCACTTTCTGACACGTATATAAGTACGAGAGTGACGGATGCTTATACCTATAGCAAATTGTCACCTGTCACCTGTCATAGTCAAGATGGTGAAATAGGGGGCAGAGGCGATATGGGTGTAAGTTTAAACTTTAACGTGTCTATCTGTGCGTCTGTTTGCCTGTAGCATCGTAGCTCTCGGATGAAAAAAAAGGCAGGTTTTTAAAAATATTCCAGTTTAATCGGGATTATTTTTAGCCAGGTTTAAAGTTAAGGTCGCTAATAGTCGCCATTATAACGGCGTTTTAATCTACATAATAGTTATTGCCAGTAAAATAACGAGTGATTGTTGTTGTAATTATTTGACTGTATAAATATGATATTTAAATAAACAATCACCGTCACGCGTCGCGTCGCTTCGTAAACAACTCAAGTCTATTTACGCTTCTATATTTTTTATAATGTATATTTTATACATACCTTTACGTGTATTATTATATTCGCGAAGTTTCTAAACAAATTGTATTCTTATTTTAACTATTACCAGGAGATTGGTTGACCTACATAACATTTTGTTAAGCTCGATAAAAAACTGCACTATTTTTTCAAAATAACTTATTGTTTTTTTTGCGTAATTCAAGGATTCATATTTCTAAATACAAGCTTGTGTCCAAAATCCACGTATGGTCATATTATCTACATAAATTGGCATGTTCCTTTAAACGTCTATAATAGTGAACCTCTAATTTACTTTGAATTATATCTGCTTATCACTATCAATTCAGGCTCAACATAACACCAAACTTACCTTAAGCATTCTAACCGTTCGCCATTTCCCTTCTCTTACATAATATATTAGAACCAAACAATTACGCTTTGGAGTGACAGGCAGCCATGTAGCGCGAATTACTCGTTCGTCAACCTAGATAGCCCGATAAGTCGGCAACTTCTGTCGCTTTACGAAATTCCATCTCTGCTAATTTATTCTGTAGCTTTAGCGTTTAAATTTGGCGTTTCTCTGATGCGGGTAGCGTAGAATTCAACGAATAAGGGGTATGAAGAAAATGTTTGAGTCACGGACCTTTTTCGCATTTATAAGGCAATTTTTCTTTGGTTGTTGCTCTTTACACTCAGCTTTTTGCCGTCTCATGTGCATAATTATGTGTATATTGACGATGACGATTTCATTATGCAAACGAAATCGGTTCCTTGGATAAAAATGCATTTACACTTGCAAGTTAATGCTGTAAGTTTTGAGACGCAACTATGGGTAAAAGAGAGTGGCACATATCTGCATCTCCGTCTTGCATATTGTTTCAAAAGTTACAACAATAACTTGTAATTGTGTAAACTTGCAATGTACCGTCGGTAATTTCTCGCAGAAGTTTTCTTGCAAGTGAAGTTAAAGCCTTAAGCGCGATTTAGACTGATAACAAAAATTACAGAAGTGGATTGCTATCTTATAGGTTTGTGCGCGCTCGTTCACTGAGCGGATCTCTCCAAACTAGTACAATCTCTCTGATGTCGGTCTTTTACTTCTTTTAGTACACTAGAACACTGAAAGAAACTGGTCTGTTCATGCTCCTTTGACCGAATGAATGGCCGGCTTTGCTGTCAGTGTCACTGCCTGCTCTGTTCAGTTCTTGCTCCGCGTGTACTAAGGCCCTGTTGTTTGATCAGTAGTTAATCTAACTAATTGTTAAAATTCGAAAAAGGAATGGAAAATTTGACACATTTCCTTGAGACTTTTACCATTAGTAACGTTTTTTGACCATTAGTTAGTTTAACTACCGATCAAACAACAGGCCATAAATGAACGAAGAGCAGAAACTTCACGGAATAGTTCGTTCTACTACAGTGACGGGAATTAATTCTTTTTGGCTCTTAGTACATGTACTACACAACCCTACTATCTTACTTTAACTTCAGTTTTAGAGCAAGAAGCACAATTTTGCTGTCTTTTTCTAACTTAAAACTGTGCTAGTTCGTTGGGCCCTTGGGCCATAAACATTTTTTATTTGGGTTAATATATAGCCTATGACACTCACAAATAACGTGGCTTTCTATTGGTAAAATAATTTTCAAAATCGGTTAGATCCAGACATTACAACGCCACAAACTTTACCTCTTTATAATGTTAAGTATAGAACTATAGAAGAATAATAACGGTATAATTCGCACAATTTTCCTTTAATAACGTAAATAATTAATACTGAAAAATAGTTGTGCAAATATTTTTATTATGTTTATTAATTACTTATAGAAACAATGGTTTTTAATTTCTAATTTCGACTTCTTTAAAGACGAAAAATCGAAAACGTGTGCAAGATAACGGCCACTAATTCTAATATTCAAAACGAGGACTGGTAGAGAATGCCTTACAGCATTAAGTTCGCCTTTTGTTGTATATAAAGTGTATTATTTTGTGCAATAAAGATTAAATAAATAAATAAATAAATAAGTATCATTAATTAGGGGAACACCTTAACATTCCGAATTACTTTTTTCCGAATATTTCCTTGACCGAATTTTCATTTTCCGAAAGCTATGTTACGCTGGAGCTATTTTAAATTAAGTGAATATTTTAATTATCATACGTAGGTTAGGTTAGGTTGGATTTATAAGCGATAGCAAAAAGTTAAGTCTCCTATCAAAAAAGTGCGTTCGAAATTATGATAATTCGGAACTTTGATCGATTCTGAATTATGACTCTTCGGAATCATGTACCCCATTCATTAGCCATTGTCGGATGTTTCTTGGTAAAGTTTTGTTGTAACATAGGTGTATTAGCGGCCTAAGGACCTTGCCGGTCACGTAATAGGTTGGTCAAGGCCACCGATGTTGCCGACGTTCTCAGTCTATAATAATGAATAATCAATAATAGTGGACAATCTCATACGAATTGACCTAGTCCTTGAGTGTCAACTGCATAAAATAGCTTCCACCCTCAATGGAAGCGAATAGAAATTCATCGCAAGGTTTATCGTGTCAATTATACCGTTTAGTTCTTTAGTACTTTGAACGTAAATCGAATATCTACATACTACATAAACTCACGCCTTCATTCCCCGAGTGGGGTACGTAGGCAGAGCTACAGAATTATCAACAACTCTTAAAACTTGTTGATATTTCGAATTTAGGGAGTAGCCTATGCGATCTCCGGAAATACTGGCCTATCTATACCATCCCCGGACTGCAAATCCTGTTAGACAGCTTATTAAGGCCTAAATTACAAACAAGTGGCGTAAGGCGAAGACACTTTGTTACCTGACTTCAAAAAAGGAGGAGGTTCTATGTTTCACTGTATGCATTTTTATTTATTTTTATGTATGTTCACCGATTACTCCGTCAATTATGGACCGATTTTGAAAATTATGATTTGGTTTGATAGAGTATACTTCCGAGGTGGTCCCATTGTCACCATATATGAGGGGATCCGTTAGGAATTGACGGAACATTCACGTGAGGAAAATCATTCCTAGGGCAATGTACTATTTGTTATTGAAACGAGCAAATTAGCACACGATTCTTTGAAGTATGTATGTAAAATTAATCGAGAGTAATTTCCAATTCGGTCTTCGTTTAGGTCGAAAACATATATCAAATAACATTCATTTGTACTTGTACCAAAAAACTGATTATAGAAGCCTTTAAAGTTATGGGTTTCAAGCCACTGGTCCTGAGCAAAGTCGTAGCCAAGTTAGGATATGTTCATTATGTGCTTGGAATATACTTAAAACTCTTAAAAAGTATCTCGCGCGGATGATTTCCATTCGCTAAAGTTGGGTTAGGTTAGGTTAGGTTAGGTTAGGTTAGGTTAGGTTAGGTTAGGTTAGGTAAGGCGTCTCATACTCCCCTAGGATGCTAGCACGGAAAATTATAAAAAAATTGTATATGTTGTATAACGAATTAAAACAGGACCTCTATTCAACTCGGTGACACGATATGGTATTTAATGTGTTATGGTATGGTTTTTAACTGGGCTGCCATGACTGTCAAGTAAATAAGAGCTATCAAAAGTTGATAATACGATAACAGGCCAAAAACAATAAGGTTTCACCGTGTAGTATCTCAGCCCTGATGGGTCTACCTTTTACAATATTATCTTGTGTATAATTAACATCTTTCCATACGTTTAAAATTTGTACCTTGCAACATAGCATAGGGCGTTGCGTTGCCGCTTGCTTAATTCTGATTTGGCAACGGATTTTGTGTTAAAGTTTCGTTTATTAAATAATTATTTGTTTAGCCTTCGTCTACACAATAATACTTGTATTATTGATTATTTAGTAACGTTACGATAAAATCTGCATAACAGGCAAGAAACAATGGAATTTATTTTGAAACCTGAACCTGGGATTTGACGCGTGCCTTCATCGCATCTTGCCAATTGGTATCTAAGTATAATTTGGTTATTGTAGGATGATTTCCGTGTCAGCCATATTTCGTAATTTACACACTTACTACGCTCGAAAACACTACGTCGTCACAAGTTTTCTATCAATGTAGTACCTATTTATGAAAAGTTGAAGAAACGAACGTAGGTAGGTATTTATTGATTATATGAGCTGTCATTTCAACTGACAGAAAAGTAAACAAAAATGTTGTATGTTATTGTCACGAACTTTGTCTTTAGATATTATTGTCTTACACAATTTACTCATATGAGTGTCTCACCACAATTTCAAAACGAGTTTTAAAGAAGTTCCAATTATTTCGTAATGGCTATATAAGATTCTTCCATGGTCCATAAAAAGTCAAAAATGGCGGAGTATTTGACCAATTCTTTTTTCAAAATCACTTTCCACCCTAGGGATGGAGATGTTATTTTCAGCCCGCTAATGAGATTTGGAAACCTTACCTTCCGAACGGGATGATGAAATTAAATATTATTTTGTCATGTAGACTTGACTGAAGCAAGTGGGGATAGTTTAGTTCCCCGTGCTTCTGTCAAGTCCCTACTTACCTTATAAGTGGGTCAACACGCATGGAAGGGTAACTCATCTAGTGTAATATATCATAGCCGGAACCTTACTAAATCAAAACTAATGCTGCAAATTGCTACGTCCGACGTACGACAAACAACCTCAGACGCTTCCTAATGTTTTCTCTCACCTACGACGAGATTTCCATGAATAATGTTAAAACTTACTGAACTTAGAGTGGTTTAGTGGCAGTTAAAACTTCCGAACTGTGGCTTAACTTTAGGTGCTAGAAGTGTTTACTTTACCCACAGGTGGCCGAAAGGGAGCGATTTATCTTTGGGTTCTAGATAAATTAAAGGTTCTTTAAACGATTTATTCGCACTTTATACACTGCCGCGGAACTCCTATTTCTGGATGGTTCGGCCCTCCGGGCCAGCTAAAGAACTAACATAACCTAAACCTACCTCATATTTATGATACTAAGGGGTATTAAATGCGAATAAACACTTAAAACTGCCTTTGCCGCTTTAGCTCTGGAAGAATTGGTCCTTCCTTTCCTTCTTCTTTCTCCATCCTTGTTGTTGCGTTATTCTGCATTTTGTGGTCGTCTCCACTTAAATTTAAATTGTTAACTGCTTTTCAAAATATAACGAGTACGATGGGCCATTTCGGATAATTACACTTTGACCCTTTAGGATCTTTTGTGCAACTACACATACAGCTGTTCGAATGTGCAGGTTTCCTGACGATGTTGTTTATTCACCGCAAGAGCATCGATATTGTATTGTAGTACTTTTATTACAGCGGGGACCAATATTTACAGTCGACGAAGCCCATATTTACAAATAATTGCCTAACGTGTACACCAACCTGTTGACGCATGTAATAGATTTTTCACTTCTCATGCTCTTAAAATGTTACTTTAGTCTGCACAACGGGAATAAAGCTCCTTATTATGTTTTTTTTTAAATTACTTTGTAAACCCATTAACAACCAAACATGGTGTTTGTGAATGGAGGATTATCGCCATTTTCAGTGATTGCGTGTATATAGACAACCTCAAAATAACAACTATCCAAAAATATAAAAAAAAATGATTTAGTTTCTTGAAACACGATTAATGATTACGAATATGAATCTATTTAATTATATTACGGATAAATTCCTTTCAAATTCCTTTCAGTCCAATTAGTTTCAAAATAGTTTGAATCTGTTGACTAAATATGCAAGCATTTAAACCGTCACTTAAAAAAAAACACAACTGCGGAACAAATTTGGAAGAAATTTGTTATAATAAATATTATAATTTTGTATAGAACGTCGTTTTTTTACCTCGCATTCAAAGTGAAAAGTAGTGTTTAACGCGAGACTAAACAACCATAATGACACTCGAACCCTCGCTCAACTCACGTGGCTAAACATCTCGTGTCATTATGGCTTGTTTTATTCCCTTGTTGAAAA
This sequence comes from Acleris literana, assembly GCA_946894065.1. Taxonomy (NCBI): domain Eukaryota; kingdom Metazoa; phylum Arthropoda; class Insecta; order Lepidoptera; family Tortricidae; genus Acleris; species Acleris literana. The sequence continues at coordinate 18,912,407 of OX335680.1, forward strand.
ATCGACTATTAAGATCTTTTCTACAACGATTTCTTTGTAACTTTGTGATACGAGTATTATGTAACCTTTTTTAAAACATCGCGGTGTAAAAACCAGATGAACGTATCTACATTTTTATTATTTTACAGGAGAGCAAAAAAACGGTGAGAATTCACGTCTTCAACTTTCCAATATTAGTTTTAGCGCTAATACTATGATTTTCGAGACCAATATATTTATTGATGCATTCTTACATTGCTAAAGATTTGAAAAAGTTCAACACTTGCGAATGTTCACGTACATATATAGGCGGAATAATTTTTTTTCTCAAATTGGTTGACATGCGTTGTTTTGGCTCTTTAAATTTAACTTAAAATGAAGTATTATTTGGCAGCCAGACCTGTGCATAAGCTTTTAAGTTTTTGTGGTTCTTACGTGTTACGTGACTTAAATGATATTTTAATGGTAAGATTAATGTTACTGTAAAATATACGTCCATGTGTCTCTAATTGATACGAAAGTGGTTAAAAGTAATTTAACGAAATTCGTAATACGCTCATCTGGATCGATTAAAAGTGGTTCTTATGATAAATCGTTTTTTTTGGAATTAGTGTAATATTGACCGTACCGTAACGTCGTTTTGGCATTTCATGCAGGAGCATATTCTGAACCGTTTCATGCAAAAAAACGATTTTTGAACCGCGACATACTCTCGTGCTTATGTTTAGATCGGATTTTGCTGACACAAGCAATAATCATTCTTGTCAACAATATAATTGTACACAAGAATTATGGCGGTCGTAATGCTGAATATTTCTTGAATGTCAGCTTAGCATCATAGTATAAAACAATGTCGCTTCCCGCCGTCTGTCCCTCTCTAGGGTTACCATACCTATCTCAGGATTTATCCTGAGATTTCAGGATTTTTGGACTCTTCTCAGGATTGCGGCCGGATTTCGCAAAATCTTGGAAATCACAGGATTTTTAGAATTTTCAATAAAATACAGTACATTTTAAAGATCTCTTTAATAAAAACAAAAAGTAAAACAAACTAAAAATAATCTTCCTAATAGACAAAATACTTGAAGTAATCACCTTTTTTAAAGACTTTTATAAATTTGTTAATTACGTCTGAGAGAAAATTCTCAAACTCCAACTAAATCTCAGGATTTTTCAGTGGAAATCACGTATTTTCTCCGGATTTTTGATTTTGGCATAATGTAACCCTATCACTCCCTGTCGTCTGTATATACGCATCGATCTTTCAAACTATTACGCAACTGATTTTAATGCGGTTTTCACCATCAGTGCCCGTATTATGGTCGCCTTTATCGCGGTGGATAAAGCTTCCGTCACTCTCGCACTTATATACTGGTCAGAAAGTGACAGATGTTTTATCTACGCTTATCTACGTCGATAAACACAACCATAATCGGCCCGCAGGGGCCTGTTTTATAAAGCTACAAATAACAATTTACAGGTCACAAGTTTCCATTTGACACAACCTCGACCAATGACGACCAGCCATTTGACCAGTGTTGCCAGTTTAGACCTGTTAAATTGTTACTTGTAGCTTGATAAACGTGCCCCAGTTAGATATTACGGAAGGTTTTAAGAACAGGAATACATTCTGGATTAATATGTACGGGTATAACAGAAAACTAAAATAAACAAACAAAGCAAGGGCGGAACGGCACTTTTTATTAAATTGACAAAGAAGTGAGTTGATATATCTATCGTATATTTTTATAAACATGCATTACATCTCGAAACACGTCGATCAACTTTTTTATACTTTATCAAAACTGGTTTGCTTTGTTAGTTTGTGCTCGAGGGAACATGGAATAAAATTAACATATTTTGAACCTTGCCATTGTTCTAAGATATCATTTGACGTACGAAGCTTCTGTGTGATTTTGCGATAATGTAACCATTAAGAATTATTTACTTTGCTGTGTAATATAATTAGGAATAGCGATATAAGTAAATTATTTTGAAACATGATATTGTAACGATTTCTCAATTTACTAATTCGATCAATCAACCAAATAATGAAAATCTTTATTTGGAGAATAGATTATGTTACATATATAAATAAATTGAATGTAAGGCATACAAATAGCTTGCATATTGGGATGCTGTGCAGCTAACGGCATGAAATTAAACTAAAATGTCCAAAGGTAGGTAGTTACAAAACAAAAATGTATTATAGTGTAAATAAATATTACAAAACATTTCATTAATAAATTATTATTTACTGAAGAGGATTGTGAAGCGCCGCTAATATCGCGTAGCTGTCAAAAAAAATCCATACAATTTAGCTCCGGGCGAAAATGTTTCTCACCCGCTAAATCAAGTCCGATTTGCACGATTTTTGAATATGTTGTAGTTATGATATAGAACTAGGTCTGTACGTTTCTGTATTTTATTTTTTCAATTTGTTTAATTCTAAGAAATATTTTTATCTACAACATATTCAAAAATCGTAAAAATCGGACTAGGTTTAAGGGGAGAAAAACGTTTTCGCATTTTGTATGGAATTTTTTAGCTTCACAATCCTCTTAAGATTAAGGTTTTCTGAACTCCCAGACCCTGATGAAAAGAAATGCACGTGCACCTAACTTACACGTATGCATTTTTATAGTGCACTTAGTGCGAGTCGTTGCAACGAGCCTTATCTCTGACATTATGTAACTGCAATTATGCTTGTGCTGCAACGTACTACTTCGGTGTATTATTGAATTGTTTTGTTTCTCAATAGGTATTTACTATGACATACAAAAGTACTTATTTTATTTTGAGAATGTTTTGTCGAAATAAAATGCAACTTGGCAATTCGAAGGCCTCCCCAAGGTTCTTCACAACGATCGGTCCCCTGCTGCAGTCATCCAATGGTTTCCAGCGACCTTTATCAGACCATCGGTCCACCTTGTGGAAGGCCTGCCGACACTTCGTCTCCCGGTTCGCGGTCGCCACTCTAAAACCTTCCCGCTCCAACTCCACTACTGTCAAGTAAATCAGAGGGCCCTGCCAAGATGCACTGCGCTAACTAGCGTTTCTATTCGTTTCGTTTTCAAGCCAATCGCGTCACTGGTAGATTACGTGACTTTTCGTATCACGTCATCTACCAGTGACGCGAATAGTTTAAAAACAAATCGAATAGAAACGCTAGTTAGCGTAATGCATCTTGGCAGGGCTCTCTGAACTATATATTCACAATACGATAACATGTCAAAGGCATTATGGTCTTCCCGAGTAGAATAGAGGCCCAGAGCCCGTATTGCATGGTATTACGGTCGCCTTTATCGCGGTGGGTAAAGCACTCGTCACGCTTGCACTTACATAATGGTCAGACCGTGACAGATGTTTTATCCACGTTTATCGACATCGATAATCACGAGCATAATTAATAGGCCCGCTGCGGGCCTAGTTTGGCTGCGTCCATATCGCGTGTCAAATGTGGAATTGTGGATAAAGCATCCGTCACTCTCGTACTTATTTACGTATCAGAAGTCAGAAGGTGACGGATGCCTTATCCAAACTTTGTCACGCGATAAACGCAGCCATATTAACCCCTGGAGAGCGAGCTCTTAAAAGGACGTTGCATATATACTATCGCGATCGTTAATTTGTGACCCATTTCAAGAAAAATTGGCTTGAAGTCGTCAATATCATTAGAGATGCCAAATCATTTGTAACTTATAGGAGACTCAACCTTATTGTTGTAGGATGTCAGAATGACTTTGGACCTAAGGTGGGTCCCAAATTAAAGTTCGTGACTGTACATACCTATGCTGATCAGGAGCTTATTAAGTCGCGTAATCTCACTGCTTATGTACAGTGCATGTACTGAGCCGAGCGTTTACTCTAGACTAGTTAGCAATCAAATCTTACTAATTAACTGGTTGCTGATTGTAAAGGCCAGCGCAAACAGCTGGCGGGCAGACGCGCGACACGGCACACTTGTCGAACAGGCCACACAAAGTCTACTTAAGGCTCATGCTTTTCGTGATACATTGGGTCGCTGCAATAGCTCTCGGCTCAAAAATGTTAAAACAACCCGTCAATGGATTGCTACAACCAATCGACCAATGAAACTGAGCTTTTAGGCGGTATGCAAATGATGCTAACTGCTGCGATGGTATAAATAGAAAAGGTAGTTCGTCTCCGGCCCTTTAGCAGTTTCTCTTACCTATTGCCGCTCGGGCGCTAGGGTTGCGTCGATGCGTGTCACTCGATACTCACGCAACCAAACGCGGCGACGGCGCAGCCCCGTCTAAACCGTCTTGGGCCGTCCTGTTGGGTTTGCTTGTGGCGGCTCGATGCGTGTACGGTCGAGGCCCGCCTGCCATAAGTGTTTTTAGTCATAATGTATTTAAGATCATAATTATAGTAAGTCATAATGTATTTTTTAAGAGGATTGTAAAGCGCCGCTAAATCCATACAAATTTAGCTCCGGGCGATAACGTTTCTCACCCCCTAAATCAAGTCCGATTTCCACGATTTTTAAACAAGTTGTAGTTGTAAGCTGAGAGGGGCCGTTTTCAACGCCATGTTAAATGTTTTTATTATAGTTATCTGTTTTTTTCAAATGTGTGTATGCGGTAAATATTTTTTTTATTTTTCTATTAATTATAAAGAACTAGATCTGTACGTTCTGATTTTTGTTTTTTAAAGTTCCGTTTTAAGAAATATTTTCTTGGAAAGGAAAACGTACAGACATAGTTTTCCATGATATCTACAACATATTCAAAAATCGTAAAAATCGGACTCGGTTTAAGGGGAAAGAAACGTTATTGCATTTTGTATGGAAAATTTTAACTTCACAATCCTCTTAAAAAACTGACTCTTTTTCAGGGTTTTTATATTTAAATGTATCCTAACCATACCTAGCCTTATCTACATACATACATAATCTCACGCCTTCGTTCCCAGAGTGGGGTAGGCAGAGCTACAGAATTACAAACATGTCTAAAAACTTGTTGATAATTCTATAACCACAATTTGCACAATTAGGCTAAGATGTTTACCAGCGTATTAGTGACAGGTTGCAATCCCATCGCCTAACAGTACTACAAGCCTTTATTCCCTTAGTCGTCTCTTACGAGTTACGACATCCACGGGAAGACATGGAGTGGCACTATTCTAACTCGGCAACCACACGAGGGGTTTAGCCTTATCTAAACGTTACTTATTTAAGAAGTTCTGAAAAGTAAAGGTTAGTCCAGCGATATAAAAATTAGGACTATCTATAATTAGCAGAGGTCGGAATAGGTAGTGCTTATTAACCTAAACTTGACTCATGTTCATTCATGCGCGAGTGAGATGGGAATACGTTATTGAATGAAGATGCAACAAGTTTAGGTTAATAAGCACTACCTATTCCGACCTCTGATAATTAGTTCTAGTGGTGGTAGGACCTTGTGCAGGGTCCGTCCGGATCGCTACCACCATCTTATCCATTAACCCACCGCCAAGCAATAGTATTCGTATTGCTGTGCTCCGGTGTGAGGATAAGACAACCGGTGAAATTACTAGCATAGAGGCATTCCATCTTAGTCCTCAGGGTTGGCAACGCATTTGAAGTCTTAGGATTGCAGTTTTGAGATTCTAGTCTTGAGGCTTCAAATGTCTATGGGTTTCAGATCCCACTTAACATCAGGTGGCCTGAGTGCTCGCGTGCCTTCTCCTTGCCATACAAAAAAATGTGATTAATAAAATATGGGAAGCAATTTTATTTCGAGTAAGTAATCCATAACATACAGAGACCACCGACCGTAAACGCGGCAATAGGTAAAATTGCCCGCGGAAACGTAACAGCATGATTTACCACTTTCCCACCGCCCTTGGGAATCCATTACCCCCTATCAGACTCCAGATACACCATTTGTACGTGATTGAGTAACATCGAGTAATCCGAGTATTTTCACGTTGGTAACATTGAGCGGATTGGTTTTAATACAATATATATAGCTGTGTAAACTCAAGACCATTAGTGGCCTATAATAGTAGATTGTTCAACAAGGGACTAAAACAAGCCATAATGACACGAGATGTTTATGAATTCATTCTTAATATAATTAAATAGATTCATATTCGTAATTATTAATCGTGTTTCACGTTTTTTTTATATATTTTTGCACAGTTGTCCTTTTGAGGTTATTTCCACGCCTTAAAAAATGTCTATGTGCAATCACTGAAAATGGCGATAATCCTCCATTCACAAACACCGTGATTGGCTGTTTTCAAAGTTAATATAAAAAAAGTCATCAACGTTTAGGCGACTTCATGCAAAGGCTAGTTTGAAGTCATTTACGCCTTAAGACCTTTTAAAATTTGGCTCAATTAGGTCGGTCTATAGTGACAAACCACGTACTTAGGTATTTGTATACTTAGTACGTGCTTACTACCCTTTTAACCAGCACATCTACAGTTCATGGATAAGACGAGATTAGATCTACACGTACTAACAATTAAGTTTCAAATTTATTGGCACCTTTATCTTTATACTGCCTTTCGGCTTACCAAGGACAGGTATGTTTCATGGAACAACCGCGATAAGATCTAAATCACTTAACAAATGTGCTTGACGCGAGAAGGTCTCTGGAAATCCCGTGGCGGGATGGGATGTTTGGCGAGATGACACAACCAAAACAAAAACGATATTACAGTCAAGGAATTTAATTTGTGACCCACCTTAGGTCCAAAGTCAATCTGACATTCTACAGCAATAAGGTTGAGTTTCCTATCAATTACAAATGACTTGGCATCTCTATTGACAATGACATCTTCAAGCAGATTTTCTTTGAAATGGGTAGCAAATTAAAACCGTACGTATGTCTATGGTATGACTAGAGCGCAATGCTGGAAACGGAAAATAAATTAAACTTTAAAAACCCGACTGCTTTTTTTAAGTACATACCTATACAAAACTAAATACCTATATTTTAGGGGCCCCCCTAGGCGTACTTTTTCGAATCAAATCGTAGAAATAATGGAAAAGGGCCGGATCTTAAGTACCCGAAACCGACGTGCATGCATGACTCGATGTATGAATGTGGAAGAAGCGAAAGAGATTTGTCAGGATCGTAGCAGGTGGAAAGAAGTGGTCTCTGCCTAGCCCTCAGGGAAACAGGCGTGATTTAATGTATGTACCTATATATAAGTACATATGTTAAAAACATTTAAACACATAAAATCCAATGATATTTTATATTAAGATACTTTATGCTCATACTAAACGCATTCAAAACCTGTGACCTATTACTGACAGAGACAAACACGGCAATCCATTGCGAACGCTATTGTTAGAAAGAGATAAATAGATAAAAAGCAATTTGCCTTCCTTTTTGCGGAACTTTTTTGCACGCAGATGAGGTATCTTTATATAAAATATCACTGATAAAATCGGATTGAAAACAGTTACCTATTTTAAGAATTTTATATTATTAAAAGACTTTATTTACATCCAGCTTACAGAATTCAACATTAATACAATTAAAAATTAAAACTAAACGTATTTAAATTAAAATTAAACTAAGCTACTCAAATATTAAAGATATAAATAATAATCACCACTATAAAAAGAACACCCCCACTAGCAGGTCCGCTCGCGGCATGGTCCCCATCTTTTAATTTTATGTACCCAGTGACTCGCGCCATCGAGACGAATGGAATGGTTGACCCGTTGAGAAGTTACGAGGGGACATAGGTATGTTACATTATGGTATGTTACCTGAATACTGTCAAAGATGTGTTAAGTGTTTAATTAAAAACAATTTACAATCTGGGAAGAATTAGGTCTTCAATAGTTTCACATAAATTTTGGCCCCCGTATAGTAAAGATGTTTTTTCTACCAACTCATTTACAGAACGAAAGATATAATTCCTCCAGAGCATATCCAATCGGACCGTGTGATTGATCGTCCATCATGGCCGACGATGAACCGGCAATCCACAGCGACCGAGTACTGTTACAATTCCACCGTTCATATTTAAAAGATATTACTCTAAGAAAAGTAGTAACTTTTTGGTAGATGTTTGCTAGTGTTGTGAGTATTTTTACGGAGATATTGCGGAATGCCTCGATGGTATTTTCTCCATATAATATTTTTTCATATTTGTTTTCTGGTAGAATCTAGAGCAACTTGTGGTATACAAGACTAGAAGATTCTCCTTTCATTGATTGATAATTAATCGTGGTTAGATAAAATAGGCTTCAGCAGCTAGCTTTAGGTTCTCAAAGTTTTCGTGTAACAGAACCCTTTCCGACCACTAAATATTTTGCCTAGCCTAAATACCTAATTTTTAAGTTTTATAGTTTCGTATGGGAATAAAAAAAATACGTGCTTTCCATACCGTTTGTTTACAAATGAAAAATCAAGCTAAAGATAGGTTCTTTGCACCTTTGCAAGACCTCCCGGGCTCCACGTAGCCCGCTTTAAGAATAACTAATTTTAAATAAATAATATTTAATGCCAAATGCCGATAAAAACAAGAAAACATCTGCATTAAATTGGCGCCAGTTGTTCGACCGATCTCGTCGGTGTTGCCACATTAAAGTTACGGTCTCCATAATCTCCCAGATCGTTGTGAGTAATTATCACATCGAACTTGTTGGCCAAGATAACTCGGATTACGTCTTAGTTTTGAGGCATGAAGTTTATAGCAAAACGGGAAAAGTCTTGAGAAATAGTTCGTGGTGACTGGTGGTAATAGTCTTAGACTGTAAGATTGTAGTCTTTGAATGCAAACGTCTAAGGGGGTTAGATCCCAGTAACCATCAGGTTTTTTGTGTGCGTGTTTGCCGTTTCTTTACAACGGTAACGGTACAACAAAACAATAAACATACATGCTTCTAACATAATTTTCCAATTAACTGGGTTAAGAAGAAATCAAGAAATACGTAGAATTATATTAACGAACAATTTCATGCTACTTTTCATTTCCGTCCATTTGACAGTTCAAATCTCCGCCATATTGAATTGTCTATGAAATAACCTAACGTTTCCCGCCACCGTCCCGAACGTCATTAATTAGGGCTGCGACACGCAATACGGACCGTAATAGGTTCCGTCAGTTTACCGCCTTATGCTAACTAGCTGCCTGCACGCTACTTCGCCTGTCTCTAGTTATATTAGCTTGTAGAGAAACTAATTCAGTAACTACTAACTAGATACCTGAGGAGACGCCTTGGTTAGACGTTATTCAATTTAATACCATGGCGTGAATATTATAAAGTTTAAGCCATACAGGAAGCGCAACGCCGGCTAGACGCGAGCACAGAATATTAATATCTACTCGTAAAATAAAATAATATAAATATAAATATCAAGGGACAACGTTATATGAATTGACCTAGTCCCAAACCAAGGTCTATGCTTGTATTATGGGTAGACAACGAAATACATACATGTGCATGATGGTGTTTTCATGCCACAAAGGTTGAATACCCAAAAGGTGCCATGGGACCCATTCCTAAGCCTCCGCTGTCCGTCCGTCCGCCCGTCTGTCTGTATCTAATGAACCGTAATAGGTAGACACATGATTTTTTCCAAAAGTATACTATTGCCGATATAACATATAATAAAATTTAATTTTTCGAATCAAATCGGAGAAATATTGGAAAAGGGCCAAATCTTAAGTACCCGAAACAGAACGTGCGTGCATGACTCGATGTATGAATGTGGAAGAAGCGAAAGAGATTTGTCAGGATCGTAGCAGGTGGAAAGAAGGGCCTGCCTACCCCTATGGGAAATAGGCGTGATTAAATGTATGTATGTATAATTTAATTAAATAAAAAAATAAGGGTACCCTCTATACAAGAATGGTACGGAACCCTTGGGGTGCGAGGCTGATACGTACTGTGCCGTTTTTCAAACATTGACGCAACCGACGGCTATTATCAGTAACTAAACCTAAACGATTAGCGTGCTATGTTGTTTTTACGGTTTTTTCCTCAACTTTGTAAACTACAAACTAAATTATAAAATTTTGGACATGGCGTTGAAATAAATTATAAATAAATCAGGACACATATTGACCTAGTCCCAAACTATGGGTACACTAGAGAACGATAAACATACTCATATAGAGAAATAAATACTTAAATAGACCAAGGGAATTACATAGAAAACATCCAAGACTCAGAAACAAATACTCGCACTCATAACACAAATAATTGCTCAGACCGGGAATCGAACCCCGACCGCTAGCTTCGTAGGCAGGGTCCCTACCAAATGGGCTAACCACCTCGTCAATAAAAACTCAGGTAAATCCTTTTTAAGTGTGTCTAAATTCAAAAGGGTACGCAACATTTCATTCTTATGGCGGAAACGCGAACCTCACCCGTAAATAAAATATACCTTCGTCGGAATTGCTGTGAGTTTAATAGCCGATAACCGATCAATATTAAGTGGTGAACTTCGGTTTACGTCTTTGGGATATTTAGTGCTTTCTTAATTGGCTAAGTGTTACGTTATTAACTCTTGGAGAGTTCCAGAGTTTATTTATAGGTATTGAGTTAAAGGTATTAAGATTATTTTGGTAAATCAAAAGCACTTCGTTGTAAGAGCCTGATGGAATTACATGATTACTCGCTTGACCTAAAATTACCTAAAATTCAAAAAGATTCCAAGGTCATACATAAAACCTAAAAAAAAATTACTACTATTGTTACCTTGTTTAACATAAAATAAATTGATTGATTGATCGAAAATAATTATTTCCTTGATTCCTGTCGATAAATTGTGCCGACTAATCAGGGATGTTTCACAATTTTATGAGTGACTAGGCTGTTGCCCGCGATTCCGTCCGCGCAGAAACACAACACTGTAGAATTCTAATGGTGAATAAATTTTTCAAATCGGTCCAGTAGTTTCGGAGCCTATTCAAAGCAAACAAACATGCAATCAAATCTTTCTTCTTTATAATATTACTGTAGATAAAACCTGATAAATTGCGAACCCCGTCAGGAAGTGCGAGGCCGTAGACAAGATGCTTAACGCTATCGTAAACGATTTTCGAAAACTGATAAAGTGTATGGAATTGACATAAACGGTTAACACGACCATCCGGCAGCTTACGTCATACTAATTTTCGATAGCGATACGATCTCGCAAGGCATCTTGTGTAGGGCCACTGATTCTTTTCTTTCTCAATTTGGCGGTTTGACATTAATGTTAAAAGCAGTATTATCCGCTTACATCCTCGCGAGATAGATTATAATAGTAGTTTACGTGACGATTGCGTAATGCTAATTACGCAGAGTCTCGTACAATACTTTATCTACACACATATTATAAGTACTCTAAGATGGGTTCAGAAGCCGAAAGGCAAATGACCAGCATTACCTTACCTGTGGTAGTAGGTGACAGCGATGACAGCTGTAACGAAATTTTGAAATTACGTTATATAATATTGTAAGGTAATGAGATCCAAATTTGGAACATCTTCCAAAATTAACAGCTGTCATCGCTGTCACCTACCACAGGTAATGCTGGTCATTGCCTACGGGTTTTGAACGCATAATACTGCCCTACTAAGCTAATAAGCAGTATTCCAAATTCAATAACCAAAGCAGTTTTAATTCTTTTCTGTTAGTAATAAGGTTGGTATTGCCACAGGAGTTTTATTTGAGATACTGCGTTTTGGATTAGCAGGGCAGAATAGAGGACTTATGAATTATGATATGACTGTAGATAAAGTTATGATGGTGTTCATAATTATACGGTGATATAAAACCGACCAATCAGATGTTCTATTCTAGGTTGTAAAAACCATATCGTCTTTGACCTGAGGGCCCTGCCAAGATACATTGCGCTAACTAACGTTTCTATTCGATTCGTTTTTAAACCAATCGCGTCACTGGTAGATGACATGATACGAAAAGTCACGTGATCTACCAGTGACGGGATTGGTTTAAAAATGAAACGAATAGAAACGTTAGTTAGCGCAATGCATCTTGGCAGGGCCCTCTGTTACTCGTATCGTATTGTAAACGTGTTGATAACTCTTATTTACTTGACACTACAGTTCAAATACGATTTTGATTTTACCGCCTAGAATAGAGGCGTTGGGATGGTTAACAATTTAATTTTACGAGGGATAAAATGGAACAGGATCGTGAAAAGATTTCGAACTAATTTTATTTTTTGAAGTAACCTATTTCTGTACTGTGCATGATTTGGAAAATTACTGGTTTTGGGAATAACTTTATTTAAATTAGGCCGGTTTACCTGTTAACCGTCTCTCCCTAGCTGCCACATACCGATAAGTAATCCATTAAAACTATCTCTGATCAAAATAAATATTAAATACCCGTTGTAATGGTATTGATGTTTCATTTCAGCCAATCCCCAAGGACAGACATAATGGGAAATGGAAATGATATGACCTAGTTGAAAGCTTACAATTAATTAATAGTTTAAATATTTATTTTATTTATTAACACTGTAATCATTTGTAATCCCCCACAAAAATGAGGGTTGCCATTAAATGTTTGTGTGTGTCTGTTTGTGCATTGTAGCTCCCAAACGAGTGGTCCGATTTGACCGCGATTTATTTTAATAGAAAGCTAGTTTATTTAGGGTAGTTTTAGCGAGATTTGATGAAAATCGGTTTGGCCTTTCTGTCCTTCCTTTCTTTTTTAAAGTAAGGTTACAATTATTTCGGGGGCAACGCTGGACAGTGAAGAGTTACCTAAGATAGACCCACAGATCAAAGTAGGTCTTTCGCAACAGAGAGCCCCTTAATAAGTATTTGTTATGTAACGCTCCAAAACACAGTAAAATATATTCCCACGTAAAATTGGATATAAGAGAAAAGTTTTACGTAAAAAGATGTTGCCAGGAAATCCAATAAAGTTTCCAGAGTGTCTGTGAAGCAGCTGCTTTCTTTTTAAAAGGCGTTCTCACTAATACACGTCCTAAGTGTTTTTAAGGAAGCGTTCAAGACCTACGTTTTCTATCAAAGCTGTTCATTAAAAGCCTGAGGAAAAAACCTGTGTTACTAAAAAGGAGTGCATATTTTTCTTTTTACTACTACCTGCAACATTAACGTGCCAGTGATAAAAAAGTACGGCCAAGTGCGAGTTTGCTTGAAGTGTTGTGGAGGCAATCAAGGAGTTTACATTTCAAATTTAAAACTCCAGATTTTTATAGTCTCACACATTTTATTATGTGCTTGAAATATGACAGTTGAGACTGATGTTGCTAGGCTCAATGCACTTTTTAATACCTTAGCAGAGATATTTATTAGAGCATCAAACAGTCATTTCATGTGTTCATGTTTGTTTACAGGTACGGAACCACTAAATGGCGCCCAACTTCATCAGCCCCGCTCTGCAGAACCCTGGTACCATGACAGGAATTAGCATATTTGATTTTCACATACATACATACATACATAAACTCACGCCTTTATTCCCAGTTTGGGGTAGGCAGAGCTACAGAATTGCCAACAACTCTAAAAGCTTGTTGATAATTCTGTAACCACATTTTGCATAATTAGGCTAAGATGTTTACCAGTGTATTAGTGACAGGTTGCAAGCCCATCGCCTAACAGTACTACAAGCCTTTATTCCCTTAGTCGACTCTTACGATATCCACGGGAAGGCATGGAGTGGTACTATTCTAACCCGGCAACCACACAGCTCCAGCAGCAGCTATTTTCAATAGGGAATAAAATCGTTTTTATTATACATAAGTCTGTGTGTGTGGATCCGGCCAATAATGTTCACGTATGTAACGCCGCATTGTACAACTCTAAAAAAAATGGAAGAAATTGGGTGAAATTGGTAACATGATCCATTTTTACCGAAAATCTGCTGCTGTTAAGAATATTATAAGTAATGCCACCATGTCACCACTTAAAACTCTTTTTTTTTGCAAAGAGGGCATTCCTGAACGTTAGGCAACCCTAATATGGCGTCTAACACTATCAGCGCTAGCCACAGCCACTCTGCAGTTACCAGGCGACCATAACAGAAAGGAGTGCATATTTGATTTTCCGTAGGAAATTACATTTGAACGTGGCGCCGTGCGACAAATAGGATGAATGTGTGTCGATGGTACTTATTTGCGTTGGAGGTTGTTTGTGGATGCTTGCACGGTAGGGGTGGGAGTCAATTTATGTCAGAGCTGTGGAATTTGCGTTGGCAAGGTAGCTGAGGTGTCGGGTTGGTTTTTCTTGTTACATTCGCAGTAAAGGAAGTCACGTAATCATCTACGGTAGATAGAGGAAGGCAAGCTTAATAGGTTTTTCTGCATTTGCGACTGTAATCGTATCACAGGATAAAACGTATCTAAAAAGTACAAGTCAAAGGAGTGTAATTAAAGTCGATGGAATTACTGTTGGGTTTTCTATCTTCATACCTCGCTAGTATTATATTATCGTATCTATTGAATAAGTTTGAAAAATTTCAAGTAACTTTCGAGTAAAAGCACAGTGAGCGTACGGAAATATTGAGCACTCTAGTCCCTTGTCATGATAATCATCAAACTAATCATCAAATGACAAGCAAGGCAATGACAATGACAATCACAATGCCAAGGTTCTAAGTATACTCAACACTTCAAATATCAAATATCAGGGGACAATGTCACACCAATTGGTCTAGTCCCAAACTAAGCTCTAGGCTTCTATTATGGGTACTAGACAAATACTTAAATACTTAAATAGAGAACTATATACTTAAATACATAGAAAACATCCATCCAGGAACAAATATTCGCGCTCATCACACTAATATCTGCCCTTACCGGGATTTGAACCCAGGACCGCTAGCTTCGTAGGCAGGGTCACTACCATCTAGGCCATATAGTCGTCGTTTTTGAATAAATACGTTTTATAAATAATTTAAGAAGGTACTGGTCCCACTAACTAGGTTAAAAAGAGAGAGCGATGTAGAAACTGTTTCCAGTGTTATTTTTCATCCCGAAAAAAATATATATAAGAACTACACGGACGAAGTAAGTAAAATGAAAAACCGAATTGGATTATCCCCTTTCAATTGATGAACAATAAATGTACAATAAAAATTAATCCCTCATCCATCAACAGCAACATGCTTCAACCATCGACATTTTCAGAACGATTTAATGGAATACCAACATAACCATATTACAATAAACGTCCGTTCGGTTGGCACTGGTGATATTAATCGCGCGTCAACTATAGCCTGCGCTATTCGATTTGTATCAATCAAAATGTCCCTTAAAATCTTTTTGACAAGTATAATTAGGTATGCGACAATAACAGTTACTGGTCATCATTATCATCATCATCATCAGCCTATAGCAGTCCACCGTTGGACAGAGGCCTCTAACATGGCTCGCCAACTGGCTCGATCCTAAGCCTCCCTCATCCAACCGCTCCCAGCAAACCTTCTCACGTCGTCCGTCCATCTAGCTGGCGCCTACACACACTACGTTTACGCGTGCCGTGGTCTCCACTCCAAAACCTGGTCCAACGACCATCAGTTCTTCGACATTATATGTGACCAGACCACTGTCACTTCAGCTTACTAGCCTTCCGAGCTATGTCCACCACCTTAGTCCAATGATGGATAACAGTTAGTGGTAGGACCTTGTTTTAGTGGTGGTAGGACCTTGTCCAGGGTCTTTCCGGATCGCTACTACCACATCATACATACATACCTTCACGCCTGTCTCCCATATGGAGAAGGCCGAGATTATGTACGCCAGGTGCACCGATCTAAATATACAACTTTCGCTACCATCACCTTATCCATTACCCCACCGTCAAGCAGAAGTGTTCGCATTATTGTATTCTGGTGTGGGGATAAGACAATCGGTGAAATTATTAACATAGGAGGCATTCTTGGTCCTCAGGGCTGGCAACGCAGCTGAAATCAGGATCTTAGTCTTGAGATTGTTGTGTTGAGAATTAAAATGACTACGGGTCTCAGATATACCACTTACCATCAGGTTGCCTGCGAGCTCCTGTGCCGTCTCCTTGCCATACAAAAACATATCGGAAAGTAGGTAATTGCAGTAACATTGGAACTTTTATATTCACCTCGTCAGGAAATTAATATTTCTGGATAGAACCTTGTTGTTAAATGTCATTAAGGGCCTGGACACATGTCCACGGCACGGTGCCGTACGCCGTGAAACGGTGCGGTGCCGCCACCGTGAGACGGTACGGCGTCACGGTGCCGTGTACGGCGCGGCGCCGTAGTAAGGCACGTTGCCGCGACGTGCAGATACGGTGCCGTCATTCATTATAAAGTGCAATATTAAGCCCAATGTCCTGCGCGTAGAGTTTAACGGTTTAGCGGCACCGTGCCGTGGACATGTGTCCAGGCTCTAACCAAATTCTGCTTGTCATACTACCTACTATGTTTAGAGTGGTTTAGATTGAACGTTTACCTAGACTCCAAAGTAAAAAGTAATAATTAATAAGTGTCAATACTTCTTATTACTTTTTACGCGACATTGCAAGTTTCAAAGTACTCCATTCGTCGCAGTATTAATATAACTGTCTTATTTTAATTAGTTTTGTTGAAAAGAGATAACTAAGAAACTTGGAACTTTCCTTGCGATTATTATTTGAACTTGTAAAGGACTTGGGCTTTTAAGGTTGCGCCCACGCCACACGCCTCTGTAAAGCCTTTAAATGTTACGTAGGTATGTAAAAGGTGCGTGTATTATAAAAGATATAGGTACTATCTGTTTTTATGTTGGTATGAACTTGAGCAATTAGCCTTCCTCATACCTTTAATTAAACAAAAACCATAAACAATAAAGTTATAATAACTGATATATTAACGCACAGCCCAACCTGCTGAACAGAGTCACTGAACTTAAGTAGAGATTTCTCCAAATACTAAAGGGGTAAATAGGGATTGTAACCATAAACAACTTCTTCGCGGTAAAAATCTCACGCAAAGGGTTACCAGCGTAAATAATTTGAAATGATTATGTCACATACGTCTTAGTTTTCTTATTCCTCCAAGAAAATACCGAGAAATTGCCTCGATATACTTAACTTTCCAAATTATCACCGATCACCCAATCGACGTCAGAGACTCGTAATGGCACTTTTTCATCTACAAAATAAACGCCACAACACCAATCAATCGGGTTCACACGCTGCGACCGTGTGATCAATCAGCGCTATCGTCGCTTCACACGACGCGACGGGAATGCGACGTCCCTTCAGTTTGGAATTTTTGTGACGCCGCAAGGCGATACTGGCTGGTTTTATCGATAGTGACAGGATTTAATGTGAAATTTGAATTTGGATTTTTGTAAGATTTCATAATATAGTGTTCAGAGCGAATCTTTGTACAGTGTATGGCTATCCCGCCTTGCTTATAATATAAGATGCATGAACAGGCCTGTGTCTATTTAGAGAACATGAGTCACGTTGGGAAGACGTTCGTTATAACAAATTTAAATTTTGTTGGAGGACCAAACGAACTCTACACCTTTTTTTACATAATTATTGTTTTGCCGAACAAACGTTGTCAACAGTGCCCCGTGTCAGTGTGTCAATTTTGTTCGGTGCTGTTTTTGCTCCCTGATCGGTGATAGTCTACTTGTTTATTGGCTAACCTGGCATTCGTTGTTAATTTATACTCGTAGTTAATTAAAGAGCTTAATGTGCGAATCCCTTTTTTACTCCAAACAAAACGTATTCCGTGAATAATCTCTAACTTAATATTTAAAAACATGTTACTTTTTGTTCAATATCCTGTAAAGAAAATAAAACCCATCGGATCAAAGTATTTGATATAGAAGTTCGCAATAAGTAGAGTAACGACGTGCCAAATACCCTCAGGCTGTATCGAAAGAGGGTAGAACAACATTTGTATTCCATATTTATTCACGCCCGCGCTTATTGGATTCTGAAACGTTGAGTTCAGTTTCATTATAATGTGGCTCTTCAGCTCAGCGATATATACCCGAAGTAAACGGGATCATAAGTTAGAATGGGATAACAGTATGGATTTGCGTTCCTACCGCCATTTCTAACCTTGTCACGCGTGACAGGACATAGTACGCTTTAGACGCTGGGCACAGATAAAATCAGCGAAATTACTTCAACTTGCAGTTAAGCCGTTTGAAGTTTAAACGGATTTTTTCGATAAGAGCGGGTAAATAAATCCCAAATCCATGTTATAATTACCATGTATTAAGTTCTAATGAAATATATGAAATGATGTAAATTTAGAGTGAACCTAAGATCGCAGTTTCTGATTATCATCCAAATATGGCTATCATAGTTTTCCTGTACCCTCACCTAAACCTTCCTTTCTAACGGTAATAGATTCTAAACTGCAATCCAAAATTGTTGTATTGCCGAAATTCATGCACCCTTGAAACATCCAGTGACACTTAAAAATCATTAACAGCGCTAACAGCTAATTCCGCCTTCCTAAATTTACATCTCGTAAGTTGCTAATTTTCTTAATTCAGACATATAAAATTACTTATTACGATGCTAACTTGCTAAATGCTATTCCACTTATCTGAATTAAGAAATTTAGCCATTTAGGACTTCTAAATTCAAGAAGGTGAAATAAAGCTAAAGGTGAGTTTACACGGGCAATTTTTCGAGCATTAAATTGCCCCTCAATCGTTCGGACGTCTCTTTCTATTACACAAAATTAGAGTAATGCAGCTATTGTGGCCGCCGGCTATGAATTGCCGTTAAAGTTGCCCGTGTAAGTGAACCTTAAAGTAATAAATTTAGTTTGTAGTGCATTATAAAAACATTTTTACAAAGAACTGGCTCTAACTTGCTTTTAATTAACTCGTTCCCTCTTTAATTTGCATCGAGAACGTAACCTTTACGTAATTATTTTTTAACAATGGCAACACATAAAAACGGTTGGACGTAACGCGCCACGGGTCTGCTCACAATGACTGGGAACTGGACGCAAAATTATGACGAAAATCGCACCTCACTTTCTTTCCCAACATCGTAAGTCGTAACAACTAATGCCTTTACCCAAAACTTGAATTTTATATTTATTAAGTTTATGTGTTCTTTTGCAAGTCATTTTTAAGAATAATGTGAGGTTCGGCGGGTAAATCGAAATGAGATTGTTGCATTATCTGTGACAAGGAATTTCGTATTGTAATGTAGGATTATTTTTTTTGTATTCGTTTGTGTGTGTGTTCAAATTTTCTCGTAATTTTGACGTAACAATAAAATTGTGAGGGCCGTCAGGTATAATTTTGTTTTTAAAATTTGTGAGATTTAAGAACGCAGTCGTTTGTAGTAATTTCAAACCTTTTGAGGCTGGAAATCTGGGTTATTTATATTAGCGAGCTGAAACTGTAATTGGTACACTGTAGCCTCACCAGCCTTAACTGTAACCATTGCGTTGCAGAAAGGTATAGTAACAAGCTCCTCATCGAACAAGTAACGCACAGCTTTTTTACGTAAAGCTTGTTAGTGTAATAGCGGTTTAAAAAAATTGCTTCATTTATTACGCTGCGGCCACACCTACAGGCTTCGGTGAAGAAGCGTTTTGACATCTCTTACTTTGAGATAAAAAATAAAGAGACTTCAACACGAATATGTAATGTAGCCGCAGCGTTAGTGACAGAATAGAATGTTGCCAGAAACTGTTAATAAAAATGCTATCTACTATTCAAAGTCGCAAAATACATACTTATAAGTATATACTCGTATGTAAATGCTTGTATTTGTCCCTACGCGATAAGTTGATAGAATGCAACATTAACTAATGCTGAATATTCATCAAATGACGAATAAGATCATATAAAAGTTATAAAACCAGTTTTTACCTCCACGTACTTCTCCAAGGACGGAATGCATGCAATCTGGGATCTCATTAATTATAATTAGAAGCTGTACCTAAGATTATTACAGAGTTTATTACCAAGTGCCTCGTTAATATCGTACATCGCCGTTTCTTCGGCAAACTATGTCATTTTCCCGGTAAATCAGTACTAACTAATTATCAATCTTAAGTCATATTAGAAACTGATTTTAAGTAAAATGGCTGTCTCAAGATACGTCAAAGTAAATGTCAAGTCGTAAAAATAGCCAACTCATGGCTGATATGCTCGTCAGGCATAACAGCATTCTGGGCCGATTATATCGACTCAAGATAGACGCCCGTCTTAAGATACGTCTAGAGTAGTGAATGTAAATAAAAAAAAAAAAAAAAAAAAAAAATATTTATTGCCTTACACATATACACATACAAGAGAAGAGGAGAAGATACATTTACACAAAGACTTAAAAATATCCAGATATTAAAAACCCTGACATACATCAAATCTCACATTCTTTAGTACATCCAATCGTCCAACCATTCGAGCAATTAAATTTAAAGGAAAAACACAGTTAAGATAAAACTAAACTAACACTAAAAAATATTATTATTATTAATTTATATTTACAACAGCACAAACACAACACAAAGGCAAAGGGCTCGGGCTCAGCATTGAGCTGCGCTTGCACACAGCGCTGATTTTCAGCCCGCGCCGGCTCATTGGTCATTGGTCATTGGTTATAACCGGTTTTAACCGGTTATTGTCATACAAAAACAATTAATAACCGGTTAAATTGCATTCCCTAGTCTAGAGGCCATAGACAAGATCTTTATCGTTACCGAAAATGTATAGGATTGACGTAAGCTGCCAGACGGTTGCGTCGAGCGGCTACTTCAATTCCATACATTTTGTCAGTTTTCGAAAATCGTTTACGTTAGCGTTAAGCAACTTGTCTAGCCTCAAGGATCGCGGGCCATCGCGTGTCAAACGTGGATAAAGCATCCGTCACTCTCGTACTTATTTACGTGTCAGAAGGTGACGGATGCCTTAACCAAACTTTGTCACGCGATAAATGCAGCCATATTAGGGCCCCAGTTTATAATACGGTTCTTAAACTATCCAACTCATTTTTTTTATGTGGTACTCAGTATTTAATGGGCGTAAAGGAAAAGGCCTATGTCTGCAAAGTTCGTTAATAATATCATGTATAACTCCACCATTGTTGAAATTCATGATCGAGGCCATCTGCAAAAAATGATTATGTATGCGGAATATCTTACGGGATAGCAACATGAATACCGATATTTTAACATATCCCTTACGTAAGGCTTTCCCTCGTTTTGTTTTGAAACATGGTTGAGCCGTGAGGGTCTTGATAATCATAAAGGTACTGAAAGGTATTGAAAGTCTATAAGTTAGAAGTTTTGTCTCGGGTCGGTTTATATTATCATATTATTTGGCTTTGAGGAAAATTGGGGTAGTTTTAGAAACTTGAAATCCTTTGGTTTTGGGTGACAGTTCGAAATAACTTAGATGTTTGTGTGACAACATTGGTGACAGTGATATCGGGCTACTTTGTTAGAATATCCGTCCATGGGTATAACGTTATTTTTGCTCGTTGTGACGCTCGTTAGGACCCTGAAGTTAAAAAAGAACTGAATGATATAAGTTTTTTATTTTTTGCTTCGGATTATTTTTAGTTTTAATGTTAATTTGTAATGTATTCTGCTAGTGACTTATTTTATATCAATTACCTAAACGTGATACCCTGCCAAAGGCGTTAAATAGGCAAGGTACCAAAGTGTGCAGCCAATAAGGCCGAAAACCAGGCAAAGCAAAGGCTTCTCGTCACTTCTTCTAATTCTCCCTTATTTTCCGATGGCGAAATGCGTTTACGCATACCATTGGGGCCTCGCCGTCACTTTTTTCACATTTTTAAATAATGATCATCATTATCATCATAATGTCAAGATGTCAAGACGTCCACTGCTGGACATAGGCCCCAAGGCTCTCCACTCAGACCGGTCTTGTGCTTTTCGCATCCACCGCGTTCCCGCGATCTTTACAAGGTCGTCACTCCATCTTGTTGGAGGCCTACCTACAGCTCGTCTCCCGGTCCGCGGACGCCACTCAAAAACCTTCTGACCCCATCGGCCATCAGTCCTGCGAGCAATGAAATAATGATATAGTGAAAATAATCCACTTTTACAATAAATTGAACGTGTCCTCGATAACGATACACTGCAGAATAAAGTGCGATTGCAAATTTACACCAAAATGGCACTTAACGTGTAAAACTCAATTATCTGAACGGCGAATGATGTTTTTATTGCGTTAACGATTTCAGTTTAAACCTATGAGGCTTTTGGAATTAAAACTTCGTCGGGATGTGTTAACGTAGTACTAAATAATATAGTTTATGAGTTCTATAGCACTTGATCATGTTTGTCATGTTTTGCACACTGTTTATAACGTACAAACATATATGTAGATGACATATTTTTAGTTAAACGGAAAATAAAAGCGTAAAATGACAAATACACCAATGATATTTTATATTAAGATACGTCATCTGCGCGCAAAAGCGTTCCTCGAAAAGGAAGGTAATTGGGCCATTCTACTTTTCGTTCTACATAAGTTTTAGCGACGTTCTCACTAAACTATTTTTATTTAACAAAACGGTAAAGTGCTGCGTTTTCTAACTTGAAACTCGAAAAGGGACGTAAATAAGCTTATATTTAGAATTATCCTAATTCATAAAAAGTTATTTGTAATAACTATAAATGAGTAACGCAGTGGACGTTGATGTCCCCGCCTTTTCTATGGAAAAAGTGCAATTTACCACTGAGTTACCAAGATTCTTCAACGATAATTGAGTAATTTAAGAGTTGTTTTTTGAAAACCGTTAAACTTAAACATTCTAAGTTCATGTTATTTATTTATTCGCGGATTCATAATTTGGTACACTTTTTATAGGACGATAACAAAAATGTACACTGAAAAGTAGAATGGCCCAATTGCCTTACAATAGTTCAGTCGCGCCGTGGCCGCTGACACGCACGCGCCAAAAACAGTAAAGTTTTATTACCGAAATGCAACAAATATAAGTCATAAAAAATGTCATCTTATGTTTTTCGAAGCTGCCGAAATTATACTGTAACTATAAAAGGAAGAAAGGATGTCTCATTTAATTCTTAAGTACCGTAAATATTTTTTACATTTTGTTTTACATCGCCATACTTTGTTTAATTTGCACCGGTGGCGTCACTGTCACCTGTGCAACATGAGATACACACTTAGATATCGCATGAGTGCGATAAAGACGGGTAGCTATATGGCAGCCATGAGCGGGCACGCCGCGTCATTCGGGTACGCAATTTGAAACAACTATTTATCTCTTTCTAACAATAGCGTTCGCTACGAATTGCCGTCTTTGTCTGTAGATATATGGCAACGTAGCAACTGTCAGTAATTGGCGACGGTTTTCGAATGCGTTTTGTATGAGCATAACGTATCTAAATATAAAATATCATTGAAATACACCTGACAACAGTGACGTCAGGTGAAGTGGCGCAATATTGCCGGACTTCACACGGCGACGTCAGGCGAATTCGAGCGATTTTTCGAAATTTTGTACATCTCTATTTGGCGCATCCGACACCTGTCGCGCGATGTCGCCAGATATGTCAAGCGAAGTTTCGCGAATTCGCTCGACTTCGCCCGACGTCGCTGCTGACACTTGCGCGCGATGTCGCCAGATATGTCAAGTGTTAAGTCGCACGACTTCCTTTAACATGTCACCGGAAGTTTGACCCTGGCTTTACACTTGAAATTTCGGTAGTATAGTATTGCAACGACCGTGGTCACGAGGAGACGGCCATTAATGTCTGCTAGTGTGCAAGTTTTCTAAACTACCCACACTTCTTGTTTTGTTTATTTGACTTAGAAACAACACTCACTACAGTCTTTTATTGGCTTTGCGCAGTCAGGTAGAAATTGATAGAAAATGTTTCCATTTCACAACTGTACGATTCCCGTTGCGCTTTCATCAATGTATCGTTACTTGGCAATAACCGACATGTTGTGCATCGAGTAGCCCCGCTTAAATAAATAAAAATACCGTGCATTTACTGACGACACGCTAGCTGATATTTATAAAAAATATATTTCGCTATCCAATATGTCATTGGTTGAATGCGATATCCAAAAACGATTATGTCCAATATTCTACATAAAATATGTCATAAATTCACGTGGAAACTACGCAAGTGCTTGTTGCGGCTTTTAAATAAATTCGTCGACATTTTGTACAGGAATGTTGCTGTGAAATTTTTGGCGCCATTACCCTGCCAGTGTTGTGAAAAATTGATAGCGTAGTCGATCGATTATGCTATTTTAGTCGAGCGGGCTAGTCGCTTTATCATTCAATAAATAATGAAAAACAAAAATTGCTGTTAACGAAATCCGATTATTGACTAAATTGTACTAAGTGTAAGTTGGAGCCATTACCGATGATTGTTTTTACTTTACCTCATTTTTTTTTGTCTTTGATAGTTGGGCTGACGTACAGCTTAATCAGTTAAAAAATATTATTTTATTTCGAGTAACTAAGCATACCTAATACGAACTAATCAGATTCAATAACCGCGTGAATGATGCAAGTAAGTACCAAATTGTACTAAAACCGTTTGTAAATTCCGTTCAAACAAAGATCTTTTACGTAATAAAAACGTAAAAACCGCCTTCGCATTCAAATACAGAACCCATCAAAAAGAGCTTCGACCATAATGCTTCTGTAATAACACGAAACAAGGAGCGGACCCATTTCCGGAGGTCTAACGACAACCTACGACAGCCCGTTTTTAAATATAGAACACATTACATTTTTCTTTTACGCTTTGCATGCCAGTTACACTCTGAAATTGGTCATTAATATCCTTCAGCGCAAGCAAATTTAGACCCTGCTCGTTCAAGACAAAGTTTATCATCTCATGTAGGATAATGGATATGGGGTAACACCCAGCGTTACGCGGAAGTTGTAACAGATACAAAGAATTTTTATGAAGTTACGTAGCAAGTTGTTTGTTTTTAAAATGTCAGTTGTAGACAGACTTTGAAATCTAATAAATATAATCGTTTCCTTTGATTTTGACGCTGCCACTTGATTTTCAGAAATGAAAACTGAATTTGACCTGACTATGTATTAGCTAAATGTCAAGATGCATAACGTTAACGATTTTCGAAAACTGACAAAACAAGATTGACGTTAGCTAACGATCCATCGCGTCGGCTGCTTATGTCAACTCCATATATACATTTTGTTAGGTTTCGAAAATTACTAACATGCATCTTATCTAGAGCCCAGACGATTTTTTAATAATTAAAAAGTTTATCAAAAT
Organism: Acleris literana; assembly: GCA_946894065.1. Taxonomy (NCBI): domain Eukaryota; kingdom Metazoa; phylum Arthropoda; class Insecta; order Lepidoptera; family Tortricidae; genus Acleris; species Acleris literana. The sequence continues at coordinate 18,937,563 of OX335680.1, forward strand.
TACGATTTTATAGTCTCTAGAATTTAATAAAATAGTAGCGTTAGTTTTAGATCGCCTTTGTACATTCCAATTCTGTAAATATTGTATTTTCTTTCTGTGTTTTGTACAATAAAGTGTTTACATACATAGATACACTCCTATCATCGCCACATATTGAGCCCATTTACTTTTTCTTGAGCTAATGGCTGGTAAGAGTGGTAAGTTAATGCATTGCCAACCCCGAGGACTAAGATAGATTCTTCTTCACCTTCTCTTACCATCACTGCTGCTGGCGGCTAGATGGTGGTAGTGACCCTGCACAAGGTCCTACAAGCTAATTCCGTAAACGATAAAATATATAATGTTCAAGTACTTAAGTAAACCGGAATTTCCATTGTTATTACTCAAGGAGAATTATAGCTTTCCCTCGCTTTATGATAATCTAAAAGCAAAGGCAATAAATTTTTATATCCTCACGAAATTGCCAGTAAAAATCTCATTTGATTACAAAATGTTCTTGAGCATGGTGCTTTTAGATGTATTTTCTAATTGTTATGCTTTACAATATTTCTAGTATCTAAGAAAGCAAACAAGTAAGTTAACAAATAAACTTTAATATCTGTTATAATAGAGAAAACAGCAAGAAAGAAGCAATAAGTAGCAAAACAAGTTTAGAAAACCTTTTACACACATTGCTTGACTGTACTGTACATACTGATGACTAACTTACTATATTAGTTAAGTCAAAAGTAAAAGACAAATCAAATGAGACCACTATGACAGGCCGACTAGCTTTTGAAGAATTCCTTCGGCAACCTTCCGTTCCATCATACAACCAGCTCAATGACACCGTATTTGTATTGCCTTACGAACAGGAGGCCTTTAGCGACTCGGTAACAGCATTACTTACAGTACTTGTACTATTTATTATTCTGTTGTAACAGTTAAATCAGTAGAAAACCGGCAGGCAGACCTCGGGGGTGGTAGATCATCGATTGAGGGCAAATACGTCTATCGCCCATAATAATCTAAGAATGACCAATGAAGTCGACTGTATCTTGCTTTAATTTTGTCTAAACATTACATTATATCGTATCTAGTTTATAGAATTAACTTAAGCACTGAGTTCCTGTTGACGTTTAAAGATTTGGAAATGTTCTATCGAACTGCGCAGGATGTTGATAAACACATAAATGTCTTGACCTGAATATAACATTAGCGCATTGCTTTATAAGATCTCTTCGTAGATTGCATCTAGGGGATTTATTTTATAGTACTATTTAGCTACCTTCATCAGATAATCAGTAAATCTTGTCTTTTGTCTGCTCATCTCTCTATCTGTCAACCCAAATCGATAGAAGAATGCAATATGGTGTTTTTCTGAGGTCTAAAACATACCTAAAAAAATTAAATAGAAATAGGACCCACAATACGCTATCGTTACCATAAGATCATATTATATTGTGTGCAAGTAACTGTCTGATTATCGTTAGTATCTTGTCGTAGGTATAGTTCATTCTCAGCTCTCACTATTTTTAACCGACTTCAAAAAAGGAGGAGGTTATACGTTCCACTGTATGTTTTTTTTTTTTTTTTATGTATGTTCACCGATTACTCCGTCAATTGTCGACCGATTTCAAAATTTTTTTTTTGGTTTGATAGAGTATACTTCCGAGGTGGTCCCATTGTCACCAAATCTGTATCTGATGAGGGAATCAGTGAGGAATTGAGGGAACTCCTCAAATATTGTAGGCAAACATATAGCGATTTTAGTATTTTTAGTAACAAGTTCAGCATTTGCATTCAGAAAGTATCATTTGGTGAAGTGGAACTGATGATGAAGACCACAGATGGCCACCGGAACTCCTTAACGGTACCGATTTCAAGGGTGGCGATAAGATATCTCGATTAAGATAGTTGAGCGACTACAACGAAGAATATTTACTTGTTAACCGACTTCAAAAAAGGAGGTTATTGAAAAATGACTATGACTTTCCCGCGGCGTTGCTTGCGGCGCGCTTGAAATAACTTAAAGTTTCATTTCAACTAAGAAGTGGGACAACGTAACAGCGTATTATGATCACTAAAAAGTATAAAATAAAATAAATGTTTTAAAAAACAAAAAACCGCCTTCAAAAATGCAAAAAATAACTTCTTTAAAATTGTAGGCACCTAATAGGTTAGTCCAACTGAAGTCGGCGACCACAACATTTTCAACAAAAAGCCGACAGCAGTTGGACTAACCTATTAGGTGCCTACAATTTTAAAGAAGTTATTTTTTGCATTTTTGAAGGCGGTTTTTTGTTTTTTAATATTGTATCGTGTCTTTGTGAGAATTGTTCATGGGGTCAAATTTGTTCATTACGATTGTACTACTCTACCTGTATAATTACTTTCTATATTTGTATCCGGTTTTTTCTCCTAATAAAATAAATAAATAAATAAATAAATCATCATATCAGAAACACGTCTACTGGTGGTCATAGGCTAATTTTCATTGTTCATTTGTTAATTCAATAATTCACACAGTTTTTGATAAAATAATTCATAACCCAACACTAAATTTGTCTATCGACTTTACAAAATTCTTAGGTTGGGTGGGTTTTATGATGGGACTAATATGTTAAATAACTCGGAAAATAGCTTTAAGAAACATAACTAAACTAAACAAGAGCTAAGATCGTCTGTTTTATTTATAAATTTGATTTACTACTGACTTGTAATCATTTTAAAACTATTCAGTTCACACTTTACATCCTACCGAGATCCCTTCCCGAGTTTATTTCCGTACAACGACCGACACCCCTTCAAATATTATAAAACAATCCTTAAAAAGTTCTCCCATTACATCGTTATCAAAGAATATTGTCGCAGCAAGAATCCCAAGACCGAGTTATATTCAAGAATTACAAGTTCCTTGACAACTTTACGGAATGCCCGTTATTAATTTTCGCGCGTTTACGTTCTGCGGTGTTGCCAACTTTTCGTTTAGTTTGGAATCCATTAGAAAATTTCATGTCGTGAATTTTCTTTGGGGATCTGCCTTTACATAAAAAAAGGTTGTACAATGTAAAGGATGGTTTGTGTACCTAATGTGGGGTGGGCGTAAAATCATCATTTTCGACATGCTACGCAAATTGCACCTAGGGGATTTGCTCATCTAGCACAAACATTCTGTTTGGATAGTCAGCGCATCTTATTACATTTGAGTTACCTACATTCTGACAACGATATCAGACGTGAAATTAAATTTAATGCTCCAAAATATACATTATTATTCGTTCGAGTAAACCTGAAAACACAATGGCCTGTCTGCACTGAACCTTGTTAAAGACCAGACTCTTAACACTCATCGAGTTGAGTAAGCAGTCGGAACATCAAAGTCGATTGCACTTTCAAGTATCCTACAGATACTCGACGAGTTATTTCAGCTCATAAAGTGCTACAAACTATTTTTAAACAGACAAAGACAAGTCAAAAAAGAGTAGATATTGTCTATGCTTCTATTGTTGTAAAACAGCTTGCTTTAAGTTCCTTATTGCGGTCGCGCGTATAGACTAAATCCATTAACTTTTGTGAATAATAAAACTGGTAGTTTAAATAAAAATAGCTGATGCTTAACCTTATAACAGGACATAAAGCTAGCTTAATATAACGTCTCAAAACATTTCCGGGTTCCAACCAAACTGGGAGTGTGAAATTTTTATCCCTCGACGCGCGACGATATAAATACCTGCCCCCGATTCGGAACGACCCATAGAGCAAGCTGTTCGTTTTTTGTCTGCAGGATTTCCTACATTTAATCGAGTAGTATTCGTGCTGGCAATACTTACAAGAGACGTACGATTTTTGACATTTAGCGGCCATGGCCAGTGCCATTAGCCAATTCTTGTTTTAAAAATATAAACGTATTTATAAAGAAAATAAAACAGGGAAATGTAATGAACAGGAAGAATTCGCTTTCCTTTTACGCCCCGTTGACCTATGTCATTTTGGTTTGGACAAAAATAATATTTCATTATTTCATTTCTCTTAAGAAAATTTATAGATAGCCTTGTTTTGGAAGTCAAACACTCCAATACAGACTCAGCTAGAATGTTACAAAAGATCAAATTCGTCGTTAATAACAAAGTAAAGTTTAAGTACTAATTTATCGATCCTGTGGATACATCAGCCAATAACAACGCAAAGTTAAAATCTACTTTGACCATAGGAAATATTAGTTAGTATGTACCTAACTAGATTTTTTCGTCTAGTCTAGCGAATCTCTCAAACACTATATGTAGGTTTAGTTTTGAAATAATTTTACTTGTTTCAATTTATTCTGGTCTGGATCTACGTCATCTACATGGATGTGCGTATCCGAATTGAAATCTCCGTATAATTCTGTCAGTCTTTATCGGCTTTCTGTTCTTAAACCCGGCGGGCCGTTGACAGATTAGTGGGCTTTACACTTAGCTTGATTGCTTTTTTGGCGCTTTATTTATTTTATGAAGCGCTGTATAGCTTGATGCCACTATTAACTGCTGTAAATACTGGTTGGTTTGATTGTTATATGGCTACAAACAAATGCCGATAAACTTGTTTTGTATGTAATATCGCAGGGCGTAGTCTTGTAAAAAGTAAGTAGACGCACATAATTACATAGCAAACACCCAAGACTTGGAATGAAATAATTGCTTATCACACAAATAATTAAGGTCACAGCTCATTAGAACCACCCGGCACCCGACCCGCACCGCCTCGCCTCGAGAGGTAGTAGAGGTAGGTAGAGGTAGAGGTAGTAGAGGTAGCCTCAACTACGTAGCGTAGAACCACCCGGCGTAGCGTAGTTGATGTAGGGTGAATATTCGGGCGTTTCAACCGCCGTCATTGTTGTCTTAAATATATCGACGAAAATAATGATAACTACCAGCAACTTTTGATGTCGAAATCAACGGACCCGGGGGTAGTATCCATTCTATAAAAGAACAAGAAATTTATAAAGTTTATCATGAATAATATGCGAAGACAATAATGGCGGCGGTTAAAACGCCGAATAATCACCCTGTAGTGAGCGCATGTCCATACAAATCCATATAAAGAATACTAACCGCTAGAGGCGAGGCGGTGCTGGTCGGGTGCCGGGTGGTTCTAATGAGCTGTGACCTTAAATGTCCTTTCCGGGAATCGCAAAATTCTTTAGCAGCCTATCTACTAACCATCATTGGTCAGGGACGAAAAAATACCTTCCCTCTTCCTTTGCTAATTCGACGTTTCACTTTTGCGTGAAATATGTTGATATCATTCCCAAATATCATAATTTATCATTTACTTTTAGTTTGATAACTTAATGTAGGTTAAGAGGCAATTATTTTCTAAGATATATACGAAATATGACCTAAACTCAGTCAGGCGAGTATGGGAAGATTGATGAAGATATAGTACTGGATTATTGCGTTCGAATTGAATAAGTAAACTTGGTTCTCATGGAGATAAAAAAATTCGTTAGCCTCTGATACCCGCTGTATTCCATTGTTAAGTTTTTTAGTTACTTAGGTTATAATAAATTTGATATGCGTTTTATCTTGTCTGTTAATTTTGTGTAGTTAAGGGAGTTTAATATCATGGTCAGAGTCAAATCATTAGTCTGTAGGTACTACAATCCACGTGTCGCTTTATTGTCTTTGGCATTGTTTTTTTTTCAAGATGTACGCTTTACCGTGACTAAGCGCTGACCGGGGGCAATTGTTAGCGCCAACACTCCATTGTTTTTAATTGGTGATGCGAGAGACTGGGGAATGGGTATTACGAATGTTGCAACTGTCAACTGTATATTAAAATTAAACTAGGCCGATATCGGAATTAATCGTAAATGAAGTTGCCAGTATGAAATCGTTTGGAGTTAAATGTCAGTGACAAATATATAATGTTTTACTTTAAGTGCTTTTGTTTCTTTTGCGCATTTGTCGGAATGAGTTTGTGAGCTGGCATTTCCCAAGAAAGAGTGCAAAATGAATATTATTATTTCGCATTCGTTCTCAGTGGCCAAAGCTCTTCAAAAGGCATTAAAAATCAAGATGTATAGAAGTTTTAAAAGTACTTCAAATAAAATTCGTTTTCATGCTTATAAATCAAACGACGCTACTTAATAAATCTACTATACTAACCCAATTAACAATAGCCTTCTTCAACTTATTTTATCGATAGTCAAACAAGCTAGCAACTGCTCGTGCCTTGTCTTGCAATCTAGGGCTTTTCAAGTGTAGGGACCAGAGACAAACTTCCTATCCGAATTTAAATAATCCTTACCACAGAGAAGCGAACTATCGGATGCTATTCAATCCCAATGCTGCCAATATCAGCATTCAGCAAGCTGAGCGGAGTTCTTTTGTGCGATTGTAATTACAGTTGAGTTGGATTGTAATAATCTTTAGTGAAGAAAAATTTTCACCACTTTTTAATAGCAGAGTTACTGATTTGAAAGAGTAAATTGAAAGATTATTTTGAATTCTATCGGTAAAAGCAGGTCTTTGGATTTAGTGGTAAACTCAAAGTTAAAATAATTGAGCACCAATTAACCCGTGTCATGTGAGTTGCGTTGCGATAATCTAGGTAGGTATTTGAACATGCTTGGACCTTAGAATAATCACAGAAACCTACCCCACGCACCAATTTGATGCTTCTCAAACTAGACCAAATTTGGTCTACTAAGTACGATAATTATTTGTAAACTTCTGTGCGTCTCGTCGGCGTCATCGTGCGTAGGTACGAGAAGATTACGTCTACATGCTTCCATTTGTGCCTTCAAAAATGATACTATGATTGTATGTGCTTAGCGATTCAGAATTACCTTTAAGTTCGGCCCGGAGTTCGCTAAATCGATAAGAGTTAATTTACAACTTATTTAAAAAAAGGTTCGCTAATTCTACTTATTAATGTATACCGGGTGACTTCAAATTGGTCTCAAGTTGTTAATTTAATTAAAAGTTGTTTCTATGTTTTATTTATTCGTTTTTTTTTTGGCTTAATGTAGTTACCACCACTATGTATATTAGATTGATAGATAATATCGAGTGACAGGGTTACAGTTAGGTATTAAATGTAGGGTAACCGCAATTTACATTCAGCGAGTTTACAAGCTGCAAGCCAGCGAATTCGCTAGCAGCTTGTAGCGTGAAACATGACCTTAATGTAATACATTATTCATCACTAACTAAGTCACAACAAAGTGTTATGTATTATCAATTTGAAATCAACCTGTATTCTATACCTACATGAAATACCATTAAAAATGTTTGTTTGTTACAGGTATAAATTGGCTTCCTAAATGGAGTTCCTGGAAATGACTGCTTCAGTACTGGTATATTATCATTTTCAACAAACAATATGCAACTACGAGCGTTTGAAATAATCTTGTCTATTCTATTGTCTTGTCTATTATATTTTTATCCGTGAATGTGATAAAATATAACCTTACAGCGATTTCGTGCATGTAACGCCACCTGTCGAGTAAAAAATACTTCGCCCCAAGCTTTGAGTGGAAAAGGAAGCAACAAATCTCAACGTTACGACGCCATGACAGTTTCCCGGACCTTTTCCTTTTTCAAACATAGGCTTTGATTTATTTGTTCACGGACAGCGAGCGAATATTAGGAGCAACAGATGTTTAGATTGATTTGTGGCTGTTTTGGTCTGATGGCCGACGAATTTGCATTTACTTACTACAGATATTTTCTAAAGGGTTTTTGATGGGGGTGAAGAATTACGAACCTTTCTCGTTAAGAATGATTTGCGAGTCCAATAATGCTCTAATTTATGTTGTTCTACGTTAGGAAAATGTTAACAGCTCGTTCAATAAATAAGTCTTATATTGAAAAAAAGTATCTATTGTATGTAATATAAAATGCATTTCTAATTATTCAGCGGAACGGCGCATAATATAAAACTAGTTGAAGCTTTGTGCCGCGTGCTCTATGGCGAACGAGGTGTCGAGAGTCGATGTTGTAACGCACTGGCCGGCAACAGTTACGTCGACGCTGATTGATCGATTTAAAAACAAAACTGTTACAAAATACTGTTGCTCTATGATCTCAATGCGCCTGTCAGTTTTTATCTAAACGTCAAGTATTGCGAATTATGTATGCTTAAATAATAATGGTATATCATTGAGGCCAGTATTTCGTTTGTATAAATACAGCTGTTTATGAATTATTATTATCATTTATTTTCGATCACATGAAAGGTATTTTGGAGGACTTTCATTTCCTGGAAGGGCCAATTGTTTTTAGGAAACAACAGGGTATTCAATTGGTGTGAAAATAATACCTTGATCAAGTCGTTCCGTTCAAGGTGCGAAGGAACGGTCCTCACTCAACTCGAACAATAAACTGCTAGACAGAGCGAATTGTAAGGTGAGCGCGGGAAAGCACAATTCAGTCAACATTCCAACGTCACTTTTAAGGAGTAAAGTTGAAAGTTGCACTGACGTCTCTATGGTACCTGTGACCTTTAATACCGTACCATAGACAACTGACAGCTTCCGTCAGTAATCAGGTCACGTTCCTTTTTTGAAATGCGCGCGGTTGTGTCGCGTTCGAATGAGGCGTATAGAAATTCTTTAGTTGAATAGGGCCAGCGTAGCTCGCTTGATAGTAACTTGGAAAATTCTAAATTTAATTTAGAAAGGGTTTTTCGGTGAAAGAAAAATATATTTCAGAAGTGGAACTAATGTCGACTGGCTGTGACCGGTATAAGTTAGTGGAGCTTTTTTGCCGCTAACTTACCCAAAATCTTACGTCTAAGCCGAATCTTTTTGGATTTTTTGAGAGGCTTAAAAACTTGTGTTGCGTACCTCGGGCGCCATTTTCCGCAAGAGCGCGTCCATCTTGCGGTGACAAAGAACGATTATAGATACAAAGGCTCTTCAGACGCGCGCTGTCAATGGCGAGCGTAGAATTTGCCCGCTTTTTTCCAAAATGGTGGCGAATATTTTGTTAAAATGAAAATAGGATTTTCTTGGAGTGCGCTTAGCTCTTGATGTTATTGCGGTTGGAATGTGACATTGCTTCATTATATTTTTATGTTTGTAATCGTCTTAGAGCTCACCACTTCGCCCTTATAAAGGTTTTTTGGTTAGTTGATGTGTTATTTTTAGAGCTAATTTGCAATCAAAATTGTTATTTTTTTTATGCATGTGTAGCAAAATTTTGTTCAAAAATGGCTCTCCGTTAAATTCTGAGTTTATTATGTTTTACAACAAATGGTGTTGTGTGTGTATGTACATGAACTTTTTATTGTAAATTAAATCTTACGTATTTCCCTAAAAGGAAAAGGTAGAATAACAAATCACCCTGTATAAATGATATGTAGCAACGGGAAATCACAACTCCCCGCCTTATCTCTATTACATATTACCCCGATTTCGCTGTTTCCCTAAAACTTGAAACAGTCGTTCCTCATCAAAATGGTCGCAAAAACTTGTCATGTTCACCCATTAGTGAAATATCATAACTTGTAGTCGTATAACTCTTAACTATGGGTACTGTCCTTTGGGGCCAAACGACAGTCTGTTATTCTTGTGGCAACAAATTGCGTCTATCCCTTTTGTTCTTAACTCTCAAGATAGAGATGGCTTAACTCTTGCGGTGCCTGTGACCCTTTTGTTATATCGAAATTACACGTTTTTGCATGTTTTACGGTCAGTAGACGGATGGTATAAATCACGCTTAAAAATGGCTAGCGGAACTCGAATTCACTTCCAGTTTATATGCCGGGAGCTGTTGTGGTGTATTTAAAACCGCAGCAATCCGGGGAAGTTTCTGAACTATCTTAGTTGTGAAGTGTTGATAACATATTATGGTTTAAGCACACGTAGTAAGATTAGTCTTGTAGTAAGTTGGGACCGCAGCGAGAATTAGCTCGAGGGACTTGGTGTATGGAGTTTGCGTAAATTACTGGATAAACTATGAAAATCAGCCCTTTGTACACTAAATTTAAAAAATGAGACATCTCAAAACTGTCTAGATCAAAAAGAACCTAAGAAATGTTTTACTTTTTATTTCATTAATTCTAGGGTTAACCTCTTGGGTAACCAGCGATAGCGACATTATCATTATACACAAACTTTTTGTAATGACAGTGACATCTTGCTACAGTTCTGTTTTCTATCAAGCGAGACCAATGTCGAATTGAGACCAATACATGATTTATTGATGACCATAATAACAGTGTTCTATTTTTACAAAGTTCACTAAATCGATATTCGACTTCTGTCCTTTATATTCCACAATCTAAATAACTTGAACTTTGCCTGAGCACCTCCAAATGGTTCTTTAACTGAAACCGTTTCCATCACCAAGGAATCCTTACCAATAATCGAACAAGCATATCAATTACTCAGACAAAGCTCTCCACTTCCGACTCAATTCGACTCGCAAGTCTTACGACCCGGGATTTCGCGCGTCTACCAGACAGAGATGGCGACTAGAAACTTAATATTTTACACGAACAAGAACGAGACGGCGTAAGACACGCGATATTTTGCCGCCGTCTCAAATTCCCGCCGAAGCCGCTGACCGCAATGTTGGCGGTATTGTTTTGCAAAATCGACACAGATTAAAAACAAAGCGGGGTGATCTACGGTCTTGGAAACGGCGGGAACTTGACTTGAAACTTTTATTGTTGCAAATAAAGTATTAAACTGGCGGGTTTTTATTTGTTATCTGGGTTATGTTTTTGCGTTAACTAATAGTAGTTAATGCAACTGATACATAATGAGAGGCCTTAAAATACGAATGTGGTTTTATGAAACGAGCGTCAGCGAGTTTCATAACAGGATCACACGAGTGTTTTAAGGCCTATTTATGTTTCAGTTGCATACACTACTTTATCTACCCACATATCATAAGCCTCCATGATGCATTCAGGAGCCGCATTTTAAATTTTAACCGGTAATGGCGGTAGTGAAAAGTTTGAATAGTTTTCTGGCAGCTGTCATAGTTTTTTTTTTTAATTCAGAGACAAACTAGAGTCGGCTCCAACTATCATATCGTTCGATATCTTACTTATCTACGTGCGAAATTTGTCAAATTTCAAATCAAATTTCTTTGTTTTCAGAGATGTTCGAAATTTGAATGTCATGAGAACATCGAAATTGATGTTCTTAAGAATCCATAAGATTACTACCGCAGATAAAAAATTTGCTCTAACAACAGAGTTGATTATTATGCTGGTCATAATTTGTGGTTTCTGAACGCATCATAGAGGGTTTATGATATGAGTGTAGATAAAATGTTTTAATATCATCTCCCACCAGCTCAAGTTGTCCTGTTATGTCTTTGTCCTGCTGCCTGCTTGTGTCCGTATAAGTTTTATTTTAGCTAACTTGCTTTGGTCTTGCGCATGCATTATATGAGTGTTAATAGCTTTGCAAACATGTGTAATAAAAAGCGTAATAGTAAAGAGAGTAATCGTCGGTGATTCAATAAATTGCAAAATGTACTTTATTGACTTACTTGTTAAGGTGTTTTTTGCACTTTATTTAATTCGTTCGTAATGTTTTGACTAAGTATCTTTATGTATGCATTTATGGATAATTCCGTGTACTCTCGTATAGGCTGACTGAACGGATATGGCCCGATGTCGCCAAGCGAGGTGTCGTTAGTTTGTCTTAGTGTTGGGAGTAGGGTACAAGTACCGGTTTTGGCCACTGTACCCTTTTTGGCCATTTAAGGTTGAAATGAGCCTCAAAAATACTGTACAACTAAAAATAATACTCATAAATAGTTAAGACTGAAGATTAATATAAAGATAAAATATAAAAACATATTTTTCTACTCGCGTACTATAAACCGCTAATATTGATATCGTTAACGGTATCAGAATACCACCTATAGCGTAACCGAAGCGGGAAAACAATTCTATAATAAGCGTTGCCATGGTAATAACAGTTCTATAATTATTATTATAGCATTGTTATTACCATGGTTACGGTAACTCCGGATATCAGTCTTGGCGTTTACTGAACATTTGACATCCTAATTTGTATACTAAACCGTTAAAAATATTTTAATACCAATTACAATTACGTATATTAAAAACAAAATTAATTTTGAGACTAATTATGTGTTTAAAATTACATTTTTATTAAATTACTAAAATTAAATGGTTAATCCATCGAATTGTTATTTGGTTACCATGGTTACGTTCAATATGGATACCAACAAAATGGCGTTTCCTTTGGCATTCCAAGTTTTATGAAAAAATGTCAGAACTGTTTTGAGTAACTATTAACATTTGCACGAAATCTGTTAACATTAACAATAAAATTCACACACTATTAACGCCAATCGGAATAATGATAATAACTTTGCTGACAAGTAATTTGTTAGCAGAAAAATCGAGTAAAGTATACAAGAAAAGTTAGCGATTGTTTATTTTCGTCATTATCATTTTAAGCTTGTAGAAAAAGTTATGAATGCAACGGTACATAATTAGCTCTTAAGGTACTCGTGCCTGTAATTAGAGCGCTCGCAAACCTCGGCTCTCGTACCTTAAGAATCCTCAATATGTACCAGTTAGATAAATAACTATTGTAATCTCATAATGCTTTAGATATTAGTTAAAATTTAAAGTGGCGAAAACCGGTTTAGAGGTGGCTAAGACTTCTATAACTACGTACTCATTATATACCTATTATTAAATTTTACACTATAAAGACACATAATTATTTGATTTTTTTGAACAAGTGACGATATCCGATGAGTAGTAGAGAGTAAGCTGTAACCGCATCAGATTAAATAATAATTATTGTCAATTATGTCTTCTATGAAATGAGCGTTAACTAGATCATAGACTAGACTGAAGTTGCACTGTGATGTGATTAGGGAAAGCAAATAACCGGTTATAACCGGTTTTAACCGGTTATTTTCATACAAAAACGTCTAATAACCGGTTAAATTGCATTCCCTAGATGTGATGTGTGTAATCGTTTTGACATTGATTGTAATTTGTATGGTCAACATAAATAAACATTTACCATAGTACCCTGTCGCTCTAACGTTTTTAATTAGCGTGGCAGTACTGACACTGGCAGTTTAATGGCATTAAAAGTGACAAGGTAACTGCTAAACTGATGTTTACGTCAACAACTCTAAACTCGACAATAAGCCGGGTGTACGAAACTGCGCACAGCCACACGTTTTGTTGTTGACTTGTTGACAACATTAAATATTATGTTGTTAGCAACTTGACGCTCGTCGTATGAGCAATATTTTTTAATTGTCCCCATCAGTAGTTGGAATGCGGTGGTAGACTTAGATATGTGAATATAGGGCATAGGCCAATAATACTTAGGCATATCAGCCGACGGACTTTTAATGTGTGGTGCCCATAAAGGTGGGTCTACACTACATAGGGCTCCATAGGATCGGACTGCGTGGCAAATCTACCGGACTTTTTACGCTAAATGTGGTCAGTGTAAATCATGCGCTCGGGATGGGTCACATCGCGACAGTACGTCGTAACATGGCAAATACCGTCCTCATAACCGGTACCGAGTTACTGACACGCGTAACTGACACGGTCACGGAACCATGTCATGATGAAATGTCACTAATGCTGACCGACCTTAAGCCAACGATACGGTCCTTATGCGACGCGCCTTCAGGCCCTAAAACCTTTTTATTTTCGTGTGCGTAAATACGCGGTACACATATGTTTACCTACATTAATATTATAATTTATGATAAGGAAGTTACCAAACATTTTAATTAGGTCAGTTTACTCATAAAATAACAAATGGAGCTCAACCAAAACATATTACGAAGCCTCTACAAAGTTTGGTATTGACTATTGACGTAACGTAAATTCGCCCCCGGCCATTTGCCTCGTGAAACAACGCTGTAAAAATACACGGAACCAGCTAATCCCGGATTAGGGTTGGAGTTTGGTTGTGCAACAAATAACAAGCATTCGAAAGTAGGGTAGGCGGTCGGAGATTTCCCAATGCTATTTTAATTAAAGATGAAAAGTGTGGAAGTATTTCCTGAGGTAACTATTGAAAGACAGATATTGATTGGAAGTGGCATTTCAAATAAGTTTTAACCTGTGGGTGTCTATGTGAAAGTTCGTGATGATTTTAGATTTTAATAAATCAATCAATAATCTTTAATATTTGAGTAGCTTAGTAATTTAAATACGTTTAGTTGTAATTCTTAATTGTATTATTTATGAATTCTGTAAACTAGTAAATAAAATAATCAAGCTATCAACGATTGTACATTCTTTGAGCCTAGCGGTTTTAAGTCCAGTAATACTCAAGTCTGGACATGCACGTAGGTACATGTGTTACCACCAGAGGTCGGAATAGGTAGTGCTTATTAACCTAAACTTGTTGCATCTTCATTCAATAACGTATTACTGTCTCACTCACGCATGAATGAACATGAGTCAAGTTTAGGTTAATAAGCACTACCTATCCCGACCTATGGTTACCACTTCATTGTACAAGAGAAAAAACAAAAAAAAACAATTAAGTCCCTAAGATAAAAAAAGTGCTCACGGGTGAAACTAGACACACATCAAAAAGTCTAAGGATCAAAATTGAAATTCCACCTTTTTGGACGAAGCGCTTTGCATCATCAATATCATCATAGTAGTGCAAAAGAGTGGAATGCGCTTCAGGCGTCTGTATTTCCGAGTCCATCCAATCTGAATTTATTTAGCTAGGGAGAATCCGGAGAATAGGCATATTCTGGGTGAGCTCGCTTCATCGTTGACAAAATCTTCGCCCTCCAAGGACAAGAGTCAGTCAAGAGCTAACCCATTATTAATAAAAAAAACTCTACATTATTCTGATATATTTTTTACCTACTGCGTTGCGATACAATACTAAATATAGAAATAATCTAGGGATACTTTTGGTCCTTAAACATATTTGATGTTTGTAAACGTACTTTACAAAAACAGGAGCCGTGGTACCTATGTTCTGGAATGACCCGCATCCTCTTCAATATTCACGTCATCTAAGTTTGATTTTGGAGCAGGCCCGGCGCCCGCTGCTCCGGGGTAATCAACCGGTCCGGTCCCGGGTAAAAATACCGCCGCGTAATCTCGGCTTAACTTGTACTTCCCGGGAACTGCCTGTTTTCTTCCAATAACTAAGTTCTGGGAGTTGGATTAGCGATGAGCTGTGGCGTTAGCGGCAGCGGGAAGCGGTTTCAAAATTTCAATGTGTCAAATAAAAACTGGTCACGTGCGGTCGTGGTATCGCCGCACAGTGAGTATTATTATATTCCGATTTTGAATCGAATTAGCGCGAGGCCAACTCACACTTGGCCATCTTTTAGTGTTTGTTGTTTTTCTTCAGGGTTTGTACTTTGTACTATAATCATATCCAATTTGACGCTTGTATATTTTACCGTTTTTATGATACAACAGATTTAAAAATACCTTTGAGTTTGTACTTCTCTTTCATTTGCTCGTGCTAGTTTTTCCAACATTACCTGAACCCGAAAAAAATATTTTAAGATATGTACACATACATACATCACGCCTTCGTTCCCAGAGTGGGGTAGGCAGAGCTACAGAATTACCAACAACTCTAAAAACTTGTTTTTAATTCTGTAATCATATTTTGCACAAACAGGCTAAGATGTTTACTAGCGTATTAGTGACAGGTTGCAAGCCCATCACCTAACAATACTACAAGCCTTTATGCCCTTAGTCGCCTCTTACGACGTCCACGGGAAGATATGGAGTGGCACTATTCTAAGCCGGCAACCACACGGCTTTTAAGATATGTGTAAGTCTACAATATCCGAAACCGAGATGGCCTTTGGGGATAGCTCCTTATTGCGAATCTTTACTCATATTATAAAATTTATAAACGCGAATGTGCGCTTGTTTGTTTGTCCCGTTTTAACGAATCAACGTCTAAATCGATCGATGTGAGTTTTGGTAAAAATATAGTTTATGTAACTCTACTTTTTATTCCTCGAAACGACTTCTAAGAGACTTCTAAGGTATAACAACAACTTAATTATACTTATTACAACATGTGACGTAATTCTGTGAAGTGAAGGAATTTACAATTCTTAATTAGATAAAAAGGCAGATAACGAGTATACAACTAGGTAAGGATTTTATTGTACAATTTATGCGGCGATAAAAGTTAAAAAGTTTCATCGTCATCTCAATGGGATCATAATGTATAAAAGCGTAATTTTAATGAGAATTGCATAACAGTTAATTAATGTAAAATTAACCTTATAAATGGAACAAGTGTGTTAAGCAGTTAATATGCGTTTACGCTTGTTTAATTGCTTAAAGTCCATTAAAAGGTCCATTATAATACAGTTATATTAACGTGTGGGAAGATATTTAAAGATAATCTTTTTACGATGTTCCATGTTGATCTTGATAGGTACCCGTAATTGACTTTAATTGTTGACCGGAACCGGCTCGGGCCGTCTTGTTGAGTTTGCTTGTTGTGGCTCGCGGCGCGTTCGGACGAGGCACGCACACATGCAAGGCGCGCGCGATTTACTTTTATTTGAAGATGAACTACCGTTTTTACTGTGCCAAAAGTTTAGTTAACCCTTTTTAATAGGCAACCGGAACCATTTCCCATGATAATAAAACTCACTAATATGTCGATGGGTTTCGGATTCCACTTATTTACCATCCAGGATGTGTTCTCGTTTGCCTTTTCTATGCTGCTAATATTTTAAAACGAAAAATATCTGAAAAGTATGGCCGTAAGTTTTACTTACGTAAGTAGGGACACGGCTATCTGTTAGAATGAGAAAAAAATATTTCTATTTAATTCTAACAAATAGCTGCGTCGCGTCCCTACTTATGTAAGTAAAGCTTACGAGTGTAAGGCCGGCCTAAGGAGTGTTTCTTGCAATTTTGTTTATTGAAATAAAAGAAGAGAATAGAAATGATTTATTCAACGTTTTCACAACACAAACACAAAACGACTATCAGAAAAATTCAAACTTTGCGTTAGAAATACTCGGCACCATTTATTTCTAATTTGGATCTAAATAACTTTATCCCGCCAAAAGATATTAAAAGTTCCTTGCGCACTGTAAAAGTGCGGTGAATCTCTGTTTCGCTTGTTGTTAAAATGTATAATTAACCGTATCGGGCAAAACCCGTGTTAACCAAAGCTTATCTAAACATTTGATTTTCTCCCTCTCCCTCTTCCTCTCCATTCGCGACAAAATCGAGAGAAAAGGACAGGCTGCTTTGAAAATTCGATTTTTGTGTTGGTAGGACGAAAACTTCGAGAGGTGCTTACGGATGCAAATGAGAGGAACTCCTGGTTAATTCGATTTGGTTTCGGATTGGTTTCTGCTGATTGTTAGGAAGATAAATAAGAGTTGAAAGTCAAATGGCAAATAACAATTGTATAGGCGGATAAAGTTAAATTCTTGGATTACTTGGGCAGGACTAAGACTTTTAAGGTCACAGCGCACATATCAACTCGGAAAGGGATCAACTCAAAGTGAAACATTGAAAAGGGAACTTTGACCTGTGTTAATACGATACATTTTTCATTAGCTCGTGCCGAGGTGAGGCGTTGCCGTTCCGATGCCGATAAGTGTGCGTTGCAGTAGGGAGTTTCATACAAATGATACTGAACTTTTTTTTAATTCAATTAAAATACAAACTAATAGTTTATTTTGATTAAAATCGAGATTTTCATGATCAACACCCAAATGTGTATGCTTACTTCGGATCGAACCCGGGACCTATCTTTGGTGCCAACTCCGCTAACACTCTTGTGAAGACAACAAGAATTAGACATTGGACGATCATGAGCATCATGACCGTTATCAGGGAAACATTTGATTGATTGTTTATTTAATAAAAAACAAAGTTATTGTCTTAATGCTTTTAAATCTATTACATTATGTTCCTAATGGTGTAGTGAGGTATACGACCCCGCAGTCACTCTGTACCTATATAGGATCGACGTAAGCTACCGGGCGGTCGCGTCGAGGGCTTCTGTCAATTCTGTACATTTTGACAGTTTTCGACAATCGTATATGTTAGCGTTATGCATCTTCTCCAGGGCCAGACCTGGGGACTTAGCCAAAATACAAACGCTACTAACTCTTTTCTTGTATGCATAATATATATTATATTCTACCTATACCAATTCTAGGCATGTATTGCAAGGCATTGCAATATTTAGTGACATTTACCTTTCCGCTGTCAACTGGCTCCCGCCTTACCTTTATAGGGGCTTTTCTTGTTAAATTGACAGGTGCAGCTTTAGGAACGTCATTCCGAACAGATTCCCCGATAATACAAGATGGCGGCCTATTGTTGCCAGATGTAACTCGTGATTTATTTTATTAGTTTAAGGTACTTGTGCCACCGCCGACAATGAGCGAGAAGCGAGTGGAGCCAGAGATCAACTATTTATAGTTGCGTCTCTTTTATTGACACGGGATCTAGGTATATTATTTGTTTCGACAAACTAGTGGAGAGTTCCCCGGCAGTGTAAACAGCTAGCGATCAACTATTAATATTTGCGTCTCTTTTATTGACACGGGATCTATATATTTTGTTCCTGTCTTGAGCGAGAAAATGGTCGATAGCTGATAGTTTCCTTGCCGGCAGTGGGGCAAGTGCTTTAGGGTAATAACCGAGTCGTTTATCCCGGTAACGGTGTAATAAGTACGATTATTTGGATTGGCTGATTGTATTAAGTCATATTTATTTGATATTGAAATTGAGGCGTGAAATTATGCATTTTTATAATTATATCAT
Organism: Acleris literana; assembly: GCA_946894065.1. Taxonomy (NCBI): domain Eukaryota; kingdom Metazoa; phylum Arthropoda; class Insecta; order Lepidoptera; family Tortricidae; genus Acleris; species Acleris literana. The sequence goes on from OX335680.1 coordinate 18,956,310, forward strand.
TCATTACGTGTATAACCTAATATGTCACCTAATATGACCTTTGTCATTGCTATGTTTGTCTTTTGATATTCGTTCAGTTTAAGGTTATGACAAGGCACTGAATTAAAACAATAATACGAACTCTAATTTAGTTGTTTTATCTCACGAAAGCGGGTGGGCCATACTCGTAGTGGTAACGCGTAGAGACACGCACACTACGCCGACGCTTAGCGGAGAAAAACTCTCTTTCGGCTTAAGTTGTCAAACATTTATTTATGCAATTATGAGTTTACATACATTTCATATACCTACAACTTAAATAATAGAGGACGCCCGCGACTTCGTATCGCCCCAAATAGCTAGATAGCGCGTTTTTTCTGCAGTTTATATGAAGTTACGGCAGATTAACTAACAAAAAAAGGTAAAATGAGGGGGTTCCCAACTTCCCATACAAGAAACGTTTTTTTTCAACGTAAGTATTTCAATAGTTGAGTATTTTCAAAACCCCAATTAGACACAACGGGTTTTCCTCTAAATGTTATCCAAATAATGTCTATTAACGAATTAACCTTAGAAATATCTCATTTAATATGATAACGTATTCACTATAGTCATAGAAGTTATGAGCTTCATTGATATGCCCCTTACGCCAGCGTATGCATATTCTCTCGCGTCTTACATACTAAAAGCCCGTCAGAGGTTCACTGCGTGCTTGCTCGAGCATGGCCTAGCGACATGTTCGGAGTCATTTTACCATATTATTACGTGGAGGTGAAGGAACCGCTCTTTAATAGACTACAGACGTTTTAATTAGCGACGAAATTAGCTTCAGTGTAGTGTCAGTTTGCAAATGCTAGTGTGTTATGACACGTAAATGGAAGACTGAAACACAATGAGCTGTTATTGTTATTTGATGGCGACTGTAATAAGTTTTATCTACACTCATATCATAAGTCCTCTATTATGCGTTCAAAACCCTTAGGCAATGACCAGCATTACCTGTGGTAGTAGGTGACAGCGATGACAGCTGTTAATTTTGGAAAATGTTCCAAATTTGGATCTCATTACCTTACAATATTTGATAACGTAATTTTTAAATTACGTTTTAGCTGTCATCGCTGTCACCTACTACCACAGATAAGGTACTGCTGGTCACTTGCCTTTCGGCTTCTGAACCCATCTTAGAGTACTTATAATATGTGTGTAGATAAAGTATTGTACGAGACTGCGTAATTAGCATTACAACACTCGTGTGATCTATTATGAAACCCTCCTTGCGGCTCGTTTCATAAACCACACTCATGTTGTAATGCCTGTCATTACGCGAGCGTCACATAAACTACTATTAATTACATTTCTGAGACTACTTTTTGTTGCCGATTGTCTGTTTTTTTGCTGAGTTATTCATTATCTGTTTATAGAGACGGAATTCCGGTACATTAAGCACAGCGAAGATCTTGTTGCCACTTTCCGACTCTACCAACAGCTCTAAGACACCACAATAATGCATTGTCATCTGGTAGGTAGGTACTATAAAGGATGGATGGAAACGTAGACTCTTGATGTATATACTTTTATTTATGTTTACTCGTATTAAATGACTGCTTGTTGTGTTAGCCTGGGGCCGACTCTCAGGTTGTTGGACTAAACAATCGGTCGCCGTTCGAATACATCTCGTAAATTGAATTTAAACATAAAAAAGCACATACGACATTTAAGTTTAATTTAATGAAGTTTAATTATAACAACTTTAAACTTATTGCATTACAGTACTTACATTATTTATTCCAAATTTCAGCCTATTCCAATGTCGCAAATGGTCCAAAAGTTTAACTAAATAAAAGTTTGTAAAAAACTGGATAAAAGAATGTCTTTCATAGCACAAAATGGCTTTAAACTATGCAAATAAATGGATGAGGCGAAACTAGGTTTGACTACGGAGCCGTATACAGTGTGTGACATCCATAAGAACATATATTTTGACAACAGTTAATATGCATCCAAATTAACATAAAAACATGTGTATTGTTAACATAACATGTACTTTTTTTTTCATACTAACTAATTCGCCACGCAATGTATCAACAATAGCTCCATGATCCCTCAATTGACTTGCCTTAGACTTAATGTTATATACATTGCTGCTCGATGGGCCTTTTAAAAATGAATTACACTGCAGCTATTAACTTAATTCCTTCTTTAAACGGTTCACAATACGTAAAGCTATCGTTACTTAAAATAAATGTTCATCCATACGTATGTCACACACTGTATAAAAATAACGTACATTTGGGATTAAAATGGATTGAACACTTTATCAATCCAGTCACTTTCCACCTTCATCTATAATCTTGAAGTCCTTCCGTCTCCACATTACAATTCAGCCGACGTAGGGTCGGCGCTTCCGTCCCCTTCATTATGTGAAGGGCTTATTACTGCCCTACCCCGGCTTGATTTATGCAGCAGATCGCCGGTAATCAACGCTTTTGGATGCAAGGTGTCTTGCAAGAAAGGTGACAAAGGGTTTCCTTAAATATTACGACTTAAGGACACGTTCAATGCTGGTTTCCAAATAAAATAGATCCGCCTAGCGGGTTGCTGGCACTGAAAATGTTACGATAAATAACGGCTCTAGGGAAGTGTCAAAAGTTCAATCATCATCAAACACCGGATTGACGAGGGCAAAATTGTACCTGTGCTCAATTAAATATCGACTAAGTTTTATCGACATCGTTAAAAAGCAATTTTCAATCATCATAATTAATGGTCAAGTTTAGATATCTTTTAATAATTTGTAAACCTCTTGTATTTATACTTATCGCAACTATTCCGTAGTCAAACAATAATTTATTTTTCAAAATTTTATTTTGCCTTTTTTGTCGGATAAGTTTATATTTATCTTGCTTTCTCAATTAGCTTCAGTGCCCATCAATAAGCCAACTGAGAAAGCTTGATAAATACGAACTTATACGACAAAAAAAAGTTTAAAAAAACAAAAACCCGCCTTCAAAAAGCAAAAAATAAATTCTTTAAAATGGTAGGTAGGTTTTAACCAAAAGCAGACTTCAGTTGGACTGACCTATTACCAATCTACCAATTTAAAGAAGTTATTTTTTAAACTTTATTTTATTTTATCCTTTTTGTGATTATAAATATGCTGTTATATAGTCCCACTTCTCAATTAATAAGAAACTGTAGAACATTTCAATCTCGCCGCAAGCCACCCCGTGGGAAAGTCATAGTCATATATTTAAACCTAAAAATATGCTTCGTCAGTGTCGCTCAACTATCTTAATCGAAATATCTTGTCGCCACCCTTGAAATATATACCTTAGTTTAGGAGTTCCGGTGGCCATCTGAGGTCTTCATCATCAGTTTCACTTCACCAAATAGTGCTGTTTTGAAAAATACCAAAATCACTATAGGTGTGCCTATAAATTTTGAAGAGTTCCGTTGATTCCTCATGGACTCCATCGTTAGATCTTCAATTTGATAAAAATGGGGCCAAACGGGAAGCACCAGCTTTCAAATAAAAAAAGAATCATCAAAATCGGTTCACCCAGTCGAAAGTTCTGAGGTAACAAACATTTAAAAAAACCAGTCGAATTGAGAACCTCCTCCTTGTTTTGAAGTCGGTTAATAAAACGATGGGAAAGGATTGTTCATTACATCTGTAAACTTGCTTCATTTACTTCGTCGACTGTATTCACAAAAAGATTCATTACTCCATTTAATTAAATGAATATATACTCGTATTCGAAAATCATAACAATATTAATCAACCGGTACATTACAAATAAACCCGTAACTTCGTTTCAATTGTATTCAAAAACAACAAATAACCAACAAACCAACAAAATGACAACACTTGATTATGCTAATCCCTAGGGAAGAAATTCCAGACTCTTTGTTTCGTGCGGAGGGTCCCTCCTCATTAAAAGAGGGCGGTAATGAAAAGGAAGGATCACACAATAGGTAATGGACTTAGAAAAGGGTTGGATTTAGGAAAAAGTTAGGTTAGGTTAGGTTAGGGCGGTAGAAAACCTGCCAATGGTTTCGTTTAATTTTTATTATTTGTTGTTATAGTACCTAGCAATAGAATTAAAAAAGTAAAAAAACATATGTGGACGCATGGACAGGACAGTAGAGGTTTAGAAATAGGCATAGGCTCTTTGGCTACCTTTGGGTACGGAACGGAACCACAAAATGAGAGCTTTTTTTGGGGTTCCGTACCCAAATGGTGCCAATGGGACCCTATTACTACTCCGCTGTCCGTCCGTCCTTCTGTCAGCGGGCTGAACCTCATGAATCGTTATAGGTAGACACTAGGTACTGCCTACAGTTGACTTTTTTTACTGATGATAATAAATTAATAAGTCTCTACAAAAAATCACACTTGATATAAAACTAACCTAAAAATCAGTTTAGCCAACATTACAATGGAAAGAAATTTTCAAATGAATCATTTTCAATTTTCTTCGGGCGAGCAAACCCTATAATTATATTTTCTTAATAAACTTGAAGAAAGTTGAGCAAATAGGCTCTTAGAAATATGGCCGGAATAAAAGGTCGGGGAAAAAGGCTCGCCGCCTTTTGCAGTAGAAATTAAATTAGTGTTTCGCGACTTAGTTTGAGTAAGATTTAGTTTTCAATGGATATAGGGTTGCCACGTATTTTTGTTCTTTTTGTTTCTTGTTTAATACTGATTAGCGATTGGTTTTTGTTTCAAATGAGGCTAAGAAAAATGAGGTGGAAGACTAATGGCCGTATTAATAAACTCATCTTGAGTGAGATGCCCATCTCGAGAGACGTCAAAGTAAACGTCAACCCATAGAAAGCTGTCATTTTTGACGTGTCTTGTGACTGACATCTGAACCAAGATGAGTTTAATAATACGGCCCTAAAATACCTAAGTACAATCTTATCTTCTTCAAATTAGGATATTTTGCACAAACATGCATATAAGTATTGTTTGCCAAAGGGGTACGATGACAGGTGGAACTAAAACATTCTCATGTGGCAACCACCTCATGGAGAAGAACCTTTTTATGGTATTTTTTAACCCTCGACGCAAAAAGGTCGTTTAACGTTAATGTGCGTATCTGCGTTGACTAATGTTTTACCAAATCATCATCATTCATCAAACTATATCATTTTACAAACTTTTATTTGCACGGAGGTGCTTCCCGCGAAATTATATTTCAATATTATGTGGTCAAAAGTCTAACCTAATGTAACCTATTTAATAAACCCATTTACCCTAATATGTAATGTTTAAGCAAAAATACGTTTTTGCGAAATGAAGGTTTGTAAAATGATGCTTTTGTTAAACGTACTTTTGGTCAAATGAACGGACCCTATGTATCTGTATGTCTGTCTATAGCATCGTAGGTCACAAACTAATGGACCAGGCGCTCTATTCTACAGTGCTTAGCGGTTTATCGTAATCAAATCGTTAGTTTTGCGATACACAACAATATTGTACCCCTATCGTAAAATTATTTCTAGCTTTTTTATTGTTTCATTCTCGCATTTTGGCAGCTAAAAACCTCTTAGAAACGATACGATTTTAAAACGATAACATGTAGAATAGCACGTATTGTTTATTCAACGATATCGCAAAAAAAGCTTCCTCGGTACATCTTGATAGCAATAGCGTTACGATACCAACACGATGTGAACCAATACCGTCATTTTGACACTTAAAAGCATTTTTAACGATATACGATACGAAAACGAGATGCCGGAGGTCTGTTTGAATAGCAAACTAAAAACAATACGATAACAGGGCATAAACTATACGGTTTTTACCACAGAATGAAGACTAAAGGCATAGAAACCGTACGAAATAAGCAGAAAATACATTATGGTTCACTTCTTTTTATTTATGGTTTTCATAGTGAGTTGAAAGAGATAAATCTATAGCTGTTCTTTGGTTATTCGGTACATCGTCACAAGTAAGGCGTGATTTGGACCTATAAGCACCTATAGTAAATGGACCTATAGACAAGGAAAGATTAATCCTTCCTATAGGCAGGACAAAGAAGTCCCTGTGTAAAACCTTGTGACAATGACAGTTAAAGAAGAAAAAACAGCCTACTTTTTGTTTAATTTTTTCTCATGTCTTACGTAATCTAAAAAGTAGAGAAAGATAGCTGACGCAAAGTACGTCTTATAGTCCGGTTTCTATGCTATAAGTATGTTCTTATTCTGTGGTTTTTACCATGTTGAATAGAGCCCCTGGAAAGCTGGTTTAATCGGACCTAGATTATCTAGGTTTACCAAAAGTCGGTTAGCCCGTTTAAGCTTAAGCTATACCCCTCTCAGATGCTTACATATGTATGTAAATATTGTAATTAAATACAGTTTAGTGTTGTTTGAAGACCCTTGATTAAAATATAACTACATTTATTTCCGCCTATATTTCCCCCGTCATGTAAATATTTTCAATGGCTCGGTAACCCTGGGTAGGCGGTCGGCCGCGCTCACCGAGCCGTAACTAACGCCCTCTATCGGTCGGGTCACGCAATTTTCAACCTTTTCTCGTTCACAGGTACGCAATTAGAGGTCGGGATTGAGTAAATAAAAGTTAATTCGACCTAGACGATTGTATAAATAAATGGAATTGTTTCTTTACCTATATTGTATGAAAAATATTGGAAAGAGATTCCTTGGGGATTTCGAAACACTATTTATAGACTGACTCGCGTGAAAGTGGTCTCAGCCTTTCTTCAATCGTTTTTTAGGTAAATAAAAAACAGTATTAGTAAAAGTCGTTTATCGCTTCTCCCTCAGGAACTGTTCAATTTCCCGGGATAAAAATTACCTAACCTATACACTGTGTACCTACTGTACTGTTTTTGACATGTTATTGTCGTATCTTATTTAGGTACATGACAGTTATGGCAGCCGAGTTGAAAACAATACGATAGCAAGTCAAAAGCAATATTGCTTTACCGCGTGGAATAGAGTTGGGAGTATTTAGTTAGGTGAAAGTACAGTCACCAGCAATCACGCTCTTATGCCTCTAGTAATAGAGGCGTATCATATATTTTTGAGCCCAATGTTGGATAATATGTTATTGATGGCGACTGTACCATCTGCTAAATTTGATAAATCGAGCAGTAAGATACGTTAAAAACACTTTCTTAGTGCGCTGCGAGTACAGCTTCGAGTACCGAGCTTTAAGGCCCAGCCACACCGCTTGCGTGACGTACACGTGCACGTGCGCGTTCGCTTTCCATTGCGTTGTATAGTATGAATTCTCATTACGATATGTCACTATACAACGCAGTGGAAAGCGAACGCGCACGTGCACGTGCACGTCACGCAAGCGGTGTGGCTGGGCCTCAGTACATAATCATTAATGGTTCTGCCATGAATGGTCTCTGTATAAACACTCGGTCGGTTCAACTGCAAATTAGTTTTCACGCCAATGGCGGCTGATCTATTGGTGTTATTATTTAATGCAAAGATATTTTTGTATAAACTAACCTTACTTGACCTCTGCACTCGTTTGGATTGCTTGGTCATCGGTGTCTTTGACGTTGGCGCAGCCTAGTTTCAGGCGATACTAAGTTGTAGAGGTCAGACACGAATCGCAACGTTTGTCCTAACGCATCCTTTGTCCGAATTATCGTTTGTCATAAACAGTTTTCAACTGAGTCAGACGACTTTTCAATTAAATTCTCTACTTATTTAATACAACCCATTATGAACCTTCTAGTTCCTTTCATTGTTGTATGTATGGCTATTTGATGTTGTCAAACTACTCGCAATCACTCAGAGGTTAACTGGAAGAGATCCCTTAAAGTGATAAGTTCTCCTTAGTACATTCCTATTGTGCTTCTGTCTAACTTATGATGTTGATTAATCTTACTTCTTAACTTACAGTGAATGCGAAAGTTTTGATGTTTGTTACTCGACCATGCCAGAACGGCTGAAAGGATCTCGATGTTATTTGGCACAGAGATAGATAGTTTGGAATAGCACAAAGGCTACTTTTTTATCCCGGAATTGGACAGTTCCCGACGGAATGGCGCATGATCCGCTTGTACTATAGGCCAATATTCCAATGAGGGATCAAGTTAACCTAGTTCGATCGAGTGAACTCTTTCCTACATAACGGAATAACACTGTATGCATGCAAATGATTTACGATGAAATCCTCGGGAATTGGCGGCAATTCAATAGGAATAGTTTGCGGGCTCAATATATGTGCGACTGCAGTAAAAATGGCTTTTGAATAGTTTTGAATTTACATGCTGTTGAGAAAATAGTTTGGTACCAACATCGTCAAATGGAACTCGTTGCAAAACTGACAGTATGAGTCTACCAATACGCGTAGAGGTGCATATAGCCGATTCTACACTTGTAATACCATTTATTATTTATGTAAGTATGTGTTTGTCGCGTTCAGAAACCGGGATTTTTTAGGGGATATTTGGGTCAAGAAGTCGATTTTCGTCGTTTTTTTGAGGTTCTTATAATTAAACTTCAGTGTTTGTCCGTTTGTCTGTGTACCACATTTTTTTTAGTAACTAAATACATATTAGACATTTTCCGTAAGAACTGCTTGTGAAATTGATGGAGATTAACGAGGTTGACGACGCGTTGGCCAAGTTAGAAACTAGCGGTCCTGGTTTCAAATCCCGGTAAGGGTAAGGTAAGATAGATATTCGTGTGATGAGCGCGAATGTTTGTTCCTGAGTCATGGATGTTTTCTATGTATTTAAGTATATATTTTTCTATATAAGTATTTATTACGTTGTCTAGTACCCATAGTACAGCCTAGAGCTTAGTTTGGGACTAGGACAATTGGTGTGAGATTGTCCTCTGATATTTATTTATTCATTTAGGTCAATCCATTTTTTATTATTATTATAATAATCTTGATTCATTAAACGAACATAATATTTACAGAATTAAACATTAAAACAATTAAAAATTAGAACTGAACGTATTTAAATTAAAATTAAACTAAGCTACTCAAATATTAAAGATATAAATAATAATCACCACTATAAAAAGAACACCCCCTCTAGCAGGTCCCCTTGCGGCATGGTCTCTATGACACTGGCTGCATTACCTCTCTGGATAGGTAGTCCAATCCTTTGGGAGAGGTAAGCACCAGCTCTAGGATCTGCGGAGTAGTCTATGAGCCGGGACGACAGGGCCTTAATAAAGCGTTTCATATCAGTTGACCAAGGTTTCATGGTCTCCACTGCAAGCGCCACAAATTCGTAATTATTAATAATTACGAATATTTGCGGCGCTTGAGGGTTTGGGCCTGATCAGCTGCTGCACCTTTATTGCACAAAAATACAAATTTGAGCACAAAAGATGTACTTAATGCCTAATGGCAAATCTTATCATCTTAGTTACTTTGCGCTTCTTTCTTAGGCTAACTAAAACTTATATCTTTGGGCAGGCGATTTCGTACATCTCTCCTCAAGAATGTTACACCAAGTTACTGAAAGCATCTTAGAGCTCCTTAACACCACTTAAGGCGGGACACGTGGCGTAAATCCTGATACAAGGTGTTTAAGTTTTAAGCTCCCTTTAAGCTTGCCTGTTGGTTTTATTGTCGCTCTTAAAAGGGTATTAGTAAACATACATTACATCAAAAATAACTTATTTATTGGTACGATTTGGTGTGTTTAAGGATAGCTAACTTAACTAGTTGTTTACTTGCAAGATTTTTTATACTTGCCAAGGTGCTTTGTTTATTATGTTAGTTTCTGTTTTTTTGTTTCAATTTCAAAGTCTTCAAAGTTTATTTCATTCTGAATGTTTCTGTCAAAAAATCTATTTTTGAAAATATTTTGCTGACTATCCTTTTTTGCACAGTCACCCAGCTGCTTCTGGAGACCAATCTAAGTTGAGAACACACTTAAAAAACATGCCAACTAAGAGAGATTGTCTCTTAGTTGACATAAATTTAATAGCAATGATAATGGTTATTTTTTCAAAAGTTCGTCAGTTATTTAATTTATGAGTCTTAATTCATGTACTTTTCAATTTTTTATTTAATAATAATAATAATAATAAAAATATTTTATTGGAATCAAAAGAGCACCTCCACCAACTTAATTAACTTAAACATAAGAAACCTAACATAACATAAGCATTGGTGGTGCTGCATCCTGACGCCAAAAGGGGTCCACTCAGCATGTGTTGCAGCACGAGTGCTGCAACGCTGATTTTCAGTGGATCCCGAGTTTGCGTGCGACGGTAAACAACATCTTAAGAAAATATTATAACTTGCTGTCCTGTTGAGTGCACTCGCATTGTCCTAAAAGCTGATTGTGTGAGTTAGTGAGTGGAAATAAATAGGCAAACAAAATAATGTGTTTAAATAAATGACTTATTAATATAATAATAATATAACTTTCTACTGCGTATTAATTACAATCAAAAAATATTTTTTCACATCACCTATTCGGAAAGGGGACTTTTCTTTCCTGCTAGGAGGGATCAAAGTGGCACTTTTCTGTTCAAGGACATTTTGTTGACAAATTTGATAATTGTTGTTAAATTTGATAATTACCTGTTGGTAAAGGGGTTTGGGTAAAAGTGTTGTCATTTGTAAAATTCATACATTTTCAAGGTGAGCGGCCATTCGTAAAAGTGGTAAATTATGATAGAATTATTAAAAATAAACATATTTTGTTACGTAATGTAATACTCTAAAGTGCATCGGAGCCGGGATATTTAAATATTCATACTTGGGCGTACTTTTGTACTAAAAACTGAATACTTAAATCTTTAAAATCTCCGCGCCGATATTATTTAACGCCATAAATTATATATATCTATGTGTGTAGAGGTCATCTAAATAACAATGTAAAAATCACCGTGGCCGCTGAAAAAAATAATGACAATATTCTTCAAACAAATTTACCCAATGCCCTTTGATAATTCCAGCACTTTTAGAGAGTGTAAATAATTAAATTTGTTTCATCACTAAGATCTTTTATTTTCCTCATAGGTGATGTGAAAAGCAGTAGGTATGTGTCACAGTCACATGGTAGCAAAATTAATTCCATCTTGGGCGTTAACACTTGAATCCCTCACTACGCTCAGGATTCTATTTTAGAATTTCGCTTCGTTCTGGATTCAATGTACGCCCTCGCCGTAAATATGTCATTTTGCTCCCTTGTGACACAATCTACTATTAGGCTTGCGTTGTTTCAGACCTAATATTTCCTATTTAACTTGAACAAGTTGTTTTTGGGCAACAATCGGACCGGCCAATGATCCCAATTACCTCCTGACCCGACCACTTGACGCCTTGCACGGCTTCCCGTAATACCCGCGCTGCATCGCGTGATTACCGCTCTACTAATAATCCTACGAGCCTATGCAGCCCTAGTATTTAACAATAAGCCAAATATCAGCATCCTAGACTACTAATATTATAAATGCGAAAGTTTGTGTGTGTGTGTTAGTTTTTTACTCTTTCACGCTGCAACGGCTGGACGAAATTTGAAATGGAGATAGCTTATACCCTGGATTTCACCCCGGAAAATTTAAAAGTTCCCGAGGGAGTAACCATAACCTAAATCTACGTGGACGAAGTCGCGGGCAGAAGCTAGTCTCAAATAAAACTTCTGTAGCACTCACAACCTCATTACTAAGAGGAGAGGATCGAATCTACTTTGGCAATAAAGTCTGAGATTTAGTTTGTTTATTTATTGGTTTAGGGCAGGGGTCGGCCACCTTTTGAGTCAGAAGATTTAAAAATGATAATTTACAAATTTCAAAGTTTTTAAAGAGCCACATTTTTTTCTTGCCAACAATAAATAGTACTTGCATAAATAGAGTTGGAACTAAAGAGCCGCAGCTTCACATCCAAAGAGCCATGGCTCGCGAGCCGCAGGTTGCCGACCCCTGGTTTAGGGCAGTATTATTGTCGTGTTTATCGATGTGGATAAAACATCTGTCACTTTCTGACACTTAAGTGCGAGAGTGACGGATGCTTTATCCAACGCGATATAGGCGACAATAATACGGGCCCTGGCAAGTTCCTGCCAAGAAGGGATTATAGCTGTTATATAACAGTCCCTTTTGTTCCTGGAACTTGGCATGTTTTGAATGCTCCCCAGACGGCAAACTAAATCGTTGGAAGATTGTGTGTTGGGTCTACAAACATTATTATAATGGATAAGGACAACAATTCAATCGTACGATAGAAACAGCTAATACGACTCTTATCTTATCTTATCTTTGGTTTTGGTGATACGAAAAGTCACGTGGTCTACCAGTGACGCGATTGGTTTAGAAACGAATCGAATAGAAACGTTAGTTAGCGTAGTGCATCTTGTCTGAGCCCTCAGGTTTCTACTCTATATTCTATGGTAGAAAATTGATAATTGAAGGAAGTAGTTAATACATTAAAAGTCCAAATATTTTGACTAAAAAACCTACACATTAGCTTATACCTATAAAGCTGTATAAAAGACGTACATATAGCAACAAATCCTTTGATCCCCGTAAAAAACTATAAACATATATATGTGAGTTTCCTGTACGAGTGTTACGGGAAACTCACATAAACCGAAGCGAAGCGAGGGTGGGTCGCTAGTACTTTAATTTATTTGTATTCTAGAATAAAAACTACACGTTGGTTGAACAAATCCAACGGAAATACAAAAGTGAATCCCTTATCAGCGCACGCGGGCGCCGGGTTTTATTTAGACAAAATCTCAGAGTTCGATGAGAATATTCGGAATATTGAACGTTTTCCAAGATTGGAAACATTGGTAGTTTCAGCGGTTTTGATCGTAAATACGTGTGAATTTGTGACAAAAGTCAATGTATACCGTTTTTTTAGTTTAATACGCTAAAAGAGAAAAGGTACTTATTTTTTAAGTTCATTAATATATTGAGCTTTGAACTTAGAGTCTGTCTAATGAAAGCTGAACCTGACAAAGAGCGGCAAATTAAAAAACCTTCATATTTTATTACCTATCAAAGTGGAATAAACGATTTTGATACTTTCTTATTTTGTTTATTTTGGTGGGCACTAAGGGAGAGAAAACGCGTACTTAATTCCTACTTTGATCGGTAGTAAAATATGAAGATTTTTTGAATTTGCCGCCCTTTGTCAGGTCAGCTTTCATTAGACAGACTCTAGCGGTGACGTGGGCAAATAAAGCGCACGTATCACGTTTCTTTTCCTTACTTTTATGTTATACCTATGTGTTATTGTTGTGAATAATAGTACATTGTGCATCAAGGGTAGTATGAAGAGAATTACTAACGAGAGTGTTAGAAGCGGAGGGCTTTTAATGACTCGAGTTAGTAATCCCCTTACTGCCTGTGATACACACAATGGTTTTCATCACATTTGCGAGGAAAAAAAACAAAGAGAAAATTAAATAGTACATTTCTTTCGATTTGGCGGATAACATATTGCCATGTATTACTTCAGCTGCATCTCTTAGTTCCGGTGGTGTATTGGTGATAATTAATCTCGTGTCCGAATCCTGGGATGAAGAAGCCATTTTCTTTTTTGTTTTGTACCTATCTATTTTAAAATAAAACACTTTAACTCTGCAAAATATAAAGAAATAACTTTTGACGAACGGGAACGAAAATGGAAACGATATTTTTTTTGTGACCTCTACCACAGATAATAACTGCGTTTAGTTTCGACCTGAATTCGAGCCAGATTTAGCCAATTTGATAAAAATGTATAATTACTAAAATTAATGATAAATGTTGATATAAACTTGAAATAGGTATAAAAATAATGAATTTTAATGAAGCGTATAGGTTTTGTGTAATGTAAGTTAGTCTATAGCTAATTTTTAAAGATGAAATTAGAAACCGATTTAATTTTTCGCTGAAAATTAAACCTCCTTAGTCAGAAATGATGTACGAAAGAGTTGCAAATTTTAAAAAGAAAGTCATTACTCCCTAGGGATGACAAACTCGCCATAATTCCCGCGGGAACAATTTAGGCCATTGTCCTTCTGTATACAGGCATGGAATAACACCATTTACGAGCAAGTGTGATGAAAATGTTTTTTCTTTCTTTCCTTCTTTAGCACCATGGTAATTTTGCGTGTGAGAGGTATGGAGTTCATGTCGCACTTCGGGAAAGTATAGTTCGTTCTCTCAAATAGTTTGCACGCTTTTATTTGCCGCCACAATTAGTACAAAGATGTCGCCGCGGCGCGCACAAAGCGGTGTCGCTGTCAGCGACTTCAAAGGGTGCAATGCACACTATTTGAACGAACGAGCTATATGTATAGCACCTATATTTGGTAATGCATTAAACGTTTTTAACGTAGCAAAAACCAAACGTGCGATTAACCAAAATATTGGTTGGTGGTGATTCTCGTCCCTGGTTTTATTGGAATTTAAGCCTACGCATATATTTTCCTAACTTTTCTTAATCCATCTAGATTTCTAGATTGTTCCAATCCCTTTTACCAACAACCAACAAAACGTACAATTCTGCGATTACGCAAAACCTAGACATTTCCTCTAATACCTTAGAAGTTAGCTAGTTGCCATTTAACCGCAGGCTTATTGCGGTTATCCATCTTGCGCAGGAGTGGACGCGCCGCTTTCCTCGACAGAACCGCTTTCTAAATCTGCGCAAAGCTGCACATTCGATCTCCTTATTTTCATGCTAACTTATCCCGAGTGATTAATTATTAACGAGTTTCAAGACTGTTACTGTCAGTCACCCTTTATTGATAAACGCACTATAAACCTATTTTAGTTAAAGTATTATTTGTCCCTTTCTGTGCAGTTCAAATGTCATAATGAGAGATAAAGACAGAGTGTATTTTAAGCACACTTTAGCTATCGTGCGTTTATGAATACGAGAGTGACTCTCCTCCGTGAGACATTTTAGAGACAATTAAGTAACTCGTTCCTTTTTTAAACTTGTGTATGTAAAATCGTCCAGGATGAGACAGGATGATGATGACAGCATATTTAAACTCGTATTACACTTCTTCCTTTGACATTTTATTCATACAAAACTTGCGACGACTTCTTAAGGGCGAAATAAACTAGGAATAAAAAATGCAGATTTCGATTGATGTCTACTTTAACTTTCGTTCCAGAGCAAGAAGCACAAATTTGCTCTCTTGTTCTAACTTTAAAGTTAGAGTAACACAGCAGTCAACTTCTGTAATATTTATTGCTAGTCTTAATCTCGCTTTATAAGTCCATGGATATCACACGCGAAGACAATTATTCGGTGAATGAGTATTTACTCTTGTGGACTAAACGGAAGCACATGGGGTTAGCTCCACGAGCTTCTGTCAAGTTTATGTGTTTGAGGTTATATTTTGTACTGCGTTGACAGCTGTCAAATCGGGCCTCTTATAATGGCGCAACTATACTGCCCTCCTAAGCCAATACGCGTTATCTCAGACAAAACTCCTGTAGTAATATCAATCTTATTACTAATAGACAAGAATTAAAACTGCTTTGCGTCTTGAATTTGGGATACTGCTTATAAGGGCATTATAAGTGTCACTTAATTGATGTCTAGTGTAACTTCAATTACAAATATGACCTATAATTTCATGATGCTACTCAACAATTTTCCCTGAGCTTTAGGCTTGTTGGCTACAAGACAGCGATACGCATACTGATACAATAGAGAGAAATAAATAAATACTTACCACAAACAAGCCTCAAAACAGATACAAATACTAGCGGTCTTTACACAAATATTTGCCCTTACAGAGAATCAAAACTCTCACTCACTACTATTTTGAGGTTATACATATACTTACTCATTACCATTTATAAAAGAACGAGCAGGCTACGCAATCGCAACAATCATAACCGCTTGTGTTGGCTATCATCGCCGAAAATGTGGCTCTACTATATGTAGCTACAGCCACAGATTATACAAGTGACGTCCACAGCCAAACCCGGCAGATGTCAGGTTACATCACTGACTCGTCGACCTTCGCCCACGCGGTGACTCATACATTTGCATATACACAACAAACAGAGTGGAAAACGCGTACAAGCTTTAAACGATCTACTCATATACGGTTTATACGGTCGACGTCAAGTTGGCGCATTTAGATCTCAATTTAACGTAATTAAAAAAATGTTGCCAATGTCAGGGGCTGGTTGTCAGAGGTTGAGTTGAGGCTGGCGGTCGGTGTTTAATTTCCTGTACATAATGAAACGCAGCGCTCAGTAAAAAACCAACAAGGCTCGTGGTTATAAAGCTATTACTACTATTAAATGACAGCGGGAACGGACGTAAAGCGAATAAGTAAACAAAAGTAGTGTGCTCACATTTAACTCATCATAATTATCACGTCAGCTGGAAAGAGTTAGCTGCTGGACACAGGCGTTAAAGATGAAGTCGCTAGTTTTTGCAAGGAGGTAGACGAGAGGAGTGCGGACACAAATTTAACCTATCGTCATCATCCTTCAGCCGAAAAGTGTTCACTGCTGTTCACTGACGTTCCTCAAAGACCTCCACTATGATTGGTTGCGTGTTTCTCTCATTCAGCTGTTTCCCGTGACCCATCAGTCAGTCCATCTTGTTGGCGGCCGGCCATCATTACTCGATGACGGATCAAACTGTAAGTCAGTGGGACGCTTTAGTCGCTTCAAGATTATGTGCTCCTAGTACCAGGTTGGTAAAGAGTTGTTACGTTATCGAGTATTTTTACGCGTGAATTTATTCGGAAATACTAATAATAATAATATGTAAGCTATATTGCTATATTGCTTTTGACATGTTATTGTATTTTTTTTTAACTCGGCTGCCATTACTGTCAAGTAAATATGGGCTCATAATGTTGACAATACGATAACATGTCCAAAGCATTTTGGTTTTATTAATTAGAATAGAGACCTTGAATAATATGTTCCAAACCTAATGTGGCTACCGAACATTAGAACATGACAGCTGCCAAGTTAAAACAAAACAATGCTTGTAATACTTTATTATACAATACTTTGTATACTCGTAGGATCAAGCTTGTTAAACAATTAAAACGAAGAGTCTCCTCAAACATTTACGGTTCACTAATTACCCAAAATGTTAAACTCTTAGTCTGAATTATAAACGGGTAGCGTTTGACCTTTAAACCTAATGGCTATTTAAATATTCTGCTTCGGGAAGCTGTATTTGACCTAACAAGTTTTAGGTCAATCCTATTTAAAACTAGACCTTGTATCGAAATATAAGCTGGTCACGACATGATTCAAGAAGCATCTGTTTAGTCCATTAGAGAAAATACTCTTTATCAGAACAATTGTCTTCGTGTGTGATATCCATGGACTTATTTGTCTAATAAGACCATAAAATAAGATTGTGTCTATAAATGACTCGACATTGGCGAAATACACTTTAACAGGAGTGAAGCCATCAAATAAAAAAAGAATTAGACTAGAACCTTGGAGATTATAAATTGTACTAGGATGACAGAGGTGTCAGGAGGTTTATGAAATATGAATATCAGTTGCGACTGTCATTAATTTGTATCATACCAAATGTATGTATGTGTCTTACTTAACTATTTATTACAGATAACTATAGCAAAATTGAATTGAATTAAATGTCTTTGCTCGGTACTAATCGGTAAAACTATATTGCTTTTGACATGTTATAGTACTGTCAACGTTATAATTGCTCTATTTACTAGACGTAATGGCGGCCGAAACAAAAACAATACCATAGCATATCAAAAGTAGAAGTATAGAGCCCCAGGAACTAGCAAAGAAACATGAACACCCACAGGCGCAAAAAACATTGCCCTCCTCTTTAGGGAGTCGGGTAAATCGACATCTCCGTGATTGTTTGATTCTTATACGAGTAATAGTACATTGTTGTAGAGGATAGAAAGTACGAAATTTTTGGACGAGTCATATAGAGGGCCGACACGTAGTTGAGGCCCTCTAGTGTACGTGTCCATAAATTGCACTTTTTACCGAGGCAGACATACCTAGTGCTTTTCACAACTACTGAGAGGAAATAAAATAAAAAACAATATTCAAAACTCAAATTTTAATTCATGTTAATGTGACATCACCAGTTTTACCATAGATCCCTTTTTTTTTAATCTGGACTGGACCCCTATTCTCATGGCACTCGAGATTAATAAACTAACATGCGAGATGAAAATGTCAAGTCCATATAAAATTGTATTTGTTTCGCCATATCTCCCATGTAATTTCATCTCTTGTGGTTCGAGATTAGGGGCCAAGTTGGAATTACATTTAAAAAAAAAGCAGTGGCATAGTTTTTAGTCTGTGTATCTTTTAGCAAAAATACACCTAATATTTTACGACACAAAATGGTATGTTCTGATTGGTCGATTTAAATTTTTCATTTTAAGGAGCTATGACACAAAAATTGATTGATTGATTTTCATTGGTTCTTAAAGTTGGACAACAATGTTCTCGACCACTCACCAAGCACGCCGACAAAAACATTCTTGGTCTGTCCCTATAAGTGACGTTTTGTGACCCCAAACAAGACCATCTATGGCCATATTTCCGAGCAGTGTTGTGAAAATGTTATTTCTCAGAAATCGTTTTTAAAACCCACGCCTAAAATAAATCACACCTCGTTTCGCGTAATTCATAAATTCCTCAATTTTCCATCACAGACTTCGAAGTCATAAGGCCCCTTAACTTTATTAAAGAACACGCCAGACGAAAATTGTTACTTCACGCGGTCATCGACCCATTAGCTAAGCTGCTCTAACTTGCTAATCTGTTATTACCCGTCCCACTCACTCGCGTGTTACTGGCAGGCATTGTTTAATGGCTATGAATTATTGTTTTCCAACAACAGGTAGCGAGTCGCTCTGTGTGCCTCGATCAGGCGAGTGTGTGTCGAAATGTGTGCGATTTCCAGCCAGGATTTTGTTGGGTGATGGCTTGGAAAATTTGAAAGGCCTAGAGGGAAAACAATGTCGGAAAATTCATATTTGGAATACATTTTTGGTTTGAAATTATCTATTGATTTAAGGCATCATCCATGAAAGGAAACCAAATACTGCTTTGTTATTCTTTTTCTAACATCGTTGATCATTTTGACTGACAGTTATAAGTTGACCCGTTAGCTCGTAGTTTTATGCAGCTACGGACAAACGACTACAACGAACATGAATTTTTTTACTCGCACTGACGGGTCAAGTTCGCTAATGACCTTGCCAATACTTCATTGGCTTATAGAAACTAACTACATACTTTTTTAAATCGCAGTACGTATAAAAATGGACAAATACAAAGCATGACTCACAAAAACTTAAAATGAAACTCAAAGTGAATTAATTTCAGCTCGTTTGAAGCGCTGCGTTAAACACAAATTTAATGTAATCACTGAATCCCGCCGTAATTGATAGCCAAGTATTTAAGGTTAGTTATTGAAGTTCATTGACCTGTGTATGTGTACTCGTATGTTGTTAAATATTCAAGGCTCATTTGTCACGGTCATATTTGACAACTATATTCCAAAAGTTTTGAAGTTTCTCTATGTCTGAGTTTTGAAGGTTATGGGCCCGAAGCGCAAATAATCTATAAGTTACCACTATATCCCCAATATTATACATTAATGTCGCCAAATGTTGCCACTTTACACTATTCTAATGGAGTTCTGCATTTAGCACGAAATCAATAACAGCATGGAAGTAAAGTAAGTCGTTTAGACCGGGGTTTCCTATGCAATTACATTCCCATTGGGTGAGCACGACGCGATGCCATTGATTAGTGAAACCGCAGCTACGGTGACCTGAATTGAAAAATAATTCGTTCCTAATTCAATTTTTAGTTGGTCACGTCCCGTTTAGGAAAAGGCGTAGGCAGCTATAATCATTATGCCAAGCCTGACGTTTAATTTGAGTGTGTAAATGTTACATTGTTCAAGCTAGCTAAAATAATAATTAAACGGTGGAAGTCTTTGCAACTAGAAATATTTAAATTAGCAATGAATTACCGTATACATTTTCAGTATCAATGAGTTTTTTTCACACAAGCCTTCGTTAAAATGTAGTAGTTTTTCAATACTTATTTTGATTCTGTGGCAATGATCCTATACTCAATGGATGTAGTGTTGCTTTTTCATTTATTGGTTTTATTATAATTAGGATGGATTACCTGAATTCTAAAAGATTTTTAGTAAGCAGTTAGGGTTATTTTAATTTTGTGTAGAGCAGAACGTATTAAATAAATGAAAATGAACGGTACCAGAGAGACAAATAACTTCATTAGGGCCATAATCAATTTCCCGAAGATGAAACTTTGACACAGCGATCGATTGCTCCTCATGATAGTAAAGAATACCTTACAAAACTTGGCATCAGACGTTAATTACTTAGAACAAAATATTGCCTTGAAGCCATAAATATTAAAGAAATCTAAACCAATTAATCCGTATTCACATTCTATAACTAACTCGAAGAAGAAAAATCCCAAACAACCAACAATTTACAATCTCATTAAGTACTTATAGCTTTTATGTCAAATTTTTCCTTTTGTAACTTGAGTGCCAAGTGTTCCTTGTTTTCTCGGGAAATGGTGACAAATATAGTGTTATTTTTTGGATGTGTTAATTATATTTTCGGTGATCATGGCCATTCCTTACTGCCGTCTACTCGGCACAACGTTTTGTTTATCTGAATCACCCAAAGCTAGACTAGAAGTGGGCCTGGTTAAAGGTATAAGATTGCCTACTATATTTTGTAACTAATGTGTTTGGTTTTACTTTTGGTACAATCAATTGTTTAAATACACCTACCACTTTGAAACCTTCTTTGAAACTACTTAATTCGTAAAAGTAGATTTAGTATTAATAAATACTTACAATCCGTTTTCTAATTGCCACCTTAATGACCTAAAATTATTTAAACGGTTATTCATTACATAACACATTGCCCGGATGCTAGGAATTCCATAATAATTTACTCCATATCGTGTAATTAGTAGTGAATGTATCCTGATTTCTCTTCTGTTTTTTTACGAAGTCTGTCTAATGTCAGCTACATTAGCGATCTTGGCATTTAACATTAGATTATCCACCGGTTTTTCCTGTGCTTCGGGTAAATTAATAATGTCACGGCTGATCGTAATGATTTCAAAGCTCCGCTTAATATATTGTTGTCACGTGAACAAGTACTTTGGGGTGCAGTTGATGAATTAACTATGAGCAGGCTAAAACGTTTTACACCGACGCGTCATGTGCAGGTTTAGGGGCTGGATTACAACAAAAAGATAGGTGCCATTTTGTATTGTATTATATTATAAGCTAAAAGGACTTTAAACTCCATTAGTTTACATGTAGAAGGGGTAAATGTTTTACAGAAGTGTTCACCGAGATAATTTACAACGTTTTATAAAATTATAGCGTCATCATTGCATATGCCTGTTTATAACGTGATTCTTTTTGAATGTGTTACTTTGTATATTTTTTTTACATTTGTAAACCATCAAGCACCTCTGTTTTTAAAACCGCGAACCGACAATGAGTTGACCTAAAAGTAAACAATGGATGGACTCAAGCTCAGCATTAAGACGGAGCCAAATACAAGACAAAAGAACTCTAAATTACAAAAATCACAAATGAAACTTGTGCACATTTGCGAAAAATGTACTCCTCATTTGATAAAGCTTGAGTTATTGACAAAACAACCCGAAGCGAGTGAGTATAAGCACCCCATTACTCCCCTGTTTCAATCGCCTTATCGTCCAAATATTGACAAATTGTACTCTAGCATCGAATACGACTCGTATAGCGGACCCACTTTGAGGACGCTCTTTCTATGTAGTGCAATGGTGTCAGCAACACAACAATGTTTGAAAACAATTTTGATGCATTTATATTTCTGTACTTGTTTAGGACGGATTAATGAATGAATGAATGAATAATATTTATTATCCAAAGTAAGTCACAGTATACATTGCATGTCAAAAGTACAAGAAATTACATTGGAATCGTCAAAAATATACACAAATTTATAATCAAAAATAGAAATGAAGTCAGGATAACAATAAAAATATAAAACTAAGGAGTTATCACCGTTAAGGATCATCTTAAAAATAGCATGCAACCAAATTAGTAAAAAAAAAACATAAGTCAAAACATCAGAAATAATAAAAACAACAAACAGATTAAATCCAAACATTTTAAATAATTTATGTACCTAACCTAATTATTAATTATTATTCGTATATGCTGACCCACACATATGGAAATGCCTTTCTGAAGTGATCCAGCGACGAGTATAATGTACCACCAGCTCTATTAGCTAGTTTCGTGAATTTCTATGCACAATTCCTAGAGAGATCCATTCAAAATATTTCGTAGACGATTTGGCCCATTGAATAGCTAAATTCCATATACATATACATCAGTCCGGAGACAACATAAAAACGCGTGCTCCATTTAAAGATTTCTCAATCCCATCGCAAGAATACTTTCCCTAATCCTGGTTTTATCGAATGGCCAAAGAAAACGGGGCGAATAAACAGAACGCCATCACGGAAACGCCATTCTCATTCATATTTCGAAGCGTTCCAGCGATTACGGTTGGCGGCTTTTTTCCCCGGCAATTTGGCGTTGCCAGTGGACTTTTTGTGGCCAGCTTTAATCGGTGTTGCCGTTTCAAAAAGAGCTCGTTTCGTTCCCTTTTTGAATGTTTTTGCAGCCGTCTGTCGTATGCAGTTTGGCGGTCTCGTAATTTGAAACATGTATTTATCCTCGCTAAATAAAGGTCGCCAACGGCATCCTGTAAAATGTGGCGAATGTGTAGAGATTGGAAAGACAGCGTAAATCTTTCAAAGTTCGCAGATGTACCTAAGGATGTAGAAAAAATAGTTTTTCAGGGTCTTACACTCTGTCGTGATTTGGTGTGGACGGAAGGTAGTCAATCAAATGAATAAACATAACAGAGAGGCATTCTGTCTTAGTCTTCAGGGTTGGCTTCTTTTTTAACAGCTTATCAATCTGTCTTCTCCTTGTTTCAGATCGCACTAACCCCAAAGATGGCACGATGACCTGAATGATGCTGCTGCAGCAGGCGTCCCCGTCGCCTGGTCCCAGCGGCACGGCCAGTCCCAAGCTCCCCCCTTCCCCCCGCCCTAACCTAAGCCCCAGCATTAGCTCCAGAAGCCCTATCCTAAGCGATGGAACCTCTAGCTCCAACAGTCCCCGTTTGGGCGCCAACAGCCCCATGTTGGGCGCCAGTCCTAAGCTTGGGGCTAGCCCTAAGTTTGGGAGCCCAAGGTTCGGGAGTCCGAGGGTGGTCAGGACGGCGGTGGAGGATGAGGCGGCACTGGACAGGATGCAGGCTGAGGTGAAGGAGGGATGGACCGTCCACACGGGGAGAGATGGGAGACTGTATTATTGCAAGTAAGTAACTAATTTTATTCACTGAATGTGAGTGTCCAATAATAATTGTAATGGTTGTTTAATGACGTATTTTATAAAGCTTGTTTACTGGTCAATTTTTCTGCACCTGTCAAGTTGAAAATTGAAAGGGCCATTATAGCACTAATGTATATCCGTCCCGTTCACTAGAACCTAGAGCATGATCGGTTTTTGACTCGTCATGCTTAATACGGTGCCTATCTATTTTTTAGTCTTGACATTGATGAAAGGTTAATTATAAGTTTGTTTGAGGAGATTCAACTTGTTTATTAAAAACGAATCCGGCTGAAACCTAGAGTTAAATCAAATCATACATCTAAAGCAGTTAAAAATAAGAGCAATTTTAGTTACAATTGCAATAATAAAACCCAAGTTATTCCGGCTCAAAGGCAAAGGTAATAAAACTACAATGTAATTTGCTCCAGTCTAGACTGAGTCTAGGTAAGTCAATGAATCCATTTAGTGGATGTAAACATACTGGACTTAAGTCAACTATTCAAGATATTCAAAAATCAAGGACCGTAGTTTTTATAATGGTACTGTTTTGTCTTTTATTAAACGGGAAACCATATCTAACGAGTTAGTATGCTGGGATGCTTCTTGCTGATTGGTGGTCGCCTAGCAACCCTTGCCAATTCTTTGTTTTGCTGAGTTCTTTGAAGTATTGTACATGTCGGAAGTTAAGGTGCAATTATGTTCCAACATATTTTTTAACATGCCACATGACTTTAACATGTAATATGACTACGCTGTGTATATAAAGCTTTTCAACCGTAAAAGATAGCGCGTTGCTTTTTCTCAAAATTTGTGGTGTAAGTAGTAAGTTAAATATTAAAGGGAGTCCCCATACAACATACGTTTTTTTGCAAAAAAAAATGCTGTATCGAAAATACGGTAGGTAAACAAAAGCGTAAAATTTTGTATTGATATTACAAACCCTGAAGAAAAACAACAAATAATAAAAAACCGGACATGTGCGAGTCGGAATCGCCCACCGAGGGTTCCGCACATGACATGGTTAACTCAATTCAAAATTTGGACCGCCGTTCTTTCCATAAAGACCGTTTTTTTGTGATTTAATTAAAAATGTATATATAGGTAGTTTTTAGATTTTTTTCCTATACTTGTAGTAAGACGGTATTACTTGCCAAATTTGATAGATCTAGGTCAACGGAAAATACCCTATAAATTTTGATTCGCTTAAGAGTGTCAAAATATCCGTTTTCTGCGGCAAAAACGGCCGTACCTTTTTTTACGTTACCTTAGAAGTTTGAGTTTTTTCACAACTTTAAGGGACTGTGGACCTGAGTATGTGGTTTTAATTTCTACTCGATACGACACGCGTTCCCGAGATAAAGGGTCTTGACAGACGGACGGACGACAAAGTGATCCTATAAGGTTTCCGTTGTTTCCTTTTGACGTACGGAACCATAAAAATTGTGAAGTGTGCGTTAGGGTTTAAAATGTTAATTAAAATCGGAACCTCTTACACCGTAGTCAAACTTTAAACGATACAACCGCGGGACTTGGTTTCGTATATTTCAAAACAATAAACGAGCTTTAAAACGGAGTCCTAGACCGTTTTTTTGCAACCAGTTCGTTTTTTTGCAGCTCAACTGTGTTTTAACTCGGGGCTAAAACAATCCTGGATTAATTAAAAGTCTACTGTGTTCTGAGTTGTGACTTGTGATACTTACCCCGTTTTTGCTGTTTTAAACCTTTTTCTCAAACATGCAATGAAATATAGATGTTATGTTCCTTATAATAGGCTGCGAAGTATGACGTTTCAGGTGCGGCTAGGGCAATAGGTCGTTAATGGAATTTCATACAAATCGTGCAGACCTAGGCCGGCAAAGTCCTCTTTTTTAATTTCCATTCCACATAAATTTGTAGCACAGGCATCATGACATTCTGCCACTATGCGTATTAAAAAATAAAACTTTGATTTTTTTGTTGTTTATTTCATTGCATGTTTGAAAAAAGCACTATACATACCTCGGCGGGAAATATGGGGTTGCCCGCCTCAGACCTATCCGGCCTCTCTTTGCTCGGCTGTCTATATGTCTTCGGCTGGCAACCCCTTTTGTCCCGGCCTCTGTAGTAATGTACTATTATTTTTGTTTTATGTCGGGATGTTATCTATATCTTGATGTTTTCGGCCGCCATTACTGTCAAGTAAATAAGAGTTATTATAACGTTGACAATACGACAACATGTCAAAAGCAATATTGTTTTGCCAAGTAGAGAGTTAGGAAGTAAAAAAGTTGTTATTACTTGTGAAATGAAAAGTAGCTTACACTCTTTTTCACCTAAGATGAGTCCTGTGCCATCCGTATTTCGTAATTTCAATCACTTGCTATACTCACATGCGAGGTATTTAAAATAGGCGATTGCATGGTTAAGTTCCTGAACGGCGTCTTTACCCTTGACGATACGAGTATGACAGTAATCAAAATTCAATATGGCGGCAACCAGACGCCATATTGTCCAAATAAAAAAAAAGTCGACCAAGTATGACAAGTGGGGTATCATTGAATAGGGATTTAAAAATCATCTTTAGGTTTCTTTCATCATTTTTCTTTTTTAATGATCATTTAGGATTTATGACGATTTAAAGTTCGTTAGCAACAGTCGGGTTTTGAAAGCTTGCTTTTTGTTAAAGTTATTTTTATATAATATTAAATAAACAAGTGTACTTAATACCTACGTGTTTATATGAGCTGTCACAGGACCCATCTTAGGTGAAAAAGAGTGTAGAATTTTTAAAGGGCGCTGCATACGTAACGTGATTTTACACGGACGGGACGGGGACGGGACGAGTCGTATCGTTTCATAGAAAATTATCGGAATGTGCATACGTAACGATTGCACGTACGGGACGGAAAAACCAAAAATGTAAGCAACCACGTCCCGTCCCCGTCCCGTCCACGTCCTGGGTTGTGATTCTCTCAACAAGCAAAGGTGATCGTTCGCTCGAATGAAGATCCAAGCGGCGAGTTTAAGTAGTCCCGACAGAGCGAACAAAACACATTTTAGCGCGTGTATTCAATTTGGCAGCATGACTTCTCGAACATATAAGGCTCCCTAATTGACAATGCACGCGCTAAAATGTGTTTTGTTCGGTCGGACGGGACTACTTAAACTCGCCGCTTTTATTCGCTCGTCCGTCCGACCGGCCGCCGTTTTTTGAGAGAATAACACACCTGATCACGTTACGTATGCAGCGCCCTTTATTCGTAGTTGTTGACCACAAGAGACATAAAATAGAAGGAAACGCGTTCATACATTTACCTGTTGAAGTGAGATTCCTTTGGGAACTCTGGTCCGTGGAATATCAAATACTAGTTTCTCATAGTAAAAAGGATGCATCAGTTATAGAAACTGTATTGAAAAAGCAACTTTATGTGCTTATGTAGAGGGTTTATTTTGCTTTGGGTTTTAAATTGCATTAGTGCCTTTTGATGGGTAGAATAAGTGAAATACTCTGCTTCCTCGTTATGGTTTCCTGGGACCGCGAGGCGTTGTTTGCTTTGTGGATATGTGTTGATTTTAGGACTCGTATTGGAAAAGTCGAGCAGACTTTTTAGTTGACACGTGACACAAAAACCGGTCAAGTGCGAGTCGGAATCGCGCACCGAGGGTTCCGTACCAACGCGCAGTAGGTAATATTCCAATTTGTATTAATATGTCCACTCACTTGCTTTGTGTATCCAGAGTTGCCAGTTATAGCCCTTATTTGCTTATAAATAAGGTCGATCAAAGCACGAACAATCAAGTGGTGATAACCTTACCAAATTTGACGCTTGTATACTTCACCGTTTTTACCATACCCTCGTGCCGCTCAATGTACATCACATTGTAAAAAGTAACACAGCAAAACCGCCCAGACCTAAAAAAATAAAAAATAAAACTAAACGTCCAGTGAACATTACACTATACTCATGAGCAGTTTGGACATAAAAATGTTTTGGCTTATTCATTGCACACTGGGCGTTTAGCTGATCCCGAGTTTTTTTTTCAAACAGCAAAGAATAAAAATACGTTGAAAAGAAAAAGGTTTCATGTGTTAGGTATATATTAGTTCACTTTCTTCTTTATTTTTGATTTGTTAGTAAATCCGCCGTAATAACACATTTTCTGAAAAAAAAAAACCCGCTTCCAATTACGGTTCAAAAGATGCAACCCTTTTTTAAAACGGACGGACGGACAGCGTAAGGATATTGTTAGGGTCCCTTTGGGCTACCCTTCGGATATGGAACCCTAAAAACGATTTATCCAATTATCCTATTTATATCTATTAAAATATCCACTAAATGCAAATTTTGGTGTACGGGCATGATAATTAAAACTAAAATTGCATTAATATTAACCATTTAATAAGAAAATCCACATTAACCCTAAATTTGTAATGAACAGGGCCATTACTAGCTAAGCCAAAGGCTAAAGATCATCGTGAAATATTAACGAGACGTATCGACTGATATCTCAAACTAGAATCTTACTCGAAGCTGAAAAACGACCTTGAAGCTTAAATAATAAAGTTTAAAATTCATCGTGTAAGCTTGAGCAAGTAAGTGGTTGATCGCGTATCCACCATCGGTTTTCACTCAAACAAAGCTCGTATCGGAGAGGCCTATCACGTTATGTATTTTCTTCTCATATCTCGCTCTGTGTGTCTCTATCGGTAAATACTAATAAGAAAGGGATATCTGAGAGACAAAAAAAGACGTGAACATGTCGCACCTTTAAAACAATAGTGACGTAATTCAGAAATTTTAAATTTCGAATTAGGTCTCTATCATAATAAATTTATGACTTGAAGTTTGAAAGCAGAAATTTTGAATTAGGTCACTATTGTTCTGAAGGTGCGAGTGTTAGCCATATCTGGCGCAGTCATATTTGGATCCTACCGCTTTACCAACCTATAAGAGACCAAATACTATAAAAAGTATTAAGTATATAAAAGGTCAAGCAGGTATATTCACATTGATACTGATGTGCCAAAGGAAACTTTCTAAAATTGCGGAAAGTTTAATGTTGGAAAATTTTGGAAACTTCTCACAATTTTGTATAGGGATTGAAACTTTCCGTTTCTTAAATTTATATTTCCTATATTTCTTGTGAAAGTTTCCGGAAATTTCTTAGAACTTTTCCAACTTTTTGGAAACTTTCCCCAACTTGCACATCAGTACACATTGACGTATTACAGCATGGGTATGCTTTATATGCGTGCTTAAAACTAGTAACATAGATTATCTTTCCTATCCTTAAAATCCTTATTCTTAATTATATAAAGTTATATAAATTTGGTAGTGTGTTTGGTAGTTCCGCTTTCATAATGTACCGAGATCGTTTATAAACGGGACTTTAATTTATGACATGGTCGACTGATTCTGATGTGAGTACGTCGTGACGATAAATAGATCGTTGTGTCCAACAGGGTTGTCAATCTGTATGTAGAGTCTGTGCCAATTAAAATTGGCAAAGATGTAAACAAATTAGTACTGTTTGACACATAACCTCAAATGTTCATCAAGCGTGCTTTTATTTTGAATTACATATAAATAACAGGAACGCGGTGGATGCGAAAAGCACAAGACCGGTCTGAGTGGAGAGCCTTGGGGGAGGCCTATGTCCAGTTATTAAATCTTAAAATTAATATGAAAGTAATGAACAAGTGTATAAATCATTGCAAAGACTTCACTTGATCTATGAAAGTACGTGATTATCGAGTAATAATCGTTAGTTGGTTCGTTTGGTTTTGTTTACATTTTTGACTATTTCAATTGACCCAGACTATAACACAATCACATGAATACTATAGACTCTGTTCCTTTGCTCATTTACTAAATTAACATTTTAGAAGTTCATAGGGGACTGGCGATGGTCACATAAAAACTAGATAGCAAAATGTCAGAACATATTTAAGTCTCAATTGAGGGTAGAAAGACAATGGTGACATTTATTCGGAGGCTCAGAGTTGTAATTCTTTTAAAAAACACTTTTCTATTGTCGACGAGGTTTTAACCGGCCAACAAAGGTAGTCTTGCATGCTTGTAACCTACCTACCGCTTTGGTCGGGCTGATTCGTCGATGGATTGAAAAGTTAGTTGTCTAAGAGAATATCTAACAGTGCCAGGTGGAGACTCAATACTCCACTGAATTATTTCGAAAGCAACAGTTTCTCATCTCTCAGCGTATTTAACAATAAATCTACTATTAACAAACTATAATTATACAAATGAAAGATATCACAGCGTGAGAATTAACGCTATACTTACTTACAATGGCAGATAGTCAATATTCAATCTGTTACGCATGTTCAACCCAATTCCGTTTCCGCATTCCAATTTGAAAAGCAACGGCAACCCTGTTCGAAAGCATTATGGCGCCGGCGCTTCCGGCTTCATTAGACAGATTGGATTGAGACAATACGCGCATCCGGTCCTCTGTCGCGACTTATTGCAAATGCGAGTGCATCATGCGTTTGTATTTATTATCTGTGGGCGTAACGAGCTGTTTATACTTCACGTTTTGTAGGAGTTAGGACAGCAAATAGATTATTAACCCTGACGAAAAATGAGGGGCGACCATTTGTTCCTGTGGAATTGTAGCTCCCAAATGGGGGGACCGATACGGACGCGGGATTGTTTAAAAGAGAGTTAATTTAATCGGGATGGTTTTACTTTTACTTTTTCTTTATTGTAAAGAGAAAAACATAGAAAATATCCGAGACTCAGGGAGCAATACTTGCGCTCATCACACACATAAATTTGCCTTTACTTGGGATCGTACCGGACCCGCTGGCCTATGCTTTACATAGAAAAATTAGTCGTCTCCGGCCCTTCAGGAGTTTCTGTTACCTATTTCCGCTCCGACGCTGCTTGCATCGATGCGCGTCGCTCGATACATACGCACGCAACTAAATGCAGCGAAGGTGCAGCCCCGACTAAACCGGCTCGGTGTGTCTTGTTGGGTTTGCTTGTGGTGACTCGCAGCGCGTAAGGACGAGGCACGCACACATGGAAACCGCGCGATACACCTTTATTTGAAGACGAACTACTGTTTCTACTGTGGTGCTAGCTTCGTAGGCAGGGTCCCTACAAAGGCTCAAGCTGTTACGGATCATACTGTGTAAGTATAACGCGAATATTATTTATGAACAGTAATATCACTAAACCGCTGTGTTATTTCGAACCATCAGAAACAATTGAGTTAGTAATGAGTATGGTTTACAACACAAGGGCCGCATTGTGCCGCACAGGGCTCTTTGTTCCGGTGATACGTCGCAGGATTACATTCACTGGATGTGGTTCTGACTAATATTATAAAGAGTAAAGATGGATTACTTGCCCATATACCGGGTGTCCCAAAAACCGACGATACCCGCCTAGGGCTGACAGAGCAGCTAGAAAGCTATCGATTTCCTCTATGTATGTCCAGCGCTTTTTACTAGTTTCGGAGATATTGATAATTTTAATCTGATTTTTTGTATCAGCGAAGTTTTTAAACCTATTTGCCCGTTTTTTAAAATTATTTTTATAAGTAATCACATTAAGTTGTTTCCATATAGTGAATATAGTGAAAAAAAGCAAACACTGGGACACCTAGTATGGAGAAACAAACTTTATGTGATTACTTAAAAAAACCCGCAAATAGGTTTAAAAAACTAAAATTCGCAATGATTCCAATTATGTAAGATACCAATACCACTGAAAAACTTATGAAATAAAACATGAAATTAATGATTTTTCGTTACATGGACATAAGGGAAAATTACAAAAATTAGATTCAGACAGATCAGTAGATATCATGAAAAACTGTCTGTCCATTTTCCTTTCCAAGAAAATATTTCTCAGAGTCAAACAAATAAAAAAAAATCAGAAACGTACAGATCAAGTTATTTATAATAACTGCAACATATTCAAAAATCGTGGAAGTCGGACTTGATTTAGGGGTGAGAGACGTTATCGCCCGGAGCTAAATTTGTATGGATTTTATTTGACAGCTACGCGATTTTAGTGTCGCTTCACAATCCTCTTAATAATGTGTCTCTTTTATTGACGCGGGATCTACATAAATATTTTGTTTATTTATTGAGCGACATAAATATTCCATATAGCTTATCGCTTCCTCTCTGGCGGTGGGATAGGTACCTTATGTTAAGGTTTTTATAGTAAAACATCATCATAGGTAAATTTGTCTCCACTATTCAAATAGCTAAATAAAATGTAGCCACCGTTTAAGTCTGTTACAATATTAAATAAAACTCGTTTTGCCGCGGTACCAGAAACCCATTAAATGTATAATTACTGTGTAAAGCGTAAAATTGGAGTTTTATTACGCGTAAAGTTGTTTATCCTTTGAACCGAAACGATGCGCGTGGAAATTCGGAAAACATGTTTTAGTACTGCGTGGTGAATCTAGACAAATAAATAAATAGATAATCGTAGTCACATTATCACCTTGCCTCATTCATAAAAAAATTATAAACCTATTTTAGTTAAAGTCTGCGTTGTCTCTTTCTGTCAAATGTAAATGTCACAATGACAGATAAGGACAAAGAATATGAATAAGAGGGTTAGTTAGACTTGACAGAAGCGCGTGGAGCTAACCCCATGTGCTTCTGTTTAGTCCACCAGAGTAAATCTCTTTAACCGAACAATTGTCCTCGCGTGTGATTGCGCATGGACTTGTTTCTCTAATAAGTCCATGGTGATTGTCTAAAACTCGATACTGGCGAAATACACCCTGTTAAACACAAGGAGTGAAAGCCATTAGTTAAGAAAAAAAAAGAGGGTTAGTTTCCTGCTACTTCCAGTATTTCTTCCCGTGGGGTGAATTTTCATTAATTTAAATTTTAGTATTGTTTTAAAGTAACCATAGTATAAGGAATTCTCGTTTGGCACTGAACCAATATGTGTTCAGCTTCAAAGATATTATTTTAAGCATAATGTTACTCAAATACAGGTAGATTCACTAAAGTTGGCACGAATGGAAAGAACAAAAAACAAAAACCCGCCTTCAAAAAGCAAAAAATAACTTCTTTAAAATGGTAGGTAAATAGGTCAGTCCAACTGAAGTCTGCTTTTGGTTAAAATATTGTTGGACGCCGACTTCAGTTGGACTGACCTATTTACCTACCATTTTAAAGAAGTTATTTTTTGCTTTTTGAAGGCGGGTTTTTGTTTTTTTAAACTTTTTTTTATTTTATACTCTTTAGTGATCATAATGATGCTGTTATTCTCCCATTTCTCAAGAAACAATAGAACATTTCAATCTCGCCGCAAGCAACGCCGTGGGAAAGTCATAGTCATATATTTAAACCTAAATATGCTTCGTCATAGTCGCTCAACTATCTTAATCGAAATATCTTGTCGCCACCCTCGAAATATATACCGTTTAGGAGTTCCGGTGGCCATCTGTGGTCTTCATCATCAGTTCCACTTCACCAAATAGTGGTTTCCAAGACCAAATACACGAGTTACAATGAAAAATACCAAAATCGCTATAGGTGTGCCTATAAATTTTGAAGAGTTCCGTCGATTCCTCATGGATTCCACCATCAGATCTTCATTTTGAAAAAAATGGGACCAATCTGGAAGCACCAGCTTTCAAATAAAAAAAGAATCTTCAAAATCGGTTCACCCAGTCGAAAGTTCTGAGGTAACAAACATTAAAAAAAAAAAAAAAAAAATACAGACGAATTGAGAACCTCCTCCTTTTTTTGAAGTCGGTTAAAAAGTAATGTCACCTATCACTGTGTGAGTGCCGTCCTTTGAAAAAATGTTCGAATTTCAAACCGAAAACCTGTTACTATTTTACACACTTGTATACTTTCGTTCACTCATTCAATCCATTCGTGCCAGCTCTTGTGAATCGACCTGTACTTGTCTGTGGCTGTTTTTTAAATAACTTTCCACTGTCCTTACCGATTTCTCTTTTTTATAAATGCAGCTTTAAATAAACTATTTTTACTAAGTATAAAGCAAATAGCCAAATATGTTAACAGTCCTTATAAGTTCTCTGACGAAATCTGCGCCAAAAAACGCTACAATAAACCAAACCATATGCAACCTTCAACTAGACATGATGTAACCACAAACATAATTCTACTATTAAAAACTTATGCAATATCTCTCCCATTAACCACATTAGTATGACAAACCGTTGATTCTACTTATTTACCAACTGTAAAGATAACTTGGTATCCATTGCCTTATTTGTTTGGACTGGCGCCAATGCCAGTATCTGTTACTTAAATTTGGCAGTGACTCTATGGTCGCCATCTTTGGTGCTTAGATGCAAAGCCAAATATTATCTCATACATAACGAGCGTTTCTATGTTAGCAGTATTACATCGAAGCACAATAGTGCGAACGCTGCTGTTTGGCTACAGTGGTAGTGTTCCACACGAGGTCAGTATTTGAAAGTTTACAAAAACATTGACACCTGTTTACAAAAACAACAAACAAACAAGAGCTATTATGATAATAGGAGCAGCACAAGCAAAACATGTTGTTTATACGCTCTGAAGGAACAACTGAAATTCGCCAGTTAAAAATTCGTCGATGAGATCACGGGCGCTTAGATTTTTGAAAATCGAATCACTAAAAATACCTACATACCTTTACGCCTGTAATCCCAGAGTGGGGTAGGCAGAGCTACAAAATTACCTACAACTTTAAAAACTTGTTGATAATTCAGTTACCACATTTTGCACAAATAGGCTAAGATTTTTACCAGCGTTAGTGATAGGTTGCAAGCCCATCGCCTAACAGTACTAAAGCCTATATTCCCTTAGTCGCCTCTTACGACATCCACGGGAAAACCCATTTGCCGAAGAACATTTGGCAACGCAACGCAACCCATTGGTGACATCTCCGGCGTTGCAAATGTCCATAGGCGTCGGTGACCACTTCTCCTCAGATGGGCTGTCTGCCGGTTTGCCCGTCGATGGCAATAAAAAAAACGCACGTGGTATGTTTGTTTATAGACCTTCTTACAAAGAAAATGGGGCCTTTCGATGTTTGCTAGTTTGAAGTAATTTAAATGTACAGACGCAGGTATAATTAAGTATGTAACTATTTAGTGTCCCGTATGGTTGCCGGGCTAGAATAGTGCCACTCCATGTCTTCCCGTGAAGGTCGTAAGAGGCGATTAAGGGAATAAAGGCTTGTATTGTTAGGCGATGGGTTTGCCACCTGTCACTAATACACTGGTAAACATCTTACTGCCGCACTCAGAGACGTCAATTAAATTTAATGCTTGATTAAAGTTGCTGCTTTCACTTACTTTGCTATAGCAATAGAATAAGACAACACGTCACTAAACAAGCATTACATTTAATTGACGTCTCTGAGTGCGGCAGTTAATAGCCTAATAGAGAATGTCAGCCAGTTTAGATTTTTGGCTTACCGTATTATTCATTAAAAACTAAAAATAGCTTTAAAAAAATCATTTCGATACGTCAAATAGTTTTCGAGATATTAAATTTTAAACTTCGTATGTGGCGCTCGAAACCCAGTGGCTAGCGCTCACGAATGATGACGTCATCGCTTAGCAGAGGTACGCGCCCTTATATGAAAAAGTAAGTTTACAGGGCTATAACTTTTTAACCGTTATAAGTAGCCAGTTGAATTTTTCACAGAGTACGTGTTATTATAAAATCTATCGTTTAAAATTATACAATGAACAATAAATCAAATCCCAAGAGGGGTCCCCATACAAGAAACATGAAAATAAATCTTTTTTTTTAGCATTTTTATACGGATTGTATTTTTATAATGGCTTCTTATTTTGATGCTATTTTAAGCTTAAATTGTAGTCTAATTTTCATAGTTTCCGACTAAATAGCAATCTCAAGTAAAACTGCTACAAATATGTGACAAAACTGATTTTATCAACACGATGTTTTAGGCGATAACCCATCCTGTTATAGACTACGCTTGTACTTGCAATTTTGTAAGTCGTTTTGATGTTACTATGGCAGCTATGTTTATCTTTTATTTTGTATTACATAACTAACTGTCTGTCAATGACCGGCTTTTCTATTTGTAATGTTTGTCGAATAAGTTGGTAAAATAAAATTAGAATAATAATCAAGCACTTTAAATATTGGGATAGTGACAATAATGCCTAGACCTAGCAAAGCGAGAGTGTTGTAGGTAGGTACGTCTATCGAGTTGGTAGCGCCCGCGCGCGAAATTTGAAATCGATGAAATGAATACACGAAGTATCAGAACTACTGCTAGGTCAATCAAAAAATCATGTTTTACAGTTCACTCTTTTATACAGTAGCGATATTAATTCTAAATAAACACGAAATTTGTAAAGAAAGGCCTACCACCAAAGTTAAGCTTACCTAAACATCGATCGTGTGTATTTAAACTAGGCACTTTTTAACATATTTGTAAGAGTTTTACTACAGTTTACTGTTTGGTCGTAAACTATTTATGTTTGTATGGAGTTTTAATTATTATCTAAACTTAATGTGACACCGAAATAAAAAGCTATTATACAAATACAACCCGTACTTCGCCTTCCAAAGTTAAGCAACTACACGCGTAGTCTAAAACAGGATGGGTGACCGCTTAAAATATCGTGTTGATAAAATCAGTTTTGTCACATATTTGTAGCAGTTTTACTTGACATTGCTATTTAGTCGTAAACTACAAAAATTAGACTACAATTTAAGCTCAAAATAGCATCAAAATAAGAAGCCATTATAAAAATACAATCCTTATAAAAATGCTAAAAAAATATTTTCATGTTTCTTGTATGGGGACCCCTCTTGGGATTTGATTTATTGTTCATTGTACAATTTTAAACGATAGATTTTATAATAACACGTATTCTGTGAAAAATTCAACTGGCTACTTATAACGGTTAAAAAGTTATAGCCCTGTAAACTTACTTTTTCATATAAGGGCGCGTACCGCTGTTAAGCGATGACGTCACCCCAGCAAGATGGCCCCCGCGCGCTTTAATATTATTGACCCAAATTTTAAACGTTCATAGAATCAAAACTACTGAGTCTTTTTGAATAAAATAAAAATTAGTATGTTTGTTTATTTATAAACTTTACTGCTACAAAGTTTTAAGCGATTTGGCGTACCTACTGACATTCTTCATTGTGCAAAATGTGGTTACAGAATTATCAAAAAAAAATTAGAGTTGTTGTTAATTCTGTAGCTCTGCCTACCCCACTCTTGGAACGAAGGCATGAGTTTATGTATGTATGTATTTAGTTAAATACTTTAGAAAATATAGTACCTATAGAAATCGTATCTGCTTGTAATAGAATTTATGATTAACATAGAAAATTAAGAGAATCAATGCAAGCAGTTAACAACACTGGTAGAGATACACAAAACACGAAACAAATGAACACTAACCAAATGGGCGCATTCAATGGAGAACGTATACAAAAGGAAGCGCTACCCGCCGATTGCTTCGGATTCGGTTTCTCTCCAAACTTCCAAATGAGTAAGTTTTCTGTCTCGTATTGTTTCTGAGTTGTTTTATTTGATTTCTGCTACTACCGGTTAACTAATTCATTTCATTACGTTATAAGAAAAGTTTAGTATCATAGAGGTATTGTATCGTCCTTAGGGTTGGCAACGCTAAGGTTTGGTATCCTAAAGTATCCGGAAGTCCGAAGTATCGATTCGCAACCGTTTCATTTGTTCAAAACTTCATAGTTTAATAAATATATAAATAATAATAAATATCAGGGGACAATGTCACACCAATTGACCTAGTCCCAAATTAAGTTCTAGGCTTGTACTATGGCTACTAGACAACTATATAAATACTTAAATAGAGAAATATATACTTAACTACGTAGAAAACATCCATGACTCAGGAACATATGTATATTCGCGCTCATCACATAAATATCTGCCTTTACCGGGATTTGAACCCAGGACCGCTAGCTTTGTAGTCAGGGTCACTACCAACTAGGCCAGCGCGTCTTCGAGTTAGAAATGTTTTTTTTTTCAGAATCTATAAACTTTTCAAAACGTTTAAAGACATATACCTATAGGACCCGTCTCATAGCTTAGCGTTGACAGCTATCAAATCGGGCCTTATAGAACAGTGCGAGTATGATGCATGTAGAGTGACTTGGCTGCATGGAGTAAAACACACCCGTTTCATAAAAGCTCCGCGTTGAATGGTTGTCTTGCAACCCTTGCCAATTCCTTGTTTTACTGCAAATATACTGCCAAGTCAGGAAGCGGCCTTAATTTATATTTTGTTTTTTCCTAGATACTCGAAGTCAATTTTACATCTTACTTAATTCTATTTTAAAACTAAAAAGCTATATCTAAAAAAAGGGCCCTGCGGCATTGTCCCGAAGTGGCCAGCTGGCAGCATTTCCTCGCTGGTTAGTTAAACTTATGCGTTGAGCGAGGAAACTGCCAGCTCTTCGGTTTCCCGTGACGTCAATGAGCTTCTTCGAAATTTCTTTGTTATTTTATGCGAGTAATTTCATCTCAGTCGTAGACTTTCATCGCTTAGGTTTCATGGTGACTCAGAAAGCCATGAATGACCTGTCTCTTCTCTTTAGTGATATATCAATGTAGCGCATGTGTTTAGAGGATGAATGGCGTGCTTGCGGTGGAAATATATGCTTTATTGCCGGAACGTTCATTAACACGTTCACTGCCGGTAACATGGGGTTGTATGTAATTTAGACACACTAACGTGTCGCTGGTTTTTAATTTAATAGCGCGCTTGGTGCCATTCTTTCCAAGTTATATACAAAGTTGACGCCTAATCGCGCCTTCGGTAGTGATTGTTTTGACGCTAACATTGTTGTTAATCGTTGTTGGATTTATATGACTTTAAGCGTTTATTGTTTAATTCTGACGATCATTAACGTAGGTATAGTTATTTTTGAATTTGCGTTCTAAAACTGTAAAAAGGAAATCTTTTGATGAGATTCGATCCGTCCGTCTGACCGTTCATGTGATACAGTACAGTACCTATATTATATTTCAGCTATTACTGGTGCAATCAATTTGTGGAATAGTTTTAGTTTTTGGAGCCAATTCGGATAGGCCCTTTATTTCGAAATACCTATGTGTAAACCTTAATTTATAACGTCTAACTTGATTCTAGATTAACAAGAATAGATTCTGTAGTTTATAAATGTATATGTTATTTTAGAGTTGTTAAATTAGGATAATAAGCATCTTGGACTCTTTAAGTAGGTAGGTACGCTAATACCGATCCTAAAACAATAACAATATTACATAATCCATATTGTCAATGAAATTTAAAGACAAATATTCACCTAAGTAATATATTCAGCATATCTCACAGCACTTGATTTAGGTTATCGTCATTGATACTGTAATAGGGCGTAAGTAACAAATTAAATAAGCTGCAAAATACACCTTAGCAAATGAGTCATTAAGGCACATTTTGCTATTTATTAAAGTTGTTAGTTACGCGGTATTGCAGTATCAGCGACGTAATCACTCGGTACAGAACAAAATCACACAACGGATTTTGCACATACCATTCCATCCTCACTACATTGACGCGTAACTAGGATCTTACAAATTCCAATTTCCTTACAAAGCAGCAATGGATATTGCATTTAGCGATGTCAGTAGAAACGCAATTACCGATGTAGGATAATTAATAATGTGTTCATAATTTAGTTAATGGTACATTATTACATCGACGAAATTAAATTGAACATCGACATAGGCGTTAATTAACTAGATTTAGGATGAATAGTCAATAACCCCGGTAATGTGTATGTGCATACATACATACATGATCTCACGCCTTCTTTCCCAGAGTGGGGTAGGCAGAGCTACAGAATTACAAACATCTCTAAAAACTTGTTGATAATTCTATAACCACAATTTGCACAATTAGGCTAAGATGTTTACCAGCGTATTAGTGGCAGGTTGCAAGCCCATCGCCTAATAGTACTACAAGCCTTTATTCCCTTAGTCGTCTCTTACGACATCCACGGGAAGACATGGAGTGGCACTATTGTAACTCGGCAACCACACGAGGAAAAATGTGTATGTAGAAAGCAAATATGCTGATATTTCTGTAATTAAACTAGAATACCGTAAACTCGGGTTACTTTAGCCCACTCTTAAAACTATAACTAGTTTAGTGGATGGTAATCATCTTACATTGGGCAAATAATTTAAAAAATTTATAAGTACCTACCTTAGTCTCAATGTAACATTTAACAGAATAATTAAATATTAAAGATGGTTTTTGGGGAGTGCAATGTTATCCTCCTAGGGTTAAAGTAACCCGAGTTTAAGGCACCTAGATCCGGAGTAGATACCTAGGTACTAGTAAATTTTTTTACTCAATTAACATCAGAGCTCGGAATAGGTAGTGCCTATTTACCTAAACTTCGCGGTAGGACGTAACTAAGAGTGGTTACAACCACCAAAAATATTTATTTCTTATTATTGAATGCGGGATTTCCCGGGATTGTCTGTATTACTCTAAAGGCTTAATACATTTAACTTTACTTATAAATCTTGCTATATTGCATATGATATATTTATTTATCTTGAAATAACAATCAGTCATAAAACAATATAATATAGATCAAATTGAATGAAAGGGTGCCGGGAAATTGATTTTTTTTTAGTTGATTTGAATAGAATTATAATATCGTAAAGAAAGTATTCAACAAAAAAACACTTTAGCCGTGTACTTACTACCTACAGTTTACAACCCTGATTTATAAGTAAAGTTAAATGTATTAAGCCTTTAGAGTACCTAATCCCATATTCAATAATAAGAAATAATTATTTTTAGTGGTTGTAACCACTCTTAGTTACGTCCTCCCGCGAAGTTTAGTTAAATAGGCACTACCTATTCCGAGCTCTGATTATCATCCCACCGGATCTAAGACCCATAGATATTTGGAATCTCAAGACTACAATGTCAAGACTGCAATCCTAAGACTTCAAATGTCATTTATTTCGTCAACATAACTAAATGTCAATTTCTAAAGTGGCCAGTTATTCACGATTTTCTCTACTCGTAGCTTAGCGACTTCGGCTAGAATGTTTTCATTATTCCTAGGGGAATTTCGATTGGCTGGGAATAAAGTGTCTGTTCGCCAAAGTTTTATCAATGTTTGTTCAGGGCGATTTTCAGGATTTCAGCCGGACTCATTTCAGTGGCCGATATATTGAATTGCCAGTATCTTTAGTGACTTCTGCGTCGAACTCTGGTACATGTGGGATCTATCGAATTTTCTGTCCTCATTAATGTCATTAAAGGAATGCCGATGGACTAGTGGCTCGATGGGGTAACCGATATCTTTATAGATTTATCGTTTTATCGAATTTCATTGAATGCTATTTTCTACTAAAACCATAATGTTTTCAGGATATTGTAAACATTAACTACGTAGGTTAGGTTACGTTAGACTTGTGACTAGGGAATGCAAATAACCGGTTATAACCGGTTTTAACCGGTTATTTTTATAAAAAAACTGCAAACTGTTAAATTGCATTCCCTACTTGTGACTGCCAAAAAGAAATCACTCATTCGGCGAGAAATATCTTTCGTACGTTCTTTCAAAGGTCTTTCGATAAAATAATAGGTAGGTACTAGGGTTGCCACCTTTTTTTTAACAGAATA
Organism: Acleris literana; assembly: GCA_946894065.1. Taxonomy (NCBI): domain Eukaryota; kingdom Metazoa; phylum Arthropoda; class Insecta; order Lepidoptera; family Tortricidae; genus Acleris; species Acleris literana. The sequence continues at coordinate 18,997,309 of OX335680.1, forward strand.
AAGTATTACTTACCAAAAGAGGAAGAAAAATAAAGTACGCAGCATAAATGTAAAGTATTTTTGAATTATTTTTAAATACCTACATATTTCTTATCAAGTTATCAGTGTTATCACTCATCAGACCTTGCTTTCTAACACCGTTTTTGGCAACAATAAAAGTACCTATCAATCGCGTTCAAACATGGCAAAACAAAGTTTATGTCGAGGGTTTTTGATGGTTGCATTGAGGTACAATTTCGTTAAAATTTATTAATTATTAGAAAAAAATATCCACTAAAAACCGAATGTCATAAATAAAGTACTTTACCGTACTTTATGTGTTGCTTAAATACATAACGTACGGGAAGCTAAAATAGAGTACAATACTTTATAATAAAGTACGGGTGGCAACCCTAGTAGGTACCCTCTTGATGGTCTAGTCCGAATTGCTAGTAGATTCACTCCATATTACCGACCTTTAGAAAGAAAGAAAGAAATGAATAATGCTTTATTGCCCAAACAACTTTACAGATAGTTTTTTATTTATTTATTTAGGCAACGGGCAGTCTTATAACCTTAAAAGTATTACAAAAAATACATTTAATTTAATTTAGTGTTCTTAACTACAAAAGTTATGCTCTAGACGGCTAGCTGTGGCGAAAGGGTCAGACTCAGTTTATGCAGAAGACACAACGCTGGTTTTCAGTTTGACCTTTTTTTTGTACTTCACTGTTTCAACTTTTTTTTTAAACAAAACGTGCGGCTTAAATTGTCATGTCTAAAATATACATTAAAACATGTAAAAACAGATAATACAAAACAAAAAAATACAGAACTCACGTGGGAAATTTGAATTTCAAGGTGTCGACTCGTGACTTGTAAATTGTCATGGCAACCACTGGAATTTGAACTTGGTACCAAAGACTACGGGCCGTATTAATAAACTCATCTTGGCCGAGATGCCCGTCACAAGATTCGTCAAAGTAAACGTCAAACCATAGAACACTGTCATTTTTGACGCATCTCGAGACGAGCATTAGAGTTGAGATTAGTTTATTAATACGGCCGTTAGAGTACTATTCTGCCCTGCTTAGGGCCGAGTTCACCAACCAATTGAACAGACGGTTAAGTCTTAATCAGCTGTTAATCAATACATTTGATAACCGTTAAACCGCTAACCGTCCGTTTAATTGTTGGTGAACTCGGCCCTAAGCCAATAGGGTAGTAACTCAGATGAAACTCCTGTAGCAATATCAACCTTATTACTAACAAAAGAGAATTAAAACTACTTTGGTTATTGAATTTGGGATACTGCGTATTAGCATAGGACAGCACGTACATATACTTTTCAGAAATTAAACGATAGTTTTGGTAACTTTCAGAAAATTGCATGAAATTTAAGTGTAATTTCACTTTTGAAACTTATAAAATATTGCATGAAAAAGTGAATGAAGGTTTCACTTTTGAAACTTTCAGAATACGGCATGAAGTGAAAATTTCCCTTTTGAATTTTTCAGAATATTGCTAGAAATTAAAGTGAAAGTTTCACTTTTGAAACATACAAGTTACCTATCACTAGGGACCCATAACGTGTTATTTTTATCCAAGTCCATTCCCAAATAGTGGCCAATTCCCGGTTCATTAAGAACGGTCTTACAGATGACACTGAAGCCTGTCAGGAAGATGACAGGTCCTTCATCATCCCTAATCCTGCTGCGGCGGACTTAATGCACAATTGATTACCTGAAGAGATTACCTAGACAGGGGTCGCCAACTGAAGGATAAGGGAAGGATATTGATTACTTGATTGATTAAATGTAAAACTTGATTTTGAAAGTTGAATTTTAAGTTTTTAAGTCAAGTAATTAATTAAAAGAATTTATAGATAGTGTACGAAAACATTGTCTACGGACCAGACACTCATGAAAAGATGTATGTGTCTAAATGTGTTATGCATAGGTATATTGTTACTTCTTAGAAATATCTAACTAATAAAACGATATTTTTAGTTAAATCTGAAAAACATTATTTTGTCTTGCTGTCTTAGGTACCTACTCCTTTTTTGACTTAGGTGTTCCTTTTTATGCAACATAATGGCTTTGTCGTATCCGGGGGTTGTGGCACAATACCAGTGTTTTGCTTACTAGAGTAATGCTACACGCTGAGCCATGACCTTTTTGTACTGCTGCGACGCACACATGCGATTGAGATTGTACCTAGTTTGTAAGTTAGTTTGATATTGTTCATTTCCACTAATTAAGACAATTGTATGTGTGTTATTCAAGCATCGAATAAACCTTTTATCTATCTATCTTATCTTTTATTTATTTTTATCTACCCAGCACATAAGCTTTGATCACATTTGCATTACTTTGGCCAGCATCCGACTTTTATAACAAAAATGCATTACTGAGAAGTCCATGGCGGACGATTTCTGTAATAATCCGCACCGTACAAAGGGAATAACATTTCAGAGCGACTAGAAAATTGCCCGGGATTTGTTTGTCGTTCAGTAATCCAGTAGCACAACTTGGATTTTTCTCGTTAGTCTCTGCACTAACGAGAAAAATCCAAGTTGTGCTACTCGTATCCATAATTCCAACATGAAGCGAAAAACAACGTTAAATGCGAAAGTTTCTAAGTGTTGTTAGTATGTCGTGTATTACTGTTTCAAATTAAAGCTGCTAGAAAGATTCGAATGAAATTTAGAACTTTTTACCATCAGCTAACTCTTCTTACAATTACAACACACTCAATTTGTGATTTAGGTGCAAGCTGGCTGTAAAACTAATTTTTCCAAAAAAAAAAGCCCCGTTTCCGGGTTGCGCGCCCCTGAGCACTTGTCGCGGATTAATTCCAATATGGCGACCATGCCGCCGACAATGGCGGCTTTATTCTTCGCGTCAATGGATCTTCTGTACGGCAGAGCTTTTAATATGCGTTGAGCTGCATCCGGATATATGCTTTAGTGTTTTTCAATCCTCATCCCAACCCACTAATTAATTTTCAAACATCGACGTATCCGTTGATTTTTAATGTCTGGTAGATCGCGCCTTCATAGATTGAAAACATTTTTGTGTTTGCTTGAATAATAAATAATAACAAAACAAAATTAAAATCTGTAACATATAATGCTTATTATATGCTTAGTGCTAGAAACCATCATTAAAGGTCTTCGCACATTATAACAACTCAACGGCGACTCGATTCTATGCCAAATATTGAAATTTAAGCCATATGTTATATTTTCTAGGTTTAATTTCAAAAAATTATATTAAAGTAGTGTACGACCTGTAGACCACACGTCGTCCCCGCGGCGTCTATGCGCTTGCGACTGACGCGTGACGGGCAACCATTTGCCACCGTTGACACTACTCCACTCGTTGACACCGCGTTGTCCATTAGTGACCATTGGGTGGATCAACTAGTTGACTACTCATCGAAAGTGTGAGTAGAGTTGCTGCCGCAGTGGCGTGGAGTTGATATAGTGTGCGAAGACCTTTAGACCACTTTAATGCCAGCATTACGATGAGTTGGGACCATTTCGTGGCTACATCCTTCTTGTGCGTACTAATCTTTTCATTGTAATGTCTCGAATAAATGTTTTTCTTTCTTTCTTCCTTATGTACCCGTATAGACATTTTTTTAACCTGAATTGATAATTTGTTATTTAATATTAAAGTAATTTTGAACCATCTAGTCCCTTCCACTGTTGTACGTTTGGTTATTTAATATTTACAAACATTTCGCAATCGCTCAAAGGTTGATTTTAAGAAATCCCTTATAGGTATAAGTTCGCATTTGGACATAAACGAAATGTCGTTTCTGTTAATTTTTTTTGTCTGTACAGTCGAGTTCATAAATATGTGTACACTTTAGTACCTTGTCTATTTAATGTCATGTTTAAACTGCCACATATTAATTGTAACAGGGATAAATGTGACAAGTTACTAAAGTGTACACATATTTTATAAACTCGACTGTACAATGACTATTTTACATTCATATAAAGTTGTTCGTAAATTGATCCAGTTTATTTGTCCGTAAGGATAGTTTTTAAATTGCTTACTCCAATAGCACTTAGATTGATGATCGTTAAACGCATGTTATGCTGATATTATGAAATAAAACACAATGGTTCGTGCGATCGCGTTAATTTCGAAAGTAGCCTAGTTTCCGTTATTATTATACTTCCTCCGATACAATAGTTATCTAATCTCGCGTGCTCAAGTCGCCGGCGTTTGCGCAACGTTAATTTGGGACGTTTGAACGTTATCGTCTTATTATGACATGCTTTTATAATACCGAGAAATCGTTATCGAATATTGACTGTACACGTAAAAGTGCTATAAAATATGATTTGTGCTTGCTATTAATTTTTAAGATTTTGTTTGAGATGAAATTATTCTGCAATCAGCGGCTCTATTCAACACGGTAAAAACAATATCGCATTTGACCTGTTATCGTATTGTCAACGTTTTGATAGTTCTTATTTTCTTGACAGTAATGGCGGCGGACATCTTAACAATACCATAACAGGCAAATTACGATATCGGTTTTACCGCCTAGAATAGAGGCGCAGGATGTTGAGTTATTTTCCACAAGCTTTTATTAGCTTGACCTGTTTGTAGGGTTTTTTAGTTTTAGTTGTGAGTTCAGTGTTTATCTTTTTCCAATTAAGGACACAACTAAAAAATTTATTGAAACATTGATATTTTTTGCGTTCCAATTTTTTTCGTCGAAAATATTATGCATTATTCTGATCCGTTGATGTTTTTAGAATAAAACCGAAAGTTGAAATGTCTAACTAATAATTAGTCAAAGAAATAGGTAGAGTGCCCTTGCGCTTCGGTTGGCTCGTCTTGGCGGGGGCACTACCGCGACCGGCCCTAGATTAAACAGTACAAAATGATTTTAAAATGGCACATTTGTTATACAAACATAATATGACGTGTATTACAAATCCCAAATAAAAATTGGGCAGCCTATTCCAAAATCAAGCACCAGTGTCAAGCACCAATAACAGACATTGGACTCTGCGTTTGCAAATTGTACGGTTAGGTACAAATTTTTTGTTGCAAAATAAATAAAAAACGCTTATCTTCTTCGAAAAAAAAACAAAGTGTCCAACGTGGTCCAAGTGGTGTACTGCCTTTTTGCCGAATTATGTTTCGTCAAATTTCATTTGGCAACCAACTTTTCGCCGAAGTTTTATTTGGCAAACTAATCCTTGGCATAATTTTACTTCGTAATTTTTTTATTGCGTTACTTTTTTATATTGCTATATTTTATTACGTCAAATTGTATGTGGTAAATAAATGTGTAGCAAATGATTTGCTAAGACAAATAACATATTTTTTTTATGATCCTAAAAACGAATCTGCTCCCAAAGATAGGTAGGATAGGGTAAAAAAAAAATATGACCCTAAAAACGAAACTGCTCACAGAGATAGGTAGGTTAGGGTTATTTTTAAATTAAAGTATGCCAATCAATACATTTGACGAAAACATAATTGACATCTTAAAATAATCCCAGGTAATAATTTGTCGAACAATAATTTATCAAATCATTAGTTGGGAAATGATATCAGTGAGAAACGTTGAGTTGGGAAATAAAAATTGCTCAAATAAAAATATGGGATACGTAGTTTGGGTAGTTAAGAATTTGCTAAATAATTTTCGTCGAAACATTAGTAAACCGGTCCAAGTCCATATATTTAAACTTTATTGCACATACAACGTAAGTACAAATGGTGCTCTTAGGCATTCTCTACCAGTCAACCACTGGGCCAAACAGAGACAAGTAGAGGTTGGTGCTCAATTTGATAAAACATTAAATTACTGGTGTTCATTATCTCTTCCAATTTTAAATGTTTTAACAACGCACAGGTGAATTTAAAAGCCTGTAATAAACGTATGCGTTTAAAGTCAATTTGAGCGAGGAAGTTTAAACCCAAGCCATAAAGCGCGTCATGTGTAACGCTCGCGAACACAAAATTGAAACACGAACAATCGAGCGCAAAAACAGCGCGTTGTCCGAACGATTAATAACAGTTAGCGGGCGCTCGTTAAGTTGCTGCAGCCGAGGGCGGCTGCCACACAAATAAAGACTGGTCCATCCAAAGGCCCTAGACATGTAATACAGGGTGTTACGCAGAAGGTTGGACAAACTTCAGGGACTAACTCAACAGAACAGCTGTTTTTTTTTCGCGATTTGGATGTTGGTCCCATAATAAAAGTTGATGAGTATGACCTACAGAGTTAGTCCCTGAAGTTTGTCCAACCTTCTGCATAACACCCTGTATAATGCTTTCGGCGATCCTTATCGTTATCGAAAATGTATAAGGACAACGCAACGTAAGTTGTTCGGAGGGTCGCGTCGAACACCTATGTCATTTCCATACATTTTGACAGTTTTAGAAAACCGTTTGCGTTAGCGTTATGTATCTTGCTTGGACCACTGGTCCATAGTAAAATTGTGACAACGATTTCATAAACGGGGGCAGTGGCGTAGCTACCGGTGGGCTAGAAAGTGCCGTGCACCCGGGCCCCCAAGCTCAGGGGGCTTTGGTTACCTAGCTATGCCTTTGCCTGGGGTTCGTGATCTATTCGGGTTAATAACTCTGCACAAAATTGTTAGAAGGCAGCCAAGAACTTTTTGAAAACTTTAACGAATGCAGAAATCGAATAATTTGTGATATTTTGATATATGGTGTACAATATCAAAAAGAAAACGTTAGACATTTAGCACCCTTAGTACTTGTAGGCCGCTCGCTTAGTAAAATACATGAAAAATCAGAGAATTGAAATTGGGAGGGTAAATCTGTTCCTCGAAATGATTTTGAGACGACCCTTAATTTTAGACCGGTTAGTTTATTTTTTATTTTATTGTAATTTAGTGTAGGTAATTTCTTTTGCATGTGAAATAAATGATCGCTTTCATCCCTTAGTTAACAATACTGTGTATGGCTGCCTGCGGTGAGTACAGTTCTTTTAACGAATGTAGCTAATTGGTAAGCTCAGGCTTCATCACCGAGCGGGCCATTTTTAACCGGAGGGTTCAGTAGCGAGGTAACTGTCCATCTGAGTTTTGAATATATCTGTTCTAAATGTAAATGGGAGGTTGAGAAAGGAGAAAGTAAATATTATTTACACAACGAGTTTTACCCTAACTTTAAAATAAAACTAAGTTCATTTCTACCCGTTGCCCGTGTGGTTGCCGGGTTAGAATAGTGCCACTCCATGTCTTCCCGTGGATGTCGTAAGAGGCGACTAAGGGAATAAAGGCTTGTACAGGTGAAAAACTTAAGTAAATGACCTCTTGCATGCAGTTGTGTACAAAATTAATATGGAATTTACGTCAAATTTCAAATACAGAATGTCGAACGGTCTATACATATGTATTACTACATGCAACAGGTAATTTACTTAAATTTTTCACCTATAGTACTGTTAGGCGATGGGCTTTCAACCTGTCACTAATACGCTGGTAAACATCTTAGCCTAATTATGGAAAATGTGGTTAAAGAATTATCAACAAGTTTTGTTGTAGGTAATTCTATGGCTCTGCCTACCCCACTCTGGGAACGAAGGCATGAGTTTATGTAAAGTAAGGTCATTCCTTTTTTTTATGGCCCAAAGGCGCGCGAGCACTCGGGCCACCTGATGGTAAGTGGGATCTGAGACCCATAGACATTTGAAATCTGAAGACTACAATCTCAAAACTGCAATCCTAAAACTTCAAATGCGTTGCCAACCCTGAGGACTAAGATGGAATGCCTAAGTTTATATGGTACTTAGTTTTTCCCAGTGATTCTTATAACCGTTTTCTTTTTTAAATTACGGTACCCTGATTTTAGTTACTAATTAATCAAAATTCAGCGAGTCAGTAGTGACGTCACTACTTTAGATAACTAGTAACAAGAACGACTCCGAGTCGTAATCATGTATGTTTTTTACGTATTCATACAGTTATGTAAATATGCATATCATCCCTAATTTACAACCCGAGAGTTTAGATTAGAACTAGTAGGTAATGCAAACGCTTAACGTTTCTGTTTTCTATCGATTAAAAATGGCATCGATGTTCGAAAATCGCTAACTTAGCGTTATGCATCTTAACTAGGCCCTTGGGTTAATTGTTTTTTTTTATGGCATGGGGAAGGAGAACCAGCAGAGGCCACCTGATGGTAAGTGTCATTTGCATTCCCAAGACTACAATCCTAAGTCCGCAAATATATGCCCAACCCTGAGGACTAAGATGGAATGCCTCTATGCGAGTAACTTTACCGGTTGTCGTAACTCTACACCGGAACAAAACAATGCCAACACTGCTGCTTGCCGGTAGGAGAGTGAAAGTTAGGGATTGCAATCCCGCAAAACGGGATCACGCATTCCCGCGGGATCCCGCTGCTTTTATTAATCTGCTGGATCCCGCACCTTCAGAGCGCGGATCCGCGGATCCCGCAAATTAAACAATTGGCACAAAAACCATAGGCTGATATCATAGTAATAGCAGTGGGAGTTGTGATTTGATTATTAGTCATTATATGAATAAGACTGAACTAAAAATATAAAGCTGTTGTTAGCAGCAAGGGTAAAATTAAACATTGAAACTATTAAACTATGCCAAACATTTAAAGATGAATCTAAGAAAACAGATTACTAATTACTTATGCTTAATTAATAGAAAATAAATGATTTCTGTTGCTTAATGTAAGAAATGTTGAATAAAAGTTGATTTTTACACAAAAATCTGTAGTGTCAATTTGATTTTATAACATAATTTCAAAGATGCGGGATCCCGCGTGATCCCGCATATCAATCCCGCGGGATTGAATGAGCTTCGGGATTGCAATCCCTAGCCCCTTTGCTATTTGTTTATTTGTTTAATTCCGTACCTACGAGTGCTATCAAACGAGTGATGTTCTCTAGTTAAATTATATATATATATGTATATATATACTGTATTATAATAGTTGTTATGTAACCATCCCCTTTGACTGAGCGTTGTATAATGAAATTGCAGCGAGAGTACTAATTGGTAAGCAACTGATCGCTGTGCAAACATTCCCAGTTATTACGAGGAAGCGGTGGAATATACCGCGTTTAGCATTTGTGCTCGGAATAGAATAACGTTTAGGAATTTGATTTGTTATTTAAATGTGGTTAGTTTTGACGGTTTTAATGGCTTTTGGTGAAAACGATGAACGCAATTCATGGTCACAACTCGTTGGAATACAAAAAAAAACGATTTTTGAAACCATTTTGAAGAATCACAGAGTCACGTGTTGGAAATTTGTTTCTTAAAATAGTATTTTATTAAACTGTGGTTTATGTTTTTTAGGTTAATTATGTTTGTTGTGTCCTGTGTGTACCACCATCTTATCCATTAACCCACCGCCAAGCAGTAGTGTTCGCATTGCTGTGTCCCGGTGTGGGGATAAGACAACCGGTGAAATTACTAGCATAGAGGCATTCCATCTTAGTCCTCAGGGTTGGCAACGCATTTGAAGTCTTAGGATTGCAGTTTTGAGATTGTAGTCTTGAGATTTCAAATGTCTATGGGTCTGAGATCCCACTTACCATCAGGTGGCCTGAGTGCTCGCGTGCCTTCTCCTTGCCATAAAAAAAATGTTAGAATTACTTAATGAGTCTGGCTTTCAAATATTTTTTTTATTCTGTATGACGTAACATGCACTTGGCTTTTTTTTCGTTATGTTTATTTATTTATTTATTTATTTATTTAAGTATATAAGATCCAGTTATGTGTCAATGACAGTTTTAAATTTATTGAGCTTTTCGTTTACTAAAAAAATCTTTGTAACCTTTCTACAAAACAAGCACTTGCTAAATTAATATTTTTACTTGGCTAACTACCAAAATATACATTTGGAAGACACAGACGTCTTACATGCAGGCGACATACAAGGTATTGGCACGGTGTTGGCTGGTTTGTATTCATTAGTTGCTGTTCAGGGTACAGTCGAGTTCACAAACGTTAACTATTGTAGTTTAAATATTTAGAACCTAGTGTTTTAGTGGCTTTGGCTATATCTATTCACTAATGGCTGTTCATAATAAAAATTATTATTTTTATTATTTACTTTTTTGTAGTCTAGTTTTTGCCTCTTTGTTTTCATTGTGTATATATGTATATAATAATATTGTGTTGCTTATTTTTAAGTACTTGTCTGTATATTTCCGTCTCTGACGCTTTGTCATCAAGCTGTTAGTCAGATATGTTATTTAAATAAATAAATAATATAAAACAAAATTATCTAAAAATCAATAAAAATAACACTCTGAGGCTGAATCCCTCCTTCTCTCCACCAGCCGAAGTAGCTACGAAGTATGTTTACAAAAAAACGTAACAAACAAAAAATCCATTTAAGTAAAATAAAAATTAGGGATGAATAGGAATTTATACAAAAGGCGTCAACGGCCAAAAATCAAGATGTATAATGGTGGCTTAACCTCGTAAGGCCCAGTGTGCTATACAATGTACATAATCAAGGCAATTTAATTTGAACTGTCTTGCAATGGGAATAAGGTTTATTTTCCTATCTTCATAAACGAAAAAGAGCATTATCGAACAAACGTAATTGAACTTTATTCCCTTGATGGTAGACTCAAAGTCCCACTTACAAAAAACTCTCTGTTTTTAGTATGGTGGGCCTTACGAGGTTAAAATTCAGTCAATTTTCAATGAAAATAGGTTGAATTGTAACTTCTCGATAACAGCACATCTAATCAGAATAATTCATTAAGATTTGAGATCATTTCGTGACTATATTCTTCTTGTGCGTACTTCTCTATTCGCTGTTGTTTTTTGTCCCGAATAAATGTTTTTTTTCTTTCTTATTTATTTCTGTACATCTAAACAGTTTTGGATTTGACCGTACCTGTGGCCGGGCAGTGTCGACTCACTGGATAGTAGAACACGATGTTCTGGAAACCCTATTTCGACACCGACGTGATTATCACCAGGGATTGGGTTGGCCTCGGCCTGCGGGCCTAGCATGGCCGCATTTATCGCGTGACAAAATATGGATTAACACCCATCACTTTTTGACACGTATAAGTACAAGAGTGACGGATGCTTTATCCACATTTGATGCATTTAGCGAACGTTAAACACTGCTGAAATGAAAGAAAATATGACTTGATGTAAGCTGGCGCTGATCACCTCGGTCACATGTCAATTCCATACATTGTGACGGATTTTTACGGATAGATTTGATGCTCCATTTGAGAATTTGACATGATTCGACATTCGATGTTTTAACGAGACGAACGTCTAATTTCTACCTTAAGTAGCTTTATCTATCCTCAACATATCGAATTACAGTCACACTCACGACCGTATTAATTAACTGATCTCGACTGTAATGCTCGTCTCAAGATGCGTCAAGAATGACAGTTCTCTGGCTTGACGTTTACTTTGACGTATCTTGTGACGGGCATCTCAGCCAAGATGAGTTTATTAATACGGGCCTCAGAGTCAATTGGTGATTAGGTCGTTCCTAATTGTCGATTTTTCAAACTCAAGTTTGAAAAAGGTACGAGTTAATTTATCGCGTACGACGGTTAGTAACATTTAAATTACTTTGTTGTATCGAGCATTCCAATGGTTACAAATAAATATGTAAATTTACGAAAGTTTTAAAGTGTTAATAATTTTGAAAGTTTTCCTTTCACAAAAGTTGCACGACTTACGAGTATGTTACGTAAAATTATTTTGTGTTGTTGATTATTTAGTTTAAAAAAAAACAATTGTATCACTTTTTGCTCTCGTATTTAGAAAGTTTTTTCTATCAAAGGTAGTAGAAGAAATGCGTTATTTACAAGAAAATAGATAATTGTGTTTTTTCTGGGATGAAAAGTATTATTAGGATTTAATGAAAAGTATTATTTAGGGTTAAACCTATCTCCATACCAAATTTCATTTAAATCAGTTTAGTCGTTTAACTGTAAAAGCATAACATACAGAGTTATATGGAAGTTAGGACTTTTTTTAATGTCACGAAGAAGGCAAAGGAGCACACAGGCCACCTGATGGTAAGTGGGACCTGTGACCCATGGATATTTGCAATCTTAAGATGCATCTTAAGACTGCAATCCTAAGACCGCAAATGCGTTGCCAACCGTTGGACTAAGATGGAATGCCTCTATGCTCGTTAGTTAAAAAATAAAAATATATTAGTAATGAAGAATTAATTTTAATCATGTGCCTGTTGTTATTAAGGAAAAAGAAACTGTTCTAGAATTTACGCAGATTTTAAGCAAATTTCTAGTTAAAAAAGCTTATTATTCAGTCAACGAATACTTAAATAATAGCTGTAATACATAACAATGAGCATGTTAGTTATAAGATCCAAATTTGTATGCCCTGAGGCAGAACACAGCTGAACCAATTTATATGTTACTCACCATCTAGCATTATTAATTTATGTGTGTACCTATTGTTCACAAATAAATGATTTGATTTGATTTGAAGAATTTGGTATTTAACTGCCTTACGTCAAAAATTGGGCTCTCTACATTATAACGTAGAGATCCCAATATTCATCAAGACCACACTGAAAAAAAGAATTGGTCGCTTGTAACAAGATTGTGATTGTTGTGCATAAGCGTCTTGATCCCATACGAGCCTGACAAGACGATTGATACATCAACTAAGACGTTAGGTACATCAACTAAGATGTTAGTTGAATCACTGAAGAAGTTGCTGTTGTTACTATCAGCTTTGGTTGATGTAACTAATGTCTTGAATATTGTATTCATTTTTTGTCAACTAAGAGAAATCGCTCTTTGTTGGCTCCCATTTTTTTGAGTGCATAATCCTACCTAACAAACCCTCGCACTTCTTCAAAATTCCAATATCTCGCAGACCCGGAAACCTCTCTCGCATGTTTACAATGGAGCAAATTTAAAACTCTTAACATCCCAGCACTTCCCTGAAATCCTTTTATCCTTTATTTAAAAAGGTTTAACTAAGCAGCAAGATTCTCCTCCAGATAAATTAATCTTTGCGGACACCTTACCCCAAAATAGCTCTAATTTAATTTCAAGAGTGGTCTTGAAATTATTCTGCATATTTTTGTCACCCCTATTTGAAACTTTGTTAAGATCCGTTCTTTTGTTTTTCGTTCTATATTATGGAGGTTAATGAAATAAGAAGGTATTAAAACATTATTAGGTAAGTGTATTATTTGTAGTAATCTTTTTTTTTATTATTGTTGCTTTCGACGGACAAACATGCGGACGAGCAGTTATTTGCAGTATTGTTTTCTGTCGTTAATAGTAGTTTACGTGACGGTTGCGTAATGCTAATTACGCAGAGTCTCGTACAATACTTTATCTACACACATATTATACTTAAGTACTCTAAGATGGGTTCAGAAGCCGAAAGGCAAATGACCAGGCCCAGCATTACCTTACCTGTGGTAGTAGGTGACAGCGATGACAGCTGTAACGTAATTTTGAAATTACGTTATCGAATATTGTAAGGTAATGAGATCCAAAATTGGAACATCTTCCAAAATCAACAGCTGTCATCGCTGTCACCTACTACCACAGGTAATGCTGGTCATTGCCTACGGGTTTTGAACGCATAATAGAGGACTTATGATGAGTGTATACAAAAAAGCGTAGCATAACAGATGTTAAGTAATTAATTGCCCAAAGAGAAATTAATTAGCTCACAATTAAAACATTTCATTAAATTTATTGGTCGTTTTTTCGCGATATCACTACAATTATAAAACAAAGTCGCCACCGCGACTGTCTGTCTGTATTTTCGCGATATTCATAAAGCTACTGAACGGATTTTGATGCGGTTTTCACCATCAGTTAAATATCGAAGTACAAAATGAACATGTTTATTTGACATACACTTGGTACACATATGTCTATAATGTAGAAAGACTGAATGAATAATGTTGTTAATCTACCTTCGAAACCAAATTTTACGGAGTCGACGGAGTTCCGCTATCGCGGAGCGAAGGATTTCTGAGTGTTTTGGACCTTCGGGCCGGCTGAAGAACTAACATAACCTAAACCTACATAATATTTATGACACATTTTTTTCTGAATTTGTACGCTATATAATTTGACTTTATGTATTTAGAACGTTATACACAGTGAGCAGTATATATTATATACGTTATGAATTTAAATCGTGGAAATTTTAAGCTTATGACGTATGATGATATTAATTTCGTTCGTTATGCAATTTGATTTTATATATTTTGACCATGTGGAAAACGAACTTATATATCATTTGATTTTATATGTTTTCCTACGAACCCAAATAATAGTAGAAATAAAAGCAAAGCTAACCTAATTTTAAATATCTTTATGCTCCAGTAACGCTTCACTACTTGTCCAAACGACTACAGAAACTACTTTGCCCTAAATGCAACTCCGCGCCTTATACCAATAGACCCAACATAAAGCCTCGGACAACTTCTAGCGTCCACAGTTATTGTGGGTGCCGACCTAAATAAACTTTGCAATGGCCAGTATACCTAGAAGTAGATTTACCTAAGGTTTTACAGGGCTTTTTGTGGGGCAAAAGCAAGTTTGGACTAAGTACTTGTTCTTTCACATGTACTAAATTAGTTGCTGCGGCTAGTATAAATAATCTAACTAGAAACACTAGCTGGCAGTTCACCTCGCGAACTCCTCTACCTCTTAAAACTCATGTTTGGATTTACAAAATTGTATTTTCATCAACCACTATCCTGCCAAAATTCATGAAAATCGGATCAACAATACTCAAAATATCGACGAACTATCACTTCGTTACGTCGAAAAGTTGAAGTGAAGGTGCGACACAGTTAAAAAAGGGACAGAAATGGGTATGACTACTTGTAAGGGCCGGTACAGATGGAACGCAAATGGCAGTTATGATGTAGTTGACGTAACTACGTACGTCAACTGCACTCGAACTGCACTCAAACTGCCATTTTGCAGCTGGGTTGCAGTTCAAATGCTGTCCGTCTGTACCAGCCCTAAGTTTTGAATAGGTAACATAACTAAGCCGTTATGGACTTCTACCACATACCTAGTTTAAAACAAGCAATATATCTAAACTAGAGAATAGTGGTGGCGCTACTTAATAACTTGCTCGTTGGATTTTATGCATAATAATTTGTTGACGAATTGAGAGAAATCAGAATTAGTGTGGTTTACTGGCCGTACTTTAGGTGTGGGAGAGGTGTTCAAGAAAACAAATTAACAGACTTCCTCCCACGCTTCACGTTGTCACAGCTACACCCACAGACGACAAACTCACCAATGCGATGGCGACTTCTCGGAATTATTCTCTTGGTATAGATCTCATAATTCTACCGCTTTAGCCTGGCCCGGTTTAATATTCGAAAAGCGTGTAACATTAATTAAAACGACAAAGGCTAGCAAATGTAATAACAAATAGCTTGCCTACATAAAATTACCTGAAGTATTAACAAATAAATTCTTCTTTCTATATTCTACTCGTTAAAACTATATTGCTTTCGACATGTTATCGCATTGTTAACGTTACGATAGCTCTTTTTTACCTGACAGTAATATCAGTTAAAACTAGGGCTTCCAATCCCGGTATACCAGGATCCCGGTATTCCGAGATCCCGAGCTATTTTCCAGTCCCGCTTTTTGCGGGATTAGGAGCGCGGGATCCGCGGGATTTGCGGGACTGCAGGAGAAGCATGATCATGTTAATCTAACGTTGTAACAGGAGTTACAGTTAACTATATCGTCAGCATCTAATGTAATTTTTCCGTCGCCGTCTCGAGCCTCTCGAGATATACACCACCTAATTTAAACCACACCACATAATGTGCACCTTAAAAAAATCCCGGGGCTCATTGGTTAAATGTCTATCATTTACATAAAGCCTTAAAAGGATTACCGCTGACTAATGTGGAAGCCGAAAGGGATCTTTCTGCTGCTGGCTATATTGCCCCTAAAATACGCAGTAGTTTGGCAAACGACGCTTTAGATATTTTATGTTTTTTTCCCCAAAAAAACAACTGAATGCCCACCAAACTAATTTAAGCTTTAATTAGTTTTTTCACCATTCTGTTGACAAATTTTCTTCGTTGTTGTTTATTGTATGTATGACTTTGTTTTTTTTTTCTATATTTTTGGGCTCAATAAAAGTGCAATTTGATTTAATTGATCTCTTAATAGTAAATTACCTCAGTAAAAGTGAAGATAAGTATGTTATTTATTTCTTTTATTTCATTCACGTTAGGTATGTCAATACTATTAATTTCTATGCGGGATCCCGCAAATACCGGGATCCCGCGGGATTAAAAATGTTCAGTCCCGCAGATACCGAGATTGAAGATAGGCTGCGGGATTGGAAGCCCTAGTTAAAACAATACGATAACATGTCAAAAGGGTGAATCAACTTTTAAGGTAGGTACTTCCCATTTTTCGACATGTCCCACAAATAATAATATATATTTTTTGCTAACGATACGACACGCTTATTAAATCAGACAAATAGGCTAACATTTGAAATGATTTAATTAAAAATAGTACAGTTTTAATTAATAATATAGTTGGTAATCGCAGGAGACGATGTTGACCCTAGGTTATGTATGGAAAATGTGCATTCCCCATGTCAGGTTTTTTTTGAAGATTAAAAAATATTTGACATGTTTAACGTGTAAGGTCTGTAAATTTGAAAGTTTTAATACCGCAAAAGAAAAAGAAAAAGAGGACCTTAAAAGTTGATTGACCCAATAGCGATATGGTTTTACCGTGCAAGATTTAAACTAAACTGACCAAATAAACAAAAAAACATTACTCGTAACAAAATAAATCCTTTAAAACAATCATGGTTTTGTATCTTTACCAAAACTCGCCATTTTAAACACTCAAAACCAACCAAGGGGCTCAAGTTACCCCTTTCTCAGGGTAAAATGCGTTGTTCCCCGTAATTTTACGGGAACATCCCGACGTCTATGATTTGTCGAGTTTCCCCCTGCAGAATTACTGTGAGGATTAATTGGATCCTGAGGCGACGGGAAATTTGAATAATTACACTAGAACCGAGCGTTGCCGCTATTTACTGCCTAAAGAGTTTTATGGAGATTTCAACGTGGAGTTAACGTCGTAATCTTGTTATCCTTTATTAATATGTCGATTTATTAATTAATAGTAATCAAGGCAAAATTGAAGGTTTGTGACTTTTGATTGATAATTTAGTTTATGTTTTGGTTAAATCTTCAAAATGTACATGTAACCATGAGTAACATACTTAGAAAGGTTCACTACCTGAGTGCCTTTGACGTGTCATTGTCAATGTTAGGCTGACATCACACCTGTAAGTTATTGCTGTAAGTCTTGAGACGCAACTATGGGTAAGAGTGAGTGGCAGATATCTGCATCTCTGCATATAGCTTCGTTTCAAAACTTACAATAATAACTTACAGGTGTAATGCCAGCCTTACGAAAGTTTTTATTTAGGGCGGATAGTTATTCGCTTATTTGTTCAAGTTTGACAGTAATTACAGCCGAATATAAGACAATACGGAAATACATTCTGTCTATGTTTATTAATTTAACCTTAAGTGTTAGGATTTTTTTTTGCATGCTAGATTTTGGTTTTTTTTTTTGCACATTGTGACAGATCCATAAATTTGTACTCGCTTTCTAGCGATAAGTATTCTATTTGATTCACTATCATACACTGACACCATGAATAAATAAAGTTATATAAATAAATATCAGGGGACACTGTCATACCAATTGACCTAGTCCCAAACGAAGCTCTATCAAACGTCTCACTACTTACTTTGAACTGAAAACTATCTGTCACCTCCAGTAAATCAAAACGCAGACGCTTTTTCTCATTTCCTAAAGCATTATTTTCCAAATGCGAGTCAAAGCTCTAAGCTTTTTAATCTATCCGCACTCAAGGGAGCTTCCATGCTCTCGTTTTAGAAGATGTTAAATTCGAAAGCTCTTTATTTGCAGTACTTGGATTCCCATGAGACGCGGTTGCTGGAATTTGGATACGAAATTGGATTAGGAATATTATTTTATGTGTATAAGTTTATTTATTTATAAGTAAAAATAGGTTAAAACCCTCCATTCTTCCTCGGATTCGGATTTTCGTTTATCCGCATACTCGTCCCAAACTATTAGAGATATCAGGATCAAATTTAGCCCGTGATACGACATCTAGCCATAGATAGTTTAGAAAAAATTCAATTGAAAATCGGAGATACCTCGAAGGAGTAATCACCGAAAAAATGTTCCCATAGACTTTCAATGGGAAAAACGGGAAAAGTGCCGAAACTTCGATAAAGTGAGCTAAGTGAGTGAGCGTTACTGAGATTTCTGAAATGATGGCAGCAAACCGCTTCGCTCCATTTAGACTTGCCCGGGGACGGCAAGTGCACCTTAGTATACCTACCCTTGTTATTACCCGACTACCGGAGGGTATTGTGTTTCACAGCCTATATATGTATGTTTGTTCCTTTGTGGCGTTCTAGAAATAAACGCGTGGACCGATTTTGATGATTCTTATGTCAATCGATTTGTCTTAATCTCGTGAGTGTCATTAAAGATATGACAGTGTTTAAAAATCAATATGGCGGCAACTAGACGCAATATTGTAAAAAAGAAAAAAAAAAGTCGACGAACTATGACAAATACCATATCATTGAATAGGTATTTAAAAATCATCTTTAGGTTTCTTTCATCATTTTTCATTTTGAACGATAATTTAGGATTTATAACGATTTAAAGTTGGTTAGCAACAACAGTCGGTTTTTTAAAGCTTGTTTAGTGTATGTAATCTCCGTGGTTTCCCTGGATGGTTGCAACGGAAGACCAGGGCTGGCTTGAATTCCAGCAAATGCTGAGTTGGAAACATTTCGTGACAGCAGCCTTAATGTCTTTTTTTTTAATATCAAGGAGATGGCACGCGAGCACTCAGGCGACCTGAAGGTAAGTGGGATCTGAGACCCATAGACATTTGAAATCTCAAGACTACAATCTCAAAACTGCTATCCTAAGACTTCAAATGCGTTGCCGACCCTGACAATGGAATGCCTCTATGCTAGTAATTTCACCGGATGTCTTATCCCCACACCGAAACACAGCAATGCGAACACTACTGCTTGGCAGTGACAGTTTCTTTTTGTTTGTCTGTTTGTACGAATAAGTTAATGTTTTTTTAGAGCTGATTTATTTTAACGACCGAACCGATTTTCCTGAAACGTAGCTTAAAACCATCCCAATTAAATTAGACTTCTTTAAAAAAAATGCGTCCAAATTGATCCATCACCACAGTTACACAGTCCCACGCATACACAGACACACACATACAGAGGTACACACGTTATAACGGATATACGCAAGATAAGCAGCTAACTACTTAAATATTGTATGTTATTATTGTCGAGACCCGGAAAATAGGGGATTGCCTGACGTGGTAATCGCCGCTTCCGAGGAGACATATGGCTTTTCTCAAATGCGAGGAAATCATGCAAACATTTGTAACAAGCAAAATAATTTAAGTTCACAAATTTTAACTGCCTTTTATAAAGCTTTTTAGTTTTTTTTTCTAACGATAGACATTTATCATAAAAAACGAGCAGTGGCCTTGGCTGTAAGAAAATTCTTGGTCCTTTCGATTTTATATGCAAAATGAAGCGGAGAAAATAGGTTTTCACACGCTTGCTTTACTTCTAGAACGAACGTTTCGTGTATTCATTTTATAGCCATCATTTCCGAGGATGTTTGAGACATCCTATTAAGACACACGGTTAAAAGCGATTTGCTTAATACCCAAGGGAGAGAAACAAACGGGGTCTTATACCAATTAATTTGACAAATACTCGTACCCAGGATATGAGAGCCAAGGAGGGTCCTATTACTTGGTATATTTGGGTCAGGGCGGTTGACAGTTTGAAGTGGCTAGGGGAAATACGGCATTGTTATGGTAATGGGAAGAGCCGAAATCGATTGGCATGTATGATGAAGGATGAAGAAGGTCCAAGGTGTATAGTTATTGGAGTAATGTTTATAGAGTGATTGTATTGTTGATTTGTGTAATAAGAAAGAATCGGATTTGGATCGGGGTAAGTTTATAATACATTTTCCTCAATGAATACATTTTCCGCATACAATAGCTGGTAACACTGACAGTTTGACGTTTGACGTGGGACACATATTATGGTAGAATCTTACGAGTAACAAGGCACGACAGACTAACAGATTAGGTACCTTCAGTCCCAACTCTGTTAGGCCGGTTGACAATCCAATTCCATTCCAATCTGTGAAAACAATTATGAAGCCCCTGATAGTCTATCTCATTAGATGCACTGGCAGACTATATATACTAGTGCATACAGTCTGTGAGCACTTAGAAGGTGCTTCGGGTTGGTACTTCTCTCTCACTCGCTCTTAATAAAAGCGTATGAGAGAGAGTGAGACACAAGTACAAACCCGAAGCATCTTCTAAGAGCTGTCGCACTGTATATCGGCTAGCGGACTGTTAGTTTGTGTTGCTCTTAACACTTCTTGGTATAGTAATTTACAGGTAATTTTTTAACTTTATTGCACAATACAAAAAGTAAGTACAAATTGCGGACTTAATTATATTCTCTACCAGTCAACCATTAGGCCAAAGAGAGAATAGTTGAGGTGGGTGCTAGCATTTCAACAAGAGCCTTCAATTGTTTTTAATTTTACAGTTATATTTTTTATTTTTTATTTTTACAATTTTGTCTGGGTTTAGAAACAGAAGGACCACTGTCCACAGAGTCTTTAATATATTACTAGTCAGATGTAGCGGTCTTTGGTAAATGTTTTCTGACCCATAGTCTTAAGACGCGGCTTACTCCAGCGCCGGCTTACTGACCCCAAAGAGCCAGATTGATGATTTTATTATCTTAGGACTACCCACATTTCTCAAGATTTACGCGTTTGTAAACTAAGATTATCTGGGCAGCCTATTTGGGCAGTGACAGGCGACAGGTGACAAATCGATATACAGTTCATTTTAGGAGTTGCCATATGTCACTTCGCTGGTCTATTGCAAGTTTGTAAGAAATTTCGATTCCCAGCTGTTATGTGCAAAAAACCGGCCAATTGCGAGTCGGACTCGCGCACGAAGGGTTCCGTACCATTATCTACCTATACAAAATTAGCAAAAAACTGCAAGAAAATCACGTTTGTTATATTATATGGGATAAAATTAAATATTTATGTTTATTTTATTTTAATTTACTTATTCATTTTTAAAGTGAATATACAACTAAATAATCTGTTAATATTTCAAGTGTGTACCTGTTGCCGTTATTAATATAGAGCAGAAAACGGAAAAAAATATCGTTTGTTGTATGGGAGCCCGTTTAAATATTTATTTTATTCTGTTTTTAGTATTTGTTGTTATAGCCGCAACAGTAATACATCATCTGTTAAAATTTCAACTGTCTAGCTATCACGGTTCATGACATACAGCCTGATAACAGACAGACAGACGGCCGGTCGGACAGTGAAGTCTTAGTAATAGGTTCCTGTTTTTACCCTTTGCGTACGGAGCCCTAAAAATGAATTCATTTATTTTAAACCGTTAACATCCAGTATTTTATTAAGTCTAACAAATAGGAAGCTTTAAAAAACACGACGTATTTTTGATACTGTCGTTTTACCTAACCCTCTCATTACTTGACTGGGTTACTGATAGTTACGCCATGTACACTGAATTGTCACCTGTCACCAATAATTGTCAGGTTGACGAAATTAGTTACATACATACATAAATCAAGCCTGTTCCATTAGTACACAAATAATATAACTCGGCGTATAGATAACCTCTTCATCTTATATTTATGGCGGCACGGCGGTTCCGCTGTGATTTCGCCAGTGTCAAAAAGATAACCTCAAAACTACTTTTAATCTTGTGAGGCCCAGTGTGCAATACAATGTGCATTATCAGGGCACTTTAATATGAACTATATTTCAATAAGTATAAAGTTTATTTGCCTTTCTTCATAAATTGAAAATGGCACTTTCGAACAAACGAAATTACTTGAAAAGGTCGTTAATGTCTAAAGCGTATTATAGGATCGAGGACTATCTAACAGACAAAAATGCATGGCCTAAACCCGAAACTTAGTCAATAATAATTATTTATGTGGTCGTCTCGCACCATCTTATATACACATAAGTATGTTTTTTTTTTCTCTCTATCTCTCCCGTAAGATTCTTAATTGGCATGTTTTCCTGCTGAACTACGCATGTTATTTGATACTATATTTAATTTAATATGTATAGCTTTATATAATGCTAGACTAAGTACCGTAAAACTACACAACTATGGTCCTAGTCTGCAACAATAGTCCAATTTTCCTCATTAAATTATTCTAAAATATGATACCTTACTGCTATTATTGCTGTGTATATGTACAGTTCAGCCTAAAATCAATTGCTCTAAACTCTAGCTATAGCTAAAGCTATCATATTTTAAGAATAATGTGATAAGTAAAACTGGACTATTGTTGTAAGCTAGGGCCATAGTTGTGTAGTTTTACGGTAGTACCATTGTAATAAGAAATATGTTTAAAAAATGACTGACTGCTGAGTTTCTTGCGGCGTTTCTTCTCGGCAGTGGTCTTCTCTTGGGAAGCGCTGGTAGATTCTTGACGTGTAAAAGTGCCCGTGCGGCCTACTTACTGAATAAATTTCTTTTATCTTTTATCTTTTTAACGTAATTGAACTTTATTGCATTGACGGTAGATTCAAGGTCCCACTCACAAAAACTGGCTGTTTAGGCCTTACAAGGTTAAACTATGAAAAATAGAATAAAACTTACGACTTGACAGAAGCGCGTATTTCTGTTTAGTCCACAAGAGTTTACCAAATACTTGTCCCCGCGTATAATATCCATGGACTTAATTTTGCCTCTAATAAGTCCATGAGAGTGAGAATGATGAACGTGCGGACGAAGTGACAGGAAGGAGCCGTTAATTAAAATTAAAATTAGAACAAAATTTAAAAAATTAGAACATAATATGCGCGATAAGGGCAGGAATCACGAAAACTATTTAGTCGTATAAGGTTATTTTATTTCAAGCATTTAAGTACCTATGTAATTCAGTTCGTGGCTTTTTAAGCAATTATAAAATATTATTAAATGTAAATTTTATACTCTATTATGAACACAGTTCCATGTTCTTTAAATGGCAATTTGGCATTGCATATTTCAACTATGGTTTACATCTCTCTGAAACATCTAAAATCATAATCAGAGCTCCACTTAGTAAAATAAATATTTAAATTGTGTCATCTCCAGTAAACATAGCACTCTAACTTAAAACAGTACTCGCCTGCATGTTATGCTTAATCTCCACGTAAGATCTGTTCATTCTTACTTGTCTCATATAGTAAACAACTTTCTAACCTCAAAATGAACCTTTTTAGGCTAAAATCGCTATTTTAAACAAAATAAAGAAATCACACACAATACATTGGCCAAATGATGTCAAAAATGTTTATTTAGTTTAGTTTATTTACGACAAAAGAGCTGTTTTAGTCAAAAAAAGGTTCATTTTTAGGTTAGAATGTGGTTTACTATATAAGACAAGTAAGAATGAACAGACCTTAGAATCTTCAACACATGTCGAATGGTCTGTATGTTTTACTTGTATATTATTCCTTCACCAATTGTCAATCGGCTCTAAGGTTGCCTTTTTCATGAGTAAGGGTAACTCAGGGTGGATACATTTAAATGTTGTAAACATCTAGTCTTGAGATCCATGGAAAATCAACGGACATCTATAAAGCATAGCCATACATTTGCTGGAATCATCGCAACGATAAATAAAAGATCATGAAATAACGTGTAGTCATATCAGGGATGGATCTAGGATTTCATTCTGGGGGGTTAGAAGCACTTGACTTTGAACACACATATTATTTACGGTGGTAAGATGTAGAGAGAGAGAGAGAGAGTAGAGACGCATAATATACCAATGCTCTATGTGCTATAAGGCTGTACTTGTCCACGTTAAAACTTGCTCGAATGAACTTAAAAACGTCGAGCACGTTGGTACGACCAGGCGCCTATTTCACCATCTTGACTATGACACGTGAGAGGTGACAATTCGGTGTACATTGCAAAGTTAACTCGCTGATACATCACTGGGTTTTATATAAGCTGCGCTATGGGCACTAAAAATGTCACCTATCACCTGTCATTGTCAGGATAGTGAAATAGGAGTCAGGTCTTATTTATAAGCATTCGACAATGATAGCCCCAACCTACTGTACCTACTGGGTTTACTAATGTTTCGACGAAAATTATTTAGCAAATTCTTAACTCTCCAAACTACGTATCCCATGTTTTTATTTGGGCAAATTTTTATTTCCCAACTCAACGTTTCGCACTGATATCATTTCCCAACTAATGATTTGATAAATTGTTGTTAGACAAATTATTACCTGGGATTCTTTTAAGATGTCAATTATGTTTTCGTCAAATGTATTGATTGGCGTACCTTAATTTAAAAATAACCCTAACCTACCTCTCTCTGGGAGCAGTTTCTTTTACAGGGTCATATTTTTTTTTACCCTAACCTACCTATCTCTGGGAGCAGTTTCGTTTTAGGGTCATAAAAAAAATAACCCTAACCTACCTATCTCTGGGAGCAATTTCGTTTCTAAGGTCATAAAAAAATATATGTTATTTGCCGTAGCAAATCATTTGCAACACAATTATTTACCACATAAAATTTGACGTAATAAAATATTGCAATATAAAAATGTAGCGAAATAAAAAAAATACGAAGTAAAATTATGCCAAGGATTGGTTTGCCAATTAAAACTTCTGCGAAAATTTCATTTGGCAACCAACCCAAATGAAATTTGACGAAACATAATTCGGCAAAAAGGCAGTACAGTCAACAGCATAAATAAGTGATCATTTATGTACCTTGTCACTTTAACGTCGTGTTTGAAATGTCATACAAAATTGTGAAACGATCGAAAGCGACAAGGTACATAAATGATCACTTATTTATGCTTTTGACTGTACACCACGTACTGTCTACTGTGTGACAAAGAGGGGTACGATTCCGAGACGCACGAGTCCCGAGTGAATTATATTTCTAACGACCTGTTTCATAGACGTTTCGTGCGTGACCTGACTGACAATTCTACATATTATTGGGGCAGGTAGGATTGTTGGTTTGGTGTGCGTGATGCGATGGAGCTTTTGAGATAAAAGGGAAGGGTATAATTGGGTTGACTTTGCGCTTAAATACGTATAGTAAAGGAAACTGAAAGACGTTCCTTTTTAGGGTTCCGTACCCAAAGGGTAAAAGTGGGACCCTATTACTAAGACTCCGCTGTCCGTCTGTCCGTCTGTCTGTCACCAGGCTGTATCTCAAGAACCGTGATAGCTAGACAGTTGAAATTTCTGTTGCCGCTATAAAGACAAATATTAAAAACAGAATAATAGTACATTGTTGCAGAGGATAGAAAGTACGCGATTTTTGGACGAGTCATATAGAGGGCCGAAACGTAGTTGAGGCCCTCTAGTGTACGAGTCCATAAATTGCACTTTCTACCGAGGCAGACATAGTGCTTTTCACAACTACTGAGAGGAAATAAAATAAAAATTCATATTCAAAACTCAAATTTTAATTCATGTTAATGTGACATCACCGCCAATTTTACCATAGATAACTTTTTTTAAATCTGGGCCCCTATTCTCGTGGCACACGAGATTAATAAACTAACATGCGACATGAAGATGTCAACTGCATATAAAATTGTATTTGTTTCGCCATATCTCCCATGTAATTTCATCTCTAGTGGTTCGAGATTAGGGGACATAGTTTTTAGTCTGTGTATCTTTTAGCAAAAATACACCTAATATTTTACGACACAAAATGGTGTCTTCTGATTGGTCGATTTCAATTTTTCATTTTAAGGAGCTATGACACAAAAATTGATTGATGGATTTTCATTGGTTCTTAAGGTTGGACAACAATGTTCTCGACCAATCAGCAAACACGCCGACAAAAACATTCTTGGTCTGTCCTTATAAGTGACGTTTTGTGACCCCAAACAAGACCATCTATGGCCATATTTTCGAGCAGTGTTGTGAAAATTAAATATTTAAGGGGGTTCCCGTACAAAAAAAAAAAAATTAGCAAAAATAACCACAAATTGGATACCGCAAGATCGGATACCACAACTTGGCAGACCCCGGCGCAGATGGCAAGATGAGCTTGAAGCCTTTCAGCACAATTGGCGGGAGATTGCCCGTAACCGAATTACGTGAAAAGATAAGAAATTTTGTTTTTTAAATAAAATAAATGTTTAATGGGGGCTCCCATACAACAAACGTGATTTTTTGCCGTTTTTTTGCTAATGTTGTATAGATAATGGTACGGAACCCTTCGTGCGCGAGTCCGACTCGCACTTGGCCGGTTTTTTATGATTTATTGGCATTGTGACAAGAGCGAAAAAACGACAACGTAAAACCAGTGTATTAATAGTACAGTCGAGTAAATAAATATACACTTTAGTACCTTGTCTGTTTAATGTCATGTTTAAACTGCCATATATGAATTGTCACAACGATTAAAGTAACAAGGTACTTAAGTGTATTGTGTGTATTTCTTTTGACATGTTATCGTATTTTCAACGTTACCTTAGGTCTTATTTACTTGACAGTAATGGCGGTTGGGATAAAAATAATACAATAACATGTCTAGGGCGTCCCTACCGACATCTCCTCTCGCTCTCGCCACAGGCTCTCGCTCGCCATACCTCTTTCCTAACTCTTCTTTATCCATCCTTTCTAAAGGGCCCCATATACGGAACGATCCGTCGTTACGATCAATCTGAATCGATATCGTGACGATTCATATTTCGATTAAAATTTGCATGCGATATCGCCCGTACAATCCATCGCTCGATTTCAGTCTGAACCGACGGATCGTACCGTATATGGGGCCCTTAAGGATCAAACCATCTTAGCATACCCTATGTCGACTAACTATGAATATATGTATAATTTGTCGATGGTGCTAGACAACGATAACCATTCTTATATAGAGAAATATACACATAGACACATAAAAAACGGCTACAGAAAAAGATACATAGTTAAATATTTGTGTTATCAGCACAGATATTTTTTCCCGAGTTCTGGATGTTTTTTTTAATTATTTAAGTATTTGTTAAGGTTTTTATCTAGTTAAGTAAAAATTGGATCATGTTACCAATTTCACTCCGAACAGGCTCTATTTTAATTCAGTTTCATGCCGAATTACAATGAAATTTTTCCCCGATATTAAGCACTAAAACACCCATTGTTGTACTGGAATACTCAAATAATACTATGATTTTACCTATATTTCTCAGGTTGCATATTGGGTCAAACTGAAAAAGTTCTAATACCTAGATTAAACGCCGAATTTGTATAAACTAATCTCGGATAAGTCTTATTCCAGTTTGGTGAAATGCGGCCTTACAGTACCAACCATTAAGTAGTAAAATACCTAGTAAACTTCTTACCCTGATATAAATTGAACTACCTAAACCGCTATAAACGGGACAATAACCATATTGCTCTAAAGCTTCAGTGTTTTTACCTGTTGAATCTAGCTAAGTAGGCCGTAAAACCAACATTACTTCAGCATAATCAGTTTCCCAATAAAAGAAAAGGAGACATTTCTGTTTTACCGCCCTTACCTTAGCCATAAAGTACAACGATCCATCTTTATCACAAAAGATCCTTAGTCACCACCCTAATTCATCCCAATTTTTACCTTAGCCCCATAAGCCAAGGTTTGAAATGGAAATATCACTGGTAGGATCTGAGTCTTTCTTGTTTCGAACGCATAAGTCATTCGTTTTCATGAAAGCCTGTTGGAGTAATCCCTGACATTTGATAACTTGTGATGTGTGGGTTTGGTTTGCAAGTGTGCGTTTTAAAGGTACCTACCATAGACCACAGGTACCGTGTCACAAGGAGTTTAACCGCCACTTTGAGATTGACATTTGCTAAATGTTACCATGGCATATTTTCCATTGGTATTTTTGTGACATTTTTACCTTGTCGCCACAAAAATAAAACAAGGTTTTATTGGCTACCATTTAGTAGGTATCCCAAGAAAATTCAGTAGACTAATTTTTTTTTCATATGAAATGCAATGTAGATACCCCAAAATATTTTAAAATAAATCTTTCCAACCTAATTCTAAACGGACAGTCCACAACAAGAATACCGTCCCAAAAACGATAAGCACAGGTTGTTTAATCTGTGCCCGACACGGCACGATTAGCTGGCAACCCTCCAATGACATCCGACTCAGTGTTGCCACAACTTGAAAACTTTAAACAGCCGGCATTCGGACATCTGTAGTCTGTAACACAGATAATATTTAAAAGGGGATTCATAATTTAAAGTTATTGAAGTTCGCGTAACATTTGCAGAATTAGCTTTTAAATGAGTAAGGGTTTATTATTCTTTGAATTGTTTCAGTCCATTTGTAATAATTAAGATTTGATTTAGTATTTGTTCGTTGTTACTCAATAGTACAGGAAATATTGACATTTGTCTTACTGGGTTGCCAACTTTAAAAACACTCAGCAAGTCCAAATATCTAAGTATAAAAAACGCTACCTAACCAAGCTATACACCGACACCAATATATTCTTGGCAAAGTTTGCTGTAAATCTGATGGGCTGTTAATAGAAACCATTTCTGAAACTTGAGACTCGAACACATTCTTCATCAACTGGCTGGAATAGGCTTTAGAGACACATAGCAATATTTACATTTCGCATTATTAGATCAAAATATTATCGCCTCAAAATAGTATTTTAAAATCAAATCAAATAAGTTTATTTCCTTGAATACAGTAATTAAGGTGTTACAAAATAATGTTCACAGTGTATTCAGCCCGCATGCAAGCGTGTAAATATTTTGCTGATTTTAAAACAATTTAATATGTCATGAATTTGATTAAAATAATAATAGGTGTCATAATACATTACTCCTTTACATACAATTTTAAATACATCGCCCTGTTACAAGGAGAATTGTACATTAGACACAACTCTTTTCCTCGTTGACCTTTTACAAATGTCACTGCGTTTATTGAAATTTGTTGTCAGATTGTCAGATAACAAATAGGTATACATATGCTTCTAATATATTACACACATGACAGTAGTAGATAGAATGTGCAGCTTTTTAAATAGTGTGTGATGATGACAACTTAAATACAACTTCTATGAAATTGAAAAAAAAACTAAGTTTTTTGAGTTGATACTGTGTTGGCAAACAAAACTTGTGCATGAGTAGCGAACGTTTACACATAAACACAAAGCAAATAGTGCGGTCTGAGAGGTTATTTGCCGGTGTATTTTAGTGTTGTCCTGCAATTAGTTCGCTGCGCTATAAAGTAATTAGCTAGCACCGCCGCTGGCAACACTCCAGCCCTGATCTTTAACTTACAGATTGGATTGAAGCGGTGTTAATTAAAAGTAGGAAAGAGATATTGTCTTACCATTTCATTGAGGTAATTAATGTTGTAAATTATGTTTTCGAAATTATTTGACAACTCAAATTGCACGAATGTTGCCACAGTTAATCGATCGAGAAAATTTTACGGTTTGTGATACCAAGTGTATTTTACCTGTTCGTAACTAAATTTATATTAAAGTAACTTACCTAATAGGGCTAAGGGGACGCCCTAGACGCACATATAGCGATTAGGATGGCGATGTACTGAATAAGGGCCGAATTAAAAGCCCCCGAAACCGACGAACGTGCATGAAGAGGTTGATGAATGTGGAGGATGCGAAAGTTGTATATTTAGACCGGTGCACTTGGTGTTTAGTCTGCCTACCCCATTGGGAGAAAGGCGTGAAAGTAGGTATATAAGACTTAACAGATCACGTAGGTAGAGTCAATATTGAAATACTTCGACATTTCCTCAACTCCTTACAAATCGTGCTGACTTTTCCGCCACCACCCACGTTCGCCCGTAAATAAATCGAAATTATGTAACTGGCCAAGTGCGACACGGACTCGCACACGAAGGGTTCCGTTCCACTGAACAATATTAACATCGAGCAAAAACCGCCAAATGTTTTTTAGTTTAATTTAATTTTTATTATTGGCTGTTATAGCACCCATACTAGTTAAATACACAATCTAAAAAAAAAAAAATCTGTGGTAGACGGACTGAAAGTGGAGCTTGAGTATAGGTGAAAAACTCAAGTAAATGTGACGTAATCTATGAAACGGGACCTTATTGTCGATGGCGCTTCCGCCATTATTAAATATGCTCCGATATAAATACAACGTCGCGTGACGCAGTGCGGCGTAAGCGCCATCGACAATAAGGTCCCTTTACATAGATAATGCCACAAATGACCTCTTGCATGTAGTTGTGTACAATACTAATATGGAATTTACGTCAAATTTCAAATATATAATGTCGAACGGTGTGTTTCAACTACATGCAAGAGGTCATTTACATAAGTTTATCACTTATAATCGGCTCCCTTTGGTACCCAACCCTAAAAAAACACCGAAGTACACCTAGGTATACAAAGAACACTAACCTACGATTTATTTCTCTTACTAAAGTTTCGTTACATACGTAATTTAATTAGTATTCACTCCAAACCCAACAATAAATAAAAGGTACTGTTACTAGGCACCTGCTGAATTAGCAAGTTTCAGTATAATTTTCTACTAAAACCTAATGCAATGGAATATCGATAACACACAAGTAAAACCTTTAAGATGTATTTATTTATTTATTTTTCTCAAACATGCAATGAAATATTGATGTTATAATATGTTCCTTATAATAGGCCGCGAAGTATGACGTTTCAGGTGCGGCTAGGACAAGAGGTCGTTAATGGAATTTCATACAAATCGTACAGGCCTAGGCCGGCAAAGTCCTCTTTTTTAATTTCCATTCCACATAAATTTGTGGCACAGGCATCATCACATTCGGCCACTATGCGTATTAAAATATAAAGCTTTGATTTTTTGTAGTTTATTTCATTGCATGTTTGAAAAAAGCACTATACATACCTCGGCGGGAAATATGGGGTTGCCCGCCTCAGACCTATTCATCTATATGTCTTCGGCCGGCAACCCCTTTTGTCACGGCCTCTGTAGTAATGTACTATAAGGAGAACTAAAAGCTTTAACAATTCAGATAATAACTTAGAGGTCCAGAGCCAATTACAGTAACTCACAAATGGATACAATTTAAGAAACATACACCTTAGTGAGACGTACAACAGTGCCACAACCAAATAAACATTTAAACAATAAAACAATGCATACGAGTACCTACGAGTATGTAAGACCTAAAAGAACTTAAGAACTGTGAACATTCATAACATGCGCGACCCACTAAGCTCGCTTATGAGTTTGCAACTTGAAGATCGCTCATTCAAAACACATTTTAGTTAATTTTCGCCTCACAGAAGTTAACGTTAATTAAGTTAAAATCAATATCAAGCTTTCTCATCAAATTATTTATTCTTCAACTATAGCAGCAGGACGATGTTTTTGGACGGTTTTGGAGAGTGTCTTTTGGACCGAGAAGGAGTAACGAAGGATAGTTCCTGGAGCAATTCAGGACAGTCAATAACGCCAGTTGAGTTTCTGAAGACGGAATATAGTATCAGGCTATTATGAAACCACGATTAGTTTGGCATTGGAATAGATGTCAATTCATATGCAATTTGATGTAAGTATATGGTAAAACTGTCACCTCTAATCCCTTTCTAATCGCGGCTTGATAATATGTCACGATGCTTATTTAAAGGGATCAGATGGTGTTAAATCAAAATAAAAAACCAAAATATTTATTAAGTAAATTGGCCACATATGTGCTCTTTTACTCGTACACGTTGGTAATATAGAGTGAATGTACTAGCGCTTCGGACAAGACCATCATTGCGGAGAAGAGCCGCAAGAAACTCCAGCAGAAGGTAATTTCAAAAACACAGCTCCTGGAAATTGGCTGCTACTAGCAAAGTGATCACATTGTCATCAGCAAACACTCGTTAATATGTTATATGATATGATACTATAGTCTATCGCATAAGTCGTTAGCACTTTAATTATATCTAAGAGGGCCCTGCCAAGATGCATTGCGCTAACTAGCGTTTCTATTCGATTCGTTTTTAAACCAATCGCGTCACTGGTAGATGACGTGATACGAAAAGTCACGTGGTCTACCAGTGACGCGATTGGTTTAAAAACGAATCGATTAGAAACGTTAGTTAGCGTAGTGCATTTTGGCAGGGCCCTAAGTTTAGAGAACGCCCGCGACTATACGCGTAGAATAAGTTTCCTGCTTACCCCCCTATTTCTTCCTGGTGGGGGTCGGTTTTAGAATAGAAAAATCTTTTCGTTTTTAAGTCATAGGTACAGAGGTTTGTTTATGACCTCCAACTATTTTATTTGTCCGAATTTTCATAGTTAGCAATGCACTTTTAAAACCATAAAATTTAAAAATTTATTTAAACATATTTAAATATAAACTTAATTATTTGATTCAGAAAAAACTGGGTTACCGTTGTTTCGGCGAAATATGTTTGCCAAATTCATCGTTTCCCGCCTTGTTTTCTGTAACCGTAAATACAGGATTTTATAAAAACTAACCTAACCCAACCTATAGGGTTCTACACGATGGTACTGAAATAAATCCTGAAATATTTACAGTTACAGGAAAAAAATTGCGTTGGCAAATGAAAAGTTTGGGAAACGATACATTTGGCAAACATATTTCGGCCAAACGGCAGGCTCCCAACACAAATATTAGGTATGAATTTTCGGACTAATGAAATAGTAACGAAAATTCGACAAAGGTTACCCAGTATAGTATCTATATATGAGGTTCTATCACAAGCGTTGCACTTACATAAGTTTAAACATTTACTGTGTATAGCTGCCAATAAAATATATTCGTATTTTATGATATATATTTTTTTGCATATATTTCACCGACAGGATATTTACTAGTATAACATCCAATGCCCTAGTTTATTAGATCTGACTCTACTTGAACTCAACTACTCAACGCCACTAGCGAGGAGTGCCTGGAATAAATATTTATGTGCAATAAGTCTGCACAGGAATCCCAGGTGAAATGGGCGCGGTGAAGTAGTTTAACAAATAGTTTTGAAGAGAGTAAAGAAAAGTAAAATACTTTATAAACATGTTTATAGATACTTAATTGCGTTTATACAGTCGTGGTCAACTAATTAGGGACACTCCGTGTTCACTCTTAATTATGTATTTTAGTATCCTCTCATCAATAAAATTATTAAAGAAATTATCTATATTTTTAAATATATACAGTTTGCCTACAAGTATTATTTAATTTGAAATAGTACATTATGCCTTTTCTATTGCAAACTTTTTAATAAAATGTTATAAATGTAGACAGGCCTATTTGTTGAAGCCAACTGGCTGGTCATATATTTAGGGACGACATGACCTTACGCATTCTATTTTCAAAATTTAAAACTAAATCTTGATTTTTTTTACTCTTTTAATTTCGGTGACGTGTTCGCGGCATTTTCGTTAATAATAAGAATGAATAAGATTATCAAATTGTTCATTTTGTTTCAGGTAAGTCCTTCAGCTGCTCAAGAGTATAAGATAAAAGGTACTACGTTATACGCCTAGTAAAAAAAAACCACTCACATCGTCAATTTGCAGAATCGGAACGTATCATCAAGTGTGTTATTGAAATTTTGACTTCGTTACACTTAAATGAATAAATATCACTGGACAACCGATGATATTTTATATTAAGATACGTCATCTGCACGCGAAAGCGTTCCTCGAAAATGTTTAAAAAAACAAAAAACCGCCTTCAAAAAGCAAAAAATAACTTCTTTTTTAAATGGTAGGTAAATAGGTCAGTCCAACTGAAGTCTGCTTTTGGTTAAAATATTGTTGGACGCCGACTTCAGTTGGACTGACCTATTTACCTACCATTTTAAAGAAGTTATTTTTTGCTTTTTGAAGGCGGTTTTTTGTTTTTTTAAACATTTATTTTATTTTATACTTTTTAGTGATCCTATTTATGCTGTTACGTAGCTCCACTTATAAATATTAATAAGAAACTATAGAACATTTCAAGCTCGCCGCAGACAACGCCGCGGGAATGTCATAGTCATATTTAAACCTAAATGTGCTTCGTCATAGTCGCTCAACTTCCTTTATCGAAATATCTTATCGCCACCCTTGAAATAGGTACCGTTAAGGAGTTCCGGTGGCCATCTGTGGTCTTCATCATCAGTTCCACTTCACCATATAGTACTTTCCAAAAGCAAATGCATGAGTTACAGTGAAAAATACCAAAATCGCTATAGGTGTGCCTATAATATTTGAGGAGTTCTCTTGATTTCTCCATGATCCCATCATCAGATCCTGACGTGGTGACAATGGGACCAACTAGAAAGTATACCCATTCGAACAACGAAAAAATTTTTCAAATCGGTCCAGTGGTCTTCGAGTAATCGGGGAACATACATAAAAAAAAAAAAAAAAATATCCCGACGAATTGAGAACCTCCTCTTTTTTTTGAAGTCGGTTAAAAAGGAAGGTAATTACCTTACTATCGTTCAGTCGCACCGTGGCCACCGACACGCACGCGTCATAAACAGTAAAGTTTTATTACCGAAATGCAACAAATATAAGTCATAAAAAAATGGCGTCTTGTGTTTTTAGAGGCTGCCGAAATTATACTGTAACTGTAAAAGGAAGAAAGGATGCCTCATTTCATTCGTAAGTACCGTAAATATTTTTTACATTTTTTGTTTACATCGCCATATTTTGTGGCGGCCATCACGCAGCCATGAGTGGGCACGCCACGTCATTCGGGTACGCAATTTTAAACAACTATTTATCTCTTTCTAACAATAGCGTTCGCTACGGATTGCCGTCTTTGTCTGTGGAAATATGGTAACGTAGCAACTGTCAGTAATTGGCGACGGGTTTTGAGTGCGTTTAGTATGAGCATAACGTATCTAAATATAAAATATAATTGTGGACAACCTCACACGTTACAAATTAAACAAGTTCCATAAGTTGTAAGAGCATTTTAACTGAGATTGCGTAACCCAAAAGCTCGCTAACTAATCTTTACATATTTATTTAAAAAATGCTGTTTCCGAAGCATCTGTGTCAATATCGTCTACTTGGCCCCTTGCCAGCGCTTACAGCCTTCTTTATTGCGGCGTACCTCGCTTCATATTTATACGCCATACGCTGCAGATTTCTGAATGATCTGAAAGGTCGTAACATCTAGTTGGGGCTTGAACATTTGCATACTAATTCAAGGCTGCGTGTTTGGATTTTACGAACTTAATAAAGGGTACAAATGCTTCGTTTTTACGGACCGTCGTAGCCAAATAGCGAAGAAACCCTTATAATTTATCTGTATGTGTATCATAGCAATTTTACGTAGAATTGAGACGATGTGGTAACATTTTTAACCGACTTCAAAAAAGGAGGAGGTTATACGTTCCACTGTATGTATTTTCTTTTTATGTATGTTCACCGATTACTCCGTCAATTGTCGACCGATTTCAAAATTTTTTTTTTGGTTTGTTAGAGTATACTTTTGAGGTGGTCCCATTGTCACCAAATCTGAATCTGATGACAGGATCCGTGAGGAATTGAGGGAACTCCTCAAATATTGTAGGCAAACATATAGCGATTTTAGTATTTTTAGTAACAAGTCCAGCATTTGCATTCAGAAAGTATCATTTGGTGAAGTGGAACTGATGATGAAGACCACAGATGGCCACCTGAACTCCTTAACGGTACCGATTTCACGGGTGGCGATAAGATATCTCGATTAAGATAGTTGAGCGACTACAATGAAGAATATTTACTTGTTAACCGACTTCAAAAAAGGAGGTTATTGAAATATGACTATGACTTTCCGCCTAATAGGTTAGTCCAACTGAAGTCGGCGACCTCAACATTTTCAACAAAAAGCCGACATCAGTTGGACTAACCTATTAGTTGCCTACAATTTTAAAGAAGTTATTTTTTGCGTTTTTGAAGGCGGTTTTTTGTTTTTTAAAACATTTTACAAGTAGACGTAGTGGTTAGAATTAAGAGTAGAGTTTAGATTTGTTTAAAAATTTACGATATCGCAAAAGATGAAAATCTATGAAATTACGAAAACCTCTAGTTTGCAGATAGTAAGATCGTACGTGACCCAAGTCCTTCACGTCATACAATTCCTTCAATAATAGTCTAGGATTGGTAGAAATGAGATCGCATCAACATTCCGACCGTAGCCGGGAATGTTATCTCGTGTAATCAAGTTATCCCGACGTGGGGCTACCTCCTTGCTCTTTATGCTGCCCTGCTACATGGGTCTTGGCTACATTCGGAAAAATACTTGATTTTTAGGGTTCCGCAGCCATACAAGGCTTCCTCATAATGTCTTATATCTATCTGTCTGTTCATCAGTCGGTCTGTTTGTTATTATAATTGTTTTATTTGGATTAGATACTGATGAAATGTTATCCAATATAGATTATATGAGGTCTACAACAAAGTCGGCATGAATTTTTTGAACATATCTAGATTTCATTTGTTTTTTTATTGGTTCGACCTTTAAGTTTTTGTGTGTGTCGTTCTAACATTATTAAGTTATTCGTTATAATTAATATTCAAGCAAAATAAAGGAAAGAAAAAAAGATGGACGGAATCCCGCTTGAAATGGCGTATATTTTTATATTTTTCATTAAATAATGACGTGAATGTTTGTGCTAGATTAAAAATAAAACTAGTATCTACTATTGTTAGAATACAACAATCTCAGTAGAGAGAAAATATCTACCACAACACTACAAATTTAAAACGTTTTCAACGATGTAAACTCCGCCATTGTAAAATGCCCTATACTGACCGAAAATTAATTTCGCGCTTCCTGGATACGCAAACGATAACTTTTAGTTCGGCGGTGTTTTAGCGATGACGGGCAATTTCCGGGTTTACGTTAAGCTAACGTTAACGTGAAAATTTGTAGTTTCAATGTACTTGTTGTAACAACGTTGAGTGTTGTTAAAATTTTCAACTGAAATTCGTTTCACGCTTGTGTAAAATGTATACTTTCATAATCTATACCTATTAATAATTTCGTACCGGTCTACGGTAGACTCGAACGAAATGCACATTAAATTGAAGAGCGTAAAAAATTAGTAGATCCGAGTCGATAATTTATAGGCGAAAAATTCAGATTATCAAGTATTTTCGATATAAAAATGATTTATTTTATGTATGAACATGGCGTTGCGAAGTAACCATGTCAATGTCATCAATGTGGCGTTGGTGTCACGCAAAGTTTTCATCACGTGCCATAAAGTGCATAAACTAAAAAAGATTCATTGATTGTGTCACAGGTGACACCTGTTCGTATTCCGTTCTCCATTGTCACCTCTAAGGACTAATTGCTTTGATTGTGAGACGGAGACATCATAGTTATTTGCATAACTAAATAAGATTTAAGAAATACGAGTATATCTGCTGGTGGAATATCGATACATAGGTTAGCTGTGAACGTGTTTGTGACACTTTTGTGATAAAATTAAGACTGGGACTACACGTCCGATTTTTCCATACGATAGTCTTTAGACAGGTAATTTTTTTTTTTACATACTGCATCACATCACAATCTGACAAGAAAAAAACTGCGTTTGTTTTAGTCAGTCAGGCCAATTTGTTTATAGAACAGGGTTTTCTATTTTCATTTTCAAAAGTAGTCCAGTCAGTGAGCACTTAGAACACCGATAACTACAGAAGTATCATCTACATTTTATAAAAAAAGGCTTTCATCTAGTAGTATTATAAATGCGAATATAACTATGTTTGTTTTGTTTGTTTGTTCCACTTTTACAGTTAAATCGCTGAACCGATTTCACTGAAAGGAGGATAAACAAATGAGCCTATCTATGTGGCCAATAATGACAAGCGATGTATGTATGTATGTATGTAAACTCTTTATTGTACAAAAACAAAAAGGATACGAAACTGGCAATATAACAAAAAACAAGTACAAAGACGAACTGATCCCTTTGAGGGATTTCTTCCAGCAAACCTTTTTGAGATAAAATGCTTAAATAAGTACCCTATAGACAACACACACAGTCATGAACAGAAAGATAATGTCTATGTTCTAAAACTTTTACTACGGCCGGAAGTCCTATATATATATATTTTGTTTGCTTTTGCTTATTGGCCTTATTGCTATTGGTTGCTAAGTTGGGTCCATTTATTTCTGCGCATCTTGGGTTACCATCCGTCCGGATTAGTCCGGACATGTCTGGACTAGACTCTACTCCAGACTTCGGCCAGCTCTTTAATTTGTCCTGACTTTTTTTAATTAGATAGAATATGAGTAATAAAACTACATATTACATACATACATACATAAACTCACGCCTTTATTCCCAGTTTGGGGTAGGCAGAGCTACAGAATTGCCAACAACTCTAAAAGCCTGTTGATAATTCTGTAACCACATTTTGCATAATCAGGCTAATATGTTTACCAGTGTATTAGTGACAGGTTGCAAGCCCATCGCCTAACAGTACTACAAGCCTTTATTCCCTTAAGTCGACTCTTACGACATCCACGGGAAGGCATGGCGTGGTACTATTCTAAGCCGGCAACCACACAGCTACATATTAAGTAATATAAAATAAGTCTTTAATCTTTATTAACTTCTCATTTATCTAAAAACAAAATATATAAAATACCTCATGTAAATAAGTGAGTAATGTTTCTATTTTGTCACTGAAAAGTCCGGACTTTTACCGAAATGTCAGGCTTTTTGTCAGGACATTTCAAATTCTTAAATGGTAACCCTAAGCCCATCCTTCTTTTGTTATGTATTGTATGGAGATAGATTGAAGCCAAAGAAGGTCATAAGGTACTTTTGATCCTGGAAAATTGTACAGTTCCCACAGGACCCACCAACGGATTCGCGAGCAACAGCGAGTACTTAAATAAACTTGCTACAACTTTCTCGCCGCAATTTACTAAGTTGGTTGAGCTAAGTGCTAGCAAAAATAGTAGGTACAGTGAATTCCACCAAGTGCAACTTGTGAGCAAGTTACTTAGTACTTGATAAAGGTACTCGGGAACTTCAGGTGCAGCCGTAGTATACGTATAAAAGTAGTTCGTTTCTGGCAATGATATAATATAAAAAGAGGTAGATATGTTACCTATACGGTATTCCGCGTGTAAAAATGGCCCGGCTTACGCACACATAATCATTACATATTTCAATTACAAACTAATTCATAAATGACAAGTGAAAGCAGATGGTATGCTAATTTCCGTGAGCGAAACAGAGACGAGTGTATGTTGCTCTGCAGACTAGTTCACGGTTCCGTTGACGGCGCAAGACTAAGTAAAGGTGTACCAATTGACTTGGTTTTAGGGTGCCACTATCGAAGTGCGTATAACATATCTACCTCTTTTTACTATATTATATCATTGGTTTCTGGCGCTTTAAGAGTTTCTGTTACCTACTGCCGCTTGCGCGCTAGGATTGCGGCAATACTTATTAGTTATTACCAGTGATCGGAATATGAAGAGTATATTTACCTAAAGTTCGCAAAAGGACATAATATAGAGTGGTTACAACCGGGTGAAATATTAATTTATTTATGTTGAATTCCGGATTTCCGGTATTTTTAATGTTAAATATACGTAATATTTACTCACGATATGGGATATTTTATGCTAGTTTGTGATAAAAGGGGCCTGTAACTCATTCCTTATATCTAATTATGTAATAGATGGATAATATTTACCTAAACTTCATGGAACAGAGTCATAAACAGGAGACTTCCTTGCGACTACATTTACTAGTACCAGAAAAATACCTGAAATCGGGAATTCAATAAATATAAATTAATATTTCACCCGGTTGTAACCACTGTATATTATGTCCTTTTGCGAACTTTAGGTAAATATACTCTACCTATTCCGATCACTGGTTATTACGCACGCACGCAACCATACTCTCGGCCTGATTAAACCGGCTTGGTGCGTCCTGTTGAGTTTGCTTGTGGTGGCTCGCGGCGCGTACGGTCGGGGCCCGCACACATACAAGCCGCGGGATATACCTTTGTTTGTACACTAACTACTCTTTATACTGTGGTGTATGTACGTGTGGCCGCGATGAATGACGAATTAAATAGTGGCACAGTTGCGAGCGAGTGCGACTTGTTTCCGAGTTGCTTGTGAGTCTAGCTACTATACAAAGGGGCGGCGAAAGTAACCAAGTTTGTTTGAAGATGTGGCTTACGAACGGTGACATTGTATAAGTAATTACACAGTGAGCTCTAGCCAGTGTGGTTTGTGTAAGAATTCTCACCGGAATTTTCTTTATTACTCAACTTAAAAAAATATATTGATTTATTTTTTACACGACTGCCCCTAAAAAGGAGTGTAATGTTTTCAGGGTTCATGTTTTGTATGTATGTAGGTATGTGAGTTTCTTTATTCCACTAACTTCTAAATCCCTTGACCGATTTAGATGTGTGAGGTATCGTTAGAATCCTAACGTCATCCCGGGTGACATAGGACACCTAAACTTTTAAAATTTAATTAACAACAATGGCAAAATGACAATTATTAACATGTGTAGGTATATCGACGACAGTATAAAAGAGTCGGGTTTTTAAAGCTTGCTTTTCATATATTTATTAAAGAATGCAGATCGGAAATCAGATCCAAAAGTTGTGTTGTATCATTATTTTAGATCGGAAAATATGCAAAGATATTATTGAAACAACTTTGAAATGGTCGTTTTAGTTTTTGGTAGACCGTTTCTTGTTTTCTGTCGTATTTAGGTTTAAAAACATTTCTTTGCTTATGCAGTACCTACACTAAAGTGTACACATAAGTGTTATTTTGACAATGTGTTAGTCGTTTAAAACGAAGTAAACCAATTATTGATAATAAGTAGAAATGGGCCGACTAGTCGACGATTAGTCGGGAAAGCCGACTATTCGGCATCATTTCTACTCGGTGATTAGTCGGCGACTAGTCGGCAAAAAATGCCGAATATTCGGCACTTTATTGCCTACAGGAAATATCGTCAAAAAATGTCCACACACACGATTTTCTTTTCGACATAGTTATAAACAGCACTAGGTAGTTCGGTTTAATACTATAATTAGGTTTCTAATTGTTTTTTTTTGTCGTGCAGAAAAAACGTTAACAAACCTAGTTAAAACATGGTAGGGGTAGGTAACAAAGCGCGACGGACGAAGCGAAACGAACGTTTCCGAGTTCACCCGAACTTATCAAAATTCTACGATCGGGATTGCCGATTAGTCGGCCGATTAATCGGCAAATTGAAAACCGATTAGTCGGCCGACTGGCCAGTCGGCAAAATATAATAATAAGTTAAATGTACTGGGGCTCGTACGGGCCCGATATGCTTCAAAACCATTTACCTAAAACTCAGTACATATAGTTTTGAGTTTAATTCGGCCGCCATTACTCTCAAATAAGGAATAATACGATAACATGTCAAAAGCAATATTGTTTTGCCGAATAGAATAGAGCCCCAGCAGTAGACCTTTATTAAATTATGGTAACTATATTACTAACGCATCCAATATTGAGTTTGAATAGTACGCGCATGGTTTGCGAAACTTTGGCGTAGTATCGAACTGTTAGATCAAAACAGCAACAACTCAAAATAGAACTGTATTTTAAAATCGACTTTAATACAACTTCTATGAACCTAAAACAAAACTAGCAAGTTTTTTGAGTTGCTACTGTTCTGAACTTCTGATCCAGCAGTGCGAATTATATGCCGCAGTGTGGACAAAAGTTTGCCGTCTTGATGTACGGTCAACGAAAATGTACGTATCTTATTATTAATAACAATAAAGACAAGAACATAGAACTGTTGTAGGTTTAGCCATCCGTTGTTTTTATTTCGAAATCGCTGAAAGGTCAACTGGAAGAGATCCCTTAAAGGAATAAGTTCGCTTTTATACATATGCCTTTTGTGTTTCCGGCACTACCTAAGTATATATAAGTTCTTTGGGTATAAAGGCCTTTTTGCCTTGCCATAGAGCTAGTACATTATAAATTATGTTAGCTGGTCGAAAAGCACATACTTGTCGCGGCCAGGCATCCAGGCAGCTTAATTGCCTGGATGCCTAGAAGCTTGTTAGTTGATATTAAAGCAACCCCTTCAGAGGGTCTTTGAGACGCAGCGTGACCGAGTACTTGCAACATAATGTATATTAAATTCATTTTATGTTTTAATTAATCATGTTTTATTACAAAATAGTTAATATAAACTAAGGCTTGGTAAATTAAAATGTGTCCTATGATATTAAGTGCTATTTTGCTGCAAAATATAAAAAAAAATGCATAGAAAATTTTAAACGCTTGAAACCTTGGTCTTTCGGAACGGTGAGGCGGTGAGGATATCAATGTAACTTCGTATTTTTTGACATGCAATGTAAATATATTGTAACACTAGCTTTCGCCCGCGACTCCGTCCGCGTAGAAGTCGTTTATCGCTGCTCCCTCAGGAACTGTCCAATTTTCCGGGATAAAAACTATCCTGTGTCCTATTCCAGGACCTAACCAATATGTGTGCCAAGTTTCATCTCGACCCGTTCAGTGGTTGAAGTGTGAAAGACGGACAAACATACACACTTTCACATTTATAATATTAGTATGGATTACATTGATTAATAAATAAACTAAACTAAACTAACTTACCTGGGATTCTATTCTACTCGATAAAACCTAATTGCTTTTGACCTGTTATCGTATTGTCAACGTTTTGATAGCTCTTATTTACTGGACAGTAATGGCGGCTGACGTCATAACAATACCATAACAGATCAAATACGATTTGGATTTAAGCATATTAGTTTTGTTTTATTAGTTTTTGGTTGGAAAATTTCGAACCTATCTTGTTTTCTCGGTCAAGCCTTAGTAAAGCATACATTGAGAAAGCAAGACTACTTTAAAAAGTAATAGGATATGATTGTTTTCTTCACGAAATACTTCTTTTACCATTAACCCAAAGGTTTGTTGTAAGAAATCCCTTAAATAATATATTATTATTATTGTAATTTTCTTTCTTTCTTTCATATACTAAAAAATGGTCAGGTGTGAGTTTGTCTCGCGCTGATGCGATTCGAAATTTAATTCAAATTGGTATACCTACTGTGCGGCGGTACGGAACTCTCTATGTACGAGGCCGACTTGCACTTGACAATTTTTTTATTTAACCTAATTTCCCAAAACCTTTTTGCCGACTCTCCTCAACGCAAACATAAGGGTGCACGGCCACTCGTCGCGTTGTTACATCTCGGGTACCTTTCTAAGTGAGTGCGCGTGCCGGTGGGCGCTTATCTTTACAATTTGTTTGCTTTTTATTAACTTAAAATTGGAGCAAAGACAAGAGAAGTGAAGTGTATGTGAGTACTTATTATGTTTTTGGGTATTTTATACGTTGTCCACAGTATTTCAGTCGTTAGAAGGATTGGGTCACACGGTTATATATAAAGATGTCTCTCCTGACTCTTGCCTAACGCACTCGCAATCGCAATCGTTTTCATTTTGAAAATCGAAGGCTTGTCTGCATACAAAATGAATACAATTGTTCCGCTTTGAAGCCGATTGCGATTGCGAGTGCGTTAGGCAATAGCGACGCTGATACCAAAGGTAGCTGGGGTGTGATTCTCTCAACAACGACGGACGGACGGACGAACGAGTGATTGTCCAAGCGGCGAGTTTAAGTACTCCCGTCAGAGTGAACAAAACACATTTTAGCGCGTGTATTCAATTTGGCAGCATGATTTCTCGAACGTATAAGGCTGCCTAATTGACAATGCATGCGCTAAAATGTGTTTTGTTCGCTCGAATGGGACTACTGAAACTCGCCGCTTCGATTCGCTCGTCCGTCGGACCGACCGCCGTTTTTTGAGAGAATAACACCCCTGTACACTTTTTGGGTTGTCGCTTTAGCTACTTTAACAGATTAGTGCAGTAGTTCTGGGTTGTTATTCTCTTAAAAACGGCGGTCGGTCTAACGAACGAGCGAAAGCGCAGCGGCGAGTTTAAGTAGTCCCGTCCGAGCGAACAAAATACATTTTAGCGCGTGCATTCCCAATTAGGCAGCCTTATACGTTCGAGAAGCCATGC
Source organism: Acleris literana (assembly GCA_946894065.1). Taxonomy (NCBI): domain Eukaryota; kingdom Metazoa; phylum Arthropoda; class Insecta; order Lepidoptera; family Tortricidae; genus Acleris; species Acleris literana. The sequence goes on from OX335680.1 coordinate 19,041,546, forward strand.
TGCCAAGTTGAATACACGCGCTTAAATGTGTTTTGTTCGCTCTGACCGGAATACTTAAACTCGCCGCTTGGACATTTACTCGTTCGTCCGTCCGTCCGTCGTTGTTGAGAGAATCACACCCCTGACATGACGTTAAAGTAACTTTGTGACATGAAGAGATATTTTCTTCTCTCTCTCTTCTTATTCAGGGTCGTATTTATACGGGGTATTCAAGAACTTGACGTACCATATATTAGGGGTAAACAGCCTGTTCTACACCCGACCAGTTTTTTTTAATTTCCAAAATGTTTATTTATTTATTTATTTAAACTTTTTTGCATAGTACAGAAGTAAAAAGTACAAAGGGCGGACTTAATGCCTAAAGGAATTCTCTACCAGTCAACCACATGGTTAACAGAGAATACCTGGTGCAAGTGGAGATCTAAACAGTGTTGAAAACCTACTTGATACTAAAAATATATATATAATACACAAATAATATTTTATGTTCATATAATACATACATATAATACTTAAATACATACGAAAACAATGTGTTATGAAGATGATGACATTTTACTCAAGTTCTTGTTTGTGTAGATGTTGGCGAAGCTTACGATTAAACACGAATTTGCTGGACGCTTGTCGTATTTCAAGAGGGAGGGCATTCCAGCGACGGATGGCTTGAAGGGCGAATGAATTGGACATAAACCCGGTATGGTAAAGAGGAATTTTGAGTTTACGCGAGCGGGAGGAACGAAGTTCACACCCAGGGCGTGGGGCATCAAAGTTAAAATTACATTTGAGATATCCTGGAGCAGAGGGCTCGAACAGAATAGAGAAGAGAGAGCACAAGATCCTAAAAGACCTACGTTGACGAATCGAAAGCCAAATTAGTTGGCGGCGGAAAAAAGAAACATCATGATATTTACGAAGCCCAAAAATAAAACGTATACCATTATTGAGGAGACGATCTAAATGATTGAGGGAGTCCTGGTTGACGTTGGTGGTGCACACATCATCATCATCATCATCAGCCGAAAGGCGTCCACTGCTGGACATAGGCCTCCCCCAAGGCTCTCCACTCAGACCGGTCTTGTGCTTTTCGCATCCACCGCGTTCCCGCGATCTTTGTCGTTTCTGGTAGCCGGGTCTCTGCCGGAGATTACCTAAAGCACCCCCTGCCCCGCCGTTACCATGGCCGCTACCGGAGCCAGGAATAGCGGGGCCGCCGGAGACTAGGGGTCTGGGCTGTTGTTTTAAATTCATATTAATTAAGGCTTTTGATCTAGAACCGTTGGGGGGGGAAATGCCGTAGTCGCCACGCTTGGCAGGCGGGTTGGCGACCGCAGTTATACCATGTAGTCCGCGGAAGACGCTGCTGCCCATCCTCCGGTTTATCCCTTAGTCGCCTCGTACGACACCCACGGGAAGAGACGGGGTGGTGCTATTCTCGACCGGTACCGGCACCAACACGGCACACATCAGCATATTCAATTATAGGCACCAGTGCCCGCACCAGTAACGTTTTGGTACTTACAGCCAGAAAATTTTTACCTAAAACTCAGTACATATAGTTTTGAGTTTAATTCGGCCGCCATTACTCTCAAATAAGGAATAATACGATAACATGTCAAAAGCAATATTGTTTTGCCGAATAGAATAGAGCCCCAGCAGTAGACCTTTATTAAATTATGGTAACTATATTACTAACGCATCCAATATTGAGTTTGAATAGTACGCGCATGGTTTGCGAAACTTTGGCGTAGTATCGAACTGTTAGATCAAAACAGCAACAACTCAAAATAGAACTGTATTTTAAAATCGACTTTAATACAACTTCTATGAACCTAAAACAAAACTAGCAAGTTTTTTGAGTTGCTACTGTTCTGAACTTCTGATCCAGCAGTGCGAATTATATGCCGCAGTGTGGACAAAAGTTTGCCGTCTTGATGTACGGTCAACGAAAATGTACGTATCTTATTATTAATAACAATAAAGACAAGAACATAGAACTGTTGTAGGTTTAGCCATCCGTTGTTTTTATTTCGAAATCGCTGAAAGGTCAACTGGAAGAGATCCCTTAAAGGAATAAGTTCGCTTTTATACATATGCCTTTTGTGTTTCCGGCACTACCTAAGTATATATAAGTTCTTTGGGTATAAAGGCCTTTTTGCCTTGCCATAGAGCTAGTACATTATAAATTATGTTAGCTGGTCGAAAAGCACATACTTGTCGCGGCCAGGCATCCAGGCAGCTTAATTGCCTGGATGCCTAGAAGCTTGTTAGTTGATATTAAAGCAACCCCTTCAGAGGGTCTTTGAGACGCAGCGTGACCGAGTACTTGCAACATAATGTATATTAAATTCATTTTATGTTTTAATTAATCATGTTTTATTACAAAATAGTTAATATAAACTAAGGCTTGGTAAATTAAAATGTGTCCTATGATATTAAGTGCTATTTTGCTGCAAAATATAAAAAAAAATGCATAGAAAATTTTAAACGCTTGAAACCTTGGTCTTTCGGAACGGTGAGGCGGTGAGGATATCAATGTAACTTCGTATTTTTTGACATGCAATGTAAATATATTGTAACACTAGCTTTCGCCCGCGACTCCGTCCGCGTAGAAGTCGTTTATCGCTGCTCCCTCAGGAACTGTCCAATTTTCCGGGATAAAAACTATCCTGTGTCCTATTCCAGGACCTAACCAATATGTGTGCCAAGTTTCATCTCGACCCGTTCAGTGGTTGAAGTGTGAAAGACGGACAAACATACACACTTTCACATTTATAATATTAGTATGGATTACATTGATTAATAAATAAACTAAACTAAACTAACTTACCTGGGATTCTATTCTACTCGATAAAACCTAATTGCTTTTGACCTGTTATCGTATTGTCAACGTTTTGATAGCTCTTATTTACTGGACAGTAATGGCGGCTGACGTCATAACAATACCATAACAGATCAAATACGATTTGGATTTAAGCATATTAGTTTTGTTTTATTAGTTTTTGGTTGGAAAATTTCGAACCTATCTTGTTTTCTCGGTCAAGCCTTAGTAAAGCATACATTGAGAAAGCAAGACTACTTTAAAAAGTAATAGGATATGATTGTTTTCTTCACGAAATACTTCTTTTACCATTAACCCAAAGGTTTGTTGTAAGAAATCCCTTAAATAATATATTATTATTATTGTAATTTTCTTTCTTTCTTTCATATACTAAAAAATGGTCAGGTGTGAGTTTGTCTCGCGCTGATGCGATTCGAAATTTAATTCAAATTGGTATACCTACTGTGCGGCGGTACGGAACTCTCTATGTACGAGGCCGACTTGCACTTGACAATTTTTTTATTTAACCTAATTTCCCAAAACCTTTTTGCCGACTCTCCTCAACGCAAACATAAGGGTGCACGGCCACTCGTCGCGTTGTTACATCTCGGGTACCTTTCTAAGTGAGTGCGCGTGCCGGTGGGCGCTTATCTTTACAATTTGTTTGCTTTTTATTAACTTAAAATTGGAGCAAAGACAAGAGAAGTGAAGTGTATGTGAGTACTTATTATGTTTTTGGGTATTTTATACGTTGTCCACAGTATTTCAGTCGTTAGAAGGATTGGGTCACACGGTTATATATAAAGATGTCTCTCCTGACTCTTGCCTAACGCACTCGCAATCGCAATCGTTTTCATTTTGAAAATCGAAGGCTTGTCTGCATACAAAATGAATACAATTGTTCCGCTTTGAAGCCGATTGCGATTGCGAGTGCGTTAGGCAATAGCGACGCTGATACCAAAGGTAGCTGGGGTGTGATTCTCTCAACAACGACGGACGGACGGACGAACGAGTGATTGTCCAAGCGGCGAGTTTAAGTACTCCCGTCAGAGTGAACAAAACACATTTTAGCGCGTGTATTCAATTTGGCAGCATGATTTCTCGAACGTATAAGGCTGCCTAATTGACAATGCATGCGCTAAAATGTGTTTTGTTCGCTCGAATGGGACTACTGAAACTCGCCGCTTCGATTCGCTCGTCCGTCGGACCGACCGCCGTTTTTTGAGAGAATAACACCCCTGTACACTTTTTGGGTTGTCGCTTTAGCTACTTTAACAGATTAGTGCAGTAGTTCTGGGTTGTTATTCTCTTAAAAACGGCGGTCGGTCTAACGAACGAGCGAAAGCGCAGCGGCGAGTTTAAGTAGTCCCGTCCGAGCGAACAAAATACATTTTAGCGCGTGCATTCCCAATTAGGCAGCCTTATACGTTCGAGAAGCCATGCTGCCAAGTTGAATACACGCGCTTAAATGTGTTTTGTTCGCTCTGACCGGAATACTTAAACTCGCCGCTTGGACATTTACTCGTTCGTCCGTCCGTCCGTCGTTGTTGAGAGAATCACACCCCTGACATGACGTTAAAGTAACTTTGTGACATGAAGAGATATTTTCTTCTCTCTCTCTTCTTATTCAGGGTCGTATTTATACGGGGTATTCAAGAACTTGACGTACCATATATTAGGGGTAAACAGCCTGTTCTACACCCGACCAGTTTTTTTTAATTTCCAAAATGTTTATTTATTTATTTATTTAAACTTTTTTGCATAGTACAGAAGTAAAAAGTACAAAGGGCGGACTTAATGCCTAAAGGAATTCTCTACCAGTCAACCACATGGTTAACAGAGAATACCTGGTGCAAGTGGAGATCTAAACAGTGTTGAAAACCTACTTGATACTAAAAATATATATATAATACACAAATAATATTTTATGTTCATATAATACATACATATAATACTTAAATACATACGAAAACAATGTGTTATGAAGATGATGACATTTTACTCAAGTTCTTGTTTGTGTAGATGTTGGCGAAGCTTACGATTAAACACGAATTTGCTGGACGCTTGTCGTATTTCAAGAGGGAGGGCATTCCAGCGACGGATGGCTTGAAGGGCGAATGAATTGGACATAAACCCGGTATGGTAAAGAGGAATTTTGAGTTTACGCGAGCGGGAGGAACGAAGTTCACACCCAGGGCGTGGGGCATCAAAGTTAAAATTACATTTGAGATATCCTGGAGCAGAGGGCTCGAACAGAATAGAGAAGAGAGAGCACAAGATCCTAAAAGACCTACGTTGACGAATCGAAAGCCAAATTAGTTGGCGGCGGAAAAAAGAAACATCATGATATTTACGAAGCCCAAAAATAAAACGTATACCATTATTGAGGAGACGATCTAAATGATTGAGGGAGTCCTGGTTGACGTTGGTGGTGCACACATCATCATCATCATCATCAGCCGAAAGGCGTCCACTGCTGGACATAGGCCTCCCCCAAGGCTCTCCACTCAGACCGGTCTTGTGCTTTTCGCATCCACCGCGTTCCCGCGATCTTTGTCGTTTCTGGTAGCCGGGTCTCTGCCGGAGATTACCTAAAGCACCCCCTGCCCCGCCGTTACCATGGCCGCTACCGGAGCCAGGAATAGCGGGGCCGCCGGAGACTAGGGGTCTGGGCTGTTGTTTTAAATTCATATTAATTAAGGCTTTTGATCTAGAACCGTTGGGGGGGGAAATGCCGTAGTCGCCACGCTTGGCAGGCGGGTTGGCGACCGCAGTTATACCATGTAGTCCGCGGAAGACGCTGCTGCCCATCCTCCGGTTTATCCCTTAGTCGCCTCGTACGACACCCACGGGAAGAGACGGGGTGGTGCTATTCTCGACCGGTACCGGCACCAACACGGCACACATCAGCATATTCAATTATAGGCACCAGTGCCCGCACCAGTAACGTTTTGGTACTTACAGCCAGAAAATTTTGAATCTATAAAGTGCACGTGGAGTACCGGTGACCTTGCGGCTCACCTCAGACATCTGGTCATCCCAGGAAAGCCGAGAGTCCACGATGAGACCGAGATCCTTAACCGAATCCGGGAAAGGGATAGCACTGCCATCAAACAAGACCGGTGCGACGGAAACTGTACCCAACTTTAGAAGCTGACGTGAGCTCCCCACAATGATTGCCTGGCACTTTAAGGGGTTGACGGATATGCCGAAGCTTCGTGACCACTCAGCAACGTGAAAATGTTCCTTGTAATTAGTTAAGAAGTTATTAAGGTTCTAATGATTAGTACTGACAAATCCTTTTAAATTTAGGCGTTGAAAGCGACAGCGCTCTATCACTTACCATATCTCCGTCTCATTCACTCAATGGAACTAGGCAGTTTTTGAAATACGGACTCAATCGGGTTAAAAAAATGCCAATGATTGGCACAATCCTTTTGATCAATTCGGATTACCGTGCAGCTCCGACTTTTGTAATGCGCTTAAAAGTTTTAAAAGGATTACGTAACCGATTTTGACCTTTTCGGTTACGTAACGGTTTTTAAGGTACCCATGGTTATCATTTTAAATGCCAATCGAATTTAAGGTAGGTAATGAAGGTGTAAATTACTCATTTTAGAAGCTAACGGCCGCGTTTTGAGTCAGTGACGATGAAGTCGTTCCTTAATGTCGATTTTTCATACACGTTTGAAAAAGGAAGTTAATAGTCTCTACATAATGATATAATGTCTCTTTGTGCGGCGTCTATATCCATTAATATAGCTTTTGCTTGCGTCTTTATTCGTGTAGAACCAAAGTAGAAGAAGTACCAAATTTTAGGCGTTGGGCGTGAATACGTGTGAATAAAAACAAACAATCACGCTTTCGCGAACAAGTTATTAGTTTTTATGTTGACGGGCAGTATTATTGCTAACACGTGATGGTCTAAGATCCGAATAGGAGACGACCTTCACCGGGCTGTTTATTCGATAAAAAGTATTCTATATCAAATTTAATATAATAATAGGTATATGGCGAATAGGTTGACCGAAAAAAGGAGTGTAATGTTTTCAGGGTTCATGTATGTATGTACGATTCCTTATTCCACCATAACTTCTAAACGCCTGAGCCAATTTAAATGTGTGTGGTATCGTTAGAATCCTGTCACCATCCCGGGTGACATGGGATTCCTAAAGTGTTAAAATTGTAATAACAATAGCAAATTGTCAATTATAACCCATAATTATGTCGACGACAATATAAAAAATGCAGTTGGTTTTTTAAAGCTTGCTTTTCACTTAGTTATTTTATATCGGCTCATAGTGATGTCTGCCAATTTCAATCTTACGATGTAGGTATTAAGACGCACAATAGAAAGACATGCGGTGCAAAACTGCGAACATGAATAAATACTCACTTCATTTTCCGATTCCTTTCTAATATGCTCCATTTTTAGGGTTCCGTAGAAAAAAATTAAAAACGGAACCTTTATAGGACTCGTGTGTCTGTCTGTCTGTCCGTCCGTCTCTCACAGCTAATTTGCTCCGAATCTTCTAGACCAAATCAGGTGAAATTTCGTAGGATGGTGTTATCCTATGACCCAAACACAGATGTGCAAAGAAAATACTTTTTTTTTAAATAATGGTCTGCGGGGGACAAATTAGGAAATAAAAAAGAAAAGTTTTGCAAACCTTACTGTGTCATATATCAAATGAAAGGACGAGGATCTCAAATATATTGAAAATGTTTGTTATTATTGTAAAATTAATAGTTTTGATTTTATTCATGAAAGAAGACGAAAATTAACCATTGAAAAATATACAAACATAGTTCATTGCTTGTAGAATACAAGAAACCTAGAATAAACTAAGAACTGTATCGAAAAAAAAAGTTACGTATGTACGGAACCCTCTCCACGCGAATTCAACTCGCACTTGGCCGGTTTTTATTAACGAAAAGTAAATCAACTCTCTCAATCTCTGATGCGGGATCTTTACAAATGTACATCTTTATTCAGAAGGAAACCAATCCGCAACAGATTTCTTCGACAATCCTTCGAGATTAGTAAGCCTAAGCAATAATCCCTTATAAACGAGTCGATTCGTGTATCAAGGAAAAATGGCGAACCAAAAATGGCGGTTGTTAAAATTTTGGATAATGATCTTGAAAAATCTGACGAAATAAACTGACAGTTCACGAGTTTCAGAAAATTAAATAAAAAATGTTAAAAAAAAAGTATGTATGGTAAAATAATTCTGTGGCATACATTCGTTGTATCTATACATTTTAAGACTATTTGGACGACTAATGAAATAAATATTAACTACCCCGTCAGGTATTTTTCAGATGAAAATAGTACATTATTGCCTAGGCATGGAAGTAGGCAATTGCGGGCCGAGTATTGTTTTAAACGGACGAGCTTGCGAGCATTTTTTTAATTGCATACAAACAAACTTCATGTGAAAAAACTATCACTCTTTACCGCCTTTTTGTTTATGACAAGGAGAATCGCAAGCTTTGTTTTTTTTTAAAAACATAAGCTATTCCAGACGCAGATAAAAAAGTTATGTTTCGAATAAAATTTGGATGTATAAGACTTGTGCCCTCATTTTATTATGGGCTTTTTCACTTTTTAAAAAGTTACAAGCTAGATAGTAATGGAATTTGTATGCAACATTGCGGGCTTGTGTAGCGAGCACGCAATGTTTTTATTTTTTAAATCTGAGATCTGTCAGTAAACTATGTCCTTCGCGTCTCAATATGTAGATAGTAATGTCAACATTTCCTGACATTTTTGAGAAAAATAATTTGCCTCTTACAGGATTTTAATCTACGAATTTTGGCACACTCAACATATGCATACGTATGCAGGTTTAACGAGAACGTACTCCATCAACCGCACCATCGAGTTTCATTTTCATAAGCCTTTCGCAAGGTTTTTTTTTTTGTGAAAATCCCTTCCGGAGACCTGGGAATGGAGGGCCAAGGTAGGTACTGCCGGGCTCGCACCGGCTAAAACCACCAAAGCCCCTATTACCAACTAGAATTTAGACTCCCGCGGATACTACCCCAGCCAGTGCTGAAAGGCCGGAGGAGAAAGTCCTTCCTCCGTTTACATATCCGCGGGGTTTTCCAAAAAGGGGGGATAGGAATGGGGGTTGGGATGGCGGGAGACTTACTCTTATTTTCGTAAGGTTTCAGCATGTTTAAATTCAGTAATATATTTATAGAAAAACTACACAAGGTTACCTATATTATAGTAAAAGTTTCAAGTCGATAGCATGCGTAATAACGTAGATACAACCAAAACAAAGGGCATTGTGTAAATTTGTTTGAAGAATATTGTCATTATTTTTTTCAGCGGCCACGGATGATTTTTACATAGTTATTTAGAGGACCTCTAATTACACATAGATATATATATAATTTATGGCGTTAAATAATATCGGAGCGGAAATTTTAAAGATTTAAGTATTCAGTTTTTAGTACAAAAGTACGCCCAAGTATAAATATTTAAATATCTCGGCTCCGATGCACTTAAGAGTATTATAATACATAACAAATTATGTTTATTTTTAATAATTCTATCATAATTTACCACTTTTACGAATGGCCGCTCACCTTGAAAATGTTTGAATTTTACAAATGACAACACTTTTACCCAAACCCCTTTAAAATCTATAACCGCGTTTTTCTCGAAAGTAGCTGGAATCTAGTTATTGCACTTTGCAAAAGGAGGGCAGTAATACTTAACTAAATAAAATCTGTAAATGATGAAATGATGATAGTATCCGACTCAAAAAGGACCAAAAAGTTGAACCATAGTTAAGCGTAGTTAACCATAGTTAAGCATAGTTAAGTTATACAAACAACGAAGACGAAAAAAGTTCCGTTGTGCGACGAAAGCTATCCTTACAATAATTGTATGGCTAATTTTTTATTTTTTATTGTTGGAAAAGTCTCATAGAATAATTTATAGGGAATAGCATGGTTTTTTAAATCGGATTTCTCAACAAAATATGAAAATACCGTAAAAGAGATCACCAAAAGTGAAATTAAAATTAAAATCGATCAAGAAATACGGATGATACAAGCGTTTTAAACTGCTAATTAGACAGAGAGATCCGAAGTGTACCGGTGACGTCATTGTGCAGTTCGGCCATATAAACTCCATGTAAAATTCCGTTTTGCTAGAAAGAGATAGGAACAAATCTTTGTTGGCTTATATCTTGGTTATTTTTATAGCTATTCAAAAAAAAAAATTCTCACCTGTTTGTTACATGAATCAGCTTTTATTGAAGCTGTAAAATAAACATGCATATTCCCTGCCCAACTTTTTGGACTTTCCCCAATAATATTTTCATATATTTTAACATATCACCACTTTTTATCCGGAGGGTTATGATTTTAGGAGTCTATGTTAGTTAGTTTGTATGTCCATGTGTTCCCTCGTATAATCAATTCAATTCAATTTTTGTAGGTTATGGCTCCATCGATATAATAACAATTATATTTTGACAAATGATGCGTCTTTATCGTTCCGAGTGTCATAGGCAATGTGACGTCATAATAAATTCATCATGGCGTATTTCCCACGCATAAAATGATTAGATGAAATTATTTTGTTATTACATATCGAGTTTGGTGTCAAATGAAAGGTTGTAATTCATATCTCGAAAAGGAATAATGTTAGTTGTTATAAGTTTGACAGCTATTTCGTGTTTATGTGTCTATGGCACCGTAGCTCTTAAACGGGTGAACCGATTTGGATGATTTTTTTTTAATTTGAAAGCAGGTTTTCTAGCGGTAGTTCTTAGCTAAGATTCATGAAAATCGGTCAGGCCATTTCAGAGATATCTGCTCTGAAAGAAGGGGTCACCGTTATGTTGGGGTATTTATCTAACTAATGGTTTTTTTTTTACATTTCCATTAGGACGGTCTAGTGGATTTTATGAGATCTATGATCTCAAGGTATTCAGGTTCAACCGATTGGATCGGGAGATATCGGCAAAGTTCGGACGGGTTCGGATAACATCGGGTAGGGTTATCGGAGCGATTAGCGCCCTATAGGTCAGAGGTTAGGGGTGGGCCTTGTATGGAAACGCATTGGAAAGAAACTAATATTGCGGCGTACTGTGTCGTTTTAATGTCATGTTTGAGCTGACCCGCGAAGGTGTTTAAAGAGTCAAAGCGACATGGTTCTTAAAAGGTACTGGAAATAAGTAGATTATTAGGTTGGCAATGGAAGAAGGGCCTCTATTCTACAGGGTGAAATATTACCTTTGACATTTTGTCATATAAGTTTCGATAGCTCTTATTTACTTGACAGTAATGGCGGCCGACTTAAAAAGAAAACGAAAACACGTTAATAGCAATATGGTTTTGCCAAGTAGAATAGAGCCCCAGGACTGTTCTAATTAGGAAATACAGCCGGAATGACTTTGATTGACTTTGATGACGATTTTATGTTATGGTCTTATGGTGTCCAAGAGCTGATCTGATGAAGGATTTAGAAGGTGGCGACGGGATTTTCGCTGTACTTAACGTAGACCTGTCAAGTTTGCTCTCGAATCTCGATATGTTAGTGAAGTGTCAAGCAAAAGTTTGTCTGCAAAATAAAAATGAAAAACTTATTATTTAAATTGTATGTTTATTAGTAAACATCGGTATCAACGTTCAGGTTTCATGGCACCCGGTAAGGGTAGCAAAAAAAGAAATACGTTCGAATATTTAATGAATAATTTTTTATCTGTAATTTTTAAAAATATAATTATGCAGCAGCTAACTGTATCTATATTTATGCTGTACTTATGCTTTATATTCTAATTAATGTCATAGAACCTTAATACTTATTTTGCATTCGAAAAAGAATAATGCCAAATAGGTAACGAATGTCTATTTAATTGTCACTCCAAATAAATATTAGTCAGTGTGGAAAGGTAATTAAGTGATTTATATTGGGTATAGGTGAAATTATATATGGAATTTACGTCAAATTTCAAATACAGAATGTCGAACGGTCTATACAGATGTGTTACAACTACATGCAAGAGGTCATTTACTTAAGTTTTTCACCTATATATTATACAAATATACAAATACAAATACAAATATATTTATTTACAGAAAAACACAGTTAATGCAGGTTTTACAGGATAGCGGTGACTCCCACACTAGGCGTAGCCTGTATCGTGGGAATCAGAACATACACGAGAGTATCTTAAACAGTGCGGCAAATATCAGAACTAAAACATTATTTATGACAAAAACTTAAGTAGGTAGGTATTCTTGTTTAATAAGACGGGATAAATTCTAGTTACCTCACTGATTTACATAATATATATGAATATAAAACTAAGAGCTGCTGTAATTGTTATTTTGTGTGGAATGTAGGGGATAGAGTGTGAAGTGTGAAGTTATAACAGATATCAAAGATTAACATTAACAGCAAAATCCATGGATCAGATTTTAGTAATTTATTAAACCTTTAATACATTTTTAGCGTCTTTCTTTTTGTTTATAAAAAATATAAGTTCAAAATATTAATGCTAGCCTATTTCGGACTTTACGACCTTTACAATAAGTACAAAATTCAAAAATACTGAATTTTACAAAGGATTCTTCTCTACTGTAGGTAAACTGCCATATCGTCGATGATACTGCGAATCCGCGTAACTAACAAATTAAATGAGGTGCAAAATACACCTTAGCAAGTAATACAGTAAGGTATATTTTGCAACGTAATGAAATTAAAAATCACCGACGATATGCTCCTAAGGCACCATTATAAAACCAAACACATATTCATCCTCATTAAAAACCCTTGTCAAGTTCTTAATTATCGCTTTACTCGAATCTGTTACAGCTGAAAATCGACGAAGACAAGGGTTGAGTTGAGTCTAGAGTGAGAACAAATGAATTCACAAGCAAAAGTGGTCCAAGAGCCATGAAAATATCACAGTAATTTGAATCTTAGTTCTAGGTATTCAGACACAGATTGCAATGTTTTTTTTCATAGAGTTAAGCCCTCTTCTGCTTTCATAATGTCAAATATCAGTCAATTTGCTAAGGGTAACATGTGTTCTAAAACAAAACTGACATAACTTAATAATCCTACACGCCATTTTATATTCAGTAGGGTTATTATAAGATTGATTTCAGGATAAATCTATTTTGACATGAGGTTTATTACACGTAGGTACTTTAGAAAAACATGACATAAAGTCACACAAGTACGCACGCCATTACAAAATTTACACGGTTGATGTAAGACTGAAATTTGAATGGATTATGATTCACTTGGCTTTACATGCTGGAGTGGAAAGTATGTTTTTACTGGATGAACAAAAGCAGAACTTTTCCTGGTCCGACATTGCGCTACCCTTTTTCAAAGAAAAGTAAACAAACAACGGTTTTGTAATAAAATAATGCAGTTATTTTAGCCTTTCAATTTATTTATTACAGCTTTAGGGTCTCATAATTTTTTCCGTAGAATTTGGACTATCAGACGGCTGTCCGTGACAGCCTTTGTGATAATAAGTTTGTTATCTTGACTTTAAAGGTGGCTGTGTCGCGTGATTGCCGAAGAATACAATTGCAATAGGGGTAAAATAAAAACGCAGTGGAATAAAAGCACAGAACAAGATTCATGAATATGTTTTTAACCGACTTCAAAAAAAGGAGGAGGTTCTCAATTAGTCTGTTTTTTTTAAATGTTTGTTACCTCAGAACTTTCGACTGGGTGAACCGATTTTGAAGATTCTTTTTTTATTTGAAAGCTGGTGCTTCCCGATTGGTCCCATTTTTTCAAAATGAAGATCTGATGGTGGAATCCATGAGGAATCGACGGAACTCTTCAAAATTTATAGGCACACCTATAGCGATTTTGGTATTTTTCATTGTAACTCGTGTATTTGGTCTTGGAAACCACTATTTGGTGAAGTGGAACTGATGATGAAGACCACAGAAGGCCACCGGAACTCCTAAACGGTATACATTTCGAGGGTGGCGACAAGATATTTCGATTAAGATAGTTGAGCGACTATGACGAAGCATATTTAGGTTTAAATATATGACTATGACTTTCCCACGGCGTTGCTTGCGGCGAGATTGAAATGTTCTATTGTTTCTTAAGAAGTGGGAGAATAACAGCATAATTATGATCACTAAAAAGTATAAAATAAAAAAAAGATTAAAAAAACAAAAACCCGCCTTCAAAAAGCAAAAAATAACTTCTTTAAAATGGTAGGTAAATAGGTCAGTCCAACTGAAGTCGGCTTCCAACAATATTTTAACCAAAAGCAGACTTCAGTTGGACTGACCTATTTACCTACCATTTTAAAGAAGTAATTTTTTGCTTTTTGAAGGCGGGTTATTGTTTTTTTTAACTTTTTTTTTTAAATTGAAAGCTTGCACAAAATCTTACTAAACCTTTTTGTAGTTTCTTTTTGCAAAATAAATTTACTTTGTTAGTTAATAAAAGTATAAATATTAAATTTCACGAAAAGCCACAGCTGCCTAACTAGATCCTGTATTTCAGCCATTAGAGCTAAATTAAAAAAAAAACATATAACAATCATCCACATTTGGTGCACGCACAACAGTAAATTAATCCACGAAAATAATAACATAAAAGAAATACCTACGCATAATCAAAATAAATTAAATTAAAGAAAGTCACAGGATAACAATGAACCCCATCTTTTATTGATGTCGATAATGAGTAGGCACCGCCCTAATTGCTAAAACCTACGACCTACAACCCTCAAGCAGTTTAATTTATTCCGTCTGAGCGTCAGCCGCTGCACGCAGCTGATTTTGTTTCCGCAAAACTTATGCTAGTGCTTCGCTGTCAGCAGCTAGTGATGCGACTATGTAAATAGGATATCGATAGTTCTTAGAAATTGGCGGGTAAAAGTGAAAAGTTATCAACTCGATTAGAATTTTCATTACAGAAGACTGTTATTGGCACGGGACCGATTTGGTAAAACTAATACTTATCCTGACATTTATAAGTAATGCATTGGTCTGTCTGTTTGATTTCCAAAGCCTCTATTCAACACGGTAAAACCATATTGCTTCTGACGTGTTATGTTATTGTTTTTAACTCGGCCGCCATTACTGTCAAGTAAACAAGAGTACTACGTAGTAATACGATAACACGTCAAAGGGAAATATGATTTTTACTCAGTAGTCCCCAAAATGTACAAGACTTTCTCCCGTAAGAAGAAATATAAATATAAAAATAATTATATAACGTGTAATAGTGAAAATAGTAGTTATATTAATGATCAATGTGCTTACTGTAAATCAACTTAATAATTTTTAGCAACTTGGCACCATATTAATTTGTAAACCATTTATTTATTTATAATACTCCAAGAAAACTGAGAACATGCTGCGCTAATACCTTAAAACAATTAAAATAAAATAAATCAAGGGCCGGTTTGCCGGCCGAAATAAATTGCATCACTCGAAATTCCGCTTTTTTTTCAACAAATGCGGACCCATTACAATTTTCCTTGTTTACTTACCTAATTATAATTTATCCTTTCTAAATAAAAAGTTGTACCTACAACTTAACAATCAAAGCTAATTTAGGTCCCCAGAACTTTAAAATAAGGTTTCATTTCCTATAGAAAATTCGTACCTTGCTTCCTATTTTGTTAAAAGGGGGGAATTTTGTAGGCGAGGCCCGACGCCGCTGGTTTTAATTTACCTAAAACGTAACAAAGCGGTTCGGGGTTTGCGACCTTTTTACGTTTTAGCGATAATTGCAGAGTTTCGGTAAAAACCGATGTTGGGGATTCATTCACTCTTGTTTACGAGACAAGTATTTGATGCTGTTTGCTTTTACATTTAAATATTGCTGCGTTTATTTTAATCAAATTGGAGCGTTTCACGTATCACTTTTAATTAAAATCATTACAAATTTTATTTTTAACAGCTCGCTCTTGGTTGCTTCTATTTGATAACATGAATACTTAATCAGGAACAAGTTTAATAACAAGCAAGCTTTAAAAACCCGACTGCATATAATATAGATTATGTAAAAAAAAAAAACCCTCTCCTCTTTCTTTAATTAAAAATTTTTTAAAGCCTATGTCACTCCCACAACCAAGACGAATCTAACGACTCCTCATATATTAAAATCCATCAAGCCGTTTGGGCTGCTGAGTGTGCCATAAAAATAAACTTACATTCTCACATACAGACGTACATACACTCAAAAAACATAACTTCTAACGCAGGCGGGTAAAAATAAATTCTCGATTGTTTCCTCTAATGTTTTCGTAATTTTTTTGTGTGTGGTTTGGTGATTTGAATTATTACTGTTTGCCTCATGTTTCCACAATCATCATCAACTCAACACCAAAGTCCACATCCAGTTCTGAATAGCGGTCTTTAAGGATCACCATAATTACTGCTAGGTTAGCCTTGCGCAGCCTTTATTTTGTAAACTATCCACGTATTTTTTGTTAAACATATAATTAATTCATTAATTATTTTATTTTAATTACTAGCTGTTGCTCGCAACTTTTTCCGCGTTAAAATATAAAACTAATTCTAATGGTGAAAGAATTTTTGAAATCGGTCTATTAGTTTTTGAGTTTACAAGGTACAAACATCCAAGAATATACAAATCTTTAATTTTTATAATATTAGTGTAGATTACTGGACATCAAAATTGGACTACTCACTCAACTATCGATAGTATCGATACGTATCCCATCCCTAAAGTAGTTAAAGCACTAGGCGTCTGGTCTCGGATCCGGTGGTTGGCAACTTATCGCTTCAAGCGCTGCGTCTACTTATAGCTAGCGGTGATCCGCTGGATTTACTATGCAGCCACTTTTAGTTTCAAAAGTGAAATAGCGACTTCACGTTCGGAATTCGAATTTTGTTTTCGAACAGTTGCAAAATAACGAATAAGTAGTTTTTGGTTTCGATATTTTGATATTGGTATTTGGAGACTCGTTCGTAATTCCTTATTATTTGTCCTATTTTAGACGGTGACGTATCAGTGTTCTGCTTCTATTGGCTGACGAACTATATCACGTGGTTGTTTTGTTTAAAAAAAAATAAGTACCTAAACAAACAGAGTATAGTGTAAACGGTTTTTTGCTGCCTACGCATTCTGTCACCGACGTAATGATAACACACCATTATATATGCTACCCTAACAAACGAATAATGTAATTTTCACACCACATGCTCGAATTTGCCTAATGATATATCATGCAAACCTCACTTAAAGTAAGTGATTATAGCCATCGGCTGACCAGCGGGTTATAATGAGATTCAGTACAATATTATAACCCGCCGGGTTCACCAGCGGTAAGTAACCAGCGGGTCATAGATTTGAATTCATATGAAAAATTGTTCATTAGAAACCCACAGCAAACAGAACTTATTTGAAAATCGAACTGGCCACTACAATCCATATACGCAAAACAAAGAAATTAAAACAAAAGGTGAGAAAAGTAGAGTATTCTCCTTTGAGATAAAGCTGTTTTCGTCTTGGGCGAGCTTGAATCCCTGCTGCACGCAGGACCCCATTTTAATTCCCACGCTTCACTCAGGAATTAACTCGTAACACCCTCGCTGCGCTCGGGAGGTAAATCTGGAGTTCCTCATTTGCTCAGGATTCAACATCATGCCCGTGACATAAAACAGTGCTTTATCCCCTCGATGTATAATCTACTATTGTTGTGGAAGTTGCCGTTACGAATGTTACTATCTAAGGTACACGTAGGATGAGTGCAGTGGGTTTATCGTAAATAATACATACGCAGCTTACATGAGATTTGCGTGGACATAGTGCCCCCCTAATCTTGGACTAGCTCTTGCATGTACGTAGCCTCCCCCCACATCATGTATACACCTCTGCAAATAAAGTGTGGGCTATATGCTAAGGTCCGACCGAGACCGCTTTTTTAATCTTGGCCGAGACCGAGACCGAGAACGAGAATAAAATAAATTCTCGGCCGAGACCGATACCGAGACCGAGACACGGAAAAAGGGGTATTTTTTCTATATTTGCGTTTTTTTAACTATAAAAAAAACCCATTGATAATGAAAAAAAGGTTCTATTATGGTTTTAACAAACTTGAAAACAAACTCAAAATTGAAAAGAACAATACTTATTGTACGACAAAACAAAGCAATTTTTCGGCATTGCTGAATTGTACCCTGTCAAAAAAAAATCGATTGCCGCGGCCGAGAATCTCGGCCGTTTTGGGCCGAGACCGAGACCGAGATCTCGGCACGATTTTTGGCCGAGATTTGCCGAGACCGAGACCGAGACCGAGATCTCGGTCGGACCTTACTATATGCATACGTGTACCGTCAAATGCTTTAATTTTTATTATTCGGCTGAATGCCATTTGTTTGCGATTCGAAGGCGAAGCGTACCGTAAACTCGGGTTACTTTAGTCCTAGGGGGTAACATGGCCTACCCTTAAAACTATAAAAATTTTAGAGGTTTTACCATCTTAAATTGGTTAAAGAATTATATAACCATAGCTCGGACAGGTCATCGCAAAAACAGATATGGAAATAGAACAAGATTCAATAGAGTCGTAATACCTAAAATTATGATTACCTATCTAAAGCGGATATTATCATAATTTAACATTTGACTGTCAAAGTGGCATTACTGAAACAATTTTCTGACAATAGAAATTGTTTACTTATGGTTCTTTCTAAATATTTTAAATATGGTAAAATTAGAAACGGTTAAAGTGGATTAAGAACTATCCCGAGCTCTCTCATGATGAAAATGACTGTGAAATATTGTGTACAGCATGTGACATTCGTATTAAACAGTTAAAGAAAGATAATATTTAAAATAATGTTAATGTAAATACTTTCACAAACATATGGTCGATTTAGGGTTACCGTTATAAATTCAATTGAAAAATATAATTAAATAATACTGTACATAATACGACTCTATTAATCTTGTTCTATTACCGTGATGTAATTGTTTTGCCATGCCCTGTCCGAGCTACGTATATAACTATATACTGTATGTATTAGTAGCTTAGTCCTTAATATGTTTAGTTTTAAGTTTTAATTATACTTATATTATAACTTTAACCTCCTTACTAATAAACGTTGAGTAATGGTGGTATAGCATACATAGGTATGTTTTGTCCTTATGTGTCATTGTGACATTTGAATTTGACAGATAAGGACAAAACATTGTATAGCCATACCACCGTTACTCAACCTTTTTAGTACCTAAGGGGGTTCATGGCTTAAGATTCGATTTTCGGAAATAAATAAATTGTTTTTTTTTTCTATTTTCTCCTGGCTAATAAATTAGGCTTAATTCTATTTCTAACAGAATTTTACAGCGTCTTAGTATTAACTGTAACGCTGCAAAATATTATTTGCAATAAATAAATTATATCTAGTTATTTTGTGACCATAAAAATTTATCCGTGAATAAACTTCATACAGTCAAGGATTTTAGTTGTTATGCCGCTATGGAACCCTGTCGCATAACATTAATCATCCATTTAAGCGTAATTTCTGTCATGTGGTTTGACGCTGTCATTACGACAGGGTTCCATCATGGCATAACAATTAAAGTCCTTGACAGTACACGATAAATCTGGAACGTGATAATTTGTTTTCATCCGAGAATAACAAATCCAGGGTGGTGATTCTCTCGACAAGCAAAGGTGATCGTTCGCTCGAGTGAAGGTGCAAGCGGCGAGTTTAAGTAGTCCCGACAGAGCGAACAAAACACATTTTAGCGCGTGTATTAAATTTGGCAGCATGACTTCACCAACGTATTAGGCTCCCTAACTGACAATGCACGCGCTAAAATGTGTTTTGTTCGGTCGGACGGGACTACTTAAACTCGCCGCTTTTATTCGCTCGTCCGTTCGACCGGCCGCCGTTTTTTGAGAGAATAACACACCAGAACGGGATTTAATTACACAAATTGGTATTCGATTCTAATTGAGGTCCAACTTATTCTAAATCTACTGAGGTCCAACTTATTCTAAAGTACTATAGGAATAAATAGTGTGGGAGGTTTTGCGTGGGACGAATTCTGCTACTAACCTAATCAGCAGTATCCCAAATTTAATAACCAAAGCAGTTTAAATTCTCTTCTGTTAGTAATAAGGTTGATATTGCTACAGGAGTTTTATCTGAAATACTGCGTATTGGATTGGCAGGGCAGAATTCTGGTGAGTTAACGCCTACACTATAACGACATCAATAATGATTGGCGAACGTTAGCAATTTTTCGACGAAAGTATAACATGGATATGATTTTATTTAAATTTCGTGCACAATTTATTAATTAAAAATGTATGCAGTTTTATTATCAAGGTTTTAACACGTCTTAAATTATGAAATATCGCTTTATAACTACGCACCTCTCACATCTGTTGATGTAGAAAGGTCTTTCTCTTTATATAAATGGACCTCAATGTTAAATAAATCTATTGACAATATCAAATATAGAAAAAATATTAGTAAAAATATAGTTTTACACAATATAATTATGGTTTTATTTTTAAAAACACAACCTTATCAATATTAGTCATTACGTTTGACGTTAAAGTGACATAAAATGCTACCGGTCGCCGATCATTAGTTATCATCATAAACCTGCAGGGCTATACAGCTAATATTCTTGATCACTATTTGTAACCCCTTACCAACTAAGAGGGATGTAGGCACAGAACAGAAAAAACAGTAGAAGTGTGATGTGGGCGTGTCACGCGTGGCATATGGTCAGAGATGGGCATTATTCGAATAAAAAATAATTCGTAATATTTTTATTCACGAATAATTTATTCGTTGAATAATTTATTTGCGAATGATTTATTCGCGAATAGTTTATCCACGAATGAATCATTCGACTACTTTTCGAATAACGAATAATTTATTATTTTATTAAAGAAAAATGGAGCTGTTATAAATAAGTAGTACATAATAATTATTCGTGGCAATTCAACGAATAAATTATTCGCGAATAAATCATTTGAGAATTTCATTCGTTATTCGCGAATAATTTGGTTATTCTTATTCGTTATTCGTCATTCGAATAAATTTTGCACATCTCTGCATGTTATGCGGAGTTCCGCGCAACCTTCCATAGTTTTCCGCGATCGCTTGTGCGTGAAAATTATGCGAATAAATATTTCTAAAATAGGAAATAAATCCAGAAGCACGCCTTATTTTGGAATGTAAAAACGATAGCCGCACCAAAAATATTTTCCGTGGTGGCGTGTTGTTTTTATGATACTGTGAGTTTGGCGACAACAGGTGTGATACTAAGCGAAGCTCATGGCAATTCCACTGTTTTTTCTATTCCGTGGATGTAGGTACAGATGTAGTGAAATATCCTTTCACATCGAATTTCTCGGAAATGTTCGTATTTATCATGCTACTTCAGTCTGACTCAGTACCCATCAAGACAACGTGGGGGAACGTCGCATCGCGAGAGTGATAATCGATATAGAGTGGTTAATACCAGAGTTTTTTTTTTAATTAAGATTAAGTTTGTTTTCAGTTCTTTTTAATAGTCATGCCGAAAGCATTAAGACCCTGGAAACGTTTAGATCGATAAGCCTGTGAAATTATTTTCAACATTTATTTATATTTCTTCTTGTTTACCTACACCTAATTTCTATAAATTTGATCGTGGTGGTTTTAACATCTCGATGTGATATACTTCAAACTCGTGGTTTGTCATTTGACACTGATTACTAACTCTATTTATTTAATACAAACATGACACTTAATAATTCAATAATTAATAGGCACGTCGGCATCATTCGGAAGTAGACGTGAGTTCCGAGTTTTCACGATGTGAAAGGATTATTCACTAGATCTGTAATCAGTTTGACACCTATGCCTCGCTATTCTGCCGTCCTTAGAAAAAAAGGGCGTATGTCTCATAGAGCCGCGTATGTATAAGTGACCTTATTTCTTAAAATGGAAGGTTTAATTTACTTTGACCATCAAATTGCGCATGCGTCCTTTTTATTTAGGAGGGCAGTATTGTACGTCAGTAAACGTTGTTGCTTTCTACGGTATTGTTTTTTAACTTGGGCCGCCATTACTGTCAAGTAAATAAGAGCTATCAAAACGTTGACTCTGCGATAACAAGTCAATGGCAATATGGTTCTACCCAAGAGAATAGAGCCCCTGCTCTACCAAACCTAGCTAAGTATCAATTTCGATAACCTATCTGAAACAACGTTTGCCAGCTGTTTCATTTGCCATAATTTTCATTTGTCCGAAAGTCATTTTTCTCTGAAATCGTTTAACTTTCCTGAATTGTTATAAAATAAACCTAACCTAACCTACAGGTTCTGTTAGTGTATCTCATTAAACATTTTGAAAAGTTATTGGGTTCAGAATAAAATGAAAATTATGGGAAATGAAAATTAAGGGCAAATGAAACAGCTGGCAAACTTTTTAGTGTTTGCCATAGAATACCATCAATTTCACCAAACGATGTTAAATGTTAATCAATGTTAATCGACTGATAGTTCATAAATTTTGACAACTGTTAAAGCTCCAATCGTCTGTTAAGATGTTGGTGAAATTCGACATTAAGTATCATACTGATTAAACTAACTTTCGATTTAAAAGCCAACGCACGCGATCTCACACCCAAATACACACACTCACACACACACACACACACACGCACAACGCACATACACACACATACACACACTTATGACTATTAATTGCAGTGGAAACCATGGGACCTTTGTCAGCTGATATGAAAAGCTTTATTAAGGCCCTGTCCTCTCGGCTCATAGAATCCTCCGGAGATCCTAGAGCTGGTGCTTACCTCTCCCAAAGGATTGGGCTAGCTATCCAGAGAGGTAATGCAGCCAGTGTCATGGGGACCATGCCGCAAGCGGACCTGCTAGAGGGGGTGTTCTTTTTATAGTGGTGATTATTATTTATATCTTTAATATTTGAGTAGCTTAGTTTAATTTTAATTTAAATACGTTTAGTTTTAATTTTTAATTGTATTAATGTTGAATTCTGTACTTAGTTGGATGTAAATAAAGCTCATTTTATTAATTGCCTATTATTATTAAATCTGCTTGTTACCGTACACTGGGCTCTGGAACAGACACACGTAGCTTATGTCCCAGAATCACTATTACTGTACTTGTTTATTTGACCAATTATCATTTTTTTTTATTACCACGTACTCGTTATACCGTACCTTTAATAATACCTACAGTACAAGAATTCTTCTGATTGACGAGGGTCGACAGGTATCACGTACTAGAGTGGATATTTTTGAACTTTGGGAGAACTTTGAGAGCCCGCGCAGTCTTGTTTCCTGGCTGTGACAGTTGGGGGAGACGGATGCTCTATTATGTATGTACAAAGGCCGGTTTTGAATTGGCAAGAATGAAATAGATAATTCTCAGTTTCATTGCCCGCATGCTTTTTGTGATACATTGCGTCGCCGCATTAGCGTTAGGCTCATTTGTTTTAAAACAACCCGTTAATGGATTGCTACAAGCATGGTGGCTATCGATCAATGGAACAAAGCTTTTAGAATTGGATGTTTATTTTATTCGATTTAATATTTAGTATCGCTTAACAATGAGAATAATTCTGCCGTCCTTAGAAAAAAGGGCGTATGTCTCATAGAGCCGCGTATGTATAAGTGACCTTATTTCTTAAAATTGAAGGTTTAATTTACTTTGACCATCAAATTGCGCATGCGTCCTTTTTATTTAGGAGGGCAGAATTGTGATAAGTAGAGTCCTTATTATTAACGGTGACTTGGAAATTAGGGTTCAAAATATAATGTAAATGTAACCAGTCCATGGGCATGCCATGGATCCACAGACAGCCAGCGTCGCACTTCCAATAGGTGATACGACATATAGCTGAGTTGATACCATTTTCGCAACAATACTTTTCACATACATTAGTAATTCATAATTAAGCGAAATAAATGTTTTTCTATTCTTTTCTTTCTCTATTCTACTTGATTCCGTTTCTGTTGGCAAGTTGAATGATAAAACAAAACTATATAATATAATTCAAAAATAAAAATAACAAGACACGTAACAATAACACAACAGTCTAATGTTGCCAGTCACCAAAGAAAATTTTAAATGTAGCACAATCAATTGAATGGCTGTTGAGAAACGATGAATAATTTATGGCAACCCCAAATCGCAGTCGAGTCACGGTCCAAATTATAGACATTAAATTAAGGGCTCTTAGCGATACACGAAACTGAAAAAGTTAGTTAACCCTTTCGCTCTCGAGTCGTGGGAAATCGCGTGAAAGAGATGATTACAGTTTTAAAATTTTAATTTTCGCGGGAGTGACAAAGGTTTTTTTAAAGTCCTTAGGGTGTACGTTACGGATCGGTACCGGTTTGTATAAATACAGAGACTATTTAGAATTGGCATTGATCCAAAACATCCCCGGTTTTCATTTTATTATTTAAGGAACGACGCTTTGATTGCTAAAGCTCTGAAAAAATTTGTTCGTAAACAAAAATAAAAAAAATTGTTAAAAAATCCGTTTCTATGAATTATGAAAAAATAATATTTCATATTCCTCAAAATTATTTTTACATGGCCATAATGTTATTCAAAAATATCCGTAAAAATAGCTAACTATTTACGTACAGAAATACACACATCCTAACTGTCTGAGGATCAAAAATATCCCTACATTTTTTGATTATGTGTATCACCTAATTTTAACTTGTATTATTCGAACTCGTAACTTTTAACTCACATAACTTTTAATACTTAATTTTTGTCAAATTAAAGGTTAAAGTTGCCGAAATGACCTATTTCCACAATCCTACATTTCACTCACCCTCTTGCCCCACACGTCACGAAGCTGTTTTATGAGACCCCTGCACCCCTGGGACTGTTCCGTCATCCAAGCGGTAAAGGCTAACGAAGGGAATTTAAACACATTAAATTATACTCAAGTCTTCATGAGATGAGACTTTACTCGTATTACAACCTAGGAGTGACACAATGACAAAATGCCTCTCAGTAGGTTTTTTGGGGTACGGGAAAGGCACACACACACACACACACACACGATGCTGACGATGATGATGATGGTGATGATCATGCTGACGATGACGATGACGATGACGATGACGATGATGATGACGATGATGATGATAACTTTCGATCTGGTGACTCACTGGTTCGTTTACCTCCTCTAAGCATGAAAAAAAACAATTGCAATGTCACAACTGCAGGCGTCGCCAATCCAGAGGACTAAGGTGGAAGTTTAATAAACAAGTCTTGAACTATAGAAACTATTATCAAACTAGAAAAAGCATAATTTCGATTCACAAAAAGCTTTCGACGAACTTTGCTCCAAACGCGGCATAATTTTCAAACTCGTTAGCTTTTTTAAGCGTGCATTCGGGAATAAACTTTGAAAGCTCGCAATGTGTTCTGCATTCCACTGGACTCGATTGGCCTTTTCGCAACTTTAACGGAACCAGCTACAATGAAAATTGTAGCTGAAACCTTTTTGAAATTTAATTGTACCAGGGTAAAACTAGGGGAGTTCATTTTTGCTTCGTTCAAAGTTAATTTTAAAGTTTTTGACTGGCATTGTTAGGTATTAGGTAAAAGTAATATTTTTGCTTTGCTTCGGGTATGTTTACTTAGCGTTTCTTCGCATTTGAATAAATCATGTCTCAAGTAAATTAAAAATAGTGCTATTTATTTTATGATACAGTTTATACTAGTATCGGCGTAATCATTAGGTTTTTCTGATTTTATATTTCGTTAATTACTGAGAGACTTTACTTAACCTTTTATTTTAATTTTTTACCATGACCTCGACATCGACCCGGCTTCGCACCGGTGTAATTTAGATTTGTTGCAAAATATAGTTTTATTTTAGTAATTAGGTTTTATCATATATATATATAAAACTACCATGAAAAAATTATCTAACTGATGGTAGAAACCTCATCAAAATCCGTTGATTGGGTTAGGAGGAGTTAGCGGATATTCCAGACAGACTAAATCGACTTTGTTTATACCTACTATGTAGAAATATATTTTTTCATCTTCATCTAAAAGTCTTCACTTTACTGCCCTTATATGACTTGTAACCTTAAATAAATATATAAATAAATAAATATCAGGGGATAATGTCACACCAATTGACCTAGTCCCAAACTAAGCTCTAAGCTTGTACTATGGGTACTAGACAACGATATAAATACTTATATAGAGAAATATATACTAAAATACATAGAAAACATCCATGACTCAGGAACGAATATTCGCGCTCATCACACAAATATCTGCCCTTACTGGGATTTGAACCCAGGACCGCTAGCTTCGTAGGCAGGGTCACTACCAACTAGGCCAGCGCGTCGTAACATTTTTCCCGATTTAGAAGTGTCTATCAGTCATTGTTTATTTACCACTCAATAAATGTTTGGATTGACTTCTGAATATCAGAGCGTAAAAATGTTTTAGTATTTATGGATGTCCACCATTAAAAAAATATTTCTCAGGTTTGCCTTGAAAGCTAAGATATAATTTTCAAGACATATCAGTTTTCCGGCTTTAGCTACTCCCCTTTTAAATTCTCAGACGCAATAATTCATCTCGGCGGCACATTTTTAATTATTTTCCGGAACTAATAGCCTTTTCAAACCATTTAATCCGTTAATGGGGAATTTGGAGAATACTTTAAAGGCAACTTTTCCTTTGTAATTGGTAAAAATATTATTAATTATGGTCAAGAAGCAATCAATAAACATTCAAATAAAACGAATATCTATTTCGGTGGCGTGAAGAAAGTTGAACACCATATCCCTCGTAATTTATGTTATGAAACAAATAAGGTACTCTTCGTCGCACAATGGATCATTTCGTTTCTATTAAACTTCATCCAATCATTTTTTTTATAATTAATGATTAGAAAGACGTGAATCGCTTCGATTCTTCGAAAACAAATATTAGGTATATCACACATAAATTGACCTAAGACTAGACAATTTGCTTAACGCTAACGTTAATGATTTTCGAAAACTAACAAACTGTATGGAATTGACGCAGGCGCTTGACGAGACCGTCTGACAGCTTAGCTTACGTCAATCCACATTTTTGATAACAATAACGAACGCCGAATGCATCTTTTATAAGGCCTCTATTTCCAAACTGCCCACAAATAGATCACGTTCGCAACTGTCATTTGTTCTCACACACGACACCGTGCTTCAATTTTCTTCTGAATTATTGATTTTATGTCGCGCTGAGAACGAATACTACTTAGTGAGCTATGTATATCAACATTAACTGTTTTGTTTTGTTTTCAGGTAAGTCCAACGAAACCTTGAAGTATAAGCCGCTGCTAAGAATAATTGCTTCGAGGGTAAGAATAATTAACAATAAGGAGTAAACAAATGAATTGACTTTTGCACAGTTAGCAGCAGAAGTAAGACAATCGAAGAGGTCAAAATTATCTATACACGATGCTATTATCAAGAGAATAAGAGTGGGTGTGGATAATTTTGAGTTCATCGACTGTCCACTGTATACTACTCCTGCTTTTTGTAGGTACCTAAAAAAATATAACAGCGGGCCTAACATGGCTGTGTTTATCACGTGACAAAGTGTGGATAAAACATCCGTCACTTTTTGACACTTATATAAGTACGAGAGTGATGGAAGCTTTATCCACATTTTGTCACTCGATAAACGCAACCATACTAGGCCCGCTGGTTGGAAAAGGTTCATAACCAATAAATACAAACCCAAATTTCTAAATGTCTTTATTGATCTAAACTGTACTATACTGACTGATAACTTTTATTAAAAAAAATGGCGTTAACAATGACTCGTATCTTAATTTAGACAAATTTTAATGAAGTCAATTTTGCAGCGTTAATATTTAAAATTACATAGAGTTTTTAGTTTAATCTAAAGAGTAAGATCGATGAAGGCAAATTGGACATTAGAATATTCTTCTTCTGGATACAGCAGCATCAGCCTGAAAAAAACAAACAAAATGGTATTTAATATTATATTAACCCTATACTTGACATTGTGCATTTTTATGCACATTACTCTTTTAAAAAATCTAGAGAGGAAATTAAGGACTTAGCAATTATTTTTAACGCGCATTATTTTAACTGATATTCCAATAAGTCGGAGTAATATTATTTTGTACTGCGAGGTTAATCCATTTTGACAGTAGCACGCAAAATAACGGACCGAAAACCTGCGTTTACGCATCGTTTCATAAAAATAATTAATTTTATTAATTTTTTGCTTCAATGATGCTAATTTATCGTTATTACGGTATAAGTAAGTATATTTCCAATTCACAATAGCAATCTTGGTATATCAAAACAACATAACAATGGCCTCTAACGTAGGATTTATGCATATGTATCTATAAATGCACAACACCAGCTACACAATTAAGTAATGTTCATCCTGCTATGTATCTATAAAGATACATTACCCGGTACGCTATATTTTAGCTATGTATCTTTATGGATACGCAGCCAATTTCCGGATTAACAAAAACTAATTTTAATCCTATTTTTGTTGGTATACACTGTTAGTTATGCTTTATATTTCAAAATTTGGTGTCTTAATACCTAGCTGGTACCATTGTCAACCTATGTTCAGAGTGTTTTACTGTTAAATTTGCAACCAGGTGTCTGAAAACATTCATATCGATAATGCTTTCACGTTTTTCGAATCATACTGTTATAAAAGAGCCTATTTTTGTCGCCATTAAATTTTAGAAAGCCTAGTCTAACCCTAGACTTATCCTAATCTTGACCTAGTATATTTGTAAGAGTATATACACACGGGTCTTCTTTTACCGTTTCGGAAAGCCTATGTAGCATCCATTGACATAAATGTTTATTCTTGTCAAAATGTTCCTATGAGGTGGAAAAAACACCAACGAACTAACTGCCCCGCTTTTTAATGGTCTTGAATGCGGTTTTTTGATCTGCTCGCGCTAGCATTTCAGTCATCCGTATCATTTACTGCACCGACTGCAGTTGGTCGACGGCCACTTCTGTCTGTCACCTTCAAGGCTAGCTTTGAACCTTTTGAACTAATTAGACCATCTAAAAATATTTTCCGAAGAAGGCTAGAGTTTTCTTTATCTAATCTTCAACGGTGAAACCTTAACACTTTAGAAAAAAACATTTTTTAAGTCATGTATAGATCGTCCACGCAAATGTCTTTGTTTACGCTGCAGCGAAGCAGACAAAAAGCGGAAAAATGCACCAAAAAGTTATATTCCCTCATAATTACTGAAAATTATACATAGATCTATCTTTTAGGAATAATTTGTGAAATAAGTTATTCACATGTGTTAATTTAAATTTCGCGTTTCAATGCTTTTATTGTGACCTACGTGGTTTATTTAGTCGTAGGTCTAAGAATCGGAAATAAGAAATACCAAAATCTAATAAAGTTGGAGCACTTTAAAGTAGTAATTATGTTTTTTTTTCATTTCTTAGTTAATATGTCCTAAAAAAAAAAATTACTGATATTAATATTTAATCTAACGTTACTTATGGCCTTAATAAGGTTATAAAAATAAAGCAAAAGCTCAAAATTTCACATTGAATACAGATTTTTGTTACGTTAACTGCTGAGCAAGTCGAATAATAGTTTTTATCTTTTAAATAGGCCTATTTTCGATGACGATGGATTTTTTATATTCTTTTTTTAGACATCTTCAGACCCCAAAAAACACGATTCATAAAAAAAACCAACAACATTTCAGAAAAAAATGTCTTGCCAAGTATAGGGTTAAGGTACTTGTTCATTTTCCAAAGATACCATAGGTCCCTATTAAAACCTTTTACCGGTAAAAAAATTTAATTTCATACCCATTGCATGTATTTTCAATGTTTTTTTAACAACCCACATACCTTTCAATGTGTTCCTTTAAACTATGTATGTATGAGACCGCTGTAAAAGTATTTAATGTTACAAAGTAAATGTTTGTCATTTTTCAACTCTATGTGATGGTGTTAAGGTTTGTCAA
This sequence comes from Acleris literana, assembly GCA_946894065.1. Taxonomy (NCBI): domain Eukaryota; kingdom Metazoa; phylum Arthropoda; class Insecta; order Lepidoptera; family Tortricidae; genus Acleris; species Acleris literana. Next base: position 19,071,394 of record OX335680.1, read on the forward strand.
ACCTTCACTTTCCTGACTGAACATTAAATCCCCAAAAGTTCAAAAAATATGTAAAAACAATATGCTTGAAAGCTTCAATCTAAATAAAAACATACAGCATACAATTCTCGTAACTCCTAAAGTATAGAAATCATTTGGAAACCCAATGGAAAGTCAGAATAATACGCGGACAGAATATAATTAATTGGTCATGATAACATTATCTAACAAACTCCGTAAATGAATTACTGCTTTTGGCTACAACCCTCCTTGTATTTCCCTCTGATTATTGGTTTAGGGGGTTTGTTCGGGAAAAGCTTTAGGCTAATGTTGTTATAATAAAAGAAAATACCATGGAGTTAACCATGGAGTTGTATAGTGTTTATGAAGTTAGGTGAGTTGACATGAAATGTCTAGAGTTCGTTTATTGGAAACCTCCGTTTTCCGGAATAAAAAGTTTGGTCGTAAAAGAAGAACGAACAGAAGTGTTATGCTCTTAAAAAGTGCTTCATGTCGAACGTTCAATCGAGCGAGCGAGTTTTAGAGGTCACATATGCTGCAATTCTTGCACTAGAATCAAAAGGGATGGGTTTATGTGCTTTCGCGCGAAGAACGGGAGATGGAGATAGTTCGCACGCGCCTTGATTGAATCTACAAATTCAAATATTTGTTGTAATAACTACTCAACTATTGAATCAAAAAATCATCAATAAAGATCATAGGGCTCCGAAGATTAAACCAGAAACATGCAAAGGTGTTATGTTGGAAAAATAAAAATATCGTTGATTTTGATTTTAATAGTGTTTCACGTTTAACAGTCTCAAGGAAATATGATCTCGTTCAATATATGTAAAGAATAGACACATAGGCGTTATGGTTATTGAGATCCAGATCGCGGAACACTACCTTCTTTATCATACGTCACGCCCTAAAATGCTGCTTGCTCGCTTTGACGGGACTACTTAAACTCGCTGGTTAATTCGTCCGTCGAGTTGAAAAGAGAGTTGTTTAAGATCATCTACAAAAAGGCAAAAAGGTGGAGTTCAAATATTCTTAAGTGGCAACCACCATAAGCAAAGATTTCGCTTAAAAACTGGATCATGTTTTCAATTGGACTTCAAACAGTGCCCCGATTTTTTGCAAACTCGTTATTGCATTAAAATACTATTTACAATAATAAAGTGCATACAAACTTTTAAATTTTATCATAACTCTAAGACCACTTAATAATAAAGATAGTTTTACTCGAGTTTATGCACAAGCATCAAGAACTATGCGTTGAATAGCTAACGAAGTATTCACAGAGCTCAGGCACGCTAGCACACTTACTCAAGACTTTCCGTCTTTCCGTCTCTATCTACCTCGTCTATAACGAACGGGGTGGATGAAACTTGTGCTTGGTTTTGAGGCAGGTGCGAGTGCCAAGGAAATAGTGGGCGGAACACGTACGACTATTCCGAGGAACTTAGCTTGCCGAGCGTGTAGTGTTTACCGGGATGTATGTAACTCGCCTTAGATCGTGTTGACCGTGGAAGAACGTGACTAAGGATAAAGCTGGACACATAAATACGGATTTGCTTGGTTCATTTAAAGCTCATGTACAGACAAGCAATTTGATTCTTATGTCATTATGGATTTGTAAAGTGACCTTGTCAACCAAAATGTATGAGTCTTCTTATGATTTGGTTTACACCACGATGTCATAGTCCATAGTGGCCTAGGTATCGAATTGGTTGATTGTACGAGTCAATTTTTTTTTTAATAGTAAAAAACGAAGCTATATGTGGTTTTCCACCGGCGAGGCGAGGCTAGTCGAAATTTCAATTCTCTCCTTGCATCCTACGGTGGGAATGGATTTTTTACATACATACATACATAATCTAGCTACAGAATTACAAACATCTCTAAAAACTTGTTGATAATTCTATAACCACAATTTGCACAATTAGGCTAAGATGTTTACCAGCGTATTAATGACAGGTTGCAAGCCCATCGCCTAACAGTACTACAAGCCTTTATTCCCTTAGTCGTCTCTTACGACATCCACGGGAAGACATGGAGTGGCACTATTCTAACTCGGCAACCACACGAGGTTTTGGTTTTTTTTCATACAAATAAAAAAATTACGCCGCCTTATCTCGCCTTACCTCGCCGATGGAAAACAAACCTAATGTTTTACTTGGTAAATTCCACCAATTACCATTTCTTATTTCAGTATCGCAAGACTCACTTTTACGTTCACTTAGGGCTTTACTTTCACAACAAAAAACAGAATTAATGGAGAGAACCATCAACTAAATATTCGTTGACACTTTTGATGTTATTTAAGTTGCGCAGTAAGAGCGTTTTAAATATTGGATGGCTTTGTTATTATTATCTCAGTTTCTTTATCTAAATTCGGCTGTGAAAAAGAATAGAACATCTAAGTTTTTGGATGTGGTTTCTTGAAGCAACCATTCTATGTGTTACATTGATCTGGCTAATCAAGTCCTTTGTGTTGGAAGCCTATAAAAGTTGCCTGAATAGGGATAGTTTACTGACCTTCGGAATGGGATCCTCTCCATGGCTACACGCAGACGACTGGTGAAGGGCAGAGCGAAGGCATTCGCAGCATCTATATGATGGATCACGGTGTACGCCCACTCCGAAGCCTTGTTCAATGCAGTCACTATTGGTGAAAACGATGCATTATTATAATAAATACAACATAAATCTTTACCAGAATTAGATCTTTCTCAAAGATCGCCACAATGACCGCTGTCTTGTAAGAGCCTTAGGCCCTAGCCAAAATGCAAACGATACTAACGTTTTTCTATTCTATCGCTCAAAATATATGGGATGATACTTGACCACATGGTTTATCGTATCGTAACAATCAAGGACTTTAATAGTTATGCCACTATGGAACCCTGTCGCATAACGATAATCATTCATTTAAGCGTAATTTCTGTCATTTGGTTTGACGCTGTCATTATGACAGGGTTCCATAGAGGCATAACAATTAAAGTCCTTGACCGTACGGGAATTGCATCCCATACATTATTTCTCACGGACGTCCCTCAGAAACCCTAATAGCGTTTGTCCTATCGCATCGTTTGTCTTAATTATGGTATTTCCTAAACTGGTTTTCAGTTGAGTCAGACAAGTTCTTAATTTTTTTTCAAAAATACCTGCCGTTGGGTTAGGTTAGGGTTGTACAACACTAAAAAGTTTTAAAATTCAGAAAGAAATGGCTTTAGAATAAACGAAAATTCGGACAAACGATGTATTAGGACAAATGACGCTTAGGGATTCCATCATAGAACCATTCTTCACGCCTTACAGCAAGAAGGTCCTATGAAGATCTATTTTACCACTCGTATAAGGTCCTATGAAGATCTATTTTACCACTCGTATAAACCCGAACCTTCGGCTTCTTGGTCGTCCATCAGGTAGATGGGGAGGTCTATCAGAGCGTCCACGTCTTCCTCATCGAGCATCAAGAAGACGTCGCCCTTCCTCTTCAGCAGGGTGTATGGGTAGGTTACTGTCACCGTTGCTGTAAATAGGCTGTTTAGTTAGAAAGAGGTTTAGTAACAAATGCTGTAAAACTAGATTCAAGTGAGAGTTGTTTAAGTTTCTAAATTAAAACGGATTATATATAAGTAATGCGTTTTTGAAGTCATCCATGTAAAGTGACAGTTCCGTCCATTTTTTAGAATAAATAAGTCCAATTTGATTATGTATTTATTAATGTAGTAATATGAAAATTTAAAATTTTCTGTGAACAAACTCAATTGTTTTAGACACATGGGAACGAACTCAAAGAACAAAATGTCTGCCATATATTTTAATATACATACATATTTTCAAACACATTCTCGCTCTGTAATTCGTTACTTGCCATCGCTTGCGTGAAATATTAACAGTATTAATCATTTTGCTATGGTAAAATTGTAATTTAAAACTGGCTTTTGTATATTTTTTTTCCTTTTTTCATATAATAAAGAAGGAAACTAAGCCCACGTCGGCGTTTTTCCCACCCTCTTCAAAGGTTAGTTCCTAAACAATGGGCGGGGGTCGTTGGGACCCACTCACCCGACTGATCTGTGCGCTGACATTCTGCCGGGAGAGCATTCCGGTAGCACAACTTTGATAAGCAAAAACGCCGCAAGTGCTTAAAAGTTCCACATCAAAAACAACCTTATTAAAAAATAAAAGTGTCGAATTTATTTCAGTCAATTAGTTGTAGATGTGTTTTATTAGTTTAGAAATATAGAGAAGGTCACAGGTCTAGCAAAATTATTTCAGCTTTGGGTTTGCGTACGCGTGTGTTAGCATTGGATATAAGTGTCAATCTAATAATGCAAGAATTTTGGCGTTGAGCGTCAATTTCGTTGGTTTCAATCAACTCGCGCCCGTGTACTTAATTCCAAGTTGAAAACACTAAAATTATTTTTCTGTGGGCGTTACCATATTTTTAACCTGACTGCGTCAAAAGGAGGGTTATGTAGTTGGTAGGTATGCATGTATGTCTAAACGGCTTGATGGATATTTACATATTTGGCGTTATCTTTGAAAAGGGACCTTATTGTCGATAGCGCTTCCGCCATTATTAAAGATGCTCCGATGACCCCGTCGCGTGACACAGTGCGGCGGAAGCGCCATCGACAATAAGGTCCCTTTTCATAGATAACGCCACATATGAGATATCGTTAGATTCGTCTTGGTTGTGGAAGTGACATAGGCTTTAATAACTATTGTATTTGAATGAAAGTAATGAATGAGACGGGTTTTTTTATACTAGCGTTCTATAAACCACTATTAATATCGATATCGTTAACGGTATCAGTATACCACCTAGCGTAACCGAAGCGTGAAAACAATTCTATAATGAGCGTTGCCACGGTAATAACAGTACTATAATAATTATTAACGTATATCGACGACAATGTCAAAAAATGCGTTCGTGTTTTTAAAGCCTCATTATTAGTATCGATAACTATATATTTTTATATTTTATTTTTTATTTTTTTATTGTTATTATTATTGGGATTGTTTATTCATGATGACGCGGCCTCTATTGAAATTGACGTTACACGGTAGAGTCAATGTACGAAAAATGATGTAGTGATGCGTAAATGAAATTTTGTGGATTCAACACATTATAAATACAATACAATACCCTATTTTACGATTAATATATTGTTTACTTACCGTTTCCATAAAATTCCATTAGGTCGCCATTTTTGAAGTCTGCGATCTTAGTAAATTCTGAAAAAAAAAACAATGAAATGTGATACAGAATGTCTTTTTTTGAACGGGCAGTGAGGGAAAAAGAAACAGAAATGCATAAAATGAATGGTTTTGAAGAGTTACCGTAAGGAATTTTATAACACTTTAAGCGATTTTGTGACGGTAATAAACTGTCGACTAAATATCTAAAAATACACTTATTTATTATAATTACGTGAGTATACTCGACTACAAAGAGATGTATCCACTTTATACCTTATTGCATTGTAATAAGGTCCAAAAGTGGATATATCTCTTTGTCATTGACTGTACTTACGGGCGCACTTAGACTACTCATCAGACTCGGTTTATGACGATTGAGTTTTTCCTTAGCGACGATTTTTCATACAATTATTTTAAAAAGAACGAGTTGATTGCCTTTAAAATGACTCTTAGCCCCTTACGTCAAAAGCAATAAAAACAGCCGTTACTGAATTCAGTAATATAAAACTTGTAAAAAGCTTCGAGTTTCAATCGCAACCGTCAAACCCTTGTTTTCCGGCCAGTAAAAACTTTGTTTGCAACATTTAACATCATTTTTCGGTACCTGTCGCGGGCTTGGCGCATTTTGTCTCGTTCATAACTTGTTGAATGTGGACTGGGAGTTCCAGGACCAAGGACAGTTCCTTGCTGGAGTTGTCCATTCTGTGAAATGCGACAAAAAATGGCGTTCAGGTAGAGGTTCTGGGGATTGACAGATGATTCAACGATAAATGAGGTATGATATGATTAAGTGTGCTTTACTAATGAAAATCCAATATATTTTTGATAAAAAAAATATATCACAAAAATGTCACAACAATTGACTTAGTTCCAAACTAAGCTTTAAGCTTGTACTATGGGTACGAGACAATGAGATAAATACTTATATAGAGAAATATATACTTAAATACATAGAAAACATCCATGATTCAGGAACAAATATTCGCACTCATCACACAAATATCTGCCCTTGCCAGGATTTGAATCCAAGACCGGGTCACGGACACCACCAACTAGGCCAGCGCATTGTCAAATAAATACAATACTTTCACAGTTCTTGAACATCTACAGAAAAATTGCTCAAAGTATCGACCTCAATACTGACCCAATCCCCGTCAGCTCGCTCTTGCTCCACCCTAAGATCTGCAGGCAAGGGGTGAGCTTGGCATTGCCTAGCTCATATTGCCCCTCCCATTCCTATAGTCAGGTTACTCACCCAATCCCCGACAGCTCGCTCTCCCTCCACCCTGAGATCTGCAGACAATTGTCTCCATACTGCACGGTGTAAGGCTCGAACTGGCCGATGTCGATTTTGGCATTGCCCAGTAACACGTGGTCCCTGAGAGCTGAGTACTGGCGCTTGAAGCATTCGAAGTCCGTCGTGTGGCAGGCAATCAGGTAGCGATCTGAAGGTTTAATATATTTATAATTAGCTTCTCGTGTATCTAACAAACAACAACAATCGTGGAACTGAATTTTAACCTACAATTATCTTATCTCACGAACGTGGGTGAGCCATACTTGTGTGTGTAGATACACGTACACGTTTTCTCTGAGTGCGTAGCTGTCGTCGATAAGCATCGCGGTAGTGTGGGTCACAACACAACTACAAGTGGATTGAGTTAAAATTTGCTATGCTTACTCCGATTGCAATAGAGGTACAATATTATGGTGCCATGATATGATGATGGAGACCGAAGGTGGTCATAGGAAGTCTTCAATGGCTGAAAGTAGATCCATTGATTTTTGTTTTTTTTGAAAAAGTTACTCATATAAGAGGGCAGGCCAAGAAGATGACGGGCAGTACGAACAGGAAATGAGGCCATGTGATAAGCGTCAAGATTCGAGCTGCCAAGTTGCAGGCAGTGGAAAGGACAGAGTTATAGCAGTAATATAGCACTATCCCTTTCTTTATCTTTGTAACCTCGTAATTTGTATGACCTCAGTTCTGCAAAGACTGAGCTCAGGAGTGGCTTGATAGGAAATTGAGAAGTAGCCGGATGGGAGGCTTTTGCCTAGTTGTGGGACAGAAATACAGGCAAATCTAAATAAGATAAGATATTGGAGATAAATGTGAGTTACCTACCTGATGATAACCATTTTTTAGGCAGTTTTATTAAATTGTAGACATACCAGTATTTCTAAAAGTAGATTACTTAATTCCATATTAACTTAGTAGAACGTTAATCACTGAACCATTGTTCAAATGAATTCGTAACAAGAGCATCCATTACAATTCTGAAAGTAACTTCCTAAATCCCTGGAGGATGTTGAAAAATTCACGAACTATGAATATTAATGGAAACACGGGCACTTAATAAAGCCATTTATGTTCGTTTTTGCGTAACAAGTTAATTAATTATTAATCGACAAGCTTCCGCGTGGAGTCGTCTGTTTTGCATACAGTGCTGTATAATGCTATCAATGCAACACAACGGGTAATTAATTGGCAATCGGCATAGTTTTTAATTATATAAACGAGTTATTGTACTGAGGGACAATATCAAATTAAAGCATATCTATATTTATACTAATATTATAAAGAGGTAAAGTTAATGACGTACGAGTAGTAGGAGGTAAACTCTGGATCTACTGAACCGATTTTGAAAATTCTTTTACGAATAGAAAGCCACGTTATTTGTGAGTATCATAGGCTATGTATTAACCCAAATGTTTATTGCCCAATGAAGTGGGCACGGGAACAGCTAGTATTAAATAAATGTGTACCAAACTGTACGATTATATACCGACTTATTACTACGTGCATGAAGAGGTTGATGAACAGACATACTAGTAGGAATCCAGGGGGCAAAAATTTATGACAGGTAGGGAGTTCATTGTCAAACCTTTTTATTTATTAAAAGTGTTAATATTAAACAATATAATAACGTAATTCTCTTCTTAATTTTTCAAAACGATTTTTGAAAGACTCGTCATTATTTTTTCTTCATTACTGTCCCATCTACAGAATTTGTTCCAAATTTTCGGGCGGTAAACGTCGCCGTCTTGGCTGATAAATCTATTTCAGGTGGCTAAATGACTTTTGAATTTCTGTGGAGGTAATAGGAGCATAAAATTATTTTTTAAATATGCTGTGTGAACTTCATACTCGTCTTCAGAACAATCTGTCATAAAATTTTGTCCCCTGGATTTCTATGTCTGTTGATGAATGTGCAGGAAGCGAAAGTTGTAGGTATGTTTAATCCGGTGCACTTGGCGTCCCATAGACTCTGCGTACCCCATCATCATTGATGATGATATAAATGCGGAAGTGTGTTTATTTGTCCCGTCTTTTCAGTTTAACGCCTCAACCGCTTGACGTGAGATTTCGTACGGAGATTTTTTATAGCCCGAAGGCGGATGTAAACTGCTTTTTGTCTCGGAAAATTGAACAGTTCCCGAAGGAATAGGGATAAAGGACTTCTACATGGACTGAGTCTTATCACGTAAAGCCAGCTTTTGCGCTAACATTATTGATATTAAGTAGGTATTTTGATCCTGCGGCAACCTGGCTCTTATTGTTATGTAGGTTCGACTGCCCCGACATGATCATTGCCTGCAGTTGCATTGCATGCTAGGGAAATCAAACATAGCTAATCGGGTCGTGAATAGTCGTGGTCAGGGATGTTGCGAATATTCGCATCCGCATCCGCAAATGCGGAGCTTCCGCATAGATTTGGACATCTGCGTCCGCATCCGCATCCACAACAATCAATGCGGATGTTCATGCGGATGCGGATGTAATACAAGTTGCGACAAGAGAGAAATTGAGCGGGGCCGGCGAATGGCGCGTGCCGTTCGCACGTAACTGACCAATGGGAGCGAAAAAATTGGTGACAAGATCCGACGCGTTTGTTGTGGTCCTATTTACTTCACTTACTAAATATGAAAATGAGTAAGTGAAGTTATAAAAAAATAGGAGCATTATACTTTATACTAATTTTCATTAGTAAAAAAATTTATGATTACTTTATCATTGTTTTAATTCTTCATTCATATACTATATTTATATCCGCATCCGCATCCGAGGATGTGAGCCTTCAAAAATCCACATCCGCATTCACATCCGCGGATGTGAAAAAATCGGCATCGTGATCCTAACTTAATTTTCCCAACTCAATAAATGATTGAGATTCTATTAGTATAGTGGTTTTTAAAACAATTAAAGTTTAGCATTTTATTAAAATAATATTGTGTTTCCCTAGTTAATAATAAAATCAACCGATCAGACGAGTAAGAAATTGAGTATGTAGGGTGGCCATGATCCTGAGTTAAAAAGATTTAATTGAATGTTTATTTAAATAAAGCACAAATTAATTGTCTTACAGCTCTTAAATATATTAAGGACGTTATGTTCCTGATGGTGTAGTGAGTTTTACTTTACTTTGTTGCTCCACGACCCTGCAGTTGACCTTTATATAGCTTTAAATTTTGTATTATTTTTCCAATTGTATCTGAGTGTAATTTAATGTTATGTAATGTGGATCATGATATTCAAAATAAATAAATAATAATAATAAAATTGCAGAATTTCGAAGCTACTTCTTACTCTCATTCATTTCTCATCATCTATTAATTTTTTTTGAGTTTTCGCTCACGCAAAGTAAGGAGTCATATAAGATATTTCAAGTATAAAAAACTCTTTCTAAGCTATACCAAATTCAATTTAAAAATTATGATCGAAAACTTGGCGTTTAATATCGTTCCAGACGAGGGTATCGTGAATATTGCATGCGGCCTTACCTCGTCAAAGACCCAATAAACGGATTTTGTGTTACAGCCTTAGCTAACATGTTCAACTAGAGTGTTCTATGCATGTGCATTACATACATACAAATTTCATAGCGTTAAAATATATCATTTTTTACATTATTTGTCTTTAAGTATAGAAATTATCAAAGTCCGCGCCATTTCAAAACAAACAATACAGTTTTGTACCCAAAGGGATAATCCGTGGTGATATAGTAGCGATACGTTAACTATAAACATCGTCGTTAGAGGAAAAGGCACATTGGGCACTCTATCCAAACCATTACGTTGGAGAAAACAACCGAATTCGTTCGGTTAAATGCTGCGGACCTTTACGAGCTTCTTATTAAATTTAAAATATAAATATCTAACCCCGATATAATGTCCATTCCTTCTTTGAGAGAGGTGATATATATTAAAAGGAGCGTCCTCACTGGGAGCATTTGCGTGTAACGAGCATTTGACGCGAACATTGAATGGTGGAGCTTTGTAACGCTCGGCTCAACGTCTACACCACTAAAATATTCACGTGAATGCTCATAGTGAGGATGCTCCCAAACAGTCAAACATAATGAACATTAGCAAAGACCCATCGTGAAATAATTTGGTCAGTACATCATGCATAGAGCTTTCCACGAGTTCCGAATGAGTAATTTCAGAACCTTCCGCGTTATGCTTCATGTCTTCTTTTTCCTATCTTTCTTCCCTTACCGTTACTTGTACGAAAATGGTATTAGATTTCCAATTCTTTGTCGATTTAACGTCGGATCTGATTTTATTTGCTTTAAAATATTTTTACCCTACTGCCGAAGGATTTATCAGCCTATATATGTATGTATGTATGTTTGGTCTTTAGTGGCGCTTTATAAAACTAAACGCGTAGCCGATTTTGATGATTCTTAAACCAATCGATTTGGCAATCGGTGGTATTCCACTTGGCCAAGATCTTTGTCCAATGTGTATTTGCGTCTCACAGTTTGATTAAAAAATTTGAGACGCAATGCACATTGGACAAAGATATTGGACAGGTGGAATACCACCCTTAGTCTTGTGCGTGTCACTAAAGATATGACAGTAACCAAAATTAAATATGGCGGCAACCAGACGCCATATTGTAAAAAACAAAGTCGACGAACTATGACAAGTGGATACCCCACTTGTCATTGAATAGGTATTTAAAAATGATCTTTAAGTGTCTTTCAAAAGTTTTTTTTTTTTAGGATTAATGACGACTTAAAGTTGTTTAACAATAGCCGGGTTTTTTAAAGCTTGCTTTAAGTTATAAAGAAACATTAGAGCTTTACACAAATCACACAAATTTTGGGAAATAGTAGTTTTTTTGTACAAATAAAGATGGGTTAATGGACATTGGCTATAGGGATTAAAGTACAACATTGTTTGCTGCACGTGACACAGCCGAGCGTAAAATATATGCATCGGTGCATCCTCGTAACAATCAAAGCAAATCATTTGCGAACGTAGTAATCATGACGGAAGTCAGGCGGAAAACATGGAGGTAATTGATGCGTGCGAAACTTCGAATATATTGTTATGTGTGAATGAGGAGCAATTTGAACGTTTTACACATAAATTACCTTACATTTTTGCGGGATGGAGATTGCAAAGCAGTACACAAGAAACCTTAAGGTAAGTGGACTCTGAAAACCATAGACATTAGCAATCTTAAGATGACAATCTCAAGACTGCGAATGCGTTCCCATGCCAACCCTCAGGACTTTAATGGAATGCCTCTATGCTAGTCATGTGTGATGACGCGTTGACCTAGTTGGTAGTGTCCCTGCCTACGAAGCTAGCGGTCCTGATGGGTTCGAATCCCGGTAAGGGCAGATATTTCCATAGTGTCATGTCGTACGGTATTCTGGTTTGGGGTTTACAAATATAGTTTGTATGTCAGCTGCCTTACAGCTGACATACAAACTATATTTGTGTTACAAAAAAGAGCCATTCGTTCTATTTACAATTTAAATTCCCGTGACTCATTAAGAGAACTTTTTAAAGAAATTAATATCTTGACTGTAGCGTCTTAATTTATTTATGAGAATATTATTTACGTTATTAGAAATTTAGATTCTTTCACCAAAAATTCTGATATACATAATTTAAATATCAGAAATAAAAATAAAATCGCTATCCGAAAATTCCGCGTCCGTAAAGTATATAAATCATTTGTTGGTCAATGCATTCATTTCTATAATAAATTACCTGACGAAGTTTTAAAGTTACCCTTTCCAGCACTTAAAAATTACTTGAAAAGGTCGTTAATGTCTAAAGCGTATTATAGGATCGAGGACTATCTAACAGACAAAAATGCATGGCCTAAACCCGAAACTTAGTCAATAATAATTTATTCAAATGCAAAATCTTTATCTTGTCTAGGGGACACCGTTGATGTAGGAAAACATATCGAAACTTTTATGTGGTCGTCTCGCACCATCTTATATACACATAAGTATGTGTTTTTTTTTTCTCTCTATCTCTCCCGTAAGATTCTTAATTGGCATGTTTTCCTGCTGAACTACGCATGTTATTTGATACTATATTTAATTTAATATTTATAGCTTTATATAATGCTAGACTAAGTAGTACCATTGTAATAAGAAATATGTTTAAAAAATGACTGACTGCTGAGTTTCTTGCGGCGCTTCTTCTCGGCAGTGGTCTTCTCTTGGGAAGCGCTGGTATATTCTTGACGTGTAAAAGTGCCCGTGCGGCCTACTTACTGAATAAATTTATTTTATCTTTTATCTTTATCTTTTATTTGGTTATGAGCACGAATATTTGTTCCTGCGGCTTGGATGTATTCTATGTATTTCTCTATATAAGTAAGTTTATCGTTGTCTATAGTACAGTCAAGGACTTTAATTGTTATGCCACTATGGAACCCTGTCATAATTATGACAGCGTCAAACCACATGACAGAAATTATGCTTAAATGAATGATTATGCGACAGGGTTCCATAGTGGTATAACAATTAAAGTCCGTGACTGTACCCATAGTACAGGCCTATATTCAGAGCTTAGTTTGGGACTAGGTCTATTTGTGGGACGTTGTCTCCACATATTCGCACTGCTAGACCAAAACAGCATCATCTTAAAATCCTTGTTAGTTTTGTTTCAAGTTCATAGATGTTGTATTAAAGTTGATTTTTAAATACAGTTGTATTTTGAGTTAATACTGTTTTGATCTAGCAGTGCGTATTTATTTATTTATTTATGTCGGTTGCCTAACCGCATCGGATCACAACAAACAAAACTTAGGTTAACTGGGCTATAAGCTGGTAAGTTAGTACCTTGTGGCTGTTCTTAAATAAGTTTCAACTTTCCTTCGGCTTATGGCTCCCATAAAAAACAAAAACATCTGAAAACACGGAAATTAAATAATTCTTTGTTCGGGATAATCTTACAACATCTAATACTCAGGGGTGTGATTCCCTCGAAAACGCGGTCGAACGAACGAACGAGTGAATGTAGCAGCGGCGAGTTTAAGTAGTCTCGTCAGAGCGAACGAAACACATTTTAGCGTGTGCATTTTCAATTTAGCAGCATGGTTTCTGTCAAGATCGAACGTATAACGCTGCCTAATTGAGAATGCAATGTTTTGCTCGCTCTGACGCTACTTAAACTCGCCGCTGCGACATTCACTAGTTCGTTCGTACGACCGCGTTTTTGAGAGAATCACACCCCAGGAGTTCAAGAAATACTCGCGTTCGGGTGTTATTCTATAAAGAAACTAGCTTTTCAATCCGACGACGAAGTACTAACTGGCAAACTAAAGTTGGTCCGCTAACTCGTAGAAACGTAAGGCAGAGTAAACGCGTTCACTACCGGCATTGTTTAGAACTTTCGCCAGGTGCCGCACCTTTTGTTTTACGAGTATACAAGGCACGGTAAGAACCAGAACTCGGAATAGGTAGTGCCTATTTACCTAAACTTTGCGGGAGGACGTAACTAAGAGTGGTTACAACCATCAAAAATAATAGTGTATTTGCCTATTTTTTTTATTAGTGCTTAAATTGAAGCTTTTTTACCTTCCGAATAGCCTAGTATAAATAGTTTTTTAATATCTTTAAAAATAAGAAAGATATACATGTTTAAAACTTGCTTTTAGACAGAGAGGACAATACATTAATATGACGTCATATTACTCAACCGCCATATGAATTACACGCAAAACATCGTTTCGTGAGAAAGAGATAGACAAAAAACTTTAAAAGGCTATAACTTTTTTATTTTATTACCAATTTCAAATTTGATTTTGAATTATTTTATCATACTACGTATATTTATATATTATCCAAATTACTATATGAAATTTAATATCAGGCACATACCCTATTATTTCTTATTATTCTATGCGGGATTTCCCGGGATTGACTGTATTACTCTAAAGGCTTAATACATTTAACTTTACTTATAAATCGAGCTATACTGCATATTATTTATTTATTTATCTTGAAATAACAGTCAGTCATAAAACAATATAATATAGATCAAATTGAATCAAAGGGAGCCTGAAATTTGATCAGAAATTGTATAGAATGTATTCAACAAAAACAGATGTAGCCGACACTTTAGCCGTGTACTTACTACCTGCAGTTTGCGACCCTGATTTCGTAAAGTTAAATGTATTAAGCCTTTAGAGTAATACGATCAATCCCGGGAAATCCCGCATTCAATAATAAGAAATAATTGTTTTTGGTTGTAACCACTCTTAGTTACGTCCTCCCGCTAAGTTTAGGTAAATACGCACTACCTATTCCGAGCTCTGGTAAGAACGCACACATAATCATATATTTAGCTTTTTGCCAATTTCAATCGACATGAGACTATACGCGTTCATGGCACTTGGTGAAAGACAGGGCCGAGATTCTAGGCGGAAAAAAATATCATATCGTCTTTGACCTGTTATCAACGATTTGATAGCTCTTATTTACTTGACACTTTGACAGTAATGGCGGTCGAGTTTAAAACAGTTTTTACCGCCTAGAATAGAGGCCCTGTAAGAACGCACATAATTCATACGGTGTGTAAATGGAATACGAGCAAACATTCAAACTAGATATATGGCTCTACAAGTCATGTAAATGTGGAATTTCGTTAATAACTGTAATGGGTGAGGAACAAAAAGTTGGACTACAGTTAAGCGCAGTTAACCATACAAACAACGAAGTCGAAAAAAGTTCCGTTGTGCGACGAAAACTATCCCTACAACTGTAGGGCTAATTTTCGTGTCACAACGGAAAAGCTTTATAGAAAATTTAATTGAGTGAGTTAGCGTGCCCAAGTTTTTGGTCCTTACCCTAATATATAGAGCACTATTAGTTATAATGAAAACGAAGATTTCAGTCTCAGTTAATTGCTATTTCTGATACATTGCGTGGCGAACTAATTTGTATGAAAAAAAAATATAAGTTATGTTAACGATATACATGTTTTTATGTTAATTAGGATGCATTTTAACCGTCGTTAAAATCTTTGCTCGTATTCCATTTACACACTGCATAGTCATATTGTTCACATGTTTATCAATTTCAATCGACACGAGACTATACTGCCCTACTACGCTAATAAGTAGTATCCCAAACTTAATAACCAAAGCAGTTTTAATTCTCTTGTGTTAGTAATAAGGTTGATATTGCTACAGGAGTTTAATCTGAGATACTGCGTATTGGATTCGCAGGGAACTATACGCGTTTATGGCACTGGGTGAAAGTCAGGTGAACGCTTATGCGTTGTCGGCAGTGAATACATTAAGTACCTAGTTTCCGTTTCATTTGACTAAGATTTTTCGTCGACGCAACCTGTGACCTTTATAAACGCACTTTTTTTGCTCTGACAGGAGAACATAGGCTAATTTGACTGAAAAGCAAGCAAGCGTATTGTTTAAGTTTAAGATAATCCTAGCTCTTTTTAACCGAATTCAAAAAAGGAGGAGGTTATACGTTCCACAGTATGTTTTTTTTATGTATGTTCACCGATTACTCCGTCGAATGGGGACCGATTTTAAAAATTCTTTTTTAGTTTGATAGAGGAGGTTGTCCCATTGTCACCAAATCTGAATCTGATGAGGGGATCAGTGAGGAATTGAGGGAACTCCTCGAATATTGTAGGCAAAAATATAGCGTTTTTAGTAACACTACCAGCATTTGGATTCAGAAAGTATCATTTGGTGAAGTGGAACTGATGATGAAGACCACGGATGGCCACCGGAACTCCTCAACGGTACTGATTTCAAGAGTGGCGATAAGATATCTCGATTAAGATAGTTGAGCGACTACAACGAAGAATATTTACTTGCTGAAATATGACTATGACTTTCCCACGGCATTGCTTGCGGTGCGCTTGAAATAACTTAAAGTTTCATATCAACCAAGAAGTGGGACTACGTAGCAGCGTATTATGATCACTAAAAAGTATAAAATAAAATAAATGTTTTAAAAAACAAAAAATCCTCTTCATTAATGCATTTTTTTTGTTTTTTAATGCGTTAAAAGGTTTGTCACATTTTATTTCTACTTCAATGCTGTTAATATCTGTACGGACTCAACACCGTGCATTTATTTATGCTTACTCATGACCTGCTTTAGGCATCGCGACACTTAAATATCATATTATACAGGGTGCCTCTGACCTTCGGGTTTTAAATGCAACGATCGATTCTGCTCGCTAAACGGAACTACTTTTGTTCTGCAACATTAAAAAAATACTTAATATTCTAGATAACTAACTGATGTTAAAGTCTAATTGTAAAATCAGTGTATTAAATGATGGCCATATAAGCACTAGAGTAGACCGAGGCGAATCGGATCAAACGGGTGAAACGTAATACTACCAAATACTACCGATTGCGGAAGGTGCGGGGCGAGAGGGGGTCGTAAGATGCCAGTCGTCTAAGAAAAACGGATAAGAAATACTAATAAGAAGTATGGATTACTTATTTTGATCCGATTTACCCATTGATCCGATTCGCCTCGGTCTACTATATCTTATGGTACGGAAGCGACATTTACTTGGTACGAGGGCTAAAGGAAAATGGAGGAGTTATGAAAAATTAAAATTTAATTTGGACATATTTTTAACAACTTACAATAAAAGAAGTTCAGTTTCAGGAGTAGAAACGATCCATGTATTTAAAGCCCCAAGGTCAGAGGCACCCTGTATATGTATTAATCATAAAGATCAATGCCTGCGATGAGAAAGGAAAGTTCAAACTTCACTATTGTGTAATTAACTAACTTAAATAAACTTCTAAAAAATAACTCAGATCTCTCTCTCTCTCTCTCTCTCTCCATACACTCTTGGAACTAGCAGTATCAACTATCATCAATAAATTGTACAGATCTAACTGGACTGTACCTACAGGGCAAAAGTGACAAACTTTATCATTCTGCGACTGACTGATTACCAAATTATTTGATTATGCTTAAATTGCTCGGTGGTAAGTTTACTTACCAGTCTTGTCAACGAACGCCTTCCCCTGGGCTGCCCACGCGCACAACAGTAACAGAAAAACGCGCATTATTATCGGTGTTACGCACTCAAATGTGAACTTATATCGACTCTTGCGCAGTTAAGTAAACAGAGGGACGAAATAGCGACCGCGAAAACTGTGAATCTTGAAAATGTTTCGTGAAATGAAATCGAGTACGAGTGCATATACGATGATATTTTATCGCGTAATCGATTTAGATGGGTTTTTAATTATTATAAAATAAGGATAAAAGTAGTTGTCTATTTTGAAAAGCTTTGTTAAATAGATACAATCTTGTATTTAGAAAGCTCACGTTTGTAACCTTTTTTATGGCAAGGGCGCACGAGCACTCAGGCCACCTGGGGCACGTTTTATAAAGCTACAAGTTACAATTTTACAGGTCTAAACCGGCAGCACTGCTCAAATGGCCGGTAGTCATTGGTCGAGGTTGTGACAAACGGAAACTTGTAACCTGTAAATTGTAATTTGTAGCTTTATAAAACAGCCCCCTGGTGGTAAGTGGGATCTGACACCCATAGACATTTGTATTCTTTAGACTACAATCTGAAGATTGCAATCCTAAGACTTCAAATGCGTTGCGAGCCCTGAGGACTAAGATGGAATGCTTCTACGCTTGTCATTTCACCGGTTGTCTTATCCCCGCACCAGAACACAACAATGCGAACACTGCTGCTTGACGGTGGTTTAATGGACAAGATGGTGGTAGCGATCTGGACGGACCCTGCACAAGGTCCTACCACCGCTATCAAACAAAGTAATCAAATCTTAGTTTATTTTAACCTACTTTAATTATAGGATTGACTTGAAATTTTGCGTACATATGCAATTTCGATGACATTACGAGTATAACAATATGGTTTCATCGAGTTGGTATGATGATGGAAACGGAAGGTAACCATAGGAACTCCTTAATGGCTTATAGTAGATCCATCGAGTTTGGGCTCATTTGGCCGGCCTTTGTAAAAGTGAGTTTATTGTCAGTGTTAAACTGGGCATTCACGGAAGCGCCGTTTGTCTCGGCTATAGATGGAGAGTATACAACTGGATGTGCGTAATATTTAAACCACATTCACGGGCGCGCTACGCCATTAGCGGCCTGCACACGTAGAGTTCGGACCGCGGGAAACGCCACGCGCCATTCCAATCTTCGCGCCGAACCGTACGTGTAAATGCAACTGTAATAGTAAAATAGTAAAAAACCTACGGTTCGGACTGGCGTGTGGAATGGCGCGCGGCGTTTCCCGCGGTCCAAACTGTGCCGTGTAAAGGCCGCTATTTAATTTCCGCACGCACGCGCAACGCAACGGTGAGACATCACGGAGCTGACTGATTAGAAAATGTCAGTCAGAGAACGCATTCACGACGACGCCATTTGGCTACGCGCTGCGGCGTGGCGTGATCCAAAGTAAAATTTCGACATTCACGATAGTTCCATTCGGATTGCGCTTTAGCGCGTCGCGCTGGCTTTCCGTCCATTTGGAAATAATCGCGCCAAGTACTTTTAAACGCTAAAGTTTCGGGCTCTGCCGGAGTCCCTAGTCATGGGAGCCGGTGTCATCTCCTTAATATTTGAGTCTCACGGAAGTATTATGTTTAAAAAATAATGTTTTTAAAAAATAATGTTTTTAAAAAACTCAAGTGTAGTTTTTATAATACGTGGTTATTTTATTTCCATTTGCTGACGGTTAAGAAGACAAAGGCAATTTGAACAGCTGTCGTCGTGTTGGCCATTATGTGTTTCTACATACATAGCTATTGTGTACTTAGCTTCTTTAAAGACTACCTGAAAAGAAATGAATCATAGGCTATTAATCATAAGGTTTCTTATTATTTAACAATTCGGTTAGACAGCCTTGTGACATTGGCAATAATTTAACTAGGTTTTAAATAGCAATTACGAATGTTGTAGAAAATTACAAAAAATTAAAATAAAAATGCCCAGCGTTAATCTTTTTATTTAGCTTTGTGGACTCGATTGTACGTCAACATCAAAGTAAATAAATATATTATTTTTATTAGGGATTGGATAAAAGTGTTGTCATTTATGAGAGTCATGTATATTTTTAGGTGGTTGGTCATTACGTTGAAATTTGTTGTAACTTAGTTCACTCATCGGTAACATTATTACATTATTGATGTAAGTACCTAGGGACTGTGTCATAGGGACCATGCCGCGAGCGGACCTGCTAGAGGGGGTGTTCTTTTTATAGTGGTGATTATTATTTATATCTTTAATATTTGAGTAGTTTAGTTTAATTTTAATTTAAATACGTTTAGTCCCTAGGTACTTTTTCCATTTATTTTCTCTCAGAAACCAAAAACCACTTAAGCTTACTCAACGTTATTTCCGTTTTTGTAAGGATACGTATCGTAAAATATACGAGAGATATCGATATCCGCGACTTTGTTGATGTCTCTGTCGCTGGCAGCGCGGCGCGTTTCATTATTTTTTATTTTCGAACTCGTATATGTTATCAACAGATAAGAGGCTTATAGTAAATAGCGACTTGGCAAATCAAGGGATTTTGTAAGGTCCTACCAATAGCTGCCAATAGTTTTCCACTGATTTGAGAATAACTGAAACTATACTCGAAAATCTAATTTAAGACCAAAATCCTAACCTCAACTAAATCTAATTGTTGGAATGATAAAGGTAATAAATTAAGTTCATCACACATTCAACGGAACGTCAACTGTACCGTAGAATCATACTATTTTGATCCCTGTACTCATAGTAACTGTTGGAAATCAGGGATCTCTGCTCATTTACAGACCTAAACTCGAAAATCTAATTTAAGACCAAAATCCTAACCAACCGGCGTACATTAGCTGTGATTACTGCATTTTGGTTTAAGTGTAGGTATTTTTATCAATAAAACTTACCCTTATAGTACTGGTTACACGAGTTCTCATTCATGTTTTTATGAAATAATGTTAAAATAACGAAATAATCAAGGTGGGAACTGACAGATTTTGGTCTTTAATTAGATTTTCGAGTATATTTATTTATTTATTCTTTATTGCACAAAAAAAAAAATTAGAGTACAAAAGGTGAACTTAATGCCTAATGGCATTCTCTACCAGCTGAACTTTGGGCAAATCAGAAATTTTTGGTAGCATTGTACCGAAAAGTAACTTCTCGAATTGTTAAAGTTTCTTATGAGAAATTCTCTGAAATTCCTAAGAATATTCTTAAATTTTGTACGGAAAGAGAACATTCTCAATGCTCTCAAATGTTTCCGATAATATTCTCAATAATTTCTTGAGAATATTTCTTAACTTCTGAGAATGTTCTGCAGCTTGTACATTGCTAACTGAAACGTTTGAATGTCCTCAAAAATCGTTTCTTGTTGTTCATCTTGTTATTGTTACCGACCAAAAATCTATTTAATTAGTCGGTAACAAACATGAAGGTAACAAAAAAAAATTAAAAGCGTCTGATTTGTTGGTTGTCTATGTAAGCATTTATTTCTTACAAGTAAATTAAAAAAACCTCCAATGGAACGTTTTGCAGAGCCAAGTGAAGAAGATATCCTCAATCATTACATAAGTGCTCTATCCCTAAATATGTTCGATGTTTGGCTTTATTTGTGGTTCAGATGCCGTATGAACGGCACGTATGAAAGGCAGTAAAAGAGACAGAGATATATATTTATATATCTCTGTCTCTTTTACTGCCTGGATATTTATAAGATCAGATGGGGCAAACGGAACTACTGGACAAGAGACACAGTAGTTTGTAAATCAAAAACTGTAGACTGCCGCTCAATGACTCTCTCTCTTTAAGAGCTTTGCTTTTGTCAGTGGAGTATTTAATTCCCAATCTTCTCTCTCTGCCAGCTCCTTGACCTCTTTATACGACACGACATGCACCTTCTCTTTGATTTGGTCCATGTAGCTTCTTCTTGGTCTTTCTTTGCCTCTCCTGCCTTCAATCTTCCCCTCTATAATGTTTTTGATCAGCATGCCTACTCGGTAGATACATCAGTGACTTTAATTAAGATAGATCGATAGATCCAAGACCTACGGTCTATAGTTTTTGATTTCCCTTTCCAATTAGGATCCATCTCCATGACCTCAGTTCTATCTCTGATTGGAATTTGGCAGATTTATAGAGGCCTCAGTTTGAATAGATGAAAAGCTGAACGCTTGGTATTTTATAACAAGTCATTAGTTCATTACCCAGGTCTATCTACGTTAAGACACAAATAGCCACTACATTTTACTTCTTCCCCATGCCTATAAGCTTCTCGTATATCTGTACATAAACTAAATCGGAACTTCCTACTATCTCTGTCTAGATATAAATAACTCGTAGTACAGAAATAGCACAAAGTACGCAATCAATCAGCGCCACACCCCCTCACTTCTTTGTGAAATAGACACCAAAAGGCGTCCTTGGTCAAACTATGTTACTTCCTTCTCGCGTTACTATTAATATTATGTTTAAATGGTGACCATCTCAGACGTCCAATCTAACGCAAGCATTTTGATGTGTGCGCGTCAATTGTGTTAACTTTCCTACTACATACAAACAGCGCTGCGGAACCCTCAAGTGATTTACGTATATCGACAGTTTTTAGGGTTCCGTACCCAAAGGGTAAAAACGGGACCCTATTACTAAGACTTCACTGTCCATCTGTCTGTCTGTCACCAGGCTGTATCTCATGAACCGTGATAGCTAGACAGTTGAAATTTATAGATGATGTATTTCTGTTGCCGCTATAACAACAAATACTAAAACCAGAATAAAATAAATATTCAAGGGGGGCTCCCATACAACAAACGTGATTTTTTTGCAATTTCTGCTCGATATTAATAACGGCAATAGTTACTTAGACGCTTGAATTATTCACAGAATATTTAGTTGCATATTCGCTTTAAAAATAAATAATTAAATTAAAATAAAATAAATATTTAAGGATACAACAAACGTGATTTTTTTGCTGTTTTTTGCTTATAGTTTATACATAATGGTACGGTACTCTTCGTGCACGAGTCCGACTCGCACTTGGCCAGTTTTTACACTTTTGAGCGCTAACGGCTCAAAAGCAAGTCCATTTTTAGGGTTGACTTTTTCTTAACTCCAAGGGATTGTACACCTGAGTATTTGATATGAGTTTCAACTTGATACCTCCACGTGTTCTTGAGAAGAAGGGTCCTAGTAGGATTCCTTTTTTCCTTTTAACGCATTCACTGCCACCGACGCATATATGCGTCAACGTGACTTCCACCCAGTGCCCTCAACGCATATGTGCGTTCTAACAGTAGGCAAGCTCCGTATAAAACAAAAGATGTAGCACCTGGCGAAAGTTCAAAAACAGTACTGGCAGTGAATGCGTTAAGGTACGGTACCCTAAAATATGCTATTATAATATTTTGTACTTTAGTATATGTCTATAGTTTTTTACATTTACATTTTCTCACTCGCCCAAAGCTTAACCTAAAGAGATCCCTTAAAAGGATAAGTTTGCCTTTGTACTGTTTCTATTTCTGTATTTTTTATATTTGTGTAATGTTGTTTTACACAATAAAATGTTTATATACACACATACGTACATACAAACAAAATGCTCATTGATTTCATGAATCCTATAAAGTTTGAGGTAAAGTTCGGTCCGGTCCCAACTTGGAGACGTGATGGCCAACGATGGGCCAATTACAGTTTACTAATAAAAGTTGAACGTCGGGAAAATTGTTACCGATTTTCTAAACGAGTTTAACCTTCCTGGGATGGCAGTTAGCTAATAGATTTTAAATAGATGTGTGTTATTTTTGTTACTGAAGAGGATTGTGAAGTTAAAAAGGGCATTGGGTAAATTTGTTTGAAGAATATTGTCTTTTTTTTTTTAGCGGCCACGGATGATTTTTACATAGTTATTTAGAGGACCTCGAAATACACGTAGATATATATAATTTATGGCGTTTAATAATATCGGAGCGGAGACATTAAAGATTTAAGTATTCAGTTTTGATACTAAAAGTGTACTAAAGGTATGAATATTTAAATAAAGGGTATTTCATTACATAACAAAATATGTTTATTTTGAATAATTCTATCATAATTTACCACTTTTACGAATGGCCGCTCACCTTGAAAATGTATGACTTTTACAAATGACAACACTTTTACCCAAACCCCTTTCCGTACAAAATGCGATAACGTTTCTGTGACTTTCTCTCCCCTCAAACCGAGTCGGATTTTTACGATTTTTGAATATATTGTAGATATTATGAAAAACTATGTTTGTACGTTTTACTTTCCAAGAAAATATTTCTTAGAATGAAACAAAAAAAAAACTAGTGACAACATATTCAATAAAAGCAAGCTTTAAAAACCCGACTGCATTTTTTTTATACCGTCGTCGATATACCTACATATATTAATAATTGTCATTTGGCCATTGTTGTTATTTCAATTTTAACAGTTTAGGTATCCTATGGCACCCGGGATGTCGTAAGGATTCTAACGATACCTCACACATCTAAATCGGTCAAGGGATTTAGAAGTTATAGTGGAATAAAGAAACTCACATACATACATACATACATACATACAAACGTGAACCCTGAAAACATTACACTCCTTTTTTGGGGCAGTCGTGTAAAAAACATGACACTCCTTTTTTGGGGCAGTCTTGTAAAAATCTTGGAAATCGGACTTGATTTAGGGGGTGAGAAACGTTATCGGCGATACGATAATTGAAAAGTTTTGACTTAAGTTTTTTTATTTTATTTCGGATGCATTTTGTTCGCACATCGACTTACTTGGACTGTCAGAACATTTTATCCGCTTTTACAATACAATACAACAAGAATGAAGGTTAATGTTGAATGCTGATATTTATTAATTAAAATACAGTTGTATATAGTGTTTTTTACTCGATGCAATTCATTAATTGTGATGTTAAAAATTCAGCACTTTTAACGTTTTACGTTTTGGTAGCTGTCAAATATCACTTAAGCTGCCTTCAAATGTCAAAACTCTTTCTTCACATGTGGATAAAAAGCGATTTTCTCAATAGATATCAAACAAACAAAAAGGGCTTTCCGAGCTAGTGAGATGAAAAAACATTATTTTTACCCCGTAGAATAGAGGTACAGGTGTCAAAAAAATCGTTGGAAAACCCGACCTCTCCTTCTAGTATTTTTATCGTGAAATGTACTAGTCAGCCTAATAGAACCCTGATCCACCATAGAACGGTGTCACAGTGACATACTAAAACAATTTGATTGACACTTCTTACGACTTAAATCATAACGTCACTGTGACACAGTTCTATGGTGGGTCACAGTTCCATTGGGCTAATAGTACTATCGAATAATTTATTTTAGTATTAAGCACACTAAACTCTAAGTAATAAAAAAACCCCACATTCTACAGTGACCTAAAAAACTAATTATACTCTCAAGCTTCAAGTCTACGTTGCTTTATGTAAGCTTTTAGCTTGCGTAGCTTTTATACTGGATCTAACAGCTGCGGCCGCTGTGGCAGTTTTGTTATTGTTAATAAAACGTTCAGCGCCAGTGACAACTTTGGGTGCTCAAATTGTATATATGTTTTCCTTGGTGGCACGGAATGTGTCTACTTGTCTAGTTGTCTACCCACAGCATCCAAACAATGGGTTGAACTAGGTATTGTCGTGAAGGTAGTAATGAATGGAGATTGAGTACTGACTCGTTAATAAACGTCACATTATAACGTAGGCAGAGTATTCCCTAGATGGGACAGGAAAAAAAAGTACGAGTAAAAGAGATGCATTTATGCGAAAAGACATATAATAAAGAAGACGACATCTTTACTTTTTATGTCACTCCGCGTATTCGTATTTTCGAGGCCGATTTTTTTTGGGCCCGTAACTGGTGTCGAGGAATGAAGTGCTGTTTTTAACTATTTTATTGTGTTTTTTGTTGTATTATACATGATTGTAAAAAGGACCTTCAGCTGCAGTTTCTTGCGGCGCTTCTCTCCGCAATGATGGTCTTGTCCGAAGCGCTATTAGATTCACTCTATATTACCGAGACGTGTAAAAGAGCCCTCATGTGGCCAATTTACTTAGTAAATCTTTTGAATTTTAAATTTATTTTAGACCGCAAAAGCTACCCATGAAATTATTAAGAAGTAGTAGATATGCAATCAAAATGGTCCCTAGCAGTAATTAACACCATATCACGTGACCAGTACACTTCAATCACCCGTCAGAGCCAAGATATTACTCGCTTTGATACTCGCTGTACACTGAGCCGCGACAAGATCTTTGATTATAATGCGGATAATGACAAGACTGAATCTGTAATTAAAAAAAAATGTTTTCATAAGATATATTTTTTTCTGTTTGCATTTAACAAAACGGTTAATATTTTACAAAGTTCAACGCGATGGAGCCAGTTTAAAAAACTTAAAGTTAAACAAGCATGATATATTTTACAATTTGCAGATAAGTACTCTCTGTCAGTTAAAGTTATCGCTTTCCTAATCTTTGTTATTTATACTTGGAGAGCTAAAGTTTGTGACGTTATTGTAGGGGGTAATCTCTGTATATACGGAACCGATTTTGAAAATTCTTTTACCGATAGAAAGACACGTATATTAACGCATTCACTGCCCTCAACGCATATGTGCGTTCTTACAGTAGGCAAGCTCAATAAATAATAAAACAAAAGATGTGGCACCTGGCGAAAGTTCGAAAAACAGTACTGGCAGTGAATGCGTTTCCCCTTTTTTTATTGCCCAACGAAGTGGGCACGGGAACAGCTAGTATAAAAAAAAGTTTAAAAAAACAAAAACCCGCCTTCAAAAAGCAAAAAATAACTTCTTTAAAATGGTAGGTAAATAGGTCAGTCAACCAAAAGCAGACTTCAGTTGGACTGACCTATTTACCTACCATTTTAAAGAAGTTATGTTTTGCTTTTTGAAGGCGGGTTTTTGTTATTTTAAACTTTTTTTATTTTATACTTTTTAGTGATCATAATTATGCTGTTATTCTCCCATTTCTCAAGAAACAATAGAACATTTCAATCTCGCCGCAAGCAACGCCGTGGGAAAGTCATAGTCATATATTTAAACCTAAATATGCTTCGTCATAGTCGCTCAACTATCTTAATCGAAATATCTTGTCGCCACCCTCGAAATATATACCGTTTAGGAGTTCCGGTGGCCATCTGTGGTCTTCATCATCAGTTCCACTTCACCAAATAGTGGTTTCCAAGACCAAATACACGAGTTACAATGAAAAATACCAAAATCGCTATAGGTGTGCCTATAAATTTTGAAGAGTTCCGTCGATTCCTCATGGATTCCACCATCAGATCTTCATTTTGAAAAAAATGGGACCAATCTGGAAGCACCAGCTTTCAAATAAAAAAAGAATCTTCAAAATCGGTTCACCCAGTCGAAAGTTCTGAGGTAACAAACATTTAAAAAACAAACAGACGAATTGAGAACCTCCTCCTTTTTTTGAAGTCGGTTAAAAATAAACCTGCAAGGCTATATGAGATAGTGATATCTAGAGATTGTGAAACAGGCCCTAAATACGTCATATTTATCTTTTAAGTTTTCCTTGTACACCTAGCCGTAATTTACACCATATCACGTGACCAGTAGACTTCAATCAGCCGTCAGAACCAAGATATTACTCGCTTTGATGCCGACGTGTCGGGGCTACACCGCATATCGGTGGTAAGGAGTAGGTATGTTCACCACCCGCCGCGACAAGATCTGTGATTATAATATAATGCGTATAGCCGGATAGCCGGATAGTGACCAGAATTTACCGAACAAAACTTTAAAAAACAAAGTAAAAAAAATATATAGTTGGCACACTGTATTTTTTGAAAGGGGATAAATAAAAAAATAAACTATGTTTTGAAGTCAATTTTTTGAATAACGTAAAAGTTAAACAAATACGTAATACTTACATCAGAAATGTGTAAGGATCAAAAATACATTTGATATTTTGCAATGTATTAGTATTTGCGATATATTCCAAAAAAAAACAAACAAAATAATGCCGTTTCCGAGATTCAGATCATATGTATATATACACAAGAATTGCTCGTTTACAGGTATTATTAGGTAGATAATATTATCGGTCAAATATGAGGTCTACCACCCTACGGTTGAATTTCGTTTGCACGTTATAAAATACTACAAGTAGAGTCTAAGGGCCGTATTAATAAACACATCTTGGCCGAGATGCCCGTCACAAGATACGTCCAATTAAACGTCAAACCATAGAACACTGTCATTTTTGACGCATCTCGAGACGAACATTAGAGTTGAGATTCGTTTATTAATACGGCCCTAAGAGTATAAGATGCGTCTTTGGAGAGTGGACCTTAGCAGCATCGTGTTTTCATAGGAAGTTGTTCGTGTCGATGACTTTTTGTCCGAATGTATCTATGAATCCTAATGATGTAAGGACGTCGCTTAATTCAGTGTAGCCTCAGCCTAACTGAGCAATTTTGTTCTGAAATTCTCTCCGACGTGAACTGTTAAACGTTAGCACGAGCACCTCTACCCGATCCTTAATAAACAATCTCAAAGCCAATTTTCTTAAAAAGAAGAAAAAATACGAAAGATTTTTGTTCGGTGAAGACCGAAGTAACTCGAAGTGAATAGTTTTAAAGTTCATTTTTCTTTGGCAAGTTTAGGGAACGTTAAAAATCTTGCAGGGTTGCTCGTGGAGGGTGTTCGCTTTGTTTTTAATATAAGCGGTTTTTTGGTCTATTCGATGTGATAGGATTAGGTAGTGCTATTTGGGGTGAATGACCTTAAACGCTATCCATAATATGAATATGCCCTGCGGATTTCCGGAAATCCCGGACTCGTGTTTTATTGACGGTTGATAATATGTATACCTAACATAAAATTAATTCTAGGGTTAGGAAATTTTTACATACATACATACATAATCACACGCCTTCGTTCCCAGAGTGGGGTAGGCAGAGCTACAGAATTAAAAACATCTCTAAAAACTTGTCGATAATTCTATAACCACAATTTGCACAATTAGGCTAAGATGTTTACCAGCGTATTAGTGACAGGTTGCAAGCCCATCGCCTAACAGTACTACAAGCCTTTATTCCCTTAGTCGTCTCTTACGACATCCACGGGAAGACATGGAGTGGCACTATTCTAACTCGTCAACCACACGAGCACGAGGAAAATTTTATAAAATAATAAATGGTTATTATTATTGTACAACGTCTATTTAAAAATAATAGTCAAACGTAAACTAATCTATTTAAAATGGTTGGTTTGAACTCTATTATCTATCATTCAATCAAAAAGAGATAGCATAACTAGGCAGTAAATACTTTCGTCTTCCGTCTCTTTCGCACCTACCATGGTAATGGTTGTAAACAACAGAAAATTAGAAAGCGTCCTCGAGTCAGGTAAAGGGTTGAATGCAAACTTCAGTTTAATAAATAACACGTGTACATAAAAATAAAAACACGTACGGCTGAGCACAGAAAGATAAAAAGTATATAAAGTATGTAACGAATTGTTTACGTAAACTTTGAATCTTTAGTTTATAGGTATATTATTAACTAAACATTTTCATTAAATCCCGTGCTATAATATAAGCACCTATCTACTTTTTTATAACTACTTACTATTTAAACTTTATAATCATAAAAATCCCGGGATTAAGTCATATCCGTATTAATCTTTTGCCACGAAGTCTCGGGTCATTCACCCCAAATAGCACTACCTAATCCTATCTCTGATTCGAAGTGAGCTTTATTTAGCAAATAGTAGGTTGTAACCGAAGCGTATATCAAATTTATAACACCCTTTTTTTTGCGTCGGGGGTTAAAAACAGTCGAATTGAGAACTTCCTCCTTTTTTTTGAAGTCGATTAAAAACAGCTGTTTTTAACCTGCTGCCCCTGCAAGGTCCATGAGATAGTTAATTACATTACGCCTAAAATCATATCTTACATACATAGGCACATACCTTCACGCCTTCATTCCCAGAGTGGGGTAGGCAGAGCTACTGATGTGCCAAAGAAAGCATTCGGAAATTGCAGAAAATTTCATGTAGGATGTTCAGCAGCACAGGGTGGTTCAAAACGTCTCATAAACAAAAGGTCGGTCAAAAAGGACCAATCACAACGCTGTATTGAACGCAGTGCGTTTACTCAGTGAAAGATCCCTTAAGTATTGTTTGTGAAGACGGGTGTAAAAACTTGTTGATGATTCCGTAACATTTTGCGCAATTAGGCTAAGATGTTTACCAGCGTATTAGTGGCAGGTTGCAAGCCCATCGCCTAACAGTACTACAAGCCTTTTTTTATTCCCATATGGCCGAACTCTTTAATCAAATCGCGGACAGATAGTTAGGCGTACTTCTGATTAAAAATTGACATATTTTGTATGGGCTAATGACAAAATTTAACCCGGAGTATGCCTTATCTATCCAAGGGATGAATATAGGGTTCGGCGGTTAGTCGCGTCGCGTCTTAATCATACTTATCTTAGTCACTATATCACTACATAGTATATAAACCCACTACTACCCCCTAACCTACATAGTATAAAGTCGCTTCCCGCTGTCTGTCTGTCCCTATGTATGCTTAGATCTTTAAAACTACGCAACGGATTTTAATGCGTTTTTTTTAATAGATAGAGTAATTCAAGAGGAAGGTTTTTGTGTATAATAAGTTTTGGATTATGAACGGGTATTACAGAAAACTAGAATAAACAGAAGCGAAGCGAGGGCGGGTCACTAGTTGTTTATAAAAGTGATAGAAACTGGGTTTATTAAGTTTCTCCAATTGTTTAGTCCTTAGAGACTATAATATACATTAACAGTATTTATGCTTTTCTTAAGTCATTATTTAAATACAATACAATACAACAAAGATCTTTACCGTTTTAGCTATCCTCATCCTTGTTCAAAGGACGTTGGTCTTTTTGGTTTAACATTTTGAGGTACCTAAATGACTACGTGAATGTGACGCTTGTCCAACTTACTTCCATTTACGTTGGAGGAAATGCAGCACAATCTAATATGTCAAAAAAACGCATGGCAGTTAATATGCGTCCTTGACTCCGAAGTAAATGGTCTAAAGTCCGAATAGGAGACGATTTGCACCGGGCTAGCTGTTTATTCGATGAAAAGTATTTGATATCAAATTTAATACGCTAAATAATATGTGGCGAATAGGTAGGCTGAAAATTTTCAGTCCAGTACTTATATCATTAAAAATTTATTAAAAATGAACTTTTTTTTAAAATTGCAAATGTTTGTTTAATAGACAAATTACATAGGTACTAATCGAAAGTATAAAGAAAGAAAGAAAGTATACAATATGCAAACGTTAGGTTTGGTGCAAATTACTAGTACCGACTTACCTGTTTGTACCTGCCTACGCAATAGTTTGACGGGAAAAAAATTGTCAACCTAACGTTTGCATATTCTATAGGCTTCATACTTTCGATTGGTTTGTAATTTGTCTATTAAACAAGCTATTGCAATTTTTTAAAAATAAGTTAATTTTTTAATTTTTAATTAATTATGTACTGGACTGAAATTGTTAAGCCTACCTATTCGCCATATATTACTTAGCATATTAAATTTGATATAAGTAAAATACTTTTCATCGAATAAACAGCCAGGTGCAAATCGTCTCCTATTCGGATCTCCTACTAAAAGTGGAGATAAGAAGTTATACTTGCTTAGGACCAGATTGCTAATTATTGCTAATATAGAAAACAACATGTTTTTGGACAATGCGTTAAATTTTCTTAACAACTTTTTGAAAAATATTACTAACCAAGATATTTTTATTTGTATAGGATACATTCAGAGATGGGCATAATCGAATAATTATTTATTCGAATAATCATTCGAATAAAAAATAATTCGTAATATTTTTATTCGCGAATAATATATTCGTTGAATAATTTATTTGCGAATGATTTATTCGCGAATAGTTTATCCACGAATGAATCATTCGACTACTTTTCGAATAACGAATAATTTATTAATTTATTGAGAAAAATGGAGCAGGTATAATACGTAGTACATAATAATTATTCGTGGCAATTCATTCAACGAATAAATTATTCGACGAATAATTTATTCGAATAAGAATAATCATTCGAGAATTTCATTCGTTATTCGCGAATAATTTGGTTAAATTTTGCCTATCTCTGGATACATTACTGTTAAACTAATTGAAAAAATTTTATTGAAAGTCATTGATTTCGAGATGCGTCCTTTTGAGTTAAGACGCCGTACTAAACTAACTAACGGCTTCAAATTGAATTGTATAAAAGGCTATTACAAAGAATTCCCCTGGTATTTCTAGCTCATGAAATCTCCTCCAAATTTGTTTTTTAAACTTTGATCATAGACGTTAAAAGCTTTCTTAGAAATTGGTTTAGCAACATTTGCATTAAAAAGGGTCTTCTAAAAATGTTGAAAGTCCGATGGAGTGGAACGGAACACGACGGAGCGCCCTTAGAAGTAACGGCTGCTGTCTTAATTACTACGTCGGGTGAAGGTCGAGGGCTATGTACCAAACTAACTATATGTCGGGACTCGGGAGGCTTTGTTACGTCTTATAATTATTATGAAATAAACAGGGCACAAACGAGGCAAATGAGACGGCCGTAAGTGGGATCTGGTTCCCCGCTACTCCCCCTATTTCTTCCCGTTGGGGGTCGATTTTCGGAAAAAGATTTTTAGTGCACCCCTAGACCTCATAAGGAACCTACGTGCCAAATTTGGAATCTCTAGACCCAGCGGTTTCTGCTGTGCGTTGATATGTCAGTCAGTTTCTTCTTTTATATAAGTACTAGCTTTCGCCCGTAACTCCGTCCGCGTAGAAGTCGTTTGTCGCTGGACCTAACCAATATGTGTGCCAAGTTTCATCTCGATCCGTTCAGTGGTTGAAGCATGAAAGGCGGACAAACATACACACTTTCACATTTATAATATTAGTATGGATTTAGAAGATTTGCAATGTCAAAACTGCAATCTTAAGACTTCAAACTAGCTTCCAATCCTGAGGTCTATAATAGAATGCTAGTTAGTATTTTAGACAATTCGCTTTTCAATTCGTCGATGAACGTAGAGTTGGGTAGATACCACTTGTGCCGAGCTGTGGCCTTAGACTAGAGTTTTCGTTCGAATGTATGTATAGGATTGACGTAAGCTGCCGAACGGTCGTGTCAAGCGTTAAATGTCATTTCTATACACTTTGACAGTTTTTAAAAATCGTTTATCTACACTCATATCATAAGTCCTCTATTATGCGTTCAAAACCCGTAGGTAATGACAAGCATTACCTGTGGTAGTAGGTGACAGCGATGACAGCTGTTAATTTTGGAAGATGTTCCAAATTTGGATCTCATTAGCTTACAATGATAACGTTATTTCAAAATTACGTTACAGCTGTCATCGCTGTCACCTACTACCACAGGTAATGTAATGCTGGTCATTCACCTTTCGGCTTCTGGACACATCTTAGAGTACTTATAATATGTGTGTAGATAAAGTATTGTACGAGACTCTGCATAATAAGCATTACGCAACCGTCACGTAAACTACTATTTCGATAGACTTAAGGTTATCTAGTGCTTTTGCTTCGTCAAGCCCTGCGACCAAATTAAAAATACTCTATAATCTTTTTAATGCTCTGACGAGACAACTTAGACTCGCCGGATAAAAATCCGGCGTAAAATGGAAAAGTGGAAAAAGTCGCCTACAAAGTACGTTTAGTTTGATTTAATCTAAATTTACGAACACCTGTTAAGTGTACACTGTAGTTACTCCCCCCCTCCCCCCTGTTACCTCGCAACACAAACCAAACCCCCTGTAGCGCGGCTAGTGCCTCGTAAACACATAATCACTTACCCCTACCCTCTGTTTAGGGGTCGTTACCCTGCTAATAGTGGTACACAAGTTCCGACTATTTTACGGCAATATATATAAGCAACCGATATTAGGTAGGTGATGGTGGTATTTATCGAAAGCGTTTAAGATGTGGTAATGGCGGAGAATGGAATGGATTACCTGGAAAATGGACGAAGAAGAAAATCATCGAGATTTTGAAGATGATAAACCATAAAAGACATTATATTAGCGGACCCAGCAGACGTCGTCCTGCCCGGAAAAACAGTACCACATTATGATATTTAACCGACTTCAAAAAAGGGAGGAGGTTCTTTAAATTTAACATTAACACTTTTAAATTTTTGGGATTCCATAATTACTTACTTTTAACGAACCTACGGTTGAGTCATAATTTTTTGACATCTCACTGTTTACTATGGTCTCTATGTCTAAATTATTAAATTCGGTTATTATTAAATGAAATTTGGTGACATACCGACAGCAGCACTCCCTACTGGGTCCAATTGTGTTTTCAAACCATCCAGGAACCAATTGGAATATACACACAAAATTTCATCCAAATCGGTCCAGCCGTTTAGGAGGAGTTAGGTGATTGGTGATATACCGACTGCAGCGCCACCTACCGGGTCCAAATGTGTTTTCAAACCATCCAGGAACCCATTGAAATATACACAAAATTTCATCCAAATCGGTCCAGTCGTGTAGGAGGAGTAAGGTACGTTCACACGTACAGAAGAACTATGTATGTTAAGATGGATGAGGAAATACTTGATACGGCAGGACATTTTGAACATTTTTGGAGGTCAAAGTCGATTAGCCAAATAGGACAGAAAAACATGTCGTGTCCTACTAGGAGGTGAAAAAGCTATAAGAGAACAGAGAAAAGTGGCAATTACTCCGCCACCAAGAACCAAGCTCTTAAGGCCCAGCCACACAGGATGCGTGCGCGTAGACGTAACGTGCGCGTGCGATTTGCACTGCGGTGTACAGTATGAATTCTCATACGACATGTCACTATACTCGTACAACGCAGTGGAAAGCCAACGCGCACGTCACGTCTACGCGCACGCATCCGGTGTGGCTGGGCCTTTAAGTTGCAAGATGAGTACTCTTATAACATGGGGATAGAAAACGCACAAGCCTGATGAAGCGAGGGATCTGAGACCCAACACTTGCAATTTCAATGTTGCAAATTCGTTGCCAACGGATCCCTTCATGCTCATTTTACCGGTCGTGTTATCACCACACCGGAATATAATGTGAATGCTGCTTAAGGGTGCGGCTCTACTGAGGCGGAGACGAGCGGAGCGGAGCGAAGCTGTGCCAATATTAACCAATAGAATATAAACTAACGTGCGCAAGGCGCGCTCGACGTGACCGCATGCGCCTTCTATTGGTTAATATTGGCACAGCTCCGCTCTGCTCCTCTCGTCTCCGCCTCATTGGAGCCGCACCTTTAATTGTTGGTTAATTAAAAGGTAAGATGGTTGTAGCGATCCGGACGGGGCTTGCACAAGTTATTAAAATGGCGTCTATCCACATAGACTCACTAGCTACCCGCCCTCGGTTTATGTGAATTTTCTGTAACACCCATACATAAACCAGAATTTGTTATACGTAAAAACCTTCTCTGAAAAATTATCTAACTAATGGTGAAAACCGCATGAAAATCCGTTCAGTAGTTTTTGACATTATCGCGAACATACAGACAGACGCGGCGGGGACTTTGTTTTATAATATGACAATGTAGTAATACACCAGCGGTATGTAAACAACTCACTAGCAATTTTTACATTGCGTTTTTTGCATATTAAGTACTCGTAAGAGAATATGCCATCGACCTCAGCCGAGATCGAAGAGTCAGGACTAGGTCAACGATGGACCGCTGCGATGGATGACATGTTTCAACGTGTTATATTTGATTGTTGGAATGATATAGTTAATAAATTACGTTCATCACACATTCAACGGAACGTCAACTGTACCGTAGAATCATACTATTTTGATCCCTGTACTCATAGTATCTGTTGGAAATCGGGGATCTCTGCTCATTTAGAAGAAAAGAAAGAAAAAGAAAAATACATTTATTCACTACACACATAAGACACACAGAAAACAAAAGTAAAAACAGAAAACAGCAATAAAAAGAGTAGTGAGTGTGTCTTCGCGGCAGTGAATCGGACATTGGCTCAGCATAATGCTGAGGTGTTAAACACCTGCAGCGCTGATTTTCAGCCAGCTCCGTTTGTGACAGACGGACGGTACGCTAAACGAATAAATATATACTACCAAACAAATACTTATAGATAGTGACAGAATAAATACAAAAACTGCATTCAAATACCTTACAGAAATATAATATTAAAATAAATATACCTACTTAGCCAGTATACAGCATCGACCATTTGGCACAATTCAATAAACAAAAAACAAAGAAAACTAAACTATAATTTAAGGACAAAGTGCTGGTTGGGAAATTATGATTTTTGGAGCGTCAACAAATAGCCTTTAAGCTTACGCTTAAAGGTGTACTTGCTAGGCGCTCCTTGGATGGGAGGGGGGAGATCATTCCAGCACTTGGACGCCGCGAACCTGAAACTACCCCGAAACGCCGCGGTTCGGTGCAGCGGCACAATCGCCCTAGGTTTAAACCTGCGTACATTACTGGACCACTGGATCTGATTTACAGACCTAAACTCGAAAATCTAATTCAAAATCCTAACCTCAACGGGCGCACATTCGCTGTGATTACTGCATTTTGGTTTAAGTGTAGGTATTTTTATCAATAAAACTTACTATTATATTACTGGTTACACGAGTTCTCGTTAATATTTTTATGAAATTATGTGAATTATTTTATAACTAAATAATCAAGATGGGAACTGTCAGATTTTAGTCTTGAATTAGATTTTCGAGTATAGCACTTTACGAAATAGTTTTTCTCCCAAAAACGCCTGATTAATGACTGAGAATTGAGACAGATACTGCACAGGGATTTAAAATGATCACTTTGAAGATATATGATTAAAACATTATGTAAAGGGGTTTGGGTAAAAGTGTTGTCATTTGCAAAATTCATACATTTTCAAGGTGAGCGGCCATTCGTAAAAGTGGCAAATTATGATAGAATTATTAAAAATAAACATATTTTATTATGTAATGTAATACTCTTAAGTGCATCGGAGCTGAGATATTTAAATATTCATGCTTGGGCTTACTTTTGTACTAAAACCTGAACA